>OY728166.1:1278662262-1279876012 GCA_963277665.1 Viscum album | reverse complement strand
GCCACGTGGCGTCGCGCTCCGCCCGTGTGTCCAACGACGTCGAACCCAAGACACACACTTTTTTTTATCAAAACTCAGAAACTTCATCCTGGACTCACCCCAAACCCCATAAAAAATATTTAAAGGTGGAAAAATAATTATATAAATTAAATGCATAGGTCGGGGTGTGACATTATGCCAAGATAGTTTGATGGGTAGGTATACAACAAAAATCCATTTAATTTTTATAGCCAATTAATTAATCTTATGAGACCATCGACACATCGAAGAGATATCTATAACCATACCCCACCCATCAATCCATGTACAATGCATTTATCATATATTTAATGATCAATTTAATTCATAAAAGTATTCCTTATCAATAAATATCTTTATTGAGTAAAGAATACAAATTTATCAAGATTTTCCCCAGTCAATCAAATAAGTTTCATAGTAAAACACCTTACATAAAAAAATAATATGGTTTAAGAAATAATAATATCCATGATATAAAGAATATGGATATTTAAGAGAAATGTAATGTTTAATGATCACAAAAAAGTGAATGTTTCCAGAGAAGGTTAATAACTATGAAATTAATGAAGAAAGTGAATGTCAATAATTTATCTAGTTAAATTGATCATAAACCATCTAGAAAAATAATAAGGATGGTATAATTGCAATATAAACTTAGTCTATTATAATTAAAATAATGTGTTTCTTTCATTGATAAAAATAAATTCTGTAAAAATATCATTAAAAATATTCTTAAAGAAAATTCCTTTCTTATTTTGAAAATCAATTTTAAAAACTAAAAATTTCAAGAATATTAGGATTCTTTTTGAAAGGAACCTTATGAAATTTTAAAATAATCTTAAAAGGAATGAGCAGTCATGATCATAATAATATTCTTTTCATGCTGAATATGTTAAAACAAAGAATCTTTTCACAATTTTGTTAAAAAAATAAAAAAGTACCTTATTTGGAAAATGATAAGAATATTTATTTTAACCATTTTATAAAAATTCAAACATTGGTAAAAATGACTTTAATAAATAATTATAGAATATTAAAAATATTTTTTTTATTTTTTTAAGGAAAATATAGAAATGAAAGAAAAGGAATTTTCAACCAAAAAGAGAAATAAAGTTGGATTTTCTTAAAAAAATTCTCAATAATTTTAAGTAACAAAGAGAGAAAAGTTGTACTACTACATGAAAATATCATGAATAAATACAGGGGAATAAAATTAAAGGTGTTTATTTGACAATGATCAAATAATTTCCTTCAATGAAAATCCAAGTATAAGAAATCCTGATTAAAATGAGATTGAAGCATAAACCCTTACTGCTTTGGTAACTTTTGAATCACAATGCCCATGAAAGAAGTAACTTCAAATGAAACATTAAATACCATTAATATAAATATATTCATGATATAAAATATCAAATGGGAAGTATATGCACCTCATAAAAATAAATAGGTGCATAAATGTCATGAACCAACCCACCGGATCCCGCCTGACCGGCGATAAGCTGAGTATGACTACCCCTAGCCCTCCTCTAATAGGATAGGGGCTGGAAACCAGTACTGAGTAGGAATATATCACACATGGGATTCCTTATCATAAGTACCTTTACACACACATATAAATATCCAAGCCCATAAAATGTTGAGAAAATAAAAGCAACTGATACCATAAATGCATGAACATCTATCCCATATCAGAGTATAACAATAAGTATTGGAAAGTGATAAAGGAACCAAATACAAGACCAATCAACACTAAAAAGTAGTCTAAAATACTTAGAAGGTGGGGACTACTGTCAAATAAAACACCTAGTAGACACCTTAGTTTGTCTAGCCCAATATAAGTTTCTCATACTCCGAGTCCTCCCAGGACACCATCAAATGTCCTGTCATATTCATAAGACACGAAATGTGTGGGAAAATCTGATGCATGGGTGAATATAACAATACCCATTAGGACACTCCAAAATCACTAAGTATAAATCATCAATATTAGTTATCTTAACATAAGATATGTCAACCAGATAATATACATAGAAATAATAAAACCCATATATACTCATAATACACAACCGATCTCAAGGGGTCTCAACTAACACTACCAGCCACATGATTCTACTCGAGGATTCTAGGCAATGATATTCTAGGAGGGATTTCTCCCCGAGCGATTTTTTCACTAATGACACTCATATGAGAGGTCGTTCCCATCTAGACTTTTAATGATATAATCACTGGATATATAAAGATCACATTTTCTTCATAGGGTATTACACCTCGGACCACTGGGGTATGCCACCAACTCTACTAGATCAATATACTAGATAAAGGATCAAAGAACTTTTCATGGTGATCACACTGATACCATGAATCCTACCTAGAAAGGAAATGATAGAGCATCCCACCCTAGGTCTCACATAGGGATACCAAAAACTCTATCCAAATTAGAACCCATAGAGGGGATCAAAATCCGATTCCAAGGACATAATTTTATGTTGTAAGGGATGGACCAAGTAACCATACTCAATTGAACCTGGTCTATATAGAGGAAACAAAGGGCTATAAATACCCTCAGTAGGATCACACAGTGTGTACTGGAGGTACATGGTGTGACTTTATAATCCCTAGTTTTCCCATGTCTCACCATCTCACATGGAATGTAATTCTCTAAATAAACAAAATTTTCTCTCAGGGTACATGGTGTGTAGAGGTTGGTCGACACTCTACCCATGTCATTTTCCCATGTCTGTGAACACTTGGACATACTCGTTTACTTCAGGTCATGACTGTGTACTGTAGTTGTGCCTGTGTATGTTTCTATGTACTCCTAGAGTATATTATGAGACAAAAAAACATATTACATAGGGCATGTGATAGATTTCACATGGCGTGTAATCCTTATCTTTTTTGATAAACCCTAGATCCACATCCATGGCTCCACATGGTGTGTATCTTCAGACTACATGCTGTGTAACATGGGATTTTATAGAATCCCATGTTTCTTAATGTATATGATCACAATACCACTATATTCACCACTCCTACCATTAATCACACCTAATATCTCTAGATCTCCCCTTGACCATGCCCCACTATCTCCATCGACTAGAATCCAGACACCAAATCTGATCAAGAGTTCATCTGTTGCTGTATCATCTCTTTGAAATACCAATCAATGTAATTGGGAATCTCCAAATAGGAACTCATTCATCTTACATAATCAAACAAATTGATTTCATCCTCAACCATGAACCGAACCAGTGGTATTGATCTATTACACCAATTATTGGTAGTTCAATGATCAAATGCTAGGTATTCATTGAACTGTGGTACAAAGAAATTTACCAGGATGAACTTGTGAAGAAATGGGTGAGAGATACATACAAAATAGAAGAGGAATGAACCACTATCATTGTTTAGGTTATCCTCAATCCATTTCTATTAGAACAATAAACAAATTAACCAAAAAATAATCAAATCAACCATAAAATAAATCATCCATTGATGTGAAAATAAATTCTTATTAGTGGAATTGATCCATGTTCAATAAGGGATATAAAAATGTGATGAATCCACATTAATCAAATGCCATAAATCAATATTGGATCTATAATTTATGAATAATGGTTATTCACTATTTTCATTTACAAGACCCACTAGTTATGTTGGCACTCTAATTGCCAATCCTTAATTCACCGTCAGTTGTTCGAGAATCCTCTAAGAATGCTGCCCAATTAATCCTCTATAAAAACTCAGGGTTATAAAGTTAACCCTGAAATTTTTCCATAAACATATATTTGTAGGGTTTTAATTAGGTTTAAGATCTAATTAAATAATTAAATAATATTCTAATTTATTTAATTATTCTGTCCATGATGATGCTAAAACCCAACACCCAATTCTAAAAAATATTAAATTTTACTTAGGGTAAAAACCACATTCTAGACTCAATGATGGTCTCAAATTTCCCATATGATTCAATATTTTATATTTATTCCAATATTTCATAAAAACTGTGTTCACTTTATATTAATATATTTAATATTTTTTTAAATATCAATTCCAAGCTCACTGAGCCTTGGAATCTCACGCCATATCAGTGCCTGGATTTGAAAATATTACGAGATATATTTCAATAATTTACATAGAAAAAATAGAGACATTACATTCTCCACACCTTAGTTCTTATTATCCTAAAAAGTGAAAAATAATACAAAAAAATTCATGGGTACTGATCTCGCATCTAGGTCTCCAACTCCCAAATGCTATCATGAAGATTCATGTATTTCCACCAGATAAAAACCAAGGGAATATATTTCCTACAAAGTATCTTATCCTCCCAATCCTCATTTTACACCGAGTACTCCAAAAAGGCAGATCCTTACTCTGTAAATCTTACCCTAGTTGATAACATGCGATGGGTTGTGTATATACCTCCTCAACTGTGACACATGGAAGATGTCGTGTACCTGATCTAATTATAGTGGTAGGGCCAAGTTTTATGCCACCTCACCAAATCTGCATAGTATCTGAAAAGGTCCAATGAACCTAAAAAATAACTTTTCTTCCCAACCAAATATCCAAAATCCACATCAAGGTGAGAGATTCAAGAACACACAATCTCCCTCATAAAACTCCAAAGGAATTCTTCATCAAACTACATATGACTTCTGATAGCTTTTTTTATTCTTAATCTACTTTTAGATGATCGTTACCTTCTCTTTCATAGCTCACACCAACTCTGGGCCCACAAGTGTTAACTCTCCTAGATCAATCCAACATGGTGTTGATCTAAAGGTCCACCCATACAAGGACTAAAATGGTTCCATAATGATGGTTGAATGGTATCTTTTTTTTGTAAAAATAATTCACCAAGAGTATGTGATCCTACTAACTATGGATAAAATCCAACATGTAAGCCCATAGAATGTCCTCCAAAACGTGAATGGTCCTATCAGTCTGGTCATCAGTCTAGGGGTGAAACACCATGCTCAAATGCAATTGAGTAAAAAATTCCTCTTATAATCCTATCCATAATCATTATGTGAAGTGAGAATCATAATATAAAATTATCATTGAGGGAAATATATGGTTCCAAACAATATTATGCATTTAAATTCATCTCAAAATATTTACTGATCTCTACTCTCGAATAGATAGAAATTGGTCCGACTTAGTGAGTTGGTTTGTGATCATCCTAATGGAATATTGTAATCTAGTAATCCATAGAATCCATATCATAAATTCCATAGATATCCCATTCCACTTATACTATAGCACCTTAAGGTGTTGAGCTAAACCCATTGGAATCTGGTGCTCAGAATTCACCTACTGATAAGTGAGGCATAAAAATACAAATTCATCTACACATTTCTTCATACCTGGCAATCAGAACTGACACTGGAGGTCTTGGTACATCTTTTACAAACCTGGATGCACCACCAAGAGGAATTTATGAAACTCCCTCATCACATATTCCTATAATATAATCGATAGCATCGAACATTCTATGAAAATGATGACATGATCCCCAACTTTAGGAAACCTATAAGGAGCATGACCAATGGATATATGAGTACATTTGGTTTCACAACCAGTATCTCCCTGCTAATCCTCCATAACATTCTATACAAGTGATCGAGTAACAAACATCAATTGTAGATATGAAGCATCATCCTTGTCCACTAAAGACAACTATAAAGAGGCTAAATGCTCTGAATCCTTGGTCAAAAAATGTGAGTAAGATATCCAATTGAGAACATTTACTACCATGTTACCCTTACCAGGAGTATATAATATCTCAATGTCATTATCTTAAAGAAAATATAGAGATTTTCATTGACTCAAGTTAAGATCCTTCTGAGATAAGATACACTTGAAACTCTTATGGTTAGAGTAAATGATAAACCAGTCACCCATAAAGTATTGTTTCTATATTTTCAGGGTGAAGAATACCACTTCCAACTCAATATCCTAGGTCATGCAACTCTACTCATGTGGTATCAAATATTGAGTCCCATAGGTGCTCAAAACCTACCTCTACATCAGGACACAACTAATTATATTCCCTGAAGCATCACATAACACTACATACTCAGCACCCTCCTCTGGAAATCTCAAGATGGGGGGTTCTCGTCAACCTTTTCTTCAAATCCTGAAAAGCCTGCTAGAACCTCTCTATCCAAATGAATGGGTTCCCCTTCTGGGTCAAAGAAGTCAAAGGTGTCGATATCCTGGATAAATTGGGCATTAATATCTTGTAGTATCATTCAAACCAAGGGAATCTCTACACCTACATCATGTTCTTGTGTGGCTCCAAAGATAACACTACCTAAGTATTCTCTGGGTCTACTACTAAACTATCCTATGATATGACATGTCCCAAAAGTATACCTCTCGAATCTAGATCTGACACTTCTAGAGAAACCTATACAGCTGGTTCTCTCAAAGTGCGTCCAAGATCATCCTCAAGTGTCTCGCATGTTCCTCCTCATATGCTGAGTATACTATGATTTCATCAATGAGGACCACCAAAAAATAGTCTAAGGCTAAAAGATATAGTTCATGAGTACCATGAACAATGCTGGGACATTCATCATGCAAAAACATATCACTAAGTACACATAATGACTGTAGAGACATCAAAATGTCATCTTATGTATATCCTCATCTCATACTTGAAGATGGTGATAGCCATATATGAGGTCAATCTTTGAGAACCATCACACCCTTATCAAGTAATATAATAGGTAATCGATCCTTGATAGTGGATACTTATTCTTCATGGTCACCTAATTTAGGTGCTAATAATCCACACACAACCTCAAGATCCCATCCGCCTTCTTAGAAAACAACACTGGGGCTGCCCGGAGGGAAACCATGGATCCCATGAATCCCTTCCTCCTGAATTCCTCCAACTGCCCCCTTAGCTCTAAAATATCTATAAGATCCATATGATATGATTTCATAGATATCAAATTCATCTTGGGGTGTAATTAAACGCATAATTCTATCTCTCGATGATGAGGTAAGCCCGACACATCCTTAAGAAATATTTCCACATACTCTGCCACCACAACAGTAAACTGAAAGCCCATAGAATCCATTACTACAAAGGGTAATACTATCAAAATAGTGATTAATCATTTGTATCCTCCTAATAACGAGCTCATACTACTCCAATTGGGTTTTATTACCACTCATAAAGGAAAACCTCGATCCATCCCCACATATACAACACATCCTCATCCTAAAACAGTAAATCTAGGAATAAACTATGGATAGACAATCCATACCTAATATTAATTCATACGACCTCATTGATACTATAAAGAGATCACATATGAATCTATCACCTTCAAGAGTTAGGTCGCACCATTGGCAAAAGTGCATGATCATTGAGTCACCTATGATAGGAGTCTCCAGGCATAAGGGTTGATCCAAGGGCTCAAGTGGAATTTTTAAGTCTTTAACTAGAGAAGTGGAAAGGAAATAGGGGATCAAAACTATGTCTATAAGTACTATATCTAAAGTATAGAAGACATAGATATCACCTCTAATCACCATGGGAGCCTTGGGGGCATTGGCCTCTACTATCAACAACTATCCCCTCCCCTGACCACTAACTCTCTGAGCCTAGCATAGACCACCTGGGGGTAGTGGTGGAAATAATTAAAATTGACTATCATCTCCTACTTCTCTACCTACTCCTATACCACATCTTCCACATAGTGGATCTCCCTGCTCCTACTATTGCATCTATCTAGGCAGTTCGTCGACCATCTCTATGTCAGCTATACAACGGGTTGGACAATCTCAAGAAAGATATATCTAACCATTGTAAGATAAGAAACTCTTCTATCTAGGTTGAATTGATCCATCTTGATATCCCTAAACCATCAATACTTTATCTTTGTATTGTATCTTGAAGCATCTCACACACCCTGATCCCTGTGACTATCATCAGCTACCAGCTTCCGACATCTTAGCTACCACATGGCCACTACCAACACCAACTGTTAGCATTTTCTATGAAAGGAATCCCTAAACTACTAAGGCTCAATAAATTAATCCAGCATAGGTGGTAATGCATAGATATATCACTTCAGTCCTGATATCCCAATTCAATCCTCACTCAAAATATAATTCTCTAAAGAAAAAAAATCTAAAACCATATCCAAAGATTATCTCGGGAGGTTAGTGAACCACACCGAAAACTCATCCACTATCATGATACCCTGCTACATCTCAAGAATCTCCTAGATAAGAATTGATTTTAATGTGGTCAGATAAAAATCCTCTCTAAAAAGATGCTTGAAGTCTGACTGGGAGAGAGCTATCTCATCGCTTGACCGAGTCACCAGACTCTACCATCGCCCAAAAAAGCTATAAATAAGACTCACTAAAAGGACCACCATTTGATCCATACGTATCCTCACAAGGTGGAAAACTTGGGTGACTACCTATAGCCAGTACTTAGCTACTTAGGGGTCCAGTTCACCTCGAAACCTAAGAGGTTTTTGCCTCTAAAACTCATGCAACATACACAACCTACGTGCATCCTTAGCTAGTACTGGACCCTATACTGAATAATTATCACTTGGTAGGTCATCTTCATGATCATGTAGTGGAATAATGGCTAGGAGGAATCCTGAAATAGAGAAGAAATGCCATGGTCAATGAGTATATATAGGGAGATGGCTGAATAAGGACATTGAAACCATAACCCATTCCTATATAATGAATGTAACAATGTTTTTCCTTGCAACCAATGTCTATATGAATCAAGTCAATAATAAAGTTATTAGAGTCCTGGTGAATAGATACATCAACTGATGGACCAATAATAGAGTCCCTAGCCTTAAAATTGAACTTTAAAAACTTTAACACTATAGCTATAAATACCAAACCATCCTTATAGATAGAAAAAAATCTACACCCTAGTCCTAAGGTAAAACCATGCTCTAGTACCAATCTATATTGACCTGACCTATCAGGGCCCACCTAGATGAGGATAAGCTGATTGTGACTACCACAAGACCACCTCCAATTGGACATAGGTTGGAGACCAATGATGAGTAGGAAAATATCAAACATAGGAGGGATTATCCTAAGTACCTGTACACACACACACATCTCCAATCCCATACAATGTTGAGAAAGAAAAACAAATGATACCATAAATGTAGGTACAACATCTATCCCACATCAGAGTATGACAATAAGTACTAGAAAGTGATAAAGGGGCCAAATATAAGACCAACCAAAACTAAAAAGGATTCTAACTTACTCAGAAGGAGGGGAATACTATCAAATGAAACACCTGGTAAACACCTTAGTTTGTCTAGCCCAATATAAGATCTACCTGCTCTCGATCCTCTTAGGAAACTATCAAATGGTTAATCATTTTCATAAAATGAAACATATTTAGGAAAATACCATGCAAGGGTGAGTATAACAATACCCAAAAGGACACCCTAAAATCACTAAGCATAAATCATTAAGAGTAGTTAGCTCAACAAAAGATATGTTAACCATATAAGAGACATAATAATAACTAAACCCATATATAATCATAACAGAAAACTGTTCTCAACCAATAATTCAATTTATAGGATTCTACTCAAGGATTATAGGTAATTCTCATTTGGGCGGGCTCACTCCCCAAGCCATGCTGTCAATAACCAAACTAGTCCGATAGGTCATGCTTGTCTAGCCTTTCCAAGATTTACTCACTAGATCCCAGAAGATCATGCTGTCTAGATAGAGGATCACACCCAATACCATTAGGGATGCCACTAACCCTACAAGATCAATCTACTAGATAGGTATTGAATCCCTGTTCATAGTGATCACATTGATAGCATGAACCCCAAATAAGAAGGATAAGTTAGAGTATTCCACCCTATGCCTCATGGAGGGATACCACGAACTCTATTCGAATTAGAACCCGTAGAGGGGATCACAATCCCATTATTAGGATATAATGTCGCACTATACCCTCATAGGGATGGTACAAAGAACCATACTCAACCGAACCTAGTCTATACTGAGGAAATGAAGAACTCCAAAATCCCTATGAAGGAGTATATGACATGTACTGGGGGTACACGACATGTCTTACAGACCCTTGGTTTTCCTATGTATTACTATCTCACATAGCTTATAATTATCCAAATAAATTGAATTTCCTCTCTAGGTACATGGTGTGTAAAGGTTACATGAAACTCATCCAGTTCTATTTTCTCATGTCTGTGTATGCCTGGTCGTGCTTGTGTACTTTGGGTCGTGCTCGTGTATTGTGGTCATGCTCAATTGTCTGGCTATGTATATGCTAGTGTGCACTATATTACACACCAAGATACCAACTATGGTTTATATGGAGTGTTATAGTTGTCACACAACATTTTATCCTTGACTTTTCCAAGAAAACCTATCACTGTAGATAGGACCCCACACGACATGTATCTTCGGACTACATGTCATGTAACATGGGATTTTCTAGAATCTCGCACTTATTCATGTATATGATCACCCTATATATAAATTCACCAATAATTCCATCTATCATGCACAAAATCCTCATATCAGTCCTTGAAAAATCCCCACCATCACCATCGACCAGAATCCGACCACCAAATCTGATTAGGAGTTCATTTTTCATCGCACCATCTCACCGGAACACCAAGAACCACAACCAAGAATCTACAAATCCAAACATGTTCATCCACCATCATCACACACTTGATCACATCCTTGATCACAAACCACACCCATGGTACTGAACCACTATGTCGAAGATCGATTACACAATGATTGAATATCGGGTATTCATCAAACTGTGAGCCAAAGAAATTTCCCACAATGAACGCATGAAGAAATGGGTGAGATATATAAGAAAACAGGAGAGGAATAAACCCCAACCATTGTATGGGTTGGTTTTAATATATTTCTATTATAATAATGAATGAATTGAACAAAAAATAATCAAATCATCCATAATATAAAGACACCATTGATACACAAATCAATTCTTGTTAGGGAATTGATCCATGTATGACAAGAGATATCAAAATGGTATAAATCCACATAAATAAAATGTCTTACCTGGAGATTGGATTGATTATTGATGAATAATGTTTTCATGATATGGTCATTGATGGGATCCATAGGTTTTTCTGGTGCTCTGACTACCAATCCTTGATTTGTCATCAATTGCTAGAGAATACTCCAAAAACATTCCTCTAACAAGTCCTCTATCAAAACATAGGGTTATGTGGATGACCCTGTTTTCTATCCATAAATGTATATTTATAGGGTTTTAATTAAGTTTAGGCTTTAATTAAATAATAAAATAAATATTTTAATTTATTTAATTATTCTGCCCATGATGGTTCTCAAGACCAATACCCGATGGCAACAAAGATTATATCGTGCCTAGGGTAAAAACCATATTTTAGAGTCAATGTAAGTTTTAGTTTCACATCCAATTCCCTGTTTAGTAGTTATTTCACTTTTTTAGAAAAACTATGCATGCATGATATTAATATATTTAATATTTTTTTAAATATCAGTTATGGGATCACTAGGCCTCCTAATATCACACCATTTTGGCACCTATATTCAAATATATTAATAGTCATCTTTTAAATATTTACATATAAGAAAGAGATATTTTAAAATAATACCAAATATATATCAATAGGGTGGAAATTGAGGTGAAATGTCTTAAAAATATCATATCTTTGAAGTGATGATTAATCAATGAATTGATTATATATATCAAATGTAAATCCATATAAAACAAATAGAAATAAAACTTAAAATAATCAAAATAAATTACACACAAAATCTTAGAATATCAAAGACAATGAAGAATTAATATAACCCAATGAAAACAAATTTAGTTATGAAATTATTTACCACTTTGTAACTTCTAATTTAAATCCAATTGGATGAAATAATTCAAATTTAAAATTAAAATACCATGAAATACGAAGGATTCATGATATTACATGTAAAATGGGTAGTATATACACCATATAAAATAAATCAGGTGCATAACCTTAAAATATACCTCTATTAAGTGAAATTGAGATGAAGTACCTTACAATGATCATACCATTGAAGTGAGACTTAATCAATGAATTAATTATGTGTATCAAATTCAAATCCATATACCAAAAAGATCTGGAGTCAGGCAAACCTTCTTCGAGGGAAATAAATTAAAATGATAAAAATTGATCTACAAGACATTACAGAGTTGCTCTACAAAGATGAGTGTACACCTCAACACTATAATAAGCATGAGAAATACTTTCAAAATACTCAGGTAAGACATAGGACCAATTAGAATAGACCTCATAGATTTTACCCTTTGATAGAGCATTAACAACTTGATTGGCTTCACGATAAGTATGAGAGACTTCATGAAACACTTACCACTTGGTAACATTCAATTAAAACCCCCTTGGATAAAATAATTTTAATTGAAACATAAAATACCATGAAACATTAAGTATTCATGATATAATATATAAAAGGGTAGTATATATACCATATAAAATAGATTGTCAAATTATATTAAAATATGCCTCAATGAAAGGAAATTGAGACGCAATACCTTACCTCATGTTTCTATTTAGTTGAACATGATTTAACCTCCAGCATAATGGTTTTAAACATGTTATTAATTTATAAAAGAACCATATTAATATTTATAATATCATATATGATCTTATTATAACATCTTAACACCCATTCCTTAATAACATTTCATTATTCCCATGTTTTCAGGTGTTAACTACTTTGTTTTCTTATGCATGTTTTGTTGTGGAAGTTCTGGTTCTTGTGCATATGATATAGTTCCATCATCTCTAGAATGGTATTAAAGTTATAAATATCATATTTTTTTTTCATTTTATACATGTTTAGAATCATTATTTAAATTTGAACATGGAGAATGAATTACATCACTTCATGGAAATGGTATGTCATATGTACGCACGATCGACATTATCATTTTATTAATGGATGAAAGGGTAAAAAAGTGGACGATATATTAATTTTAAAAAATAAATATCATGTAATAAGTATAATATATACTAATTATTTACTTTCTTATGACTATACATGTTATTTGGTTATGGAAAACAAATTACATTGGTTCACGAGGCAGTAGTCCGCCGTACACATGAGCGGTGGTATTATTTACCATTTAATGAAAAAAAAAGATGGATAAATATTATTAAATCAACATAATAACATCACAGAATATGTGAGATAATGGTGTTATTATATTTTAATAGTTAAGACATAATTTAAGGTGAAAAAATAAGAAGTAAAAAAGAAGGAGCTTAGTGAAGATGATTACCTTCTCTTAGAAAAACTTCCTTTGTATATCTTATTAAGGATCGTAGGGATGGTATTTTGAGAATATTGGTAGATATAGAATGAGAATAAGGATGCTGGTGAGGTATTTTTTTATGTTTTTGTAAAGATAAATGTATTTGGAGGTGTAAATAAGTTAGGGTAGGGGTTCCCTTTTATAATTGAAAAGGAGTGACAATTTTGTAAATACCCAAAAATATTCAATAATGGGAAGTCACTCTCAACCCAAGCACTTACAAAATTAATAAATAAAAGTTTAGAGTGAAGATAAGGTAGATCCACACCTGAAAAACTAAAAATAAACATATTTTAAACATTTTATTCTATTTACCTCTAAGGATACTCACTTTTACAATTTTAGTTTTCACCATGGTAACTAGTTTTTTTAACCTCAAAAATATATACTGTAAGTCTAAAATAAAATGAGCCTTATTAATTTTTTTAACCAATGATTCTAAATATTTTTTTATTAAATTTGGGGCTGAAGACTCTTTATTATTGAAACAAAGGCAATGTCACGACCCGCCCTCGGGGTCCGTGCCGTGACTACCCCAAGCCCGCCTTCCATAGGCCAGGGGCTGGCGACTAGCACCAAGGCGTAGATCCCAGCAAATTGGGAAGGCATTGCCTTTGAAAAGTAAACACACACCACAGAGTAAACAAGCGGAAAGTAAACACTAAGCAAGCAGAGTACAACTGAAGTGCGGAAAAGTAAATGGGCCAGAATACAAACCCAAACTGAAAGTAAAGTACAACTCAAAAAGGGAAAAACAGCAACTGAAAAGTAAAGGCCGCTACTCCGTGCTGTCCACTGGAAAATCCCACCTGAAGGGTGGGTACAGATAGCTCCTCTGCTCCACGGGTCCCACCGTCCGCTCCGTGCTCGTCCCGCCCAGTGGTCCACCTCCGGGTACCGTCCCGCTCCGCAAACCTCAGCTAAGGTCAACGCTGTCCGTCGTCTACAACCAACACAACGTAGTGCGGGCGAAGCCCGTGCAGGGGTGAGTATAAGCTACTCAGTAGGGTCCCCGAGACCCCTGAAGGTCTCTCAAAATCCACAAAGGATAAACCACGAAGCAAAGTACAATCACGAAGTAACAACCAACACTGCTTAGGTATATGCCCATACATATACCTAAGTCATCAATTCAAATACGCTCCAACCTCCGAGCCCAAGTATAACTCAGTCCACGCAGGAAAGTATACGTATTCCACAAAGGAAAGTAACAGGATTCAGCTCACACAGGTATACTTCTTCAGGGACGATAAAGATGATCACTGATCCATCTAAGTCGTCGGACCCACGAAGGATCGATAGGTAACTAACCCCCGCAAGACCCACACAGGATCGGGCTCACACAGAACCTGTAGGCGCTGGCTCACACAGAACCGCTGAGCGCAAGGACCCACACAGGATCGGGCTCACACAGAACCTGTAGCACTGATCCACGTAGGATCGCTGAGTGCTGTAGTCGTCGTCGTCGAATCCACACAGGATCTCTATACTGTCGTCGTCGAATCCACACAGGATCTCTGTACTGTCGTCGTCGCAGTCACAGTAGCAGTCGTAGCAGTAGAACAGTCGCAGCCAGCACTAGGGTTCCCGCACACAGCAAGCTCGTACGGAGGGTCCGCTCCACGAGCCGAGAGGCTGATACATCAACTGTCACGAAGACCGAAGTTGATGTATCCAAAAGTTCCGTATCGTCAACAGGAACTCAACGCAACAGACGGCGCGTCGATCGGACGCCCGGTCTGAGAGTTATTGGCATTTTTGTCTCCGGGGCCCGGTTGGTTTTTAAGGCAAAACCAACCCGACCGTACTCCACCTGCGTCCAAACCTCGGGCGGAGTATGCCAAAAGATCCGTCTCACTAAGAGGAACACTACGCGACTGACGGCACGTCAATCGGACGTCCGTAGCTCAAGATAAGAGCGTTTCCGCTCCGAAGGCCCGGTTGGTTTCGTGAACGAACCAACCCGGCCGAACTCAAAGTAAACCGAAACCTTGAGTGCGATATACCGAAACGACCGTCTCGATCCAAGGATCGCGTTGCCGCAGACGGTTCGTCATTCGGAGGTCCGAGGCTCAAGTTATGAGCCAAAAACCGAATCTGGTCCGAAACGGGGGGTCCGGGTCCGGAACGACCCGGCCCGACCCCCCCCCTTGGGTGGCGCGGCGGCCGGCGGCGGCGGACGGCGGCGGCGGGCCACGTGGCGGCGGCGGGCCGCGTGGCGGCGGCGGCCGCGTGGCGCGGCGGCGGCGGGCCACGTGGCGGCGGCGGGCCGCGTGGCGGCGGCGGCGGGCCGCGCTGGCGGCGGCGGACCGCGCTGGCGGCGGTGGCCGCGACTCACGCGGGGGGCTAAGCCCCCGCCCTTCCGAAGGCGGCGCGGCTTTGCCGCGCCGTTTGAGACAAAACGGCCCCCGCAAATGGGGGCCGGTTGAGTAAAACCGGGGGGGCTTTGCCCCCCCCCTCCTTAAAAGAACCGCCCCCTCATTAAGAGGGGGGTCTTGATGGACCGGCCGGGGGTTTAAACCCCCGGTTTTTATGACATCCGGCCGGCCTGCTGGCCGGCCGGTTTTTACCAACGGGACCGGAATTTCCGGTCCCGCCCTTGACTTCCGACGCCGGCGGCCCGGCCGCCGGTCTTTCCTTCCGCCGCGGCCCGGAACCGGCCGCGGTCTCCTCGTCTCACCGCGGCCCGGAACCGGCCGCGGTGTTCGTCGTCCGGCGCGGTGCGACGGCACCGCGCCCCTTTCGCCGTGCCAAGAATCCTCCCAACGCGGCGTGTCGGCGTCACGGTCTTGAAGTCTCTCCTCGGCGAAGCGCGACGGTATTGCGGAAATCATAAGCATGTTCATCCGCGTGGTGCGACGGCACCACGCCTCTTGCTTCCACCCGCAAATCAACATGAACGAAGGAGGGGGTTTCGGCCGTGTTCGTGCGGTCCGACTCCCCTCGCGTTAACAAATAACATAACTAAAAAGTCTCACGTTTAGTCATGCTAAAATCCACGATTCAGGAATGGAATAAAATAATTAATAAAAACATCCCCTACCTCGGGTTTGAGATTCAAAGAAATCCTCTACGTTCCGCGGAAGACGGCGTCGCGGAATTCAGGCGTCGCGGTCGTCGTTCGTCAAATCCGTTGACGAAGATTTACGTCCGATGCGACACGTTGTTGGCGGATCTTCGTTTGCCGACGAAGAAGGTCCGAAGAGGAAGCAGAGGTCCGAAGATACTAGGTCTCTGAGTCGATGATCCTTGACGAAGTGTTGTCGTTCTTCGTCGAGGATGAAGACGTTCTTCGTTCTTCGTCAGAGCTTGAAGATGAGAAGGCTCTCCAAAGGCAAACAAAGAACCCTAAATAAAATAAGACTACCTCTTATTTTATTAACACAACACAAAAGAATTTCAAAATTTGAAATTCAAAAAGGGCTTTAACTTCCTTAATTAAATAAGGGTAACGTAGGCCAATTAATTGGGGGTTAAGAACGTTGAGAGAAAAAGAAAAGTCTTAGGGGTTCGTGTGGGCCCCACCACACTTAATCCTCCCAAGGGAGGTTAAGTGGGTGTGGGTCCCACTTCCAACCCCCTTAGGTAGGTTTTCTTTAATAAGTTAAAAATAAAATTTGTTTTACACAATTTTATTTAACTTAATTGAAAAACCCCAAAACGTATCTTTCAACCCGCAACAAACGCAACTCCCGAAAAGGTCTCATTAAGCGAATATCGGCACTGCGAGTTCATCGGTGCCCTCGGATTTCAATTCCGAGCACCGGATCAAAAGTTAGGAATTCCCGCTCGTTCGTTCACTGAACGTACCCGAGCCAAACTTCGGAAATTAATTCCGGGCACTCAGGGCCTCGGAATCAGGTGCCGTCTGAAACCGCGCTCTTGTAAAAATCCAAAGAAAATTAAGAAAAAAAAATTTCCCTTGAATTTTACGGTTTTTACATTACTCCCACCTCAGGGCTTTACGTCCCCGTAAAGATACAACAAAAACTAGGGGAACAAATGAGGGTACTGAGCACGCATCTGAGCCTCCCGCTCCCAAGTGCTCTCCTGGAGATTCCCGTGCTGCCATCTGATGCGCACAAGAGGAATCGATCGCCCACGTAGGACCCGCTCCTGTCGATCCTCTATCTCCACCGGGACCTCCGTAAAAGTCGCCCCATCGTCAACGTCAAGCTCCCCATGGTCAAAGATGTGCGTCGGGTCGTGCACGTATCTCCTCAGCTGGGATACGTGAAAGACGTCGTGCACCCGGTGCAACTGAGGTGGTAGAGCCAGGCGATAAGCCACCTCGCCAATCCTGCTGAGAATCTGAAAAGGTCCGATGAAGCGCGGAGATAACTTGCCGCCTCGGCCAAATCTCCGAATACCACGTCGAGGTGAGACCCGCAAGAAGACGTGGTCGCCATCCTCAAACTCTAGTGGTCTCCGCCTCCTGTCAGCATATGACTTCTGCCGGCTCTGAGCTGTCCTCATCCGCTCCTGGATGACCTGGACCTTCTCTGTCGTGGCCTGGACCATCTCCGGTCCCACTAGTGCTGACTCCCCTGGGTCTGTCCAGCACAAAGGAGATCTACATGGTCGGCCGTACAACGCCTCGTACGGTGCCATCCCGATGGTGGAGTGGTAGCTGTTGTTGTACGCGAACTCCACCAAGGGTAGGTGGTCCTCCCAGCTACGACCAAAGTCGAGGACACATGCGCGGAGCATGTCCTCGAGAGTCTGAATGGTCCTCTCCGTCTGACCATCCGTCTGCGGGTGAAAGGCTGTGCTAAGACGTAGCTGCGTCCCGAACGCCTCCTGTAACCCCTTCCAAAGCCGGGAAGTAAAGCGGGCATCTCGATCGGAAACGATAGATGATGGCACGCCGTGGAGCCGCACAATCTCCTGAACGTAGAGACGTCCCAAGCTCTCCACCGAGCCCTGCTCTCTGATGGGTAAGAAGTGTGCCGACTTGGTGAGTCGGTCAACAATCACCCAGATGGAGTCGTGACCTCTGGAAGTGCGTGGAAGTCCAGTCACGAAGTCCATAGATATGCCATCCCACTTCCACTCCGGAACCTCCAAGGGCTGTACCAAGCCTGCTGGTACCTGATGCTCAGCCTTCACCTGCTGACAGGTAAGGCATCGAGAAACGAACTCTGCTACAGCTTTCTTCATGCCCGGCCACCAGTGCTGTCGTCTGAGGTCCTGGTACATCTTTGCCACTCCTGGATGTACCGCTAAAGGAGAAGTGTGAAACTCCCTCAGCACTTCCTCTCGCAAGGCGACTGGTACCATGGTACGTCCTCTGAAAAGGATGTCGTGCTCTGCTCCAAGGGAGAAACCATCAGGTGTCTGTCCCGAGGATATCTGTGCACGCCGTGTCTCACAGTCAGCGTCCCCATGCTGTGCCTCCCTGACTCGCTGCAGTAGTGGAGGAGTGACTGTGAGAGACTGAAGAAAGGCTGCTCCATCTCTATCCACGAAGGATATCTGCAAAGAGGCTAGCTGCTCCGTCGCCTCCTCAAGTAGTTGAATGCCCGTCCTCCTGCTGAGGGCATCAGCTACTACGTTCCCCTTCCCAGGAGTATAGACTATCTCAAAGTCATAGTCCTGGAGGAACTCGAGCCATCGTCGCTGTCTCAGGTTCAGGTCCTTCTGCGAGAAGATATACCTGAGACTCTGATGATCGGAAAATACTGTAAAGCGCTCGCCCATCAGATAATGTCGCCATGTCTTCAGAGCGAAGACCACTGCTGCTAACTCCAGGTCATGGGTAGCGTAGTTCTGCTCATGCGGTCTCAACTGTCGTGATCCATAGGCGATCACTGCCCGCTCCTGCATCAGAACACATCCGAGTCCGGTCCCTGATGCATCGCAGTAGACCACGTACCCTACTCCCTCCTCAGGCAACCTCAAGATAGGTGCGCTAGTCAATCTCTGCCTCAGCTCCTCGAAGCTCTGCTGACAACTGTCTGACCACACGAAGGGTTTCCCCTTCTTCGTCAACGCTGTGAGTGATGCCGCAACTCTGGAGAAGTTCGGCACAAATCTCCGATAGTATCCAGCTAGTCCCAAGAAACTCCGAACCTCAGTCACGCTCCTGGGTGGCTCCCATGCTAACACAGCCTCAATCTTCGCGGGATCCACTGCAACTCCCGCCTCAGAGATTACGTGTCCCAAAAAGTGGACCTCACGTATCCAGAACTGGCACTTCGAGAGCTTACCATAAAGCTGGTGCTCTCGGAGTGTGTCAAGGACAACTCGCAAGTGATAGGCGTGCTCCTCCTCTGTCGTAGAGTAAATCAGAATGTCGTCGATGAAGACCACGACAAACCGATCGAGGTATGGCTGAAAGATCCTGTTCATGAGAGCCATGAACACTGCTGGAGCATTGGTTACACCGAAAGGCATAACCAAGAACTCATAGTGGCCATACCGACATCTGAAGGCCGTCTTCTGCACATCCTCGTCTCTGACTCTGAGCTGATGATAGCCTGACCTGAGGTCTATCTTCGAGAACCACCGTGCTCCCTTGAGCTGATCAAAGAGGTCATCAATCCTCGGTAGCGGATACTTGTTCCTCACTGTCACCTGGTTCAGGCGACGATAGTCAACACAAAGTCGCAAGCTTCCGTCCGCCTTCTTGGCGAACAATATCGGGGAAGCCCAGGGTGAAACACTGGGTCGGATGAATCCCTTGCCCTGTAAGTCCTCCAACTGTACCCGTAGCTCTCGAAGCTCGGCGGGGGCCATCCGATATGCTGGAGTGGATATCGGGGCTGTCCCGGGGTACAAGTCAATATAAAAGTCTACCTCTCTGCGAGGAGGTAGCCCTGGAACATCGTCGGGAAAAACGTCCGCATACTGATCCACCACTGCAGGAAAACCAGGACTCCGCACGTCAACTGCTCCAAGGATAAGGCTAGCCAACTGATGAGTGATGGGCTGTCCTCTCCTCCGCGGAAGTCCATCCTGTGCTGCTAAGGCTCCCTTCTCGCCGGTGAAGGTGAACCTGCTCCCGTCGGTGCGTACACATCGCACCTTGCGCCTAAAACAGTCAATCTGAGCATGGACCGTAGACAGCCAATCCATGCCCAAGATGACGTCGTAAGGCCTCGACGCTGCTACAAGAAGATCCCAGCCGAAGCTCTCGCCTCCTAGAGTAAGCTCACACTGCCGCACCAGTGCGTAATCGTCGAGTCTGCTCCCGTAGGAGTCTCTAGCCGTAAGGATCGAGCCAACAGCTCTGTCGGAATCTCCGAGCTCCGAACAAGGGCAGCGGCTATGAAAGAATGACTCGCTCCTGTGTCTATAAGAACTGCAGAAAGGGTGGAATAGACACAGATAGTACCTTGAATCATCTCAGGTGCGCCGTGGTCGTAGGCCTCTGACTGCCTGGAGCTGTGCCTGTCGCTGCCCGCCAGCTCCCTGTGGTCGGGGTGGACCTCCTGGTGGTGGTGGTGGTAGAGCCTCAAAGCGTCGGCCACCACCAGCTGCTCGTCCAGCTCCTCTGCCCTCGTCCGCCCTCCTCCCTGCGGACCGCCACGGTCGACCCTCTGCCTCTGCCTCGGTGGTCCATCAACTGACCTGCTGCTCCTCGGCACGGCGGGTCGGGCAGTCGCGAGCCATGTGGCCCTGCCCGCCGCACGAGTAGCACTGTCTGCCTCTCGGAAGACCTGGCTCCGCGCTGTGTGCCCCGCACTGCTGAGCCAGTGCCCTGAGGTCGTCGGCCTGAAGGTCTGGTCTGTCTGGACCCCTGAGTCATCCGTCGACTGCCTGCTGCAGATGACTCTGCCACGTGCCGCCCTGCGGTGGGTCGCTGTGCTGGTGTAGACTCAGCAAGGAAGCTCTCAATCAGAAGTGCCCGCTCCAGTACTCCTGTCTGAGTCGGTATGCTGAGGGAGATCAGCGATGCCCTGATCTCGTGTCTCAAACCCTGCTCGAAGGTCCGGGCCCGGAAGAATGGATCCCGTACCATGTCGGTCGAGTAGCGCGAGAGATCGGTAAACCTCGCCGAGTACTGGGCGACCGTCATGCTGCCCTGCCGCAGCTGTAGAAGCTCCTGGATGCGCACCGCTCGAAGGGTGGCCGGGACGAACTCAGAGCGGAAGAGGCTCTCAAAGTCCGTCCAGAGTAGAGATGCCTCGTCGTGCACCTGGAGCATCAAGCTCCACCATCGTCCTGCTGCTGCGTGTAGTAGGCTCGCAGCGAGGATCACCATGAGGTCTGCTGGTGTCCTCACTAGCCTAAACACTCGAACCACTGCCTCCAGCCAGTCCTCTGCTGCCTGGGGATCCGTCTCCCCGCGAAACCTGGGCGGTCGCTGTCGCTGAAACTCATGCAGTGCGCTGAGGCGACGTGCATCGTCAGCGGCTGCTGCTGGAAGCATCGGAGGCTCGGCGGGTAAAGCTACCGCCGGTGCCACTACTGGAAAAGGGCCCTGCACCGAAGCCTCGTCGCTCGGTGGGCTGTCGTCTCGCTCGACCATCGGAACCCTAGCTGGCTGCCGTCGTGGGGCCATCCTGAAAAGGAAACAGGTGCGCCACGGTTAGAACAGTATACCTGGTGAGCTGATATAAGTAATCACAAAGAAAACTTTGAAACACACACGCAATCAATGTTTTCGTGCATTAAGTCGGAAATCAGACGTCAGGGTCCTGGTGTGTGGATACGTCGGCCGCCGCACCAACACTGGACTCCCTGGACTGATAACCACACTCAATACGCTAAACATTATTGCTTCACATAGAAAAGATCAGAGTTCGCGGTAGAACCGAACTCCTCTGATACCAATTTGTCACGACCCGCCCTCGGGGTCCGTGCCGTGACTACCCCAAGCCCGCCTTCCATAGTCCAGGGGCTGGCGACTAGCACCAAGGCGTAGATCCCAGCAAATTGGGAAGGCATTGCCTTTGAAAAGTAAACACACACCACAGAGTAAACAAGCGGAAAGTAAACACTAAGCAAGCAGAGTACAACTGAAGTGCGGAAAAGTAAATGGGCCAGAATACAAACCCAAACTGAAAGTAAAGTACAACTCAAAAAGGGAAAAACAGCAACTGAAAAGTAAAGGCCGCTACTCCGTGCTGTCCACTGGAAAATCCCACCTGAAGGGTGGGTACAGATAGCTCCTCTGCTCCACGGGTCCCACCGTCCGCTCCGTGCTCGTCCCGCCCAGTGGTCCACCTCCGGGTACCGTCCCGCTCCGCAAACCTCAGCTAAGGTCAACGCTGTCCGTCGTCTACAACCAACACAACGTAGTGCGGGCGAAGCCCGTGCAGGGGTGAGTATAAGCTACTCAGTAGGGTCCCCGAGACCCCTGAAGGTCTCTCAAAATCCACAAAGGATAAACCACGAAGCAAAGTACAATCACGAAGTAACAACCAACACTGCTTAGGTATATGCCCATACATATACCTAAGTCATCAATTCAAATACGCTCCAACCTCCGAGCCCAAGTATAACTCAGTCCACGCAGGAAAGTATACGTATTCCACAAAGGAAAGTAACAGGATTCAGCTCACACAGGTATACTTCTTCAGGGACGATAAAGATGATCACTGATCCATCTAAGTCGTCGGACCCACGAAGGATCGATAGGTAACTAACCCCCGCAAGACCCACACAGGATCGGGCTCACACAGAACCTGTAGGCGCTGGCTCACACAGAACCGCTGAGCGCAAGGACCCACACAGGATCGGGCTCACACAGAACCTGTAGCACTGATCCACGTAGGATCGCTGAGTGCTGTAGTCGTCGTCGTCGAATCCACACAGGATCTCTATACTGTCGTCGTCGAATCCACACAGGATCTCTGTACTGTCGTCGTCGCAGTCACAGTAGCAGTCGTAGCAGTAGAACAGTCGCAGCCAGCACTAGGGTTCCCGCACACAGCAAGCTCGTACGGAGGGTCCGCTCCACGAGCCGAGAGGCTGATACATCAACTGTCACGAAGACCGAAGTTGATGTATCCAAAAGTTCCGTATCGTCAACAGGAACTCAACGCAACAGACGGCGCGTCGATCGGACGCCCGGTCTGAGAGTTATTGGCATTTTTGTCTCCGGGGCCCGGTTGGTTTTTAAGGCAAAACCAACCCGACCGTACTCCACCTGCGTCCAAACCTCGGGCGGAGTATGCCAAAAGATCCGTCTCACTAAGAGGAACACTACGCGACTGACGGCACGTCAATCGGACGTCCGTAGCTCAAGATAAGAGCGTTTCCGCTCCGAAGGCCCGGTTGGTTTCGTGAACGAACCAACCCGGCCGAACTCAAAGTAAACCGAAACCTTGAGTGCGATATACCGAAACGACCGTCTCGATCCAAGGATCGCGTTGCCGCAGACGGTTCGTCATTCGGAGGTCCGAGGCTCAAGTTATGAGCCAAAAACCGAATCTGGTCCGAAACGGGGGGTCCGGGTCCGGAACGACCCGGCCCGACCCCCCCCCTTGGGTGGCGCGGCGGCCGGCGGCGGCGGCCGGCGGCGGCGGACGGCGGCGGCGGGCCACGTGGCGGCGGCGGGCCGCGTGGCGGCGGCGGCCGCGTGGCGCGGCGGCGGCGGGCCACGTGGCGGCGGCGGGCCGCGTGGCGGCGGCGGCGGGCCGCGCTGGCGGCGGCGGACCGCGCTGGCGGCGGTGGCCGCGACTCACGCGGGGGGCTAAGCCCCCGCCCTTCCGAAGGCGGCGCGGCTTTGCCGCGCCGTTTGAGACAAAACGGCCCCCGCAAATGGGGGCCGGTTGAGTAAAACCGGGGGGGCTTTGCCCCCCCCCTCCTTAAAAGAACCGCCCCCTCATTAAGAGGGGGGTCTTGATGGACCGGCCGGGGGTTTAAACCCCCGGTTTTTATGACATCCGGCCGGCCTGCTGGCCGGCCGGTTTTTACCAACGGGACCGGAATTTCCGGTCCCGCCCTTGACTTCCGACGCCGGCGGCCCGGCCGCCGGTCTTTCCTTCCGCCGCGGCCCGGAACCGGCCGCGGTCTCCTCGTCTCACCGCGGCCCGGAACCGGCCGCGGTGTTCGTCGTCCGGCGCGGTGCGACGGCACCGCGCCCCTTTCGCCGTGCCAAGAATCCTCCCAACGCGGCGTGTCGGCGTCGCGGTCTTGAAGTCTCTCCTCGGCGAAGCGCGACGGTATTGCGGAAATCATAAGCATGTTCATCCGCGTGGTGCGACGGCACCACGCCTCTTGCTTCCACCCGCAAATCAACATGAACGAAGGAGGGGGTTTCGGCCGTGTTCGTGCGGTCCGACTCCCCTCGCGTTAACAAATAACATAACTAAAAAGTCTCACGTTTAGTCATGCTAAAATCCACGATTCAGGAATGGAATAAAATAATTAATAAAAACATCCCCTACCTCGGGTTTGAGATTCAAAGAAATCCTCTACGTTCCGCGGAAGACGGCGTCGCGGAATTCAGGCGTCGCGGTCGTCGTTCGTCAAATCCGTTGACGAAGATTTACGTCCGATGCGACACGTTGTTGGCGGATCTTCGTTTGCCGACGAAGAAGGTCCGAAGAGGAAGCAGAGGTCCGAAGATACTAGGTCTCTGAGTCGATGATCCTTGACGAAGTGTTGTCGTTCTTCGTCGAGGATGAAGACGTTCTTCGTTCTTCGTCAGAGCTTGAAGATGAGAAGGCTCTCCAAAGGCAAACAAAGAACCCTAAATAAAATAAGACTACCTCTTATTTTATTAACACAACACAAAAGAATTTCAAAATTTGAAATTCAAAAAGGGCTTTAACTTCCTTAATTAAATAAGGGTAACGTAGGCCAATTAATTGGGGGTTAAGAACGTTGAGAGAAAAAGAAAAGTCTTAGGGGTTCGTGTGGGCCCCACCACACTTAATCCTCCCAAGGGAGGTTAAGTGGGTGTGGGTCCCACTTCCAACCCCCTTAGGTAGGTTTTCTTTAATAAGTTAAAAATAAAATTTGTTTTACACAATTTTATTTAACTTAATTGAAAAACCCCAAAACGTATCTTTCAACCCGCAACAAACGCAACTCCCGAAAAGGTCTCATTAAGCGAATATCGGCACTGCGAGTTCATCGGTGCCCTCGGATTTCAATTCCGAGCACCGGATCAAAAGTTAGGAATTCCCGCTCGTTCGTTCACTGAACGTACCCGAGCCAAACTTCGGAAATTAATTCCGGGCACTCAGGGCCTCGGAATCAGGTGCCGTCTGAAACCGCGCTCTTGTAAAAATCCAAAGAAAATTAAGAAAAAAAAATTTCCCTTGAATTTTACGGTTTTTACAGGCAAGGACCTATTTTTTTGGGTAGAGGAGACCCATTATATGCCTCATAGTCTCGGTTGGTATTAATTCCCATTACATGGCTTCGAAGGCCCATATTTTTTCCCAATGGACCTTTGGTGAATAGTAATGCTATAGTAATTGGTATTATATAGTACTTAAACCGATAAAATACCTAATATATTTCCCACCACTTCTATAGTGTCTCCGATGCTACACTTCCACAACTACTATAGTTATATTGTAGTACCGCTATAGTGGTGCTACAATACTAAACCCAATGGGTTTTGAACCCCCATACTTGACATGATATTATGAAGTTTTTAACACGAAGACAAACCAAAAATATTTATTCTAAATATTAAATACAATTTATCAAATAAAAACTCTACGTGTGTGGAAAATTAATTTTAACACAAACACATGTAACGTGCAAAACCCCGTTTTAACCTTTACTGTGGTAATTAATTTTTACTATTTTAATATTTATTATGAAAAAAATTAAGTTGAATGAATTTCATAATATTAATTATTTTTATTAAAAATATGGAATCCAATTTACAAAATTCAAATCATAGAAGTGGTATGATTTAATTTAATGATAAACCTGAAAAATGTGTTGAAAAATGGGTTTCCAAGGAATGCATTTTTCAAGAATAAGATGAACTTACATTAACTATATAATAATAAATCACAATTATATGGATTTAAATTAATATATATATAGATATATAATATATAAATTTAATTTAAATCATTCCTTATTAGTGGTTATTTTAATTAATTAAAATGGAGAAACATTATGCACTTAAAAATAGTTTTCAGAAAAATGCATTTTTTAGCCTGAAAAAAACTTATACCAAAATCTAGTATAAACATGATTAAAATTAAATTAATTAGATTAAAAATTATTAAATAATAATTATATTAATTTTAAATAAAATTCAAAGTATAATGGTACTTTTAAATTAGTTAATTTATTGAAAATAAATGACAGTTTTACAAAATGTGATATTTTTCAATTTTCACTGAAAAATTCATCTTTTTAGAAAAATAAAAAAAATTCACCCTAATTTGATGTTTATATACTGATTTCAAAAATTAATTTCATTTTTTAAAATATGTTTTTTAAAATTGGAATAAATTAATTATATTATTTTCTCACACAAAGCAATAAAAACATTTTTTGATGAAAAATATATTTTTGAAGTATGTAATGAATTTACTAAAAATTGAGTCCTTATTTACCAATATATTTTATTCATCTAAAATATTTATAAATAATTTTTATAAAGTGTTTATTTCTATTAATACCACTAATTTTAATAGTATGATCATAATAGTCATGGTTAAATAGTATATCATGGTTCGTTTAGGCTCGGTGCTACATGTCGTATACGCTATCAAACATATTATTAATTTTAAAAACTCAGGGTATTACATTCACCCCAACTTCAATAAATTTCTTCCCCACAATTTGAACTTGCACTCAGAAAAAAAAGGGTTTGAAATTTAAAAATTCATTTGTGGAAAACGCACATCATATGAGGGTTAATAAAACTTCCTCTTAAAAAAGGGGAAGGAGAAATAAAAAGCTCATAAAACAATAGGTTTCCAAATAGGGAAAAATAAGTGGGAAGTGGAAATATATACATGGAGGATAAAAATAACTCCCAAGGAATAATATAGAGTGATAGAAAACATGTTCACAAGAAATTTAACCACCATAACACCATAAATATGTGATGGGTTAAAAAGCCATTAATTGAAAATATTTGAAGGTAATAGGATAATTTTTTTTGTTTCAAGATTATTTTCTTGGAGTTGAGGAATTACTTTACCATATAGAATAATAAAATAAAGAAATATACTTACTTTACAAGTACAATTTTATCCTCTAATAAATTTTCACTATAGTCTCGTATGTTGCTCTAAAAGATAGGTATTCATGATGATTTTTTTTCATGCCTGAAGCACTAAAATAAAAATTTGAGGAATCACATGATTACATAAAATAATATCAAGATATATCCCTGTATTTAGACATCAACCAAAACCAAAAATGGTTAGCATAAGGTAATATAATTCCCAAAATGAATAAACCTTAAAATTAATCTTCAAATCCAAAGTTCAACTTGGATAATTCTATAAATAAATAATCCTACATCCCAAATAACCTCAATATTAAAAAATTTAATAGTGTTATTCCCAAATAATATTTCATGTGAAATAACATGTTAGAACTAAGGGTTACATATACCTTAGCCTAATTAAAAATTTCACAAAATATAATTAATCACCTAAAATTTAAAAGTATTTGATCCTATAATATGTTTCCAAAAATCAAATTAATATTTAACCATTAAACTGTTTAAGTAAAAACAATGTCATATTAATTAGGACATCACATAATCTAGTGTTAGGTGTCTCACCCTTAACGCCCTACAGTTTTGGGTTCAAGACCCATGACCTTTCCAGTTGTGATGGGTTTTCATCCAACACATGAATTTTCCTTTTTCTAAAACAATATTAATATAATTCCTATAGCATTCACAAAAATATGATGAACATCCTAGAAAATTAAATCATTTTTAACAATAAAGGTTTTCTATATGGATTATTTTTTTTAAAATCAAATAATGTTAATTGACTATTATTACCTTAACATCAATTATCATAGTAACCCCAAAGGTTATAAATATCTTTAAACTTATACCCAAAATGTATAAAAGAATTATTTCTCAAATAACCTTATAAATTATACAAAAGGTATATATAAAGGCTTTATATACCTAAAAAATATATTAAAACTCAATAAATGTCTCCAAGGTACTTCCATCACATAATAAATCAAAAGGGGTATATGTTCCTTTAAAATTATAATCAATATTAGGCTTATTAACTCACGATGGTGCCAAAAAATCTTAAACTATCCTCATCTGAATCATAAACTTAGTGTCTTTGGGGATATCTTTATATTCAAATCCTTTATAATGATTTGTAAAGAAAATGTTAATTATACAAATCATATCCCATGGGAGTGTAAAACCAAGAGTGAAATAAGGCTATTTTTCATGCACCAGGTGATGATCAAGTAAAATACCAATGTGCTGTTTTCAGAGTTATTACCCCTAGGTACAATAGTTTCAGAGACACATCCACTTTTAGTATCCAGACATTGATGCAATTTCTTGTAAAAACCACATAATTTCTTCCTTACCAAAAATTTAGGATGTTATTCTATAATTTAAAATATCCTCAAATTTTTTTCATTGGGTTATGTTCCCTAATCTATGTTTTTCCTAAATCTAGTTTTCAAGGTTTCAACCAAACTTTCTCTAATACTAACTATAAAGACCCCAACCCCAATATCCCGGAGTTAGTGGTTACTTCATTACATTGGCACTATATACAAGAGATATCTTCCCAAAGGTATGAATAGTTTTTTAGCCTTGTTAAACTAGGTATAAACTTGAATATCACATTACATTTTAAAATGTAAAATAAAAAACATAGCAAAAGTAAATATTATTCGTCATTAGATTCATCCATATATTTATTCATCATATCCCAGGAAAAGGAAAAAAATAAATATGAGTTCAAATTCTTAATAAGGGATATGTACAGTGAAAGATATCTAAAGATAATAAAGCATAATCAATATGTCAAGGTAAATAACTAAAAACACATGCCATTTAATCAATAACTTGAGCATGAGAATGAATCCATGGACAATATCAATGTAGTAATCTATTAAATAATAATAAATAAATTATGAATGAAGGAAATTCATATTATTATACTTAAATATCTAAAGCATCATGATATATAAACCATTAAGAATTTGATCCAAGACAGTTTAATCGATGGGTAGGTATACACAAAAAACCCTTTTAATTTGGATATCCAAGTGATTCATCCCATGAGACTATTGATACATTGAGGGTAAATCTATAATCATATAGTGACCTAAGATTTTAATTCGTGGATATTACATATTTTTAGATTAATATTCAACACATTACAGAAATACACACCCAAGGACCATAATAGTTTAGTGAATTTTGAAACATAGAACACAATATTCTTAATTCATGAAATATATTAAATGTCTCCCATAAAGGTCTTTCCATTAAGTAATATTCATATAGATACCATAATTAACACCATTATACATAACTAAGGTAAAGGAAACATAATAAAGGGTGATCTTAAATGCTCAGTAAGGGTAAAAAATGGAGATACATAAGCATAACATGAGTATAATGGTATGAGAATATGATCATAACATTATAAAACCATAAACTACAAATAAAAGGTCATAATTTTGAGTCACGACATAAATATTGGTAGTTCATATGATATGAATCATATGGGAATCAAATAACATGATCCATGAGAGCATAAAATTTTTATAAGACATAGATTTTTGGTATATACATAAGCATAGAGAATCTTATGTCATGGTTACCCAATGAGACTTTAAAAACATGTTAGACTTGGGATAATCACCCAAGTACCTAATTTGGTCCTGGGATAAACTCCTTTATACCCTCTTTTAAGCTTGGGATAATAACTAGTGTACCCTACGTTTTGGGATTATGATAACCACCTACGTATCTTTTGAGTTCATAGAACATTTATCGTTACTCAATGCATTGGAGGGGGATATAGACACCACCCATCACAAAATTAAAATCATACATATATGTTCCAAAAGATCATAAAACATTCATCATATCATACCCCATGAAAAAATGGGTTTCAAAAATATTTGATCATAATATATGGAAAATAAATAGGTTTCAAAATCATTTCATCATAGCTTAACCCATAAAAAATAAATGAGCTTCATAATCAAATCATCATTTCATCATATCATTACCTATAGAAAAGGAATTAGTTTCATAAAAATCATGTCATAAAAATATAAACCATTCTGAAAAATGATAATAATGGTTTACTTGGATCATATACCCTATAAAACATAAGTAACATCAAATTATGCCATCTTATATAGAAAATATTTTTGAAAGATCACTTGGAATGTTTCTTAAGGAAAATATCCTTTCTACTTAAAAAATATTTTTTAAAAACATAAAAAAATTTTAAAACCATTTTAATTTGACAATAAACCTGAAAACTTATAATGAAAGATTGAAATCATTGATTAGTCATGATAATGGGAAATATTTTTCATGCTAGGAACATTACAATAAAGATTCCTTTCACATTTTCAGTAAAATCCAAATAGGAATTTTTTGGAAACAACATAAAGATTCCTTTAAAAAAAATTTGTGAAAATTAAAATATGAGTAAAAATTTATTTGTTAAATAATTTTAAGAATTTTAAAAACATATTCAAAAACATTTTTCAAAAACATGGTTTTGGAATAAAAAGGTTTTTTGACTAAAGAGAGAAATAAAGACAATTTTTCTTGAAAAAGTTCTTTTGAAATATTGTGTATATAAGGAGAGGAAAATGAGGGGAAAACATGTATTATATGAAAATAACTATATTATAATAAAATTCATGAGTTTATTGAGGTAAATATCATAATATTTTGTCATGATAAACATATCATAAACAATCCTGATAAACGATGAGATTGTAACATAAAATATTTACCAATTTGGTAACTTTGAATAATAATATACATTAATGAATAAAATAAAATGAAACTTAAAATATCATGAGTATAAATACATTCATGATATTACTTGTAAAATTGGTTGTATATACACCTCGTGAAAGAATATAGGTGTATAACATAACATACTTCTCAAAGAAGGAAAATTGAGAAAAAATCCATTACCGGTTTGGTAACTTTTGAAACATAAAACCCATGAAAGATAGATCCTCAATTGGATATGTAAATACCCATAATTTTCATGTTAATAATCATAAAATACATTCATGGTTAGTATATACACCATATAAAATAAATAGGTGGTGAACATGGCATGTGTCTCATAGAAAATAAAAGTGAGACAAAAACCCCTTATCACTTTAGTAATATTTTGAATCATAAGAACCAATAAATAATAAATAAAATGAAACTTTAAATATCATTAAAATAATTTTATTAATTATATAACACCTCAAATTGGTTTTATATACACTGTAGAAAAGAAATGAGTGGTGAATTTTCATATGTCTCCCAGAAATTAAAGAGAGACTAGAAATCCCTTACCGTAAGTATTAACTTCCTTCATACTCATTAAAAACTCCTGTATAATAAATATAAGTTTTTTATTAATATATTAATGAAACATAATTATATATTTAGTACCATATATTATTTACTTATTTCCTTTTCTTACTTGTTTATTAACAATTCCTTATTAAAATCACATTTTGAGTAATAATTGCTTTGTTTTTTGTATATGTTTTGATTTATTATTTATGGAACTATTAATTTAATAAGGGATACATAATATCCAGAATAATAATAATTAAATAATTACAATATTAATATATAAATTATACTTTTAAGACCAATCATTAAATGTGGTTTTGAGAAATGAAGTATATTACGATCATAGAGACAATAGACCGTATATACTCATGAGTAACATTTCCATTTTTTAACGATCATTATATAAAAGATATAAGTAATATATTATATTTAAATAATTATAATAATATCATAAATACCATATTATTTCTTTTAAATATACCTATATATATCATCCATGTGTTGTGTGATGAAAAGAGGGTCAAATCGCATCGTGAAGGCAGTACACGTTCGATGTATTCAGCTCTCTGTGAGTGAAAAGGTAAAAAATAAAATGATATATTATATTTTCAGAATGATAAATATTTCAGGAATATCATAATTATGTTATGTATACCATATATATTTATCATTATTATCTTCCATGTCAAGCGTTAGTAAAAAATGAATCACATCATTTCACAAGGTAGTAGTCTGTTGTACACATGAGAGACATTATCACATCCACTATGAAATGGAAAGTAAAAATTTATATATTATATAATGACTATAGAGGTATAATTATATTATAAATATCATATATATAATTTTTATCTATCATCATATCCAACCGTGATAGATGGTAATGAAAAAATGAATGACATTGGTTCACAAGATGGTAGTTTATCGTCCACACTAATGATGATTTCATAACCCATTTAATGGAAGTGGAGATTGTTGTAGGTCGTTAACATAAAATAACAATACCTAAATATATTAAATAAAATGATGTTATTATATCAACAAGTTTTAATAATAATTGAAAGGGTTGGAGGAAGAAATAAAATAAAAATTCTCATTGATGAACGCTACCTCTTCTTTAGTTATCCTCCTTAGGTTTGCACCAAAAGCCTTCATAGGTTGGCTTTATTTCCAAAATAAGAATTCTAGGATGAGAATAGAGAATTTTTAAACTTTATTGGGTATGTATTGTCCTAAAAAAATTGTTTTAAGCTGTGAATAGGAGAGAAGAAGGGGTGACCTTTTATAAGTGAGGTCAGTGGCACACTTGTAATGTTTTGAAAGTAAGAATCCCACCCATGTTTTTCTCATGTCACAGGGATAAAATAATGTTCCATTATCAATAATATAATATATAAGGACTAAATATTTCCATATAATTGGTTATTGTAAGGTTTTGTGTTATTTTTAAACCTTTTCTTTTTAGTTTAAATCCTGGTAAATCCATTTCTACCTTAACCGTGGTAAATAATTTTACTATTTTTAATTATAAATTTTGATAAAATATTAAGTTAAAATTTTTAGATAATATAAATTATGATGATTCCAAATATTAAATACGTTTTTATAAATTCAATTCATATAATTATAAAGTTTTAATTCAAAATTAATCCCGCAGACACGATGAGAAAACAAGTTTTTAAAGAGAAGAAATACAAAAGTTTACGATGTTTTTATATCCAATTTCAATATGAAATTGATTAAAATGACCTAAATTGAATTAATATATATATTTTAATTAGTTTTTTTTGAAACCAATTTAAAATATAATTTAACTTTATAAATAATGTCAATGAAAAGGCATTTTTTAATTAAAATTTAGTATTTTCACTATTCATCAAAAAATCAATCTTTTTAGAAAATTATAAAAAATTCACCCTAATATAATTTTGAAATTATAATTTAAAATTTTGATTTTTTTTTCAAATAAATTTTATAAATGTGTAAAAAATTAAATTTAAAACAAAACATGCAGACATGACAAAAAAATGTGTTTTCTAGAAGTGTATTTTCAAGAAAAAGATGATTTTATATTAACTCTATGTATAATTATAATCATTATATGAATATCAGTTAAAATTTATTGATATATATTATATAAATTTTGTTTAAAACTTTTCTCATTATGGTTAATTTTAATTAATTAAAATGGAGAAACATTATACACTTTACAATAGTTTTCATAAAAGCCCTTTTTGAACCCAAAAATAAACTTATAATAAAATCCAATATAAAGTTGATTCAAAATTAATTAAGTAGATTAAATATAAATAAATAATACTTATGATAATTTAAAACATAATGGTGCACTTAAATTAGTTAATTTATTGAAAATAATTTATAGTTTTACAAAAATTAGTATTTTTCACTATTCATAAGAAAATCAATATTTTTCGAAAAATCCCAAAATTTCACCATAAGTTAATTTTAATATGATGATTTATAAAATGAATTTAATTTTATCTTTTAGATTTTCTAAAATTTCTATAAATTAATTATAATATTTTCTCATAAAAAGTAATATAACTCATTTTTAAAGAAAACATATTTTTGATGAATATAATTAATTTACTAAAAATTATTTGATTATTTAATAAGAATTTATAAATAAATTTATATTGAGTAGGAAAGTTTTATATATATATTTCATAAATTAGTTAATACTATTTATACCTACCTATTTAATTGTAAGTTTATAATGGTCATATAATACTTCATGGTTTCACTGAAGCTCAGTTTCGCGTGCCATGCACGCTATCGAAGAAACTTGTTTTTACATGTAACACAAGATAAATATGGTGTTTATTATAATTAAATATATAATTAGTGTTACATGTAATTTAAAATATCAAAATGTTCAAATTTATTTTAAAAAAATATTTCAAAAAATCTCAGGGTGTTATATTCTTCCCCCATTAAAATGAATTTTCACCCACAAAATTCCTAATTTTGGTACCAAAAACTAAGGATAATTCTTCCTTATTACATCATATGGTTCCCATGTAACTTAATAAAGCTATTGGTTTCTCCACAAAACATTTAACAAGTGGGTGGTCTTGTTTTCTAAAAATTTCTCTATGCGATCTAGAATATGTACTATTTGTTCCTCAAAAGAAATATCATGGTCTAGAGGTATGACCTATGAGTTTAGTACATGTGATGGATCAAGTATTTACTTACTCAATAAAGATACATGGAACACATCATGAACCTAATATAGGTTTGGTGGAAGCTACAAATGATAAGATACAATGTCGACACGATCAATTATTTTAATGGGACCAATATTCCTAGCGCTTAGTTTACCCTTCTTTATTCCATGGAGAAATTCCAAGAAAGTCATTCTCACCAACTTCAAATGAAAGATCACATTAATGATTATCAACATAAAATTTCTGTCAAATTTTTGATGTACTTACATGTTATTGAATGGATCTAACCTTATTTACCATCTCATCTACATTCTTCAGTCCTAATATCTTTCTTTCTACAAATTTATTTCAGTACCTTATAGTTCTAAAATTATTTACCTAAATGAATTTATAAGGATCCATATTAATGCTTGAGTGAAATATATTGTTTTATGAAAAATAAACTTGAGGAAGGTGTTGATCCCAACCAACTTTGAAATCCATATAACAAGATCTTAGCATATCCTATAGGTTTTGGATTATTTTCTCAAACTAACCATCTATTTGAGGATGATATTCAGTTATGAAACTCAACTTTTTATCAAGATATTTCTGAATACTTCACCAAAACTTCGAGGTAAACTCTAGATTCTGATTAAATAGTATTTAATGTGGTACTTCATGAAAACTTACCACTTCCTTAATGTATATCCTATAGGACTTATCCCAAAATAAATATTCTCTGATATAGATGATCGATTACAAACCATGTAGCATTATTACCTTTAGATGTTTTGGTTATTCTGATGTCAAAACCCATGGTGATGTCTTCCTACTCTCTTTTTTGTATGGATAATGATCTTAGCATCATTTTAGAACTTTGTCTCTTAGCCTTAACTTGATTACTTAATAATAATTGAGATACATACTGAGTAATATCTATCTTTATGTTGTTTCACCAGAATTAATATTTCATATAGGGTAGTGGTAGGTGATATACCCTTGTTGTCCTTGGGTTGTGGGTTTAATCCCTACAGACTTACCAGATGCAACAAGTTATCACCCAGCTGACATGTTATCCTTTTTCTGAAAATATATACATAAAAACATTCAAAAATTGAAATAACCCATAATTACCTTAACATCAAAGATAATATAAAAAAGGATACCAATACCTTTAATAATTTTTCTATAGAATTCATTCCTCCTCAAACCCAAAGGGTTGTATTTACATAAATGTCTCCTAAAATATCCTTAATTGTGATAAAATCCCATCATGTAAAACCTTATTAGCTATTGTAAAGACTTTGAACTTATGATCAATCTGAAAATTATAAGCCCATGATATAATTAATAACTTTTATATTAATCTTACATGGATATATATATATGCTTCTAAAAATAACATAATCTTTAGATGTTTCATTATTCTTAGAACCCAAATACCATTGGGAAAATACTTTTAAAACATAATTATTGAATCCAAATACATAAATAATTTTATCCTTCCACTTAAATGATTTACATGGAACAAGTCTTTCCTTGGTCTAGAAGTTAATTCTTGGGTTAGGGAATTGAGTTGGATAATTCTCATGTTCTATGCACATAATACATTGAAATTATCAACAATTAGTCACTCTATGACCTTATCTTCCACATAGATAACATCTTACCCTCCATTTGATATTTTCTTCTAGTTTCTTCTTCCCACTTTCTTGACATGTAGGAAGCTGGATCATCTTTCCTTTATGTTCATTATAATATGAACATTCATAAATTTCATCTTCCTATTATTTTATTCTTTAATAATCTCACAAAATTTCACATTTTAATCATATATCATGATAAATGATCAAGAATAATAAAAATATCTAACTCTGTAGTCATTATCTAATTTGTTTTCTCATATTCACCAAATTTTCAATTAGATTTAGTGTTAACATGATTCCTTCTGGTTCCATCCATTGACTAAAACCAAAAATCATAGTGTGGTAAACTATAATCATGGTGGGAAAACCACATAATCATAAAAAATCACTTATAGGATGTCTAAATCATGGAAACCTATTTTTAATCTATGACACCTTAGGTTTATCCTAGGTCTTACATGATCATCATATATTTAAATCCTTTATGATAGTTCAAAAATAGTTTTTGAATTTATAAAGATTATCCCCTAGGAGCATCAAACCAGGTGTGCAGTAAGACCCGTTGTCATGCACCATGTGATGATCAAGTATAACTCAATGCACCCTTTTAGAGTTATTACCCCTAGGAACCTCTATTCTAGAGCCACATATACATATAGTATTCAGACAAGGATGTAATTTCTTAGAAACCACTTTCTCTATCCTTTACCAAAATTTCAATAAATTTTCCTGTACTTTGAATCATATTTAGAACTATTCTTAGATAAATCCATAGACATATCCTTAGAAATATCACAAGGTATATCACTAAAGTTTTCTCATCCTATTTTCCAAAGGTTGAATAAACCTTTCCTCTAATACCAACCATAACAATCCAGAAATTTCATACATTGATATTATATCTTTTTAGATCAATATTCAACACATTACACAACAACACTCCAAAGGAGCATAATATTTTAGTTCCTTTGGAATCATGGAACACAATATTCTAAATTCAAGAAATATCTTTAATTTCACCCATAAATATTTTCCCATTAATTACTCTTTATATACATACCCTAATTAATACTTTTCTTCATAGCTTAGGGAAAGGAAACAGAAGAAAGGGTGAGATCAAATGATAAGTAAGGGTAAACAAGGGAGATACATAAGCATGAAATGAGAATAAGGGTATGATAACATGAACATAACATTTTAAAACTATACCCTATATATCAAAGATCACAATCTGGAGTCATGACATAAATATTGGAAGTTTATAAGACATAAATCAAAATGGAATAAAAGAACATGATCCATGATAGAAAAAAATTGGAATAAGACATATATTTATGGAATATACATAACCATAGGGAATCTTATGTCTAGGATACCTACCAAAATGTTCATAACATGTTAGGCTTGGGTTAACCACCCATGTACTTTCTTCGGGCTTGGGATGACCTCCTATGTACCCTTTTTAAAGATTGGGATAACTGCCCATGTACCCTCCTTTTGGGGATTAGGTAAACCACATGTATAACCTTTAATATCGTATAAATTTTATCATTATCCAATGCATTGTAGGGAGATATAGGTACCACCCATCACATAATAAAAACAATACATATGTGTGACACAAGATCATAAAACATCCATCATATCATAACCCATAAAAAGAAATGGGTTTCCTAAACATTTCATCATAACCTATGGAAAAGAAATAGGTTTTATAATCATTTCATCATAGATTAACCAATGGAAAAGAAATGGGAATTATAAACCATTCATTATTTCATCATATCATAACCCATGGAAAAGGAATGGGTTTCATAAAAATCTTATCATCAAAACATAAAACATTCAAAGAAAGGATAAGAATGGTTTCCTTGGATTATACACCCAGTAAAGTATAATTAACATCAAAGGTTTTCATATTATATGGAAAATGATTTTGAAATATCACTTGGAATATTTCTTGAAGAAAATATATCCTTTCCACTTAAAAAATAAATTTTTATGACATAAAACAATTTTGAAATCTTTTTTTCTTAAAAATAACATTGAAAACCTGTAAGGGAAGATAGAAATCAGTAAGCTGTCAAGATAGTTGGAAATATTTTTTATGCCATAAATATTAGAATAAAGATGAGGAGTGTGATTCCAAGGTCCCTATATCTTCCCTATCTGGTTCCCCATGGTGATTATGTATTTGATGCATGGTGGACTCAATTTTAGACTGTTATTTTAATTCAGCTGATGTATTTCTTTGAAAATTGAAGTTGGATAATAGGAAGTGGAACTTAGTTTCTATTTTGGATGCTTATGAAACTACACATGTGACTGGAATTTTAAATGAACAATTAGCTCTAGAAAAAGGTAATTGTGATTCCTTTTCTGATAATGTGAGGATTAATCGGTTTTTCATTGGTTCAAGGAGTGAGACCTCCTCTAAAGTAACAAAAATGGATCTTTGGAAATCATTGAAGAAAATTATAGGTTGATTGGGGAAACGATTTGTCATGACCCGACCTCGGGGCTCGTGCCGTGACTACCCCAAGCCCGCCTTCCATAGGCCAGGGGCTGGCGACTAGCACCAAGGCGTAAAATCCCGGTAAACAGGGAAGGCATTGCCTTTATAAGTAACAACCACCACAGAGTCAGCAAGCGGAGAGTAACTACAAAGTGCAGAAAAGTAAAGGGGGCCGGAAATACAAGCCCAACTGTAAAGTACAACTGAAAAGGTAAAGAACAGCAACTGAAGAAAAGACGGCGGCCTCGTGTCGTCCACTGGCAATCCCACCTGAAGGGTGGGTACAGATAGCCTCCAGGCTCCTCGGGTCCCACGTCCGCTCCGAGCACGTCCCGTCCAGTGGTCCACCTCCAGGTACTGTCCTGCTCCACGCCCCAACCGTGATCAGCGCTGTCCGTCGTCTGCATCCAACACAACAAGGTGCGGGCATAGCCCGTGCAGGGGTGAGTATAAGCTACTCAGTAAGGACCCCGAGACCCCCGAAGGTCTCCCGAAATCCACAAAGGATATAGCACAAAAGAAAGATGCAATCACGAAGTAACATCTGACTCAAATTAGGTATATGCCCATACATATACCTAAGTCCCCAATTCTAGCTCTACTCACGAGCCCAAGAACAACTCAATCCACGCAGGAAAGCAAGACTCAAATCCACAAGGAGAGTAAACAGTAAATCCACAAAGGATAGTTCAACACAATCCACAAAGGAGAGTAACATAAGATTCAGCTCAACCAGGTATACTTTTTCAGATGACGTCAAAGATGATCACTGATCCATCTAAGTCGTCGGACCCACGAAGGATCGATAGGTACTAACCCCCGCAAAAGACCCACATAGGATAGGGCTCACACAGAACCTGTAGGCAGTGGCTCACACAGAACCGGTAGTAAGGACCCACATAGGATCGGGCTCACACAGAACCTGTAGCACTGATCCACGTAGGATCGCTGAGTGCAGTAGTCGACGCAGTCCACTGGGGATCTCTGCACAGTCGTCGCCGCAGTCCACGAAGGATCTCTGCTCTGTCGTCGCCGCAGTCCACGGAGGATCTCTGCTCTGCCGTCGTCGCAGTCCACGGAGGATCTCTGCTCTGTCATCGCCGCAGTCCACGGAGGATCTCTGCTCTGCCGTCGTCGCAGTCCACGGAGGATCTCTGCTCTGTCGTCGAAGTCACAGCCAGCGCTAGGGTTCCCGCACATAGCGAGCTCGTTTAGGAGGGTCCGCTCCACGAGCCGAGAGGCTGATACATCAACTGACACGTAGTCCGAAGTTGATGTATCCAAAAGTTCCGTAACGACAACAGGATCTCAACGCAACAGACGGCGCGTCAATCGGACGCCCGGTCTGAGAGTTATTGGCATTTTCGTCCCAGGGGCCCGGTTGGTTTTTAGGGCAAAACCAACCCGACCGTACTCCGCCTGTGTCCGATCCTCGGGCGGCGTATGCCAAAAGTTCCGTCTCACTTAGAGGAAACTACCACAGCAGACGGTACGTCGATCGGACGTCCGTAGCTCAAGTTATGAGCGTTTCCGCTCCGAGGGCCCGGTTGGTTTCGTGTACGAACCAACCCGGCCGAACCCAAAGTCTTCCGAAACCTTGAGTATAATATACCGAAACGACCGTATCGATCCAAGGATCGCGTAGCCGCTGACGGTTCGTCAATCGGAGGTCCCAGGCCCAAGATATGGGCGAAAGACCGAAGAAGGCCCGAAAACGGGGGTTCTGGGTCCGGGGCGACCCGGCCCGAACCACCCCTGGGCGGCCGAACCGGGTCGGCCCGACCCGGCTAGGCCGGGTCCGGTCCGGCCTGGGCGCGGCCCGGCCGACCGGACCGGCCGGCTCGGCTTCGGCCGAGCGGCCGAAGAGGCGCCGCGGGTTTGACCCGCGGCTTAGGTGGAACGCGGCCCCGCGGGGGGCCGCCTGTCACGCGGACGCGGCCGGGCCGCCGCGTCCCTCCCCGGTTCCGCGCGGCCGCGGAACCGGCCGCCGCCGCCGCGGCTTCAGCCGCGGCGGATCTCCTCCATGGCGGCGCGCCGGGCGCCGCCGCCTCCGGCCGCCGCCGCCTCCGGCCGCCGGCGCCGACGCGCCGGCAACCGGCGCCGCCGCCGCCTTCCGCGGGCCGCCGGAGTTGCTCCGGTGGCCCGTTTTGCCTCCCGTCTGCGCCATTGCTCCTCCCGGGGGCCGATCTTCACTGCGGGATCAACGGATCGCCCTTGCCGCATGGTTTGTCGACGTCCGCCAAATCCGCACAACAAAAGATCGGCGGAGGGTTGCCGGGTCTTGTTCGTTAGGCCCGCACCCTCCGCGTTAGTCATAAACAACGGGAGGAAAAGAAAATAATCAACAACAATTTTAAATAAATTAAAATTGTTCGGAGATCAGGTTCTTTACTTTAAAAGAATAAACACAGGAAATAAAAATATTCCAATCAACCCTTACTTTGTCGTCGTCGTCGGACGAGAGGTCGTCGCGGAATCGCTCGTCGCGGAAGAAGGAGATCGTCACGTCGTCGCGGTATCCGGCGTCGCGTTGCCAATCTCCGGATCAAGATCAAACGGATTTAATTAATTAAATCCGTTGTCATTGAAAATAAAAGGGATAAATAAACGATCCGATTCTCACCTTAGTTGCCGAACGAGGATCGGCCGCGGAGGAAGAGGCGTTGCCGAAGAACGTCGCGGGTAGAGCTCGTCGACGTCGCAGATCACGGTGTGCGTCGTCGAATTCCGGTCGCCGGCGTTCTTCGCGTTCTCGCGTTCTTCGCGTTCTTCGCGTTCTTCGCGAGGAGGGTGGAGGCTCAGAGGAATTGCACAACGATAACAATCCTCCAAAATAGACAAGTTTGTCTATTTTATTATTTTGCCAACGAACGCAAACGCGCAAGTAACGACCCATTAAATTCGTTGAATTAATTCAACGAATGAAACATCCCATTTAATTCACGAAATAAACCGCCCAATTAAATGGTCTGTTAAGAAATAAAGAAAACGCGTCGGTTGACTTTTCAGTTACTTTGACGGGTTTTCGCGGGTGCGTTACTTAGCGAAAGAAACGGCGGGGCTCGTGCGGGCCCCACCGCACAAATATCCTAACAAGGTGTAGGATATTTCCGGATAGCACCCTATCCGCTTTAACTCAGTTCAAGTGGCTTCCAAGCGGCTTCCAAGCAGCTTAAGTGAAATAAAATAAAGTTGTCGCACAAATTTTATTTTATTTCTGACTTAAAGCCCCAAAATTTAAAAACCACGTCTGAGCAAACGCAACTCCGGAAGAGGTGTTTCTAAGCAAATACCGGCGCTGCGATTTCATCGGTGCCCTCAGAATTCGATTCCGGGCACCGGTTCAAAAGATAGAAAAACCCGCTCGTCCGTTCACTGAACGTACCCGAGCCAAACTTCGAAAATTGATTCCGGGCACACCGGGCCTCGGAATCAGGTGCCGTCTGAAGCTGCGCTCTTGTAAAATTCCAAAGAAAATTAAGAAAAAAATTTCCTTGAAATTTGCGGGTCTTTACATTACTCCCACCTCAGGGATTTACGTCCCCGTAAAGATACATCAAAAACTAGGGGAACAAATGGGGGTACTGAGCACGCATCTGAGCCTCCCGCTCCCAAGTGCTCTCCTGGAGGTTCCCGTGCTGCCATCTGACGCGCACAAGAGGAATCGACCGCCCACGTAGGACCCGCTCCTGTCGATCCTCGATCTCCACTGGGACCTCCGCAAAAGTCGGCCCATCGTCCACGTCCAGCTCCCCAAAGTCGATGATGTGCGTCGGGTCGTGCACGTATCTCCTCAGCTGAGACACGTGGAAGACGTCATGCACCCGGTGCAACTGAGGTGGTAGAGCCAGGCGATAAGCCACCTCTCCTATCCTGCTGAGGACCTGGAAAGGCCCGATGAAGCGTGGAGACAACTTGCCGCCTCGGCCAAATCTCCGTAAACCACATCGAGGTGAGACACGCAAAAAGACGTGGTCGCCATCCTCGAACTCCAGTGGCCTCCGCCTCCTGTCAGCATATGACTTCTGCCGGCTCTGAGCGGTCCTCATCCTCTCCTGGATGATTTGGACCTTCTCTGTCGTGGCTCGGACCATCTCTGGTCCCACGAGTGCTGACTCCCCAGGGTCTGTCCAGCACAACGGTGATCTGCAGGGTCTGCCGTACAACGCCTCGTATGGTGCCATCCCGATGGTGGAGTGGTAGCTGTTGTTGTACGCGAACTCCACCAAGGGTAGGTGGTCCTCCCAGCTGCGACCAAAGTCGAGAACACATGCACGGAGCATGTCCTCGAGTGTCTGTATGGTCCTCTCAGTCTGACCATCCATCTGAGGGTGGAAGGCTGTGCTCAGATGGAGCCGCGTCCCGAACGCCTCCTGCAACCCCTTCCAAAGCCGGGAAGTGAAACGAGCATCTCGATCGGAGACGATAGACGATGGCACACCGTGAAGCCGTACGATCTCCTGGACGTAAAGACGTCCCAATCTCTCCACTGAGCCCTGCTCTCTGATGGGTAAGAAGTGTGCCGACTTGGTGAGTCGGTCGACAATCACCCAAATGGAGTCGTGACCTCTGGAAGTGCATGGAAGTCCAGTCACGAAGTCCATAGATATGCCGTCCCACTTCCACTCCGGGACCTCCAAGGGCTGTACCAAGCCTGCTGGTACCTGATGCTCTGCCTTCACCTGCTGGCAGGTGAGGCATCGTGAAACGAACTCTGCCACAGCTTTCTTCATGCCCGGCCACCAGTGCTGTCGCCTGAGATCCTGGTACATCTTCGCCACTCCGGGATGCACCGCCAATGGAGAAGTGTGAAACTCTCTCAGCACCTCCTCTCGTAAAGCGACTGGTACGAAGGTACGTCCTCTGAAAAGGATGTCGTGCTCTGCTCCAAGGGAGAAACCATCAGGCGCCTGACCTGAGGATATCAGTGCACGCCGGGTCTCACAGTCAGCGTCCCCACGCTGAGCCTCTCTGACCCGCTGTAGAAGTGGAGGAGAGACTGTGAGAGACTGAAGAAAGGCTGCTCCGTCTCTATCCACGAAGGATATCTGCAAGGAGGCTAGCTGCTCCGTCGCCTCCTCAAGTAGCTGAATGCCCGTCCTCCTGCTGAGGGCATCGGCTACCACGTTCCCCTTCCCAGGAGTATAGACTATCTCAAAGTCATAGTCCTGGAGGAACTCAATCCATCTCCGCTGTCTCAGGTTCAGGTCCTTCTGAGAGAAGATATACCTGAGACTCTGGTGGTCAGAAAAGACTGTGAAGCGCTTGCCCATCAGATAGTGCCGCCAAGTCTTCAGAGCGAAGACCACTGCTGCTAACTCCAGGTCATGAGTGGCGTAGTTCTGCTCATGCGGCCTCAACTGACGTGATCCGTAGGCGATCACGGCCCGCTCCTGCATCAGGACGCACCCGAGTCCAGTCCCTGATGCATCGCAGTAAACTACGTATCCAACTCCCTCCTCAGGCAACCTCAAGATAGGTGCGCTGATCAATCTCTATCTCAGCTCCTGGAAGCCCTGCTGACATCTGTCTGACCACACAAAGGGTTTCCCCTTCTTTGTCAAGGCTGAGAGTGGTGCCGCAACTCTGGAGAAGTCCGGCACAAATCTCCGATAGTATCCGGCTAAGCCCAAGAAACTCCGCACCTCTGTCACGCTCTTGGGTGGCTCCCAAGCTAGCACTGCCTCGATCTTCGCGGGATCCACTGCAAATCCCGCCTCAGAGATGACGTGCCCCAAGAAATGGACCTCATGTAACCAGAACTGGCATTTTGAGAGCTTGCCATAAAGCTGGTGCTCTCGGAGTGTGTCTAGCATAACTCGCAGGTGGTAGGCATGCTCCTCCTCAGTTGTCGAGTATACCAAAATGTCGTCAATGAAGACCACGACAAATCGGTCGAGGTATGGCTGGAAGATCCTGTTCATGAGGCTCATGAACACTGCTGGAGCATTGGTTACGCCGAACGGCATAACCAAGAACTCATAATGTCCATACCGACACCTGAAGGCCGTCTTCTGCACGTCCTCGTCTCGAACTCTGAGCTGGTGATAGCCTGACCGGAGGTCTATTTTCGAGAACCACCGCGCTCCCTTGAGCTGATCGAAGAGGTCATCAATCCGTGGCAGCGGATACTTGTTCCTCACTGTCACCTGGTTCAGGCGACGATAGTCGACACACAGTCGCAAGCTCCCGTCCGCCTTCTTGGCGAACAAAATCGGGGAAGCCCAGGGTGAAACACTGGGTCGGATAAACCCCTTGCTCTGCAAGTCCTCCAACTGTACCCGCAGCTCTCGAAGCTCGGCGGGGGCCATCCGATATGCTGGAGTAGATATCGGGGCTGTCCCGGGGTACAAGTCGATGTAAAAGTCTACCTCTCTACGAGGAGGTAGCCCTGGAACGTCGTCGGGAAAGACGTCCACGTACTGGTCCACCACTGCAGGAAAAACTGGACTCCGCACGTCCACTGCTCCTAGGATGAGGCTAGCCAACTGATGAGAGATGGGCTGCACTCTCCTCCGCGGAAGTCCATCTTGTGCTGCAAAGGTTCCCTTCTCGCCGGTGAAGGTAAACCTGCTCCCGTCGGTGCGAACACATCGCACCTTGCGCCTAAAACAGTCGATCTGGGCATGAACCGTGGATAGCCAATCCATGCCCAAGATGACGTCGTAAGGCCTCGACGCCGCTACAAGGAGATCCCAGCCGAAGCTCTCGCCTCCTAGAGTAAGCTCACACTGCCGGCACCAGTGCGTAATCGTCGAGTCTGCTCCCGTAGGAGTCTCTAGCCGTAAGGATCGAGCCAACGGCTCAGTCGGAATCTCCGAGCTCCGAACAAGGGCAGAGGCTATGAAAGAGTGACTCACTCCTGTGTCTATAAGTACTGCAGCAAGGGTGGAATATACACAGATCGTACCTCGAATCATCACTGGCATGTCGGGGTCGTAGGCCTCCACTGCCTGGAGCTGGGCTTGTCCCTGCCCGCCAGCTCCCTGTGGTCGAGGTGGCCCTCCTGGTGGTGGTGGGGGTAGAGCCTGGAAGCGTCGCCCACCACCCGCTGCTCGGCCAGCTCCTCTGCCTCGTCCGCCTCCTCCCTGCGGACCGCCACGGTCGACTCTCTGCCTCTACCTGGGTGGCCCCTCCACCGTCTGCTGCTCCTCTGGTCGGCGAGTCGGGCAGTCACGAGCCATGTGACCCTGCCCGCCGCAGGAGTAGCACAGCCTGCCTCTCGGAAGGCTGGCACTCCGCTGTGTGCCTCGCACTGCTGAGCCGGTGTCCTGAGGCCGTCTGCGTGGGGGTCTGGTCTTCCTGGACCCGAGAGTCATCCGTCGGCTACCTGCTGCCGAAGACTCAGCTACCTGCCGCCCTGCGCTAGGTCTCGCCGCTGGAGAAGGCTCTACCAGGAAGCTCTCGATCAGGAGGGCTCGCTCCAGCACTCCCGCCTGGGTCGGAATGCTGAGGGAGATCAGCGACGCCCGAATCTCCTGCCGCAAGCCCTGCTCGAAGGTCCGGGCCCGGAAGAAGGGGTCCCGTACCATGTCGGTCGAGTAGCGAGATAGGTCAGTGAACCTCGCCGCGTACTGAGCGACCATCATGCTGCCCTGGCGCAGCTGGAGAAGCTCCTGGATGCGCACCGCTCGGAGGGTGGCCGGGACGAACTCAGAGCGGAAGAGGCTCTCGAAGTCCGCCCAGAGCAAGGATGCCTCATCGTGAACCTGGAGCATCAAGCTCCACCATCGTCCTGCCGCCGCCTGCAGGAGGCTCGCCGCGAGAATCACCATGAGATCCGCTGGTGTCCTCACTAGCCTAAAGATCCGTACCACCGCCTCTAGCCAGTCCTCGGCGGCCTGGGGGTCCGCCTCACCGTGAAACCTGGGCGGTCGCTGGCTCTGAAACTCATGCAGTGCCCTGAGGCGACGTGCATCGTCAGCGTCTGGTACTGGTAGCATCGGTGGCTCGGCGGGTAAGGCTACCGCCGGTGCCACTGCTGGCAAAGGGCCCTGCACCGAGGCCTCGTCGCTCGGTGGGCTGCCGTCACGCCCTACACTCGGAACCCTAGCTGGCTGTCGTCGCGGGGCCATCCTGAAAAGGAGAACAAGAGCACCACAGTCAGAACAGTATACCTGGTGAGCTGGCACAAGTAATCACAAGGAAAACTTGAGACTTTCATAAAGCAGATCAGTATACCCGGTGAGCTGACACAAGTAATCACAAAGAAAACTTGGAACACACACGCAATCAATGTTTTCATGCATTAAGTCGGAAATCAGGAGTCAGGGTCCTTGTGTACGGATACGTCGGCCGTCGCACCAACACTGGGCTCCCTGAACTGATAACCACACTCAATACACTAAACACTATTGCTTCACATAGAAAGAAAAGACGATCAGAGTCTGCGGTAGAACCGACCACCTCTGATACCAATTTGTCACGACCCGACCTCGGGGCTCGTGCCGTGACTACCCCAAGCCCGCCTTCCATAGGCCAGGGGCTGGCGACTAGCACCAAGGCGTAAAATCCCGGTAAACAGGGAAGACATTGCCTTTATAAGTAACAACCACCACATAGTCAGCAAGCGGAGAGTAACTACAAAGTGCAGAAAAGTAAAGGGGGCCGGAAATACAATCCCAACTATAAAGTACAACTGAAAAGGTAAAGAACAGCAACTGAAGAAAAGACGGCGGCCTCGTGTCGTCCACTGGCAATCCCACCTGAAGGGTGGGTACAGATAGCCTCCAGGCTCCTCGGGTCCCACGTCCGCTCCGAGCACGTCCCGTCCAGTGGTCCACCTCCAGGTACTATCCTGCTCCACGCCCCAACCGTGATCAACGCTGTCCGTCGTCTGCATCCAACACAACAAGGTGCGGGCATAGCCCGTGCAGGGGTGAGTATAAGCTACTCGGTAAGGACCCCGAGACCCCCGAAGGTCTCCCGAAATCCACAAAGGATATAGCACAAAAGAAAGATGCAATCACGAAGTAACATCTGACTCGACTTAGGTATATGCCCATACATATACCTAAGTCCCCAATTCTAGCTCTACTCATGAGCCCAAGAACAACTCAATCCACGCAGGAAAGCAAGACTCAAATCCACAAGGAGAGTAAACAGTAAATCCACAAAGGATAGTTCAACACAATCCACAAAGGAGAGTAACATAAGATTCAGCTCAACCAGGTATACTTTTTCAGATGACGTCAAAGATGATCACTGATCCATCTAAGTCGTCGGACCCACGAAGGATCGATAGGTACTAACCCCCGCAAAAGACCCACATAGGATCGGGCTCACACAGAACCTGTAGGCAGTGGCTCACACAGAACCGGTAGTAAGGACCCACATAGGATCGGGCTCACACAGAACCTGTAGCACTGATCCACGTAGGATCGCTGAGTGCAGTAGTCGACGCAGTCCACTGAGGATCTCTGCACAGTCGTCGCCGCAGTCCACGAAGGATCTCTGCTCTGCCGTCGCCGCAGTCCACGGAGGATCTCTGCTCTGCCGTCGTCGCAGTCCACGGAGGATCTCTGCTCTGTCGTCGCCGCAGTCCACGGAGGATCTCTGCTCTGCCGTCGTCGCAGTCCACGGAGGATCTCTGCTCTGTCGTCGAAGTCACAGCCAGCGCTAGGGTTCCCGCACATAGCGAGCTCGTTTAGGAGGGTCCGCTCAACGAGCCGAGAGGCTGATACATCAAATGACACGTAGTCCGAAGTTGATGTATCCAAAAGTTCCGTAACGACAACAGGATCTCAACGCAACAGACGGCGCGTCAATCGGACGCCCGGTCTGAGAGTTATTGGCATTTTCGTCCCAGGGGCCCGGTTGGTTTTTAGGGAAAAACCAACCCGACCGTACTCCGCCTATGTCCGATCCTCAGGCGGAGTATGCCAAAAGTTCCGTCTCACTTAGAGGAAACTACCACAGCTGACGGTACGTCGATCGGACGTCCGTAGCTCAAGTTATGAGCGTTTCCGCTCCGAGGGCCCGGTTGGTTTCGTGTACGAACCAACCCGGCCGAACCCAAAGTCTTCCGAAACCTTGAGTATAATATACCGAAACGACCGTATCGATCCAAGGATCGCGTAGCCGCTGACGGTTCGTCAATCGGAGGTCCCAGGCCCAAGATATGGGCGAAAGACCGAAGAAGGCCCGAAAACGGGGGTTCTGGGTCCGGGGCGACCCGGCCCGAACCACCCCTGGGTCGGCCGAACCGGGTCGGCCCGACCCGGCCTGGGCGCGGCCCGGCCGACCGGACCGGCCGGCTCGGCTTCGGCCGAGCGGCCGAAGAGGCGCCGCGGGTTTGACCCGCGGCTTAGGTGGAACGCGGCCCCTCGTGGGGCCGCCTGTCACGCGGACGCGGCCGGGCCGCCGCGTCCCTCCCCGGTTTCGCGCAGCCGCGGAACCGGCCGCCACCGCCGCGGCTTCAGCCGCGGCGGATCTCCTCCACGGCGGCGCACCGGGCGCCACCGCCTCCGGTCGCCGGCGCCGCCGCGCCGGCGACCCGCGCCGCCGCCGCCTTCCGCGGGCCGCCGGAGTTGCTCCGGTGGCCCGTTTTGCCTCCCGTCTGCGCCATTGCTCCTCCCGGGGGCCGATCTTCACTGCGGGATCAACGGATCGCCCTTGCCGCACGGTTCGTCGACGTCCGCCAAATCCGCACAACAAAAGATCGGCGGAGGGTTGCCGGGTCTTGTTCGTTAGGCCCGCACCCTCCGCGTTAGTCATAAACAACGGGAGGAAAAGAAAATAATCAACAACAATTTTAAATAAATTAAAATTGTTCGGAGATCAGGTTCTTTACTTTAAAAGAATAAACACGGGAAATAAAAATATTCCAATCAACCCTTACTTTGTCGTCGTCGTCGGACGAGAGGTCGTCGCGGAATCGCTCGTCGCGGAAGAAGGAGATCGTCACGTCGTCGCGGTATCCGGCGTCGCGTTGCCAATCTCCGAATCAAGATCAAACGGATTTAATTAATTAAATCCGTTGTCATTGAAAATAAAAGGGAGAAATAAACGATCCGATTCTCACCTTAGTTGCCGAACGAGGATCGGCCGCGGAGGAAGAGGCGTCGCCGAAGAACGTCGCGGGTAGAGCTCGTCGACGTCGCAGATCACGGTGTGCGTCATCGAATTCCGGTCGCCGGCGTTCTTCGCGTTCTCGCGTTCTTCGCGTTCTTCGCGTTCTTCGCGAGGAGGGTGGAGGCTCAGAGGAATTGCACAACGATAGCAATCCTCCAAAATAGACAAGTTTGTCTATTTTATTATTTTGCCAACGAACGCAAACGCGTAAGTAACGACCCATTAAATTCGTTGAATTAATTCAACGAATGAAACATCCCATTTAATTCACGAAATAAACCGCCCAATTAAATGGTCTGTTAAGAAATAAAGAAAACGCGTCGGTTGACTTTTCAGTTACTTTGACGGGTTTTCGCGGGTGCGTTACTTAGCGAAAGAAACGGCGGGGCTCGTGCGGGCCCCACCGCACAAATATCCTAACAAGGGGTAGGATATTTCCGGATAGCACCCTATCCGCTTTAACTCAGTTCAAGTGGCTTCCAAGCGGCTTCCAAGCAGCTTAAGTGAAATAAAATAAAGTTGTCGCACAAATTTTATTTTATTTCTGACTTAAAGCCCCAAAATTTAAAAACCACGTCTGAGCAAACGCAACTCCGGAAGAGGCGTTTCTAAGCAAATACCGGCGCTGTGATTTCATCGGTGCCCTCAGAATTCGATTCCGGGCACCGGTTCAAAATATAGAAAAACCCGCTCGTCCGTTCACTGAACGTACCCGAGCCAAACTTCGGAAATTGATTCCGGGCACACCGGGCCTCGGAATCAGGTGCCGTCTGAAGCTGCGCTCTTGTAAAATTCCAAAGAAAATTAAGAAAAAAATTTACTTGAAATTTGCGGGTCTTTGCACGATTATAGAATTAAATAATTCTATTTTAGTGAGGATAACCTTCAGGGAAAGGAAAATCCATGTAATATGAAGGAGTTGAGGAATCCTATTCTTCAAATTTGGGGCTTTAGTGGATGAAAGATCATATTGATAGGTAATGGGTATTTTCATATTACTTTTTTTCCTTCTTTGGATCTCAAATCCTAAGAATGGAGTTTTAGATTCACATAACTTAAACATATAAAATTGAGGATCCAATATTGGGATCCCTTCTTTAATCTATCCTTGATGAATAATTCAATAAATCAGTCTAGGATATGGATTCATGGTCTTCCCTAGTTTTTTTAGTATCATCAACTATTGTGGGACATTGCTTCTATAGTAGGGGGACCATTAAATTCAATAGTGAAACTGATATTGCTCTCTTTGATCAATTTGATAGAGTATTAGTGGAAATTTATCTTCAATCAACTCTTATTGACTCTGTTATTTTTTTTATACTGATATAATGTTGTAACTTTTAATACAGTTTAAAAAAACCTTATTTTTGTAAGAAATGTTAATATTGTGAATTTTGAATCTGATTTTAGAAGGAACCTTTAATGTACCAATTTTAAGAAAAATGATCATTCCATTTTCAATTTAAAATTTAAAATTAACCTTATTGAAGATCTAAATGTTTGAGGAAGAATGATGCATATCATTTGTATTGACACCTCGAATGTGCATGGTAAGTATCAACCTATTGATAACCTAGTGGATCTTTCCAAGGTGGCTGGTGGAGCTCAATCACATACAAAGTTTCCCAAGGAAACCTCTATTCATATTGTCTAGGGATTATAACTTTAAGGTGCACAATCTATTCATGGTGTTTTTAAAAATGTACAAGTCTTTAAAGGCATTACATCATAGGAGGTTGTTGGTTCTAAGTTAGATCTCAATGCTCAGACAAAGGTCTTGTACATGACTCAATGGTATTCTAGTGATGATAATGGTAACTCATTGGATTTTAAAGAAGATATATTACTAAAATCTAAAGGTTTAAAAGGAAATAAATATCTTGATATGGTGGGTACATCAATTGTTAAACCTAGGAAGAAAAATAGTTCCTTGAAGGACTCTATTCTAGCTCTACCTCTTATTTCTTTAAAACATGGTAAACTACTTGTTACTCCAGTTATGGATAGATCTCATCATTCTTCTAGTGCTGGTACTGCGTAAAATATGGAATCATATGTGGATGCATCTTCAATACCAGTTCAAGAGTAGGGGGATCATGTATTTCAGTCTGGTTTATCTTGGGATGGCTTGGATGAGGGTCTTCCCACTTTTTCATTGGAGGAATTGGTTGACGTATAGTGAACTAAGTTGTAGATTATAGCTAGAGCTGATCTTTTGAAACTTAAATAGACATTGTTAATGTTTTAACCACCATAAATTACTAAGATCATATTTTATAATGAAAAGAGTGTGGTAAAGGATGATTATAACCCGATTGGGAAAGATGGGTAGACTACATATTGTGCTCAGATTATAAAGGTTGCTTTAGCTGGTCGGTATGCCTCTGCATCTACTACCTATGGGGATTCTTATTTTGAAATGAGGCATGATAGTGAGCCTCATGTTGGGGAAGATGAAATAGTGATCATGGATGATCAAGATGGTAATTTTTAGTTTCCCAAGAAATAGAAGAGAGGATGACATCTGAGAGTTTGGGGTGGATTCCAAGGAAGGGGCGGTAGATGGATGATCTCAGATGAAAATGCGGAATAATATTACCCATCTAAATTTTCGGATCTTATTAAATATACTTATGAATCTTTTGGGATGGCTTCAATCATGGAATGTGAAGCTACAAGGAAAAAAATTAAAAGCTCCTATAACAGATTATGAGGGTAAGAGGTACCTCTAATTACTTTTAAAATATTTAGAAAAATGGTTTGATTTACATCTTGAAGTTACATTCACCAAAATGGAACTGAATGTTTTTGGATATAAGGATTATCTTATAGTCCAAAAATTGTTATAAAAAAACATTGAGGATGGTTTTTATAATAATACGGAGCTAGTTTTTTAGTATCTTCAGGGAAATTTAATATGAACCTAATTATATAGGAATCCTCATATTTTTCATTGAGTGATGATCTCATGCTGCCTCAATGGGCCATGTCACGGTGGAGGTGATGACACCCAAAGGATAGAGGTAAATATCCCAGGAATTTGGGTTATAGAGGGAATGATGGGAATTTATTTCTTCTTTTATTTGTTGTGGGAATTTCATTATTTGTCATGAATTTCTTTCATTTATTTTTTTACTTTATCTTTTATCTAATAATTTTTTTGGGTGTGGGTTGTCTTTCAAACTTGTACTTAAACCTTTTTTATTATTAAAATAAATATTCTTTCACATTTTCAGTAAAACCCAAGATAGTTTTTTTTGGAAAACTACATAAATATTCCTTTTAAAACTTTTTTTAAAAAGTAAAACATGGGTAAGAATGATTTATTAAATCATTTAAATAATATAAAATAATTTTTAAAATAATTTTTAGAAAACATGTTTTTGGAATAAAAAGGGTTTTCGACTGAAAAGAGAAATAATGATTTTTTTGGAAACATTATTTTGAAATATTGTGAATATAGAAGAGAAAAATGAAGTGAAAACATGTTTTATATAGAAATAAATAGATGATAAGAAAATTCATGTGTTTATTGAGGAATTTATTATAAGATTTTATCATCTAAAACATATCCGAAACAATCCTAATAAATAATGAGATTGTAACATAAAATATTTACCACTTTGGTAACTTTGAATTATAGACTCCATGAAGGAATAAAATAAAATGCAACTTATAATATCCCGAGGATAAATATATTCATGATATCAATTTTCAATGTGGTTTTATATATACATCATTAAAGAATATAGGTGCATAACATAACGTATGTCACAAAAAAGGAAAGTTGAGATCAAAATCCCTTACCATTTTAGTAAAATTTTAAACCTAAACCCCATAAAGGATAGATCATGAAATTTTTATGAAAATCCCCATATTTTTGAGGATAATATTCATAAAAAATTCATGGATTGTATATAAATCACATAAAAAATAGGTGGTAAATATGACACGTGTCTTACAGAAAAGAAAAGTGAGATAAAAATCCCTTACCGCTTTAACAATATTTTCAATATTAAGGAACAATAAATAATAACATCAAATGAAACATCAAATATTATGAAAAAATTATATTTATGATATAAAATTTAAAAGGGTCCATAAATACACCACATAAAATAAACGAGTGGTGAATTTTCATATGTATCCTAGAAATAAAAGAGAGACTAAAAATTCATTATCGTAAGTCTCTATGTCCTTCATACTAATTAAAACCTCCTGATAAATATAAGTTTATTATAAATCTATTAATTAACTATAATTATATATATCATAATATATATTATTTACTTATTTCCTTTATTTCCTATTTATTAACAATTCCTTGTTAATTTCACGCTTTGGGTAATAACCACATTGTTTTTTGTATATGTTTTGATTTTTTATTTTTGGTCCTCTTACTTTGATCATGGATCTATCATCTACAGAATAAAAATCATGAAATAATTATAATATTTTCACATCAATTATTCTTTAAATACCAATCATGAAATATGGGTTTGAGAAATGAATCACGTTACGATCATGGAGACAATAGGTTGTATGTATGCATGAGTAACATTTCCAATTTTCAATGATCATTATGTAAAGGAGGTAAGTAATATATTATATTTAAATAATGATAATAATATCATAAATAACATATTATTTATTTAAGTACACTTATACATATCATCCATGTGGTGTGGGGATGAAAAGAGGGTCACATCGCTTCATGAAGGCGATAATCCACACACACACGAACGATGTTATCATATTTCCGTGAGTGAAAAGGTAAGAAAAAAAATGATATATTATATTTTAATAATTATAAATATGTCATGAATATCATAATTATTTCATTTATATCACATCTATTCATCCTTATTATTTCCATATAGAGCGTTAGTGAAAAGAAAATCACATCGCTTTGCGAGGTGGTAGTCTACCGTACACACAAACGACATTATTATATCCCCTATGGAATGGAAATGAAAAAAGTTATATATTATATAATTAATATAGAGGTATAATTATGTTATAAATATAATATATATACTTTATATCCATCTTCATAACCAACCATGAGAGGTGGTAATGGAAAAAATGACATCGATTCGCGAGGCAGTAGTCCTCTGTACACACAAATGATGATTTCGTAACCTGTTTGATGGAAGTAGAGATGGATGTTGATAATTGCCTTAAAATAATAAAATATTAGTATATTTAATATATTGAGGTTATTATATCATCACATTTTAACAATAATTTAATTGGGCGGAGTAAGACATAAAATAAAAATGCTCATTGATGAACATTACCTCTTCTTTAGGAATCCTCCTTAGGTTTGCGCCAAAATAATTCCTAATTTGGTTTTATAAAAAAATAAGGATTTTAGGATAATATTAGGTAAGCTGGAAAGTGTTTTTTCTAGGTATTTTATGAACCAAAAGGGTTTAAAGGTGTAAAGAGGAGAGGAGAAGGGGTGACCTTTCAAATATTTAATCCATTTTCCAAAAAAAGTGATTATTAGATAATTTAAATTATCTTGATTTCAAATATTTAATCAATTTTCCAAATTCCATTCATATAAGTGTAAAAATTTAATTTAAAATCAATCTCTCATACAAGATGTGAAATCATGTTTTTAAAGATAAAAATTTCAAAATTTACAATGTTTATATATCCAATTTCAATATGAAATTTATTACAATGAAAAAAATTGATTAATAGATATATAATTGAAATAATTTTACTTTAATACCAATTTAAAATATAATTTAACTTTATAAATAATTTCAACAAAAAGGCATCTTTCAATTAAAATTCAGTATTTTTTCACTATTCATCAAAAAATTACTAAAAGAGGCTCAACCATGGGTTCAGAGACCCATGTCCCAAAAATTTATTAAAAAAGTGTAAAGGTACAAGATACAGGAGGAAATGCTTACATACGAAGTACCACATCAAGATAGAAAACTCAAAAACATATCCAAACATTACCTTTTTCTAGGCTGACCTTGACCCCTAGACCCTCCCCGATTAGCAGGATGATGCCCTCACCCCCTTTGCATTACAAATTCATTCTCCGACAACAGAACCTCAGTATTATGCAATTTAGTTTCTTCATGAGAAGCTTCCCCATGCAACATTGAATGCCTAGCTTCAACAGAGGCGATGCCATCCTGGTGACCAATACTAGTAGGATACTTTTCATGTAGGTCCTAAGGATCCTCCTGTACAACCTTAGATTACTGCAAATCATTGAGAGAATGTGCATCATTTTGAACTAAATGTTCCATCTCCTTTGGGATCTCCAAACCGTCAACAGAAGTCGGTGTCGAGGAAGAGCATATTCGATTACTGTATCCTGCATTCTTGAATCCTTCAAGATTAAGAAAATAAAACTCAGGAATATTAATAGACTCTAACATGGAAAATAAATTGACAACTAGTTTTATAGGTTCTTACAACGCCTCATCACTAGATGTAACCATTGGAGAAACATCCAGATTGGTCCCCCTCTGATAAAAATCCATTGGAGGAGATCATTCCTCCAAAATAGTAGGGGGAGATCTTGTCAAAATATCAACCTACGCATGTGAAGAAGATCACGCCAGACCCTCCTCCCCTGGAACACCTTGCTGACCACCATCCTTCTCAACAAAAGCAACTCTATCCATCAGTACACCCTCCTGAATCCCCTGCTGTACAACAACCTCTCCTACAACAACACTGTACATCAAAAGATCATCTTCCATCCGAGAACCCACATTGGCCACCTGAATCTCATCATGAATAATTGGATATTCCCTCGGCTTCTTAGGAATCACCAGCTAGATTCCATCATCATCAAAGATGAAAAAGTGGGTTTTTGAGAAGTGTATTCTTCAAGCAGAAGATGATTTTATATTAACTCTAAATATAATAAAAATTTATGAATATAAATAAAAATTTATTGATATATAATCTATAAATTTCATTTAAAACATTACCAATTGGGGATAATTTTAATTAATCAAATGGATAAACATTATGCACTTTGAAACATTTTTCATGTAACCCCCTTTTTAAACCCAAAAGTAAAATTATACTAAAATCCAATATAAATTTGATTAAAAATTAATTAAGTTGATTAAATATTAAAAAAAAATAATTATTATACTTTAAAAAATAATAGGGAATTTAAATTACTTAATTTATTGAAAATAAATGATAATTTAACAAATATTAGTATTTTTCACTATTCACTAAAAAATCAATATTTTCTAAAAAATCCCAAAATTTTACCATAAGTTATTTTTGATATTATGATTTCAAAAATTAAATTAATTTTATCACATAAATTTTCTATAAGATATATAAATTTATTATAATATTTTATGATAAAAATAAATAAAAATTCTTTTTTGAAGAAAACATATTTCTGATGAATATAATTACTTCCCTAAAAATTGATTGATAAAAATTTATAGTTAAATTTATATTTAGTAGGACATATATATATATATATTATAAATTAGTTAATACTATTCATACCCACCTTTTTAATGGCTAGGTTATAATAGTTATATAATACTTCATGGTTCGCTGAAGCTCAATATTGCGTGTCATGCACGCTATTGAAGAAACTTGTTGTTGCAAGTAATGAAAGATAAACTCAATGTTTCATATAATTCAAGCTATACCCAGTTTTTGTGTAATGGAAAATATTTAAAAGATTAAAGTTATTTGAAAAAATATATTTCACAAAGTCTTTGGGTGTTACGAATTGGGCCCCACCTATCACTAGATGTCCAATACATTCCTTATATATTGAATGATAAATTTAATTCATAAACAACATGCATTATTAATACATATCCATAATGAGTATTGAATACATATTTATCAAAATTTTCCCTAGTCAATCAAATAAATTTTATAGTAAAACAAAATATGTAAAAATAGTATATGATTTATGTAATAATCATATCCATAATACAAAGAATATGGGTATTTAAGAGAAATATAATGTCTAATGATCACAAGAAATTGAATGTTTCAAGATAAAGTTAATGACTACGAAATTAATCAAGAAAGTGAATGTAAATACTTTCTATAGTCAAAATGATCATAAAAAAACCAAATAAAGAATAAGGATGGTATTATTACAACATATACTTAGTGGAGTATATGTAAAATAAAGGATTATTGTCATCGATGAACTGAAATACCTTTAAAAGATCATTAAAAACATTCTTTAAGAAAATTACCTTATTAATATTAAAATCACTTTCAAAAACTAAAAATTTCTAAAATATTATGAAAAAAATTTATTTGAAAATAACCATGAAAAATTATAGAGGAATATTCATAGTAATTAGTGGTTATTATGATAGTAATATTCCATTCATGCCGAATATGTTAAAACAAAGTTTCATTTCATATTTTCGTTTAAGATCAAAAAGTACCTTATTCAAAAAATTAAAAGAATATTATTTTTAAACCATTATCTAACAAGTCAAACATGGGTAAAAATTTCTTTAATAAATCATCAAAGAATATTAAAAATATTATTTAATTTTTTAAGAAAAATATGGATATGGTAGAAAAGACATTTTCGACTAAAAATAGAAATAAAGTTGGATTTTCTTAAAAAAAATTCTCAATCATAATAAAGAGAGGAAAATGGAACTATTACTTTAAAATTTAATGAATAAATATAGAATAATAAAATTAAATGTTTTTATTATAAAATTATTAAATAATTTCTTTTAATAGAAATTCATGTATAAACAATCCTGATTAAAATGAGATTGAAGTATAAACCCTTACCGCTTTGGTAACTTTTGGATCATAAACTCCATTAATGAAATAAATTCAAATGAAACATTAAATACCATAAATATAAATATATTAATTATATAATATATAAAATGGGTAGTATATACACCTTATAAAAATAAATAGGTGCATAATTCCAAATACATCTCAATGGAGTGGAAATTGAGAGAAAATATCTTATAAAGATCGTACCATTGAAGTGAGGATTGATCAATGAATTTATCATGTGTATAAAATGTAAATCCAAATAAAAAAAGTGGAAATAAAACATAAAATAATCAAAAGATATTACACTCAAAATCTTATAATATTAGAGACAATCAAGAAGTAATATAACCCAATGAAAGGAAATTGAATTATGAAATTCCTTACTACTCGAAAAATTTCAAGTAAAATACCATTGAATGAAATAATTAAAATTAAAACTTAAAATAAAATAAATTTTTAATTATTCATGAAATTACATGTAAAAGTGGTAGTATATACACCATATATACAAAAATAGGTGCATATCGTTAAAATATGTCTTAATGAAGGGAAATTGAGACAAAGTCCATTATAATGAGCACACTATTGAAGTGAGAATTAATCAATGAATTGATTATATGTATCAAATTTAAATCCACATAAAATAAGTGGAAATAAAAAATAAATCAAACAACGTCCATTTGACACATAATCATGGCATAATATAATCAATGAAGAAGTGATATAACCCAATGAAAGAAAATTGAGTTATAAAACACTTACCACTTGGTAAAAATCAATTCAAATACTATTGGATGAAATAATTTGAATTGAAGATTAAAATATAATTAATTATGAATTATTCATGATAAAATATGTAAAATGGCAGTATATACATCATATAAAATAAATTGCTGCATAACATTAAAATATTCTTCAATGAAAGGAAATTGAAACGAAATCCCTTACCTCACATTTCCCTTTAGTTGAACCTGATTTAAATTACAATATTATTGGTTTAAAAATGTTATTTATTTATAAAATGAATATATTAATGGTTATAATATCCTATATTATCTTATTATAACATCATATGACCCATTCATTAATAATATTTTAGTATTACCATTGTTTTGTGTGTTAACTGCATTGTTGTCTCATGCATGTTTTGTTACGGAAGTTCCGGTTCTTGTGCATATGATATAGTTACATAATCTCCAGAATTGTATTAAATCTATAAACATAATATTTGTTCATAAGATACATTTTTATAATTATTATTGAAATTTGAACATAGAGAATGAATCACATCTCTTTATGGGGACGTTATGTCGTACATACACATGAATGACATTATCATTTTCTTAATGGATGAAAGGGTAAGGAAGTGGATGATATATTAATTTTTCAGAATCAATATCATTTCATAATTATCATATATATTCATTATTTCCATTATTATGACTATCCATGTGAGTCTGTTATGAAAAAAACTACACCAGTTCGAGAGGCGGTAGTCTACCGTACACACAAGTGATGGTTTTGTTTCCGATTTGATGGAGAAAGAGATGAATAAATATTATACTATAAAAAATAATTTCATAGTATATGAGGGATACTGGTTTTATTATACTATAGTTATAAAGAAATAATTGAATGTGGTAAAAGAAGAATTAAAAAAGAACGTGCTTAGTGATGATAATTACCTTTTCTTAGAAAAACCTATTTTGGATATATTATTAAGGACCCCAGGGACAGTATTATGGGAAGAAAAGAAGATATATAATATGGATAAGGATATTTAAGAGATATTTTCTCAAGTTTTGTTCAACTAAAATTGTGTGAGAGGTGTGAATAAGTGAGGGAAGGGGTGTCTTTTATAATTTAGGAGGAATGGCATTTTTGTAAATACCCAAAAATATTCAATAATGTGAAGTCATAATCAACCCAAGTGCCTAATAAATTGGTAAATAAATGGGTTTAGGGAATATAAGTTTTATAAAAACCTAAAAAACTAAAAATAAACATTTTTTAAACATTTTATTTCTTTTATCTCCATGGTTACTCACTTTTTCCATTTCAGTTTTCACTACGGTAACTAGTTTTTTTAACCTAATTAATCCTTTAAGACTAAAATAAAATGATATTTATTATATAATTTGGAAAAAATTATTCTAAATATAAAATAAAATTTATAAAATAAAAATTCTATGTGTACGGTAAATTAATTTTAACATAAGCACATGTAACGCACAAAAGCCTCTTTTAACTTTTACCGTGATAATTAATTTTTACTATTTTTTACTATTCATTATGACAAAAAAATAAGTTGAAATTATTGGATAATATTAATTATGATTATTAAAAGTATGGAATAAATTTTATCAAATTAAAATCTCAAAATTGTCATAATTTAATTTAATGATAAACCCGAAAAATGTGTCAAAAAGTGGGTTTTTCAAGAAATGCATTTTTCGAGCATAAGACGGTATTACATTAACTATACGACTAGAAATAATCATTATATTGATTTATATTCATATATTTAGATATATAATCTATAATTTTCATTTAAATAATTCCTTATTAGTTGTTATTTTAATAAATTAATATGGAGAAACATTATGCACTTAAAAATAGTTTAAACAAAATGCATTTTTAAGCCTAAAAATAAACTTATACCAATATTTTGTATAAAAAGGATTTGAATTTAATTAATTATATGAAATTTAACTAAAAAATAATTATGTTACTTTTAATTAAAATTAAAATCATAATGGTACTTTTAAATTACTTAATTTTTCACTATTCACTAATAAATCACTCTTTTTAGAAAAATCCCAAAATGTCACCCTAAGTTAAGTTTTACATGATGATTTAAAAAATTAATTTCTTTTTTTCAAAATATAATTTCTAAATTTAAAATAAATAAATTATATTATTTTCTCACACAAAGTAATAAAAATATTTTTGATGAAAAATATAATTTTGATGCAAATAAAGAATTTACTAAAAATTAAGCCATTATTTACCAATATATTTTCTTCATATAAAATATTTATATATAATTTTAAAAAATTGGTTATTCCTATATATAATTCCCATTTTAACAGGCCGATCATAACAGTTACGTTTAAATAGTATATCATGGTTCATTTAGGCTCGGTGTTGTGTGTCGTATATGCTATCACTACTAGAAAATGACACTATACCCATGGTTTTCCAAAAACCATGGGTATAGGGATTGGTTTGGAATCTATACCCATAATGTTTTAGGAACCATGAGTATAGGTCCCCCTATACCCATGAGTTTTTAAAAACCGTGGGTATAGGGTTTGGTTCATGACCTATACCCACGGTTCTCAAAAAAACTTTGGGTATAAGTGTGACTATACCCACAGTTTTTGAGAACCGTGGGTATAAATTTCCCATGTAAGTGCATAAAAATAATTCCTATAGGAACAAAAATATTTCTATGAGAAAACCTATACCCATGCTTTTCTAACTATATCCATGGTCAATACAAATATATATTTATATACACATAAGATTATATGGGGTAGTGGTTAAGTGAATTGGTTGGGAAGAGGCAGTTAAGGTTTCAAATCTGGAAATAGGATTTTTTTAAATTCTATAGCCACAGTTTGATAACTATGGGTATAGAGTTATTGACATGGTGAATAATTTCCCAAACACTTATTCTCACTATTTATAACTGTGGGTATAACATTTCTCAAACTATGGGTATAACTCAGAGCTGTACTGACGCCTTAAGCTCCCAGGGTTCTCTGAACCGTGGGTATATCCTATACCCACAGTTTTGTGAGATATACCTATGGTTCCAAACTGTGGATATAGGGTTATTTTTCATAGTGTATTGAACATAGTATTTATTTTAAAAACTCATAGTGTTAAGGTCTTATTTTAAGAAATAATGTTTACTTTTCATATAGTTTTTTACATTTAATTTTAAAATTTAATTATTCATATAATTAATTTAAAAGTTTTATATATTTTATCAATCATCTTTTACGTCTAGATTTGTATAATTCATAATAGTTTCATAGATTTAACATAAATATATATACATATATGCATTTAATAAATTATATAGATTAGTACATCTATAAGAATATTTTTTTGTGTATTAAATATGAAAATGGTGTTATAATCTTATATAGTATTAAAATATTCATAATCTTATACTCTATATGATAAATATTATAATCTTTCCATTATAATTTTGTTAAATCTCCAATAAGTGTTATGATCTTTTATAGCATTCTTAGTAGATTACCTTAGAAATTGTTTATATTTGTATAACTATTAGCATCCAGTCTTTAACCAGTGTACTTTATAAATGTTTGAAAATAGTAAGAATATTTTTTTACAATCTGTATAATATATAATCAAACTATGTGTAATTATATAGATAGCGCAGATTCAATATAATCTGTAGTGCATATTTAGTAGAATTTGTTTGGTTAAATTATATTAAACTATAACACTATCACGAACCAGCTTGGTTACCCTAGTACCCTGATACCCAAGCCTGAACTGAGACGTCCTAAAGGGAATTCCCAATCCTCATAGTTTTGTGACTATCACCTAGAATCATATGAGATAAAAGAGGGAATGAATTTTCCACAAAATAACAGAATATAAAGAAACAAGTTAGTATGCTAAATACTCCAACATAGAGAAAGTACCAGAAACCAAATAGGTATATCAAAAAACTAAAATAGTACATTATTAAAGTACTTAGAAAAAGAAAAAAATCCCAAAGGAAACATCACTTTAATTCCCAAAGGATCAAGACTGTCCACCTCCTCCAAGAGGTTCTTTCCCTTTACTCGGACCTACCAGAAGGAAGTATAAAAATGTTTGAAGGAAAAGGTAGGGTGTGAGATATAAATCCCATTAGGGTCTAACTAAGTGTTCCATAATGTAATCCATAATAATAATCCAAATCATTATTTTAATTTAAATAAAAAAGGTCATGGTAGTACATTTTCATATCTAAAATAAAACATGCTTTCATTTCAAAGTGATGGAAAACATATCAAACTTGGCTTAAAGAAACATTTTATATAAAATAGTTTATATAAATCCTCTAAAATGAATAATTTGGTTTCATAATCAATTAGATATATATCAAAATAATATCAATAAACACCATGGTCAAATTCCCTTAGGTGTAATAGTTTCTAGTTATAGGCTCTTCACACTATCATATCAGTGATAATGAAAATATGTGTAAACACGTCCCTTATGATTAGGATGAATAAGACTCATCAACATCCTATTAGGGATAAGATATGTCTTTGTTATAATTTTCATCATCAATCCATTGCTAGGGAATTAACATCCTAACGTTCTTTCCCCAAATAACCCACTAAACACCTAGGCTCTCATGTTCTCAATCAATTAATAGAAAATAGAAAATCATTTCACATCAAGTCAATCATCATTCATAATTTAATTTCCTAATTTTCCTTTTCAAAATTCCAATTCACTTTCAAAACCAGAACATGGTGTTTTCATAAATTCATTCCTTTTTAATAAAAAACCAATCATATGTTTTTATCAATTAAATTTAAGCCATTTCTGTTAAAAAAATTCTCAAATCAATTCATAAATTCCATCAATTTCTAAAATATTCCCCAAATTACAATTCCATTAGAAATGGGGGTGTTTCCAAAATTCCATGATAACTGAAATCGTAATCCTAATTCATCTATAATAGGGGTTTCATAAATCAATTGAAATCAATTTAAATCAAATCAATCAAATCAAGGTTAAATTAAATGGTGCAATTGAGAATAGAACCCCCTATATTTAATCACAAAATCAAACTTCAACACCCATAGTGGGATCCACCAATGATGAATAATGGTGAAAGAGATCAATAAATAAAACCTAGAATCAAGATCCATTCAAGAATAGTCTAGATCCATAAAATACATTATGATTTAACACTTTTTAAGGAAAAGAGAAAGAGAGGGGGGGAGACACTATAGAGGAGAATCACTTACCAGATAGGGATCGAACGTGGTCCTCCACACTTATATCTACCAAGAATAGGTTTTGAGGAAACAAAAAGGGTTATTGAGAGACTATAAGACCTAGGAAATCATTTTACATCAATTTAAGGTCGATTGAGGGATTAAACAGGGGTTTGGGTATTTTTTCATAAAAGTTTCAGAATTAAAATTTACCGCATGCACAGTTAGCTGGGTAGTGATGCATAATTAAAAAAGTTGTGCACCCTAACTATGTACCCCTCCACTGGGGTGAATAGTTTCTAATATGTGGGTCATGGTTTTTCAGAATATGCACCAACCATATGAACCCTCACTATACAGGGTTTCATGGTTTGTATTGGGAGGGTGCATAGTTTGGGAAAACCATGTGCCAACTGTGCACAACCTAGAAACTTCGAAATTTTTTCCAAATTCCACACGAAGCACCCATTAACAAGATCTAACCAAATAATCATCAAGATTAGGGTTGAGGAGTACCTAAAAACTAGTAACATGATGTAACAACCTCCCCACTATTTAAACTTTATGTCCCTATAAAGCCTATCAAGAAGTTTCCACATTGAGAAGATGATGCCACTACTCTCTCATCAATGCCTCCCTCTCCAAAGTCTCATGTGAATCAGAAACATACTTCCAAATCAATTGGATAAAAGGCATCATACTCCCATGAAATACCTTTTTCTCAGAAGCAACTATCTTTAATGGATTCTTAGTTATGTATAAATCAGACTCAACATCAAGATCCTCCCAACTCAAGACATGTGATGGGTTAGAAAATACTTTTGAAGCTGTGATACATGAAACACATTATGTATCAATGTAAAATGTGGAAGAATTTCTAAATGTTAATACACTTTCCCCACCTTCTCAACAAACTCAAAAGGTCCCGTAAAATGAGGAGAAAGTTTCCCTATACTCCCAAGATGTCGATGACCCAAACAGAGTGAAACTTTCAAGAACACCTACTCATAAACTAAAAACACCAATGGTATAAAATGATGATCAACATAATATTTATACTAGATATTTTCTACCAACATTATCTAATGAATCATCTGAATCTTTACTAACATCTCCTAAACTAAACTCTTTCTAACCAAGGAACTTTCACCAGCCTCTGACCAACACAAAAAATATTTACAAGGATGGCCATACAAGGACTAAAAAGGATCCATTTTGATTAAATACTAGAAAATACTGTTATAAGAAAAATAAACCAGTACCAAATGGTCATCCCAAGCTCCACCAAAGTCAAGAACACTTACATGAAGAATATCATCAGGAATCTATATATCCCTCTCTGTTTGGACATCCATCTATAGATGGTATGCCATACTCAAATGTACCTGAGATCCCAATACCTCCTAAATTACTCTCCAAAAGAGAGAAGTAAAACAAGTATCTCTACCAGAAACTATAGAAGATGTAACTCCATACAAACAAACAATATCTCTCACATATATATTTTCCAACTCCTTAAATCAGGTTGTATCTCGAATGGGTATAAATTGAGATGATTTGGTCAGCCTATCGATCATAACCCATATCACATTAATATTCCAAGGGGTACACAAAAACCCAACCACAAAGTCCATAGAGATCTCATTTCACTCACAATTTGGAAATGGAAGTAGATAAAGCAAACCTAAAGGCTTCTGATGCTCAGACTTATCCTATTAGAAAGTTTAGCAGCACCAAACAAATTCAGTGATGTCTTTTATCATACTTGGACACCAAAATCATCACTGTATGTCATAGAAAATATTTTTGGTTCCTGGGTACACAACCCACTATGAATTATGGAAATACCCCATCACATATTTCCTCATGGATAATAGAACAATGTATCAGTTTTGGAAATATAAGATACCCTATGTGGAGGACGAACACTTTAGCAATGGTCTCCCCACCATAAAGAGATTTCCTAATGCTACTGAACTAGTCATCAATATGTTGTTCCTAAAGAATTATCTCAATAAGAGTGGAGTTCAACAAGAAAATATCCAAGATAACCTAATATCTTATTTATATAAATCCTATATAAAACTGTAAAAAAAGAGACATCAATTTACACTCTTTAGATGATTCTTTCACGACCCTAGAACAAAGTTTCCTTCTCAATGCATTATCAATGACATTCCATTTCCCCGAGGTATAGGCGATTCCAAAATAAAAATATTGCAAGTACTCCAACCAATTACTCTAGAAAAGATTAAAATAATTTTGAGAGAAGATATAAATCAATCTATTGTGGTCGGAATACAAGGTAAACCTTTCTCCAAAAATTTAATATTGACAAATATTAAGTGTATGCATCACGACTCTGAGTTCAAGGTTATGTGTGGGATAATTCTTCTTGTGTGGCCTAATATTCCAAGATCCAAAGGATACCACATGATCAACCTATATAATAACACATAAAAAACCCAAAATTGATGCATTAAAGAAGACCATATAGCCATGCCCAGCCTCTAGAAGATTCAACACCAGTGTAGAAGTCAAAATACTTTTTATCTCAACAAAAGAACTCTGACATTTCTTATCCCCAAATAACTTTACTCCCTTTTGAGTTAGAGTGGTCATAGAAGAAGAAAACATCAAGAAATCCCTTGTGAACCAGTGATAATACCCCACTAAACGCAAGAATATATGAATCTCCAAAACATTATGTGGGTGCTCCAATGTCATAACATCTTTCACCTTCTCAAGATCAAATAAGATACCATGTTACAAAACCATGTGTCCCAATAACTTCACTTGATTAATTCAGATATCAAATTTTGATATATTGGCATAAATTATATGATTTCTTAGCAATTCAAAAACTTCTCTCAGATGACTCAAATGATCCTCCTTAGGCATAACATAAAGCAAGATTTCATCCAAAAATACCACCATGAACGTATCAATATACCCATGAAAGATCCTGTTAATAAAATCTATAAATACTACATTAGCATTGGTTAGACCAAATGACATGACATGATACTCATAATGGCCATAACTTCTTCATAAGGTGGCCTTCTAAATGTTAGATTCTTTTATTCTCAACTGGTGATAACCAGATTGATGATCAATCATTGAAAACCACTTCACCCCTTTTAACTATTTAGATAGATCATCAATCCATGGAAACATATAATTTTTATTTACTGTATCTTGGTTGAGTTTTAAGTAATGAAAACATAGGTTAAGTGTTCCATTATCTTTATTAGTGAAGAGAACAGGTGCCTCCCAAGGTGACAAACTCGAGAATATAAATCCTTTCTTTAATAGATCATCCAATAGAGTCTTAAACTATTTCATTTAAACTAGTTCCATATGGTAAGATGGTATAGATTCTAGATGAGTACCATAAACTAAATAAATATAAAACTCCACTTATCTTAATGATGGTAAACTAGATAAATAAGAAGGAAAAACATCAGTAAACTCGATGACAACTAGAGGGATAAAACCACTCAAAGATTCTCACTCTAAAGAAAAATAAAAAGCTTTTAATACTTTCCCAAAATATGGATAAAAAGGTATGGGTCTACTAGACCATAGGTCCCATTGTCCCTAAAATATATGAGACCCCCCATTTGGCATAGTAAAGGAGACCCATCAAAGATGGTAATCAATTTAGGAATTATTAATAATGAGTTAATCTATCCCAAGAATGAAATCAAGTTGTTTCATGTTGAGAAATAAAAAATAACAAGTAACCTAAATCTTTGATAAAGTGAACAAACAAGAAAGAAAATAAGAACCATAATCTCTCTTTATTATGAGGGGTGTAGTAATATCCATCACATTAGATAAAATACCCATAGGAAGATTTTAAAGGTTCACAATAAGAGTATATATGAACTAATGAGATGCACCACTATCAAATAATGTAGTCACTAAAGATAAAGAAATATTGATGGTACCTTTCACTATCTCTAGAACTATATTAGCTTCCTCTAGATACTCTTCCACTGTGTAATGAAGCTTTATCCCAGATTTCTATGGCCATAACTCCTTAGATCTTAAATAATATTACTACACCACATTAATTTTTGGTACTAACAAGACCATTCCACTACATGGGGTAGAAAATATATAAAAAATTTTCTAAAAGTTTATTTAATGACCATAGGAACCACATATCTCGGGTGCATTAGTATAAACCTGTTTTGAATGCCCATACTTTCCACATTGTAATCAAGTCAAAGGGCCTTTTCCGGGCACTTTAATTTGTTTGGAAGAATCTTACTATAAAAAACAACCACGAGAATAATCAAACTTCCTATTATCTTTATAGGAACTCAAAAAACCACCATTGAGAGAAAAAGGAACTCCCATCAACCCTGAATTATCATATAGGTCTAGCTCAACCATCAAATCTCTATCCCACACATCAACATAATAAGTGTGTTTTAAAAAGAAAACCTAAAAAAGAATATCATATCAAATTACCATATCCAACTATCAAGTATTAATATTCTCATTCAATACAACCTCAGGTTCAAACTATATAAGATCATAAAATGGATTTTCATATTTTTTCACGGTCCTATCAGCCTTCTCAAGTTTGAGAAACTCCATAGCCTAAGGAGAAACCATAGAATTTGGGTTAAATTGTTCAGTGAAAATAAATTTAAAATACTTCCAATCTAAACCCTCATGTTTTTTCATCATCACCATCGAGTCCCAAAATCTTATACTAGGTCCTTTCATCTTGAAGGTGGCATATTTCAACTTGATCAAATCTGGAATATCCAAGAACTAAAGAAAAATCACCATATTCCTCAACCAATCCTCATCCTCCCAAGGACCATTTGAGCCTTGGAACAATGGTGGATTCTAGATAAGGAAATTCTGAGAATGATTTTGAGATGAATCCCTATGAGGTTCTATAATTAGAGCCTGAATGGGAATAGGTTCTGGTGCCTATCCCTAATCATGGATGATATACACAATAATCTCAATGAGATTTTGGTACATAGGAGGATTTTCTCCCTATGTTTCATGAAAAGCTTCCTCTTAGAGCCTATTTACATGACTTCTTGGAGGAATGATGCTAAAAAACATCAATAAACAATATTTAAGACATTAAAAATGATGCATATATCAAAAACTCAAGTAAGAGAAATAAGAAATTAATCCCATAAAATAAGAAAACTAGATTTGGATTTCAACCATATAAATAAAAACTAGGTAAAATATTAGAACTATATCAAATTATTCCTCAATACACCTTTCCAAAACCACCTATAGTGACTTGGGGCTCATTATAGTGAGAGATGACCAGTAAATCACTAAAAAATACATCTTAAGTCCCAATAAGATATTCTAAATTGCATACTAGCATCAAGAAAATATGCCTAACCTAGATCTGATAGCACATTTTTATGAACCACCCTGGATACCCTAATACCCAATCCATAACTGACATGACTTTAAGGGAATTCCCAATCCCCACAGGTTGGAGACTAATACCTGGAATCATACAAGATAAAATAGGGAATAAATTTTCCATAAAATTGTGGAAGATAAATAAAAACTTTAGTATGATTTACACTAAAAAATGAATAAATTACTAGAAACCAAGTAGTTATATAAAAAAACAGAAAATTACATCATTAAAGTACTTATAAATTGACAAAAATCCAAAAGGAATCATCACTCCATACCCAAAAGGATCAAGAACATCCACCCCCTCCAAGAGGTTCTTTCCATTTGCTCACACCTGGTAAAAGGAAATCTAAAAAATGTTAAAGGAAAAGGTAGTGTGTGAGATATAAAGCCTAGTAGTGTATCAAAAACTGTTCAATAAAATATTCCATAATAATAAACCAAATCATGCTTTTAATTTAAATAAATTAGGACATGGTAATATATTTTAATATTAAAAAAACACGATTTCATTTCAAAATGATGGAAAAAATTTCAAACATGGATTAAATAAACATTTTATATAAAAAAATTATATAAATTAACTAGCATGAATAAATCAGTTTCTTAAACAAAGTTATATATATAAATATAATCAAAACAAGCACCATGGTAATTTTACCTTAGGTATGATATTTTTTAGTTATAGTATCCTTGCACTCTCATATCAGTGATCATGGAAATATGTGTACACATTCTCCTCATGCTCAGGCTAAATATGACTCATCAACATACCATCATGGATAAGATCTTACTAACTAGTTTTTTTGTTAGTGTTGTCATCATCAATATGTTTCTAGGGAATTACCATCCAATCATAATTGTCCCAAATAACCCAATAACTACCCAGGAATGTATATTCTCAATAAATCAATAGAAAATGAAAGATCATTTCACTTAAAACCAAACATCATTCATAATTAAATTTCCCAATTTTCCTTTTCAAAATGAAAATTCGCTTTCAAAACCAAAACACGGGTTCACCATAAATTCATTTATTTTCAATAAAAAACCGACAATAAGTTTTTATCAATTCCATTTAATCTATTTTTCTCAAAAAAATTTCCAAAACAATTCATTATTTCCATTAGTTTCCAAAATATGCCCCAAATTCCAATTCCATTAGAATTGGGATTTTTCCCAAAATTCCATGCCAATTAAAATTAGAATTAAAATTCATCTTGAATTGGGTTTTAATAAATCAATTGAAATCAATTTAAATCAAATAAATAAATTTAAGGTTAAATTATATGGAACAATATAGAATGGAACCACCTACCTTTAATCACAAAATCAAATGTCAACACCCATAGCGAGATCTGCCAATGAAGAAAGATAGAAAATGAGATCAAGAAATTAAACTTAGGATCAAGATACACTTAAATGGAGTTTAGATCCATAAAAAACATGATTATATAACACTTCCTAAAGAGTAGAGTAATATATAGAGAGATAACATACACGAGAGGAGAATCACTTACTAGAGAGGGGTCGAACGAGATCCTCCATGCTTCAATCTACCATGGAATGGATTTAGAGGAGACAAAAAGGGTTATTGAGAGCCTCAAAGACCTAGGAAATTGACTTAGATTTAGTTATGGTTGAGTGGGGGCTTAAATGGAGGTTCATGATTTATTTTAATTTTTTTGGAATTAAAATTTACTACATGCACGGTTAGCTAGGCAGAGTTGCATGGTTAGACAAACCACACGCCGTAACCATGAACCCCTCCACTGGGGTGCATAGTTTCTATTAGGTGGGTGCATAGTTTTCAAACCGTGCACCAACCGTGAAAACCCTCACTATCCAAGTTTTCACGATTTTCACTAGGTTGGCACAGGGTTTGGGAAAACTGTGTGCCAACCATGCACAACCTAGAAACATCCAATTTTTTTCCAAATTAAACCCAAATCATCCCTTGAAAAGAACTAACCAAATAATGATAAAAAATAAGGTTTAATAGTACCTGAAAACTAGTAATAAGATGTTACAAGTGCAGTAGATTCAGAATAATTTGTTTGGTTCAATTATATTTAGTAGATTTTGTATCATTTGTACAATATTTAATCATACTATATGTCATAAATATAATTATTTTTTGGTTTAATTATATTAAATTGTTGTTTCAATAAACCTACTTAGTTATTATTATATATCAGAGGGCTTTCATATTAAGTAGAATTTTATAGTTTTTATTAGGTATTATGTGATTATATATAATTTATTTTCAAGTATTTTTTATTTCCTACAATTTCAATTAGTATTCCATTTCAAGTTGCCTTTCTATGAAGAAACATTTGAGTTAAATTATTTCATTTGATAGCATGAAATTTCAATGCATATATGTTTTATCTACTAATGAAATATTTAATTATTCTACTAGGTTAATATATTACAAGAATCTCAAAATTATGATGCACCTAAAACTGAATTATCTTTCTTTAAAATTGACATCGAATGATTTTGATTCTCCCATTTCTTTCAAATAGAATTTGTTTACAATAGTTTCAAACATTTGTTTAAATCAGGTTTTGTTTAATTTAGATTATATACTTGGATATCATTATTTAATAACTCTTTTTCAAGTGTTATATTAGTTTTTAAACAATATCCCGTAATTTCATTCCACGTTTACTATTTATTCTTTTAATTCTATAATTTATAATCAACACATTTTAAAATAAAAATAAAAATACACATCAAATACCATGAAATTTCATGAGGGGAAATACTAGTTAATTTATATTTTTCTAATTATTATTGATTAATAGTCATTTAATAACAATTGGATGGCATAAAAATTTAATAAATTAATAAATGATATAAGATAAGTTGAAAATATGATTTGAACTTCAAATGACCACAACTTTTGATCAGGGTGTCTATTTGATCTCTACCATATATCAAATTGAAGCTTAAAAAAATTATATGACATGGATGTTGTGTAAACTCTCAATTAATGTTTTTTTGAAGTAAAAAAAGGTATGAAGAGCCTCTAAAACTGATTTTTTGGGATACCTTAATTTTTGAACATTTGATGGAATTTCATACTTGTTTGATAGAGTCTTATTGTCTTTATTTAGTAGAGACTAAATTTATTCCCAAGTATTATAGTCATATGGTTATTATAGTGTTTAAATTTTACCGTTTTCATATTTTAGTGTTATTTATAATTAAATATATACATATTTTCATATATTTACATATAATAAATAATTTTTACAAATAAATATTTAAACATATTTACATAAAAATATATTTTTAAATATATAAACCATATATAAATAAATATTTAAGATTCATTCTAATTCAAATAAAATATTATCCATTTTATTTACCTTTAAAAATAAATTAATATATATATACCTAGACAAGTAATGTTTATATATAAATATGTTTATGTATATATATATATATATATTATGTTTATATTCTAATATATATAAATAAATACATATATGTAAACATTTGTGTGTGTATGTGAGAAATATAAATGTGTACATGTGTGTAAATATGTGTGAGTTTGCCTGTGTATGTATAAGGAACTGACCTTAAACATTTCATAAAATAGTAAATTCATTTAGAATTCACTTTCTTACATCCCCAAAGATCTTTTTAGTTTATATTTTTAGAGAATTAGGTCATAATACATACACGACAATCCCACAATCTTATAAAGTGGAAACTACTTAAACATTATCCATTTCTTCCATAATACAATTTTTTTTAATAAAACATGAAATCATTTCATGAAAAATCTTCACAACATTCATCTTGGATTCATATTTTCTCTTACCCATACTTAAACCCTGTGAAAAATATTTTAAAACTTGGGATGAGAAAAAATATCTTAATAAGAGACATAAAATAAAGGAACCATTAATCCATAAATACTTATAAACATATGAAATCACATTAAAAAAGGCATACTTCTCACCCATAAAGTATCATATACTTACCTTGTGAAAATAAGAGATTTAAATAAGACATAGAAAACATAAATAAAACATTTAGGTAACTTGGGGAATTACTTAATGAATATTGTAACCCTTGGGACTACCATATTATTTTTAACCCTCATGATTATGTTATAATGTAACCCTCACAACTACCATATGATATAACCCGCACAGCTACCTTATGGTGTAACCATCACAGTTACACTTGGAGTGACCACTACAGTCGACCTACAACATAAACACACACACTTAATTAGAGGGAGATATATGTCCCACCTTTCATCATAAACAATTCTCAAGAACCATAACATAATCATAAAACATGAACACTTATATCATAAAAACATTTCTTTAGGAAAATCACTTATTTTTAAATAATACTATGGAAATACAAATGAAATCATTTTATTTGTAAATAAACATTTAATCTTGTAAAGAAAAAATAAAAACATTAATGGGTTATGAAAGATGGAAAATCCTCTCATTCCATATAAGTTAATAAAAAATTATTTTCAAAATCCATAAAAAACATTCTTTTCAAAATCCATAAAAAACATTAAAGTGGATTTTAAAAGAAAAAACCCTTACCTCAGGTTTAAATTCCTTAAAAAGTGTTCAAAACTCCTTTATAATGGTTTAAATAGTGTTATTAATTTATTAAATAACTATAATCATGGTTATATTACCTTATATGACCATTTTATAACATCATTCCACTCATTTATTAATAATATTTAGTTATTTTCATTAATTTGGGTGTGTTCACCTTAAGGTTTCATGTTCATTTTTTATGGACCTTCTTTTAAAAAATAAATAATACTCTAGAAGTGAGAACATATATATATTTAGGTCATTTTGAACAATAAAATGTGAATTTAAACTTCCCAGGAATGTGGTAAAGTAAAAAAAACTCATCATCCACAAAGGTAATGAATTGACACACTATAGATGACGATTTCATTTTTTAGAATAAAAAGAGAAAATAAGAGATTTTGATGATGGATATACCACTAACACAATAAAATTACAATATATATATATATATATATATGATAATATAGTTATCATGAAATATTGGATAGGTGGTGAGGATAAGGTACAAGTGAGAAAGAATTTTAAAGTGATGGAGGATGAATTTACCTCTTGAATATTTCTCTATGAGAACCTCTTTAAGAATCTTAGAATGGGTATTTTTGTGAAATCAGAAGAACTAGAATTTGGAAAGGGATGATGAGAAGGGAATTTTGAAGAGGATAGTCAATCATGAAGGCTCAAGGTAATTAAATTTTGTGAAGGGATGAGTCCCCTTTTATAATTTAGGTGAGGGGTTATTATGGAATTACTTAAAATACTAAAATATAATAAGTCTAATACAGGGTTAAAGACTTTGAAAAGGCCTAAAAATCACAAGGGATCGCATTGTAGACAAAATATTATAATTTTTTCCTTGTATAAGATGTTTTTTATTTTTAAATAATTTAATAAAATATTTTATTCATGAAAAATAATTTTTATCAAATTAAACTCTATTCATAACTATAAATTTAAAATATCAAAAAAAAGTTTCAAAATCAAATATTTTTTGATTATATCATATACATATAATATTCATATAAATAATTCGTGGATAAACTTAAGAATCTCAAATTATATTTATTTTATTATTTATAATACCATTAATTTGATTTATTCACTAATTAAATAATTATTGCATCATCTTTTTATAATCCATTAAGGTAATTATTTATTACATAAAAATTAAAAATAATTTTACATGAGGAATATAAAGTTATTATATTTTAAAATTCTATTTATTTTAGAAAAATTCTTCTAGAACACTATATATTAAAATATTATACTAATTAAAAACTACAGTGAGAACAACTTGACTTTCTTTGAAATAAAATATTATAAAGGGATTAAAGTGATCCATGTGGGCCCAAAATGTCCCAAATTTGAATTAAAATAAGATAATGGCCAAAATTTTCTCATATAAAATGATTTAGTCAAATTAAGGTCCATTTAATGGTTTTTATAATTTTAATTAAAATCATTTTATTTATTTTCCTTCTACTTGCAAAGGCACTGAATCCGGGTTGCACAACCATTAAAGTTAATTATTTCATATATAAAAATTTAAAATAAAATACCTTCATAAAAATAAATAAATTAGGTTCAATAAAATAATTTACATTCATTAATTAAGTATAGTTACTCATATCCATGTCAAGAAGACTTCATTAATATGTTAATTTGTCTTTTCTTGGCTTGCGCAAGCATTGCACATGCATTTGGATAAGAATAAAGTTATATAAATATATAATTATAAATTAATATCTAAAAAAATAAATTATATATAGTAGTTGATAAAAAAGTCATGAAAATATTTTTTATCACTGAATTATTATCTATAAGTAACCAAAAATGAATTTGTCAATGCTGTGCAGGCACTGCGTCAGTACTGATAATGATTTTTATACTTATCATGGAATAAAATGTAATTTAAATGATATGAATTAATTTTGTAAAATATTTATATTTTAATATCATAATTTGTTCAATCCATACGTTTAATAATTTTTATATCAAAATTATTCTTTGAAGATATAAAAAAGTGTACTCTATTTAAAAAAACTGCATTTTTTACTATTCTTGAAAAATTAATTTTTTTCAAAAAATTATCAAAAATTCATATCAAGATAATTTCAACATGATGAATTCAAAAAATAATTTTTTTTTGAAACTAAAATTCTATAATTTGAAAATTAGTCATTTAAATATAACTATATAAGAAATTAGCTAAATAAAATTATTGATTTTAAAAATTACTTAAAATGTTGATTTTTACTATTTAGTTTAAGAATACTAATAAATATAGAAAAAATTATTCTATCAATACCTGGGTTGTTGCATCTAACCCCTTTCAGAAATTGTTTCATCACAATTTATTCACTTATTAAACAAATGAAGATACCTTTCCCACATTGGATTTCTAGATTCCCAAGTTTCTTTTTCAACCATGTGGTTTACCCACAAAACATTAACCTAGAGAATTACCATATTCTGAAATAATTCCTCTCAAAAATCAAGAATATTAATAGTATTTTCCTTATAATAAATTTTCTCTTCCAAATGAATTACTTCTGGGCTCAAAACATGAAATAAATCTGATATATATTTTCTTGACATCAAAACATGAAAAATATATTGTACCTGAGATAAACTCAAAGGCCAAGATAATGAGTAGGAAACTGATCCAATTTTCTCCAAGAATTTATAAGGTATAATGAACCATGAACTTAGATTTCATTTCTTACCAAAACACATACCAATTTCCAAGGAGATATTTTAAGGTAAACATGATCACCTACCTCAAAAGAAAAGTCTTTCCTCCAGTTATTTGCATAAATTTTCTAAATACTATGAGTTTTCCTCATGTGTTTCTAGATCATATTAACTTTCTTATCCACATCATCTACTAATTATGGTCCCATAAACTTCCTTTCCCCAAATTCATCCCAAAATGTTGGAGTTCGACACCACTTTCCATATAATGACTTAAAAGGTTCCATATGTATACTATAATGAAATTTTTTATTATAAAAAAACTAAACTAAAGAAAGATGTTGATCCCAGATTCCCTAGTAATCCATTTAACAAGAATTTAACATGTATTACAATGTTTTAATTGTCCTCTCCGTCTATACATTAGATTGAGGATGAAAGGCAGTGCTGAAATTTAATTCAGTTCTCAATGACTTTTGATGGAATTTCTAAAAGTTATAAGTGAACCTGAGATCATGGTCAGATACAATGGAGAGAGGAACTCCATTTAGCCTAAAAAAATCCTTGATGTACAATCGAGAAAGATAATATAGAGAAAGAATGTCTTGAATAGAAAGGAAATGTTCATATTTAGTTAGTCTATCAATAATAACTCATATTACATTGTTAACTTGAGAAGTATTTGGTAGTCCCACCATGAAATACATGGATATATTTTTCCATTTCCACTCTGGAACTATAAAATGATGAATCATACCCTTTGGTAGTTTTCACTCTGCTTTAACCTGTTGAAAAGTTAAACATTTCATGGTAAAATTATCAATATCTCTTTTCATTCCATCCCACCAATAATAATCCTGAAGGTCTATATACATCTTAGTGCTTCCAGGATGAAATAAAAATAGAGGAATATGATCCTCACTTAACAATCCTTTCTTCAGCTATGAATCATAAGGCACACACAATCAATTTCTATATCTCAAGATGCAATCTTTATCATCATTAAATTCAAACAAATTTCCTTCTATAAAAAATTCTACCTTTTTATATAACTCATGATCATCCTTCTGCACTTTCTTAATTATTTATGAGAGATACGAATGCACTGACACCTAAAACAAAACAGAGGAATTTTCCACACCAACAACTTCCAATCCAAAATTCATCAAATCATTAACGAATAGGTCATGTTCCAAACGTAAAATGTTTAATGATGCATGATGTTTTCAACTCAAGGTATATGCCACTTTGTTCGCTTCTCTCGGATGTTAATTGATCGTGAAATTATAATCCTTTATTAGTTCTATCCATATTCTCTACCCCATGTTCAATTCCTTCTAAATAAATATATAATTCAATTTTTATGTCATTATATATTTTAAATTTTTCTCCATATAAATGATGGCTCTAATTTTTTAAAGTGAAAACCACAACTACTAATTCTAAATTAGGTGTGGGATAATTTAACTCATGAGGTTTCAATTGTCTTGAATCATAAGGAATTATTTGATCATTCTGTATCATAACACAACCAAGTCCCTTTAATGAAGCATCACTATAGATGAATAAATCACTATTTCAAGAAGGCCGGGCCAAAAATGGATCATTCAACAATCTTCTCTTCAGTTCCTGAAGAAAACATCACATTCTTTTATCTAATTAAATTTAACACCTTTTCACGTTAACTAGGTTAACATGATATAAATTCATGCACAGTTTTTTAAAAAATTTTTAGTAATATCTTTATAATAAAAGAAAACTATGAATATTAGTAACATTTTTAGGTCTTGGCCATTTATCAACCACTTTTGTTTTGGTGTGATCAATTATTATGCCATATTTATTAACAATGTCACGAAGGAAATAAATCTGTTGTAACCAAAAATCAAATTTTTTAAAATTTTCATATAAATTAATTTTTTAAGAGTTTGAAGGAAAATACTTAAATGTTTTTCAAAATATTTATAACTTTTTGAAAAGACCAAAATATCATCAATAAAATCAATAACAAACTTATCCAAATACTTATGAAATATTATATTCATAAGATCCATAAATATAGTAAGATCATTTTTCAAAAAAAGGGCATAACAACAAACTCATAATGCCCATATCTAGAATAAAATTATATTTTTGGAATTTCATACTTTTTCACCTTCAGTTGATGGTACTCGGATCTCAAGTCAATCTTGGAAAAAAACTGAGATCCCTGGAGTTTATTGAATAATTCATCGATATGAGGAAGTGGATACTTATTCTTAATAGTAATGTTATTTAAAGATCTATAATCAATGAAAAGTTTCATTGTAACATCCCAGGTAATTAAAGAATAAAGAATTTTCATATTTATTAATATTTACGAATTAAGTATTAATTTTAATTAAAAGGGGTTTCTACGTTCGATAGCGTACTCGATACGCAACGATGAGTTTCTTTGAAAACTTACGTTGCACAAAAGTAATAAAATACTATTATTTTAAATGTTAGTTAACAAGTAGCCGTTGTACTGTCGGGAATGGATAGAAATAACTAATATATGATTATATATGTTTTTAAATGTTTTTTATATTACCCAATAAAAGATAAAGGCTTAAAATACGGAAAGAGTTCAATTTTAGGCTTTTATACCCTAATTTTCACTAAGGGTTCACTTACCACCTTTTGACGGAGAACCTTCATTAAATATATTTTTGATCAATCTTATAAATTCTATTGGACCAAAAATAACTCTTCTTTAGAATCAGGACATCAAAATTTACTTTGTGTAAATTTTTGGTACCTTTCCGATAAAGTTCATTTTTTTTAATGAATAGTGTAAAATGTTGTATTTTAATTTAAAACCTCTTTTTAATCTAATTTATTTATATCATTAGATCATCTTTTGAATTTTTTTTAAAGTTAAATTAGAAAATATTTTTTCCATTAAATCCAATAGTGGTCGTTGGAATTAATTTCACTTTGAAATCAGACTTAAACTAGTGTCAATTTTTTGATACTTATTGTTTCATAAAAACACGCTATTCGCTCTGAAAATGGGAATTAATTATTAAATTAATTAATGTGACTTATATGTTTTGAATTTTGTAAAATAGACTTCATTTTTGAATTCGTAATATCAAATATAGCTTAGGGTGAATTTTTGGTAATTTTCTGAAAAAATTCAATTTTTGATGAATAGTGAAATCACTAAGTGGTAGGTAAAGAAACTGATTTTTCGTTTAAATGAAATTTTGCCATCATTGTGTTTTGAATTTCAAAAATCCGACATACATGGTTTTCATTAAGAAGTAAAATGTGGTTCAATGAGATTAAAATAATTTTTTGGTGAATAGTAACTTATTAGGTTTTAATCGCGATTAGTGGTAATTAGTGTAGTTTAAGGTAAAAATAATGTTTTAATAATATGAGATGAGCTTGAAACATGTCCTACTCTCATTGGATGTGTCATGGCCGACCAAGACAATCCATGGGTCAACTTGGGGACCCTATGGAGCCACTTTGGTTGGGAAATGACATAAATAACTTTTTATTTAATGTAAAAGTAAAAATGACACAAACATAATATGTTTTACAAAAACAATTTTTACATGGGGTTATAAAGATAGGATTTTTGATTATAAATAGTCACTGGAAAGATAAAAAGATTTCCTACATCATAGTATTTTTGTATAATTTTTAGACATTAAATAAATTAAATTATTTATGACATAATAATGATGCAGCGATGACATCATTATTTAACGATTTAAATAAAATGGAAAGATAATGTAATATCTAAAACCTACACATGTCCAAAACCTATTGTATGGGTATATTTAGAACCCTTATCACCTTATCCACGAATTATATCAATGTGGGACCTTTGAAAACCGAAACACATTTTCAAATAAAGTAATATTTCCTTACTTTCCAAAAGTGCCCCTCCTCTCCTCTTATAAAAGGCCCCCACCTCTACCACCTTACACACACTCCTCTAGCCTTTGGCTCAGCCAAACCCTTCCCATTTACTCTATCCACATCTTTCTCCTCATCCTATAGGATTCCCTTTGGGCAGAATCCTTTCAAAGGAAGCCTTTAGGCTCAAATCAAAAGGAGTTACACTTTTAAAGGTAATTCATTATCTCTTGTTCATTTGTTTTATTTTGCTTCTCCAACCCACTAAACTATTTTTATTTACTTCTTTTGTAAAAAAACCAGTATCTTCAATATACTAGGATGTTTTTATAAGATTTATTAGAGCTACACTCTCACACAACTACATCAAATGGTTAAAGAACATATAGTTTCCGTGGATGGCGAAATTCTGCCTCCCGAAACGATGATTGTTCAATACTCATTTAACACCTTAAAAGGTGGCCATTATGATGTCACTATTTTTATATATGATATATAATATGTTTATTATTTCCTTAAGCTTCTGTATTTTTCATTTATGGCATACCATTATTGTTTCCATTATGGGTAAACACGATATCTTCATTTTAGGAAGTGCGGACTACCGCCCCCTGAAAGTGATTTGATTCGTTAATACCATATGTGGGATGTGTAAAGGATAAAGTTAATGATATTATATATGTTATTATACTGTAATTATAATATACTCTTATATCATTATGATTCCATTCTATAAAATACGAAATAGAAATGAAAGTAGCGTTCATGCGTACGTACGGCTTACCGTCTCCATGAACGATGCATTTCATTTCTTACCTCTAAATGATTATGTAATATTATAAATACATGTATATGATGAATATATATGATATATATTATATCCAAATCAGTAATGTCATTCTGGATATAAAGAACCTTTGACCACACGAACAACATGTAATTGTAAAAAGTCCACTTTCGACTTAAGAACCAAATATTGACAAAACAAACATTATTAACTTAAATGGTTACATAATATTTATAACATGGAAATAAGTGATATAAAAGGAATAATGAACTTTAAAAAGGTTCTTAATCAAGTATAAATTAACTCAAGTTTATTATTCAGGACGTTAAAGAACGATCGAGTCAAGTCGGACCCGAGGTAAGGGACTTCGTCTCAATCTCCTTTCATTGAGACATATTTCGTTTTATACACAACTTTATTTTATACGGTGTATAAACCCCTTTGACTTTTAATTTTATACAAAAGGAATCTTTTTCTACGAAGCATTTTACAAAATGACAAAAAGGAATTTTTCTTTTAACGTACGCGGCGACAATGACATTTTCCGCCGCCGCGAGTATTATTTGGTCTTTGGCTTCCTCAACAAGCCGTAATGTTTTTAGAATAAAATAAATACCATATACTATTTTATGTATTTTGGTATTGAAAATGGTTTTGATAAAGGATTCTATTATGTCAATATATTTATGATATATTGTGATTGAAATGTGGAAATGTTATCATTCCTTTATATTGGTTTTATGTTTTATGATTTTATATTGGTACTTGGACATTTTAACGGGTGGTTACGTTATAAACCATATGATGGGTGGTGCCGTGAATACCAGGACGGGTGGTTACGTTATAACCTCTAATTCATTGGGTATGGAAGTCGGCCGTATGGCTATTCCATTAAGTATGTATGGAAATTGGCCGTATGGCTATTCCATTAAGTGATATGTGTGGAAGTCGACCGTATGATTATTACACTTAAGTATGTTTATGTCCCAAGTTACCTTTATATATGTTATGTGTTCTTTTTATGGGTTTTATGGTAATACTTTGGTTACAAAAAGGTAAGTAATGATACTTTATTCAGTGAAGAGTTTTTACTACTTCATGAAGGTGAAGGTATTACTTTGATAGAGTATATATGGTTTACTTGATTTTTGAAAAACTAACAGTTTTCATTCTTTCTGTATCCCTTACTGAGCTTTTTATGCTCACCCCAAGTTTTTTGAAATGTTTTCACATGACTTAATGTGGAATAAGGTCAAGGATGGGATCAAGGGAATGTCATCCTATATAAAACATGGAACTAGACACATTTCTTTTTAAGAGTTTTTTTTATTATGAATACTTAGTAGAAGTGTCCACTTTGTAATATTTTGAGATGTAATAGTTATGTTCTAGTTCTCTAAAACTCTAAACCTGAAAAGATCCTCAATATGAATTATTCATTTAATTCAATATTAATTAAGGTTTAAGGATGGGGCCTTATAGTTGGTATCAGAGGTCGGTTTAGACAACTTTAGGAGTTAGAAAAGTGTTAAATTATAATATGATTGAAATGATATAGCATTTACGGATTACCATGTTGCTTCGCCTAAGATATTTATGTGTTCAGAATGGTTTTCCGCAGAGGAAACAAAGCAGCTGTATTGGGATGACATCAGGAGGAAGACAACCTTCCAAATCAGCAACCTGAGATGGTCGGAATCGGAACTGAACAGTTTGTTGCAGTGATGGCACAGTTGACTCAGGCTATAAATGGTGGTGGTATCCATGCACGAGATCAGCCAGATCAACCGCAAAGGAACATGTCAGTGGTGGAACATTTCATGAGGCAACATCCCCCATCATTCAGAGGATCATCTGACCCTGTGCAAGCTGAAGGGTGGATTAAAGCACTGGAGAAGATTTTTGATGTCATGGGGTGTTCAGAACATCAAAAAGGTTAGTCTTGCTGTTTACCATTTTGAAGGTGAAGATGATCAGTGGTGGTCGATGGTGAAAAATATCAGGGATAGTGATGAGATTGAGGATCTTCACTGGGACGAATTCAAAGGTATGTTTCTTGAGAAATATTTTCCTAAGGTGGTTCGTCTTAGGATGGAAAAATAGTTCCTAGAATTGAGGCAGGAGGATGATTCAGTGGCTGCTTATGAAGTAAAGTTCACTCGATTGGCAAGGTATGCTCCAAACTTCATACGAGATCTTGATAGTAAAATAAACCGTTTTTACTCAGGGTTAAAGCCAAAGTATCGAAGGGCTTTAGCTTCTAGTGAGTTCAAAAGTTATGAAAAACTTGTTCGATGTGCGGAGAAGGTGGAAATGGAGTTTGCCGATGATCAGGTGTTCTATGACAAACAACAGAATAAGAGGTCTAGTTGGCAGGCAAAGGGGAAGAATTCATCAAAGAAGCAAGGAGGTAAGAAAACCAAATATCCATCCTGTGAGAAGTGCGGTAAAATGCATCCTGGAGAATGTTTATCCAAGTCTGGTAAGTGATTTCGGTGTGGTAAGTCTGTTCATATTGCTCGTAACTGTAAGGAAGATGATCAAGCAGGCAATGAAAAGACAACGGTAAGATGTTTTAAGTGTAATGAAATGGGTCATTATGCAAACGAGTGTCCAACGAAGAACTCAACTGGGGGAATGCATCCAGACTACAATTAGAAAGGGGTGGTGAAATCCTTTGCAACAACTTCAGAAGATGTTGGGCCATCGAATGAAGTGGTATCAGGTACACTGTTTGTTTGTTAAGATTATGCCAATGTGTTGTTTGATTCAGGGTCTACACACTCTTTCATTTCTGAGAAGTTTTCTAGTAAATTGGAAATTCCATATCAAGATATGAATCCTGAACTTATGGTAAAAACACCCGGAGGGAACTTTGAGACAAAAAGGAATTATAAGAACCTTCCTATCCTTGTGTGTGGAAAGAATCTACCAGCAAAACTTATTGTTTTGCCTCTAGTAGAGTTTGATGTTATTTTGGGCATGGATTGGATTTCTGTTTATCATGCTAAGATTGACTGCAGAGCTAAAATGGTTTCTTTTCAGAAAGATTTTCAGTTTGTGTACAAGAATGAACCCTTGATTTTGATAACATATCAGGAAGTTGAGAAACTAGTAAAAGATGGAAATGAATGTTACCTTGCACATATTGTTGAAAATAAAGGAACTGTTCAGATTAATGATGTGCCAGTGGTAAATGAGTATCTTGATGTTTTTCCTGATGAGTTTCCTGGTATTATTCATGATTGGGAAGTTGAATTTACTGTTGACTTAGTTCCTGATTCTAAGCCAATTTCAAAACCCCCTTATCGAATGGCTCAAGTTGAACTTTTAGAGTTAAAGAAACAATTGCAGGAGTTATTAGATAAAGGTTTCATTCGACCTAGCACATCACCATGGGGTGCTCCTGTCTTGTTTGTTAAAAAGAAAGATGGATCAATGAGACTTTGCATTGATTATAGAGCCTTGAATAATATTACTGTTAAGAACAAGTATACTTTGCCTCATATCGATGATTTGTTTGATCAGCTCCAGGGAGATCAGTATTTTTCGAAGATTGACTTGAGGTCGGGGTACCATCAGTTGAAAGTAAAATAAGCAGACGTTCCGAAGACTGCGTTCCGTACTAGATATGGCCATTATGAATTTGTAGTTATGCCTTTTGGGTTAACCAATGCACCTTCTGTATTCATGGACCTTATGAATAGAATTTTCCATGAGTTCTTGGATAAGTTTGTGGTTTTTTTCATCGATGACATTTTGGTGTTTTCTAAAAGTAAAGAGGAGCATGAAAGTCATTTAAGGGTTATCTTGCAAACCTTAAAAGAAAAGAAACTATATGGAAAATTCAGAAAGTGTGAGTTTTGGTTACAACAAATTTCTTTCCTGGGTCACATTGTTTCAAAAGATGGCATAACTGTTGATCCTACTAAAACAAAAGTTGTTGAAGAATGGCCAAGACCCACAAATGTAACCGAGATCCGTAGTTTTCTTGGTTTGGCAGGTTATTACAGAAGGTTTGTTAGAAATTTTTCACGGTTATCTAGTCCAATGACTAAGCTAACTCGGAAGGGTGTTAAGTTTATCTGGACAAAAGAATGTGATGATTGTTTTCAGGAATTGAAAAGAAGATTGGTGAATGCTCCAGTTTTGGCACTACCTTCCAGGAATGGTGAGTTTGTTATATACAGTGATGCTTCGTTGAAGGGAATTGGTTATGTCCTTATGCAGAATGATCAGGTAATTGCTTATGCTTCACGACAGTTGAAAACTCTTGAGGTAAATTACCCTACACATGATTTGGAATTAGCTGCTGTTGTCTTTGCTTTGAAAATTTGGAGGCATCATTTGTATGGAGTAAAGTGTGAAATATATACTGATCACAAAAGTTTAAAGTATATATTCACTCAGAAAGAATTGAACATGAGACAAAGGAGATGGCTAGAATTAATCAAGGATTATGATTGTACAATTCATTACCATCCGGGAAAAGCAAATAAAGTGGCTGATGCTTTGAGTCGAAAAAGTAATGATTCATTAGCAATGTTGCATTTGGAACGCGATCCTTTGGTTAAAGATTTGATGAACTTTGGCATAGAAGTTTTTGGTGCAGGAAGTTCTTCTGTTTTGTTTCAGGTATCAGTGAAATCTTCTCTATCAGACAGAATCAAGCAAGCATAGAAGCAAGACAGTGAGTTGCAGAAAAAGGTAGAGCTGGTTCAGAAAGGTAAGTTGCCTGAATTCAACATTGATAATGATTGTGTTTTGAGGTTTGGGAAGAGATTATGTGTGCCTTGTGATTCACAGTTGAAGAATGAGTTGTTATGTGAGGCTCATAGTTCCCCGTTTTCAGTTCATCCTGGCAGTACTAAGATGTACAGAGATCTGCGGGAGTATTACTGGTGGGATGGAATGAAAAGAGATATTGCTGATTTTACTGTGAAGTGTCTGACTTGTCAGCAGGTTAAAGCAGAGCGGCAGTTACCGAAAGGGATGCTTCAGCCTTTACCAGTGCCAGAGTGGAAATGGGAAAACATATCCATGGACTTTGTTGTGGGATTACCGAGGACATCTCGAGGTAATAATGCAATCTGGGTTATTGTTGATCGCTTGACTAAATCTGCTCATTTCCTTGCTATACGAGATACTTTTTCCCTAGATCAACTTTCCCGTTTGTATCTTAAAGAGATAGTTAGGTTACATGGAGTTCCCCTCTCCATTGTATCTGATCGTGATCCCAGGTTCACATCTAACTTTTGGAAAGGCCTTCAGAAGTCATTGGGTACTAAATTAAATTTTAGTACAGCTTTTCATCCTCAATCAGATGGGCAGTCAGAACGAACAATTCAGACCTTGGAGGATATGCTACGAGCTTGTTCGATGGATTATCAGGGAAGTTGGGACCAAAATATTTCCTTGGTTGAGTTTTCTTATAATAACAACTTTTATTCCAGTATACAGATGGCACCATTTGAGGAATTATATGGGAAGCGGTGTCGAACTCCAGCATTTTGGGATGAAGTGGGTGAAAGGAAGCTGATGGGACTAGAATTGGTAGAAGAGATGGCAGAAAAAGTTCAGTTGATTCAGAAGCACATGAGAACAGCTTAGAGCAGGTATAAGAGTTATGCGGATAACCGGAGGAAGGATCTATCTTTCGAGGTAGGTGATCATGTTTTTCTCAAGGTTTCTCCTTGGAAAAGTGTGACGAGATTTGGTAAGAAAGGAAAGATGAGTCCAAGGTTTATTGGACCATATGAAATTCTGGAGAAAGTTGGATCAGTTGCTTACCGAGTGACTTTACCTCCAAGTTTATCTCAGGTACACAATGTTTTTCATGTTTCAATGTTGAGGAAGTATATGCCAGATCCATCTCATGTTTTGAGTCCAGAGGTAGTTCAGCTGGAGGAGAACCTATCTTATGAAGAACAACCAGTCCAGATTCTTGACCACAGGGAGCAGGTGTTACGGAATAAGGTGATTCATCAGGTAAAGGTTTTTTGGAAAAACCATGTGATTGAAGAGACAACATGGGAATCTGAAAATGCTATGAGGGATAAATACCCCCACTTATTTTGATAAGTGAATAAAATTGCGAGGATGCAATTTCCAAAAGGGGGGAAGGATGTAACATCCCAGGTAATTAAAGAATAAAGGATTTTCATATTTATTAATATTTACGAATTAAATATTAATTTTAATTAAAAGGGGTTTCTACGTTCGATAGCGTACTCGATACGCAACGATGAGTTTCTTTGAAAACTTACGTTGCACACAAGTAATAAAATACTATTATTTTAAATGTTAGTTAACAAGTAGCCGTTGTACTGGCGGGAATGGATAGAAATAACTAAAATATGATTATATATGTTTTTAAATGTTTTTACATTACCCAATAAAAGATAAAGGCTTAAAATACGGAAAGAGTTCAATTTTAGGCTTTTATACCCTAATTTTCACTAAGGGTTCACTTACCACCTTTTGACGGAGAACCGTCATTAAATATAGTTTTGATCAATATTATAAATTCTATTGGACCAAAAATAACTCTTCTTTAGAATTGGGACATAAAAATTTACTTTGTGTAAATTTTTGGTACCTTTCCGATAAAGTTCATTTTTTTAATGAATAGTGTAAAATGTTGTATTTTAATTCAAAACCTCTTTTTAATATAATTTATTTATATGATTAGATCATCTTTTGAATTGGTTTTAAAGTGAAATTAGAATATATTTTTACCATTAAATCCAATAGTGGTCATTGGAATTAATTTCACTTTGAAATCGGACTTAAACTAGTGTCAATCTTTTGATACTTATTGTTTCATAAAAACACGCTATTTGCTCTGACAGCGGGAATTAATTATTAAATTAATTAACATGACTTATATGTTTTGAATTTTGTAAAATAGACTTCATTTTTTAATTCGTAATATCAAATATATCTTAGAGTGAAGTTTTTGTAATTTTCTGAAAAACTTCAATTTTTGATGAATAGTGAAATCACTAAGTGGTAGTTAAAGAAACTGATTTTTCGTTTAAATGAAATTTTGCCATCATTGTGTTTTGATTTTCAAAAATCCAACATACATGGTAGTCATTAAGAAGTAAAATGTGGTTTAATGAGATTAAAATAATTTTTTGGTGAATAGTAACTTATTAGGTTTTAATCGCGATTAGTGGTAATTAGTGCAGTTTAAGGTAAAAATAATGTTTTAATAATACGAGATGAGCTTGACACATGTCCTACCCTCATTGGATGTGTCATGGGAGACCAAGACAAGCCATGTGTCAACTTGGGGACCCCATGGAGCCACTTTGGTTGGGAAATGACATAAATAACTTTTTATTTAATGTAAAAGTAAAAATGACACAAACATAATATGTTTTACAAAAACAATTTTTACATGGGGTTATAAAGATAATATTTTTGATTATAAATAGTAATTGGAAAGATAAAAAGATTTCCTACATCATAGTATTTTTTTTATAATTTTTAGACATTAAATAAATTAAATTATTTATGACATAATAATGATGCAGGGATGACATCATTATTTAACGATTTAAATAAAATGGAAAGATAATGTAATATCTAAACCCTAAACATGTCAAAAACCTATTGGATAGGTAGATTTCGAACCCTTATCACCTTATCCACGAATTATATCAATGTGGGACCTTTTAAAACCGAAACACATTTTCAAATAAAGTAATATTTCCTTACTTTCCAAAAGTGCCCCTCCTCTCCTCTTATAAAAGGCCCCCACCTCTACCACCTTACACACACTCCTCAAGCCTTTGGCTCAGCCAACCCCTACCCATTTACTCTCTCCACATCTTTCTCCTCATCCTAGAGGATTCCCTTTCGGCAGAATCCTTTCAAAGGAAGCCTTTAGGCTCAAATCAAAAGGAGTTACACTTTTAAAGGTAATTCATTATCTCTTGTTCATTTGTTTTATTTTGCTTCTCCAACCCACTAAACTCTTTTTATTTACTTCTTTTGTAACAAAAACAGTATCTTCAATATACTGGGATGTTGTTATAAGATTTATTCGAGCTACACTCTCACACAACTACATCAAATGGTTAAAGAACATACGGTTTCCGTGGATGGCGAAATTCTGCCTCCCGAAACGATGATTGTTCAATACTCATTTAACACCTTCAAAGGTGGCCATTATGATGTCACTATTTTTATATATGATATATAATATGTTTATTATTTCCTTAATCTTCTGTATTTTTCATTTATGGCATACCATTATTGTTTCCATTATGGGTAAACACGATATCTTCATTTTAGGAAGTGCGGACTACCGCCCCCTGAAAGTGATTTGATTCGTTAATACCATATGTGGGATGTGTAAAGGATAAAGTTAATGATATTATATATTTTATTATACTGTAATTATAATATACTATTATATCATTATGATTCCATTCTATAAAATATGAAATAGAAATGAAAGTAGCGTTCATGCGTACGTACGACTTACCGTCTCCATGAACGGTGCATTTCATTTTCTTACCTCTAAATGATTATGTAATATTATAAATACATGTATATGCTGGATATATATGATATATATGATATCCAAATCAGAGATGTCATTCTGGATATAAATAACCTTTGACCACACGAACAACATGTAATTGTAAGAAGTCCACTTTCGACTTAAGAACCAAATATTGACAAAACAAACATTATTAACTTAAATGGTTACATAATGTTTATAACATGGCAATAAGTGATATAAAAGGAATAATGAACTTTAAAAAGGTTCTTAATCAAGTATAAATTAACTCAAGTTTATTATTCAGGACGTTAAAGAACGATCGAGTCAAGTCAGACCCGAGGTAAGGGACTTCGTCTCAATCTCCTTTCATTAAGGCATATTTAGTTTTATACACAACTTTCTTTTATACGGTGTATAAACCCCTTTGACTTTTAATTTTATACAAAAGGAATCTTTTTCTACGAAGCATTTTACAAAACGACAAAAAGGAATGTTTCTTTTAACGTACGCGGCGACAACGACCTTTTCCGCCGCCGCGAGTATTATTTGGTCTTTGGCTTCCTCAACAAGCCGTAATGTTTTTAGAATAAAATAAATACCATATACTCTTTTATGTATTTTGGTATTGAAAATGGTTTTGATAAAGGATTATATTATGTCAATATATTTATGATATATTGTGATTGAAATGTGGAAATGTTATCATTCCTTTATATTGGTTTTATGTTTTATGATTTTATATTGGTACTTGGACATTTTAACGGGTGGTTACATTATAAACCATATGACGGGTGGTGCCGTGAATACCAGGACGGCTGGTTACGTTATAACCTCCAATGCATTGGGTATGGAAGTCGGCCATATGGCTATTCCATTAAGTATGTATGGAAATTGGCCGTATGGCTATTCCATTAAGTGATATGTGTGGAAGTCGACCGTATGGTTATTCCACTTAAGTATGTTTATGTCCCAAGTTACCTTTATATATGTTATGTGTTCTTTTTATGGGTTTTATGGTAATCCTTTGGTTACAAAAAGGTAAGTAATGATACTTTATTCAGTGAAGAGTTTTTACTACTTCATGAAGGTGAAGGTATTACTTTGATAGAGTATATATGCTTTACTTGATGTTTGAAAAAATAAAAGTTTTCATTCTTTCTGTATCCCTTACTGAGCTTTTTATGCTCACCCCAAGTTTTTTGAAATGTTTTCACAGGACTTAATGTGGAATAAGGTCAAGGATGGGATCAATGGAATGTCATCCTATATAAAACATAGAACTAGACACGTTTCTTTTTAAGAGTTTTTTTTATTATGGATACTTAGTAGAAGTGTCTACTTTGTAATCTTTTGAGATGTAATAGTTATGTTCTAATTCTCTAAAACTCTAAACCTGAAAAGATCCTCAATGTGAATTATTCAGTTAATTCAATATTAAGTAAGGTTTAAGGTCGAGGCCTTATATTCATGGAATCGTTGTTCTTTTTAGAAAACAAAATAGGATCACCCCATGGTGAAGCTCTAGGAGGAATGAAGCCTTTATAAAATAATTCATGCAATTTATTTTTTAATTAAAGAAGTTTCACTTGACCCATTTGATATGGAGGTTTTAAAATTAGATTATAATTAGGTTTTAAGTAAATGGTAAATTAAACTTCTCAGTTAGGTATAGCATCAGACAACTCATCAAGAAAAACATCCAGGTATTCATTTACCACTGACATATCATTAATCTAAATAGTTCCATTGTTTTTAATAATATGTGCAAGATAAATTTCATTACCATATTTTAACAGTTTATCATATTCCTAACATGTTATCAATGGTATGAGTTTATTCTTGTATAAAAACTAAAACAATTTATAAAAACAACTTATTTACCTCTACAACCAATCTTATCAGGATAAATAAAAATAAAATCCATACCCAAAATAACATCAAACTCAACTAAAGAAAAAACCAAAAGGTTTGTAGGTAATTTCTTTCCATAGACAATAATATCAAAATTATTATAATTTATTTTTTTCTTTAATATTTACTCTTATTTTTTTAACCATAAGTTATCAATTTATTTATTATGGTGAAATTTACAATTTACCATAAAATTATTCAGAAATAAAAGAATGTGTAGACCCCGTATCAAACAAAACATTAGAAAAATCTGAGCAAATAAACAAAGTACCTGATACCACTTCATTGGATGGCATAACAACTACTAACATAGTCAGATAAGAATTCATTTCACCTTTACACTTATAATTTGGCTTCTTTCCATCATTCATATATTTCTTTGGCTAGGTATTTTTATAATTCCCCATCTCACCACATTTAAAACACTTTATAGTTTTATTTTTATAATTAAACTTAAGATCATTTTCATTATAATCTTAGGCCATGTGTCTAAACTTACCACATCAAAAACACTTCTTGTATTTGTTAAGGCGTTCCTATAGGGTTTTTTTTACTACACTTTTCACAAACTAGAAACTAGATTTTCTTACCTTCATATTTTTTTGATTGATTCTAACCCATTTCTTACCATATGGACCTCTTCTTATTATTATTGTCAATGTAAATGAATTCATCAGAAAACTCCATTTTTACACTCTCATCACAGTGAAAAAACTTCTCATAACTTTTTAATTCCTGGGAAACAAATTCCCTTAGATATATTGGCTTCAATCCGAACTAAAAATGACTAGTTTTACTATCAAGATCCCAAATAAGATTTGAAACATACATTTCCAATTGAGTGAAGTAATATTTATACACGATCTATGAATATTCCCCTTTTTGTTTCAATTCAAGGAATTTATTTTCCATCCTAAATTAAACTACCTTAGGAAAATATTTTTCAAGGTAAATATTCTTAAATTTATCCCATTACAAGGCATCAATCTCCTCGCTATCCCTAGTATTATTGACCATTGACCACAACTGGTCAGATTTAACTTAAAAATTATAAATAGAAAGGCTAAACTTTTAAAAATATGAAGACCCCAGGACATCGAATATATTTTAAAGGGCTTTAATCCACCCTTCAGCCACCACTGGGTCAGAAGATCCACTGAAAGCAAGAGGGTACTGCCTCAAAAAATGTTCCACTATCTTCATGTTACTTTATGGTAGATCTAGCTATTATCTTGAATGGATTCCACTACCATTTATATATTGTGTCAACTAATCCATTACTATCACAAACTAATCTGTTCCAATTATCTCCATTCTATGCTGTAGATTCAGAAGGATATCATTCTGTTAGTGCCTTCCTAATTCAACTTCTCTATTACTTCTATGGAAAACCATTATGAATAGACATTTCTTAGGCAAATAAACATGGTAATATTTAAATTATATATCATTTCAACTTAACAATAAGTTAAAAATAATTCATGTGTATTCTATTAACATCATCCTAACCACTAAATTAATCTAAACTATTCTTTTATACAAACTATAAGGACCCAACCTTAAACATTTCATAAAATAATAAATTCATTTATAATTAAATTTCTCATATTCCCAAATATCTTTTCAGTTTAAAGTTTTAAAGAATTAGGTCATAATTCATACATGAAAATCCCACAATATTATAATTTTGATACTACTAAAACAATATCCATTTACTTTATAATACAATTTTTTTTAATAAAACATGAAATTGTTTCATGAAAAATTATCACATCATTTATCTTGGATTATTATTTTATATTACCCATATTTAAACCCTATGAAAAACATTTTAAAACTTGAGATGAGAACAAAAATATTATTAAGGAAAATAAAATAAAGGAACTATTAGTCCATGAATACTTATAAACATATAAAATCTCTTTCAAAATACATACTTATCACCCATAAAGTATCATATTCTTACCTTGTGAAAACAAGATATTTCCATAAAACCTAAAAAAAACCATTTAGAAAACTTGAGTAATTACTTACTTAATATTTTAACCCTCATGGCTACCATATGATTTGTAACCCTCACAACTACCTTACAATTTAACCCTCATGGATACCATATGATGTAACCCTCAAGACTACCTTCTGGTGTAACCATTACAATTACACTTAGAGTAACCATTACAATAGAAATACAACATAAATGCACCCAATTAATTGTAAGGAGATATAGGTACCACCATTCATCATAAAAAATTCCCGTGAACCAAAACATAATCATAAAATATGAACACTTTCATCATAAAAACATTTCTTGAGGAAGATCACTTATTTTAAAAGAATACTGTGAAAATATAAATGAAATTATTTTCTTTGTAAATAAACATGTAATATTATAAAGAAGAAATCATATCATTAATGAATCATGAAATCAGAAAAATATTCTCATGCCTTATAGGTAAAAAAAACATTCTTTTTGAAATTTGTAAAAAAAACATTAAAGAGGATTTTAAAAGAAAAATCTCTTACCTTGGGTTCAACTTCCTTAAAAAGAATTCAAAGCTACTGTATAATGGTTTAGTGAGTGTTATTAATTTTTAAAAAAAATATAATCATATTTATACTACATTATATGACCATTTTATAACATCTTTCCACCCATTTATTAATAATATTTTGTTATTTTTATTGTTTCGGGTGCGTTCGCCTCAAGGTTTCATGGTCGGTTTATAATGAAACTTCTTGTAAAAATAAAACAATACTGAGAAAGTGAGAAAAAATATATATTTAGGTCATTTTAAAAAATTACATGTGAATTTAAACTTCCCATGATTGTGGTAAAGGGAAACAAAAACTCATTGTCCATTAAGTCGTTGAATTGACACACCATGGACGACAATTTCATTTTTAAGAATAAAAAGAGAAAATAAGAGATTTTGATGATGGATATACCACTAAAACAATGAAATTATAAACAATATATGATACTTTATTTTTCATAAAACATTTTATAAGGGGTGAGGAGAACATATAAGTGAGAAAAAAATTTAAAAGTGAAGAAAGAGGAATTTACCTCTTGAATATTTCTCCTTGAGAACCTCCTTAAGGATCTTGGAAGTGGTCTTTTTGTGAGACCAAAAGAAATAGAATGTGTAAAGGGATGAGGATAAAAGAATTTTGAAGAGGATAGTTGATAAATAATTTTCAAGGTGGTTAAATGTTTTGAAGGGATGAGTCTCCTTTTATAATTGAGGTGAGGGGTTATTTAGGAATTATATAAAATATTAAAATATAATAAGTCTAATATAGAGTTTAAGACTTTAAAACTGATTAAAAATAACATGGGAACATATATTTGATATAATATTATCATTTTTATCCTTTTTATGATTTTTATAAATTTTAAATAATTTTATATAATATTTTATTCATGAAAATATTTTTTTCCAAATTAAACACTATTCATAACTATGACATTAAAACATCAAAAAAAAGATTCAAATTCTAATTTTTTTATTATATCACATAAATATCATATTAATATAGATAATTAATGGATTAAATTATATAAAATTATAATTATTTTATTTTTTTTAATAAAATTAATTTGATTTATTCATTAAAATAATTACTGCATCATCTATGGACAATCCATTATGGTAATTATTTATTCCATAAAAATTAAAAATAAATTTCCATGAGGAAGATTAATTTGTTATATTTTAAAATAATAATTATTTAAGAAAAATAATTCTAGAAAATTATATATTTAAATATTATACTAATTAAAAACTATAGTACGAACAACTTGACTTCCTTTGAAATAAAATATTATAAAGGGATTAAACTAATTCACGTGGGTCCAAAATGTCTAAAATTTGAATAAAAGTAATATAATTTCTGAAACTTTATCATAAAAAGTTATTCAGTCAAATTTTGGGCTATTTAATGGATCTTATAATTTTAATTAAAATCATTTTATTTATTTTTCTACTGTTTTCACAAACACTGCATCAACATTGCACATCAATTAAAGTTAATTATTTCATATATAAAAATTAAAAATAAATTAATATCAATAAAATAAATTAATAAGGTTCAATATAATCATTTATATTTATTAATTAAGTATAATTTCTCATATCCATGTCAAGATAACTTCATTAATTTGTTAATTTGTATTTTCTTGCCTTGGGAAAGCATTGCAAAAGCTTTTAGATAAGACTCAAGTTATATTAATTTGGAATTTGAAATTAATAGTCAAAAAAATAAAATATAAATAATAATTAATAAAAAATTCCTGAAAATAATTTTCATCATTCGATTATTATCTATAAGGAACCAGAAATGAATTTGTCAACGTTGTGCAAACACACATCGACACTGACAATGATTTTTATACTTTTCATAAAATAAAATATAATTTACATGTTCTAAATCATTTTAAGAAAAATATTGACATTATAATATCATAATTTATTCAATCCATAAGTTTGATAAATTTTATATCAAAATTATTCTTTCAAGATATCACATAATGTATTGTACTTTAAAAAATGTATTTTTTTACTATTCATGAAAAATTAATTTTTTTTAGAAAATTCTCAAAAATTCAAACCAAGATAATTTCAAGATTATGAATTCAAAAATGAAATTATTTATGTCAAATTAAAATTCTATAATTTTAAAATTAATCAGTTAAATACAACTATATAATAAATCGGTTAAATAAAATTATTTATTTTAAAAATTAATTATCATATTGAATTTAACTATTTAGTTCAAGAATACTAATAAATATGAAAAAAATTATTTAATTAATACCTATGTTGTTAAAATATGCATGTGTCAATATTATGTAGATACATCATATATAAATTCATTTTTATAAATATATCATTATCATTAAATATCGTGTATAAATGTATTTGTAATAAATATTTATAAATACATTATAAAAACTTTAAATCTAAATATAAAATTATATGTAAATATGTGTATATATATATTTGTAAATATATAGACATATAAATATACATATGTAAATATGTATTAAATTTATGTCTAAATATGCAATATATAGACATATTTTTTAAATATATTTAAAAATAATTATTTAAATGTATATGATTATATGGATAAATATATTAATAAAAATGAATTATTTATATATATATATAAATAGATATATTGTAAAATAATATACAAATCTTGATGGTGTAGTGGTAAAATCATTAGGACATGAAGGAAGAGGTCAAAGGCTCAATTCCATTTGTGGGCAAGGCTGAAGTGTGTGGAAAGTGATGATATGGGCTTTGAAAGCATTGATAAATGGGGTGTTATCAAACAAGACTAGATGGGCACAATAGGGGTTCATAACAATGATATAGGGGAGTTAGAGCATTGATAAAACTTACAGGTTGAATCAAATGTTCTTAAAAAAAATTCTAAATTTTTATCAGTTCTAAAAAAAAGCACTTATAAAGGCCACCTCTATTAGTGTTAAAAAAATGCTGATAAAGGTGATATTTATCGAAAATTTTGTTTTAGTGATGATAAAAGGGATCATTATGAGTGATTTTGTTAACGCTGATAAAGTTCATGGATTTTAAGGTATATTAGCATGCCAACACTATTTTTATCATTAAAAAATTACATTTCTTGTGCTTTTAAAAGCATAAAATGCAGTAGTGGTAAAAATAGGATAAAATTGAAACTTTCATAATAATTTTTTTTTGATAATATAAAAAATTATGATAAAATTGATAGTTTAGATATAATATTTCTGAAAAATGGTCAATAAAATATTAAAATGGAGGAAATAGCTAGATTGATAACCAAGGTATCAACATGGAAAATGTTAGGTTGGATAGGTGATGATAGATAGTCTAGAGGGGGGGGGGGTGGTGAATAGAACAGATTAAAAATTTCAACCAGAAAAAATAATTATCAAAGTTAATTAAAAGTTTTACTTACAACAAAAAAAAAGAAATAATATAGGGAATTTTTAGAGTAGTTTGATCCAAAGTAGACCTAGTCTACTCTTATACCTCTCTACTTGGCGAGAGATACATTGTGTAGTATATTAATTTTTGAAGGGGAATTATAACTCAATTACAACTTAATCTTTTGCATGGAATTATAACTAAGACACTTGACTTTTATATGGGGATTCATAATCCAATTACGACTATGAATTTTGAAAGTGGGAGTCACAACCTGAATGGTTTTGAATTTAGAATTCGAGAGTCAAAATCGGAAGAAATAAAATGATTTTGTATTTAAAAGAATAAATAGAAAGTGAGAGAACATGTGAGAGATAATAAGTATTGTTACAGACACAAGAAAACACCCATCCAATGGTCCGAAGGCCTTCATTTTTTATTTATTTTTGATAATCCACCTTTCAAGGGGTGAGGTGGAACCCTTACAAGGACCGTAGGCATAAGTATTACATGGATTGTAGGTCTTAGAAGAATTCACTACCCGTAGGCTTCAAAATTACATACATCCCAGAATAACTAAAAACATGGTTGTCAATTAAGTCCCCCTCTTTACCCATATGGTGGGTCTGCCAACCCAGGGAGATACATGTTCCCTAGCTAAGCAAATCTCTTTTGATTCTCAAAAGTTTGTGTTTTTGTAATTTTTGTGTCCTTCGAGTATGCCCTGAAGATTTTAAATATGATATATAGAAACTAACAATATGATCTCTAATAGGCTAAATTAATTCATATTCAAACTATGTAATTATCTACTAGAGAGAAAAATATTTTTACAAAATAATCATAATAAAAATAGTTTGAATTAAAATCTTAAAGAATAATTCAAACCAATTTGAATTAACCATTAAATAATTCAAATTGTCTCCAAAATAATAGGTCAAATAAATTCTAAAAAAATTATTAGACAATTTTATTATTAAAATTAAAAAAACAAAATAATTTCTATTTTCATGCAGTGCGTAATTATTTAAAATATAATTTTAATTTATTTAATACCAAAAATAATTTGTTCATCACTAAATATTAATTTAGAAAAAATTAACACAAAGAAATCAACTCAAAATCTAAAAACATAAATATTCAAAAAATATACTGTGTGTTTATGAATGAATAAAAATAAATTAAATAATATTTTAAAACTAATTAACATATGTTTAAAATAATTTTTATGGATTTGATATAATAGGTATGAATTTTATAAATCAATAAATTACTCAAAATAATTAATTTAAGCATGTTATTAATCAAAGTATAAATAATAAATAAAAACAGAGCATGCTAAAAATTCCATAATTTAGAAAGAAAATAAATAAATTATTGAACTCACCATGATAACTGAGTGACTATGAGGTATATGCCTTATGGTAGGTTAACTTACCATGTCCTCATAATGTTTTATCGGTTCAAGTAGTCTTACAATTGGAATATTGGCTGTGTAAATATTATAACTTATAGACACTTGTTATAAATTTTAGTCACTATACTAACTGTGTGAATATTGTACAGTTACTTAATTTACCCCATGAATAGCGTGTAGTCACTTAAGTTACCATGAGGCTGTAAATGCAATAGATTCAATGAGAGTCATGGGTATCATTTTCATACTGCTTGTCATTTGTATCCATGCTTAAAGATTGAAGAAAATATATAAATATTTAGTGAACTACATGTGAAATATTCTTACAAATGTAAATACTAAAGAAGAAAAAAAATAGAAAAAACATGAAATGTTGCAATGCATAACATATCGATGAGAACATTCTAGTATACATTAGGCAAGGTGTGGATCCTGTTTGAGTTATTATTTCATCATTTCTGCAAGTTGAAGATGAGATGCATGCACCATATCTATTTTAAGGTTATGAAAAACTGGTATGCATGAAGTATATAATAAACTTCTTAAAATCATGGATTCATAAACTAGTATACAAAATCATTGTATACACAATGTATGGTAAATTTTAAAACCATCATGCAGTTAGTATCCTCTTGTGTGATAAGTTGAAAGGCTCACAGTAGGTTGGAATATAAATAGGTGGTCACTTTGGAAAGTACATGTGGAAAATTCAACACTATCAAGCGATCAATTGGACAAAAAATTATACGACCACTTAGAAAAGAAGCTTCATGTGATCACTTTAAATACAACATGTGGTAACTTTAGAACTAAAGATTTAGTGATTTTTTAGACCCTATGATAATCTAAATCATAAATTATACTAGTTAACTTAAATATAGATAAACCTAATATATTTCTAATAGATCAAAGAAAAATTCAATCTGAATTATGTATCAAGATATTTCATCAAAAAACCATGATAAAATAGACTAGAAACTGTATAAAAAATCATGGAAATACTTACAGAACTTCAGAATTTTTTTGGAGTATTTAAATGGTAATTTTAGACTTTAATTCAGTTGAATAGAATATAGAAAAATGTATTATCTTTTTATCTCAATAAACAGAGTGCAATTTAGAGGTTTTTAGTTAGAGTTATAAATGAAAAAAATATGACATTTTATTATGGAAATTGTAGAATTTCAGAAATATTATAGAGACTTTGAGAATTTTTTAGAGCATTCGAACAATGATTTCAGACTTCCTCTTAGTTTAAAGAAATGTAAATAAAAATATTAGCTATCCAAAATTACAAGTTTCAAACAAATTTGAGTTGTATAAGTCAAGTTATCATAGAATAACTAAACTAAACTAAACTATAGACTAGAAATAGATATATAACCAAAAACATGAAGCAAGATTATGAAAAAATACAAACACTTATAGACTGAAATAGACTTTTCATAGCTGAATAAAAAGAAGATAAACATCTTATATTTCAAATGAAATAGGATTTATGAAATTAAAAACACTATAACTCAAGATATAATAAAAAATAAAGTGAACTAGTAAAAATAAATTTCAAAAAAAAAACGATTGAAATAAAAAATAAAATATTGATTAAAGAATTGTAATATTCAAAATTTAAAACATAAATTAAGAACTAAAAACTCCCAAAAATTAAGATTTAAAGGAATTTATTAATAAAATAGGAAATTTTCAATCTGGTTTAATGACTTTTATTCACTTAATTATCACATATATTCATAATGTTTCATTATATTGAAAAATAAACCATAATTTATGTTATATTCAATTTTAATCATGGAAAGTTAATCATCATTTCCACTTTCAAAAATTATTTATATATTTATTTAAGTGTTTAGTTTTGATTAATAATAGTTAACAATGAATAAGGTTACAGAAACCAAACTGAACTGAAAAACTAAAATATAAAATATTTATCATCTGACATAAACCTATTAACTAATTTAAATAGGATTTTATCAGTTTAAGGAAGTTTAGTTCAATTGATTTAAGATAGTTAATTTAATTATACACACTACTAAGCATCATCATCTATAAAGAATCACTCACCACCTTCAACAAAAAACCAAAGTAGAAAAAGAAAAGTAAAATCTAAAGAGCTTTTTATATAAGTTTTTTGAAAAAACAAAATAAAATAAACCTAGGTTAATTTTTTTATAAAAAAATAAAACAGAAAGAAATTAAAATTGTTCACACCTTTTTCCTTCTTTATCCCAGTCCAAAGGCATAAAGGTACTTAACACCTTTTTAATAAAATTTGGGAAAATTTGTTAAGGGCCATAATGCCTTTTCCCAAATTAAAAAAAATTTAATGAATTAAAAATATATAAGTTCGTATATTTAATATATATATATATTATTTTGTTTATATATATATACAAATATTTTTTAATAATACCATCATTATTAATAATTAAACTTTTTATATTACTAATTTAATTAAGAGTTATTTTTGAATTCTATTATTAAATACTTTATTAGTTACGTTAATAATTATATTATTTACATCATTATTAATATTTTTATTTTAATTATTGTAAATATTTAATAATATAATTAATATTGATTAAAATTATAATCACATTTAATTATAATAATATAATTAATAATACTTCATAACAATATAACTAATAATATAATACTTAATAAGAACTATTCTCACTAATATTTTAAAGTTTAAATGGTATTTTTTAAGCAATAAAGTTTGTGACATGTAAATTATATTTTGTTTAATAAATTTATGATTTTTTATTTTCAATTATTTTTTATATATTGATTCGGTTTTTCAAATTTCATTTAGATTATATTTAAACTTTATAATTTATATGCTTTTAAAATCACCTACATGAAACATAATAATGTTTCAAATAGGTGACTTTGAATGTCTATAAATAATAAAGTATAAATGAAATCTAAATGAAATTTGACATAATTACTAAAATATGAAAAATAATTGAAAAAAATAGGCATTTAATAAAAAAAATCAATGAAAAGTAATTTTAATTTCCCAATATATTGTTGTTTTAAAACAGCACATTTGTATTTATAATATTTTTGGCATTCCTTTTATTTAAAATTATTTTTTATATGTTTAAATAATGTTATAAATTTCATTTAGATTCTAGTTATACTATAATTAACGTGAATGCATTTTTTAATGTGTAAATAGTATGTTTTTAATCAATGATGTTTGTGTCATGTAAATTAATTTTTGTTTATTATATTGCAGAAATTATTTTTATTCTTGACTATTTTTTAGATGTTTGTGATATGTTTTAAGTTTTAATTATAATATTTTTATAGTTTATATTTTATAAGCTTTCAGAGTTACCTACTTGAAATTTAATAAGTTTTCATATGTTTCATTTATTCGACTTGTAAGTCTTATAAAATTTGAACTATAAGTAAAATATAAATGAAAATTAAAAAACTTGATAAAAATGTAAAAAATAGTAAAAATTAAAAAGAATTTCATCAATTTAATAGATAGAAAATAATATAGAGGATAAATAATTTTTTGTTTCAAGTCCATTAAGTCAACAAAAAAATATAAATGAATGAGTATAATCATTGTCTATGATGAGGAACCATCTCACAATATGGTGTGAGGATGGGATTCCCGTATCAAGATTATTGACCTTTGTGATGGGGTGGGGTATGATGAGCTGGAGAGGGGTCTTCCTTGGGTGCTGGAACCTCAAATATCTGATACTCTTCCTACGACTCATTGGGAGGAGGTGTCATCTGGATGTCATCATGTTCACATGAATCTTCTCCCACTACATAAGTAGAAGGACTTGTCATCAACTATTGGGGAACCATAAGGCCTGTGAAGGCTTGGTCACAAAAAAGTGAAGGCATGGTAAATTACCCCTGATATGAGTATCAGATATACCTAGTAAACAATATAGATATCATGGAAACATAAATGGATCCCATTCCTCCTGGTTCACATCTACAATTGGATGAGGTTAGACTGCTAGAGGTGTGACCTATTCTTTTAGAATAGGTGAGGCCTCACGTGTAGCACAATACAATCTACATCATCACCATCATGGCTCCTAAACATCAGTATATACTAGAAGATGTTCAATAGTATGAACCTCTTATCCCGGAGTAGGAAAATAATCTCCCTGAGGTGGATGATCGAAGATACTATCATGTAGAACATGATATGATGACATCATCTCCTCCATTACAACATAGTACGCTACCTGGATAAAAACATCACCAACTTATGGATAAAAAATGATGATAATATGTTTTAGTTGAGTATTTTATAAAGTGATTCAAAGTGAATTAAAAAAATTACAATAAACAATCTAATGTAAAGTTATTAACTTACCAAATCCTGAATTCATCTTCTATGTGGAGTAAGATATAGTATAGACATCAGTCTATACCATGGATCACACTTGAGCTTCTATGATAGATAAAATCAAATTAGATGCATTCCCTCGATGTGAAACAATGCATATATATCCCTAGATTGAGATACTCTTCAGGTTATCAGCACTAGTCGACATCCTACCTCCCCACCAGCTTTATAGAATGAAAAACTGCTGATGTTCTGGGTTGAACTAGAATACGTTGAACAAATACAAAATGGTGCATGACTCTATCAGGATGGTTCCACTCAACAATATGAAAGTTAATGAGAGGACTACAACTATGGCATAGTGAATTCCATCAGTGCAGTATGCAGTAAGAGGGTCTAATAGAGCCAATATGAAAATAATGAAATATGAAATTCCATGTGAAATTTGTTAAAATATTTTGTTACTAAATTCCAAAAATGATAATATTTTGAAATTTATTAGTCAATAGAAGAATTTATATACTTACATTGGTGGGTAGTAGATTATCCAATATGAGACGATATGCACCCAAATTGTGTCTTAGAGTCCGGATGAAGTGATGTTCCTAACTCCACCTATAATTTAAAACATTTAAAGTGATAAATAATAATAAATAGAGTATAATAGACCATATTAACACCCAAAAATAATAAATATGAGTGATCATACTAGGATCCACATAGTAATTATTGTTTTATGAAAATTTTCGTACCAAAAGAAAAGTGAGTTTCTTTATATTTTTCAAAGCATATTTCTAATTCTTTTAGAAAAGTATTTTTCATCTATGTCAATATCATTTAATGATTTTCATCTTTTATTGGGGACATGATCAAATGATATGATCCACCTTCTTTCCCTAGATGGATTATAATGATGTTTTAATGAAATATTCATGAAACCCATTAATTTTCCATGGGGTAATTAATCTATTAAGGAATTATGAATGCTATAATGTTATTGTTGAATAATTAATTATGTTTTATCATTATGTGATGGGTGGGGTCTTATATAACCATCCAATATATTGGTTAAAGTTTTATATATCACAGGTACTCTTTAATTTGATCTCGGTTTGAATTTGATGGGTGGGGTCTTATATAACTATCCAAAAAATTAGTGCAGTTTCCTATTATTTTCTTAGATCCTCTCTAGATATATTCTACTATTTTAATATTTTAACCTAATTGGGAAGTGGAGGATGGATAAGAGGGGTTTTATAGAATATTGATGTTTTTTCTTATGGATCTAGGATCATGAAAACCCATTCTACTCTTTCCTGATCTATGTTTTCGAAGGTGGTTGGTTTTACTATATTCTTGTTAGCAGAGATTCATGTTTTTAAATGGGATTTAATTTAAAAATAGATATGTGCACACATAGGTTATATCAGTTTGATCCACCTTATGAATCTAGGCTTTCTTTCATGTCTAGAATGTACACCCATAGGTTAAATCCCAAATGGTGTAAATTTTTATTTATGAATGATTTCTCACATGATGGTATATTTTGGTGTTATTTTCACACATGATTTCTTTAAAATGTATCTATGGTTAGTTTGATTATGTTTTCATTTCATATCTCATGTACTTTTCATATTCCTTATTATGTGAATATGAAAGTATTATTATGAAAACTAAAGGACAGTTTACAAAATGGTTTTATCATGTGAAAATTATTTCTAAACTGGGTTTGTTTTAAAGATAGATCCAACACATTATTTATATTAGAATTTTTATAGATTCTTAGGTGAAATACTATTAGTATTTTTTCTCACACCCTCATTTTTCTTTTGATTATTTGTAGATATTTTTTACAGGACACATGCAAAGGGAAGGAAAATTTAATATTCCGGTTTCTCTTGTTGTTGTTCCCTTTATATGAAGATGGTTTGGTGGTGATAAATGGTCTCACAGAGACTTGTTTGGTATTTTATTATGATTTATTAATCCTTATAATAAGATTTTTCCCATTCTTATGTGATATCTCATGCTTATGATATAAAACTTTTTGACTTGTTTTTAAGTTTTCCCTTATTGATCTTTTGATCTCATTCCTTATTTTCTCCCACTTCCCTAGGAAATTATATGTATGATTATGAGTAGAATACTGTTTTATTTGTTAAAATGATGTGACATTTATACATGTTTATTTTTTGTGTGATTTATGTAAATGGTTGTATAATTTATAAATTGTTTTTTATTTGATAGTAAAAATATTCAAAAATTCCAAAGAATTCTAAAAAATGAAGGAGTTTATATTAAAACCATGTAATTTATAATATGAAAAGTTCACATTTGAGGAAATACATCATCATGGACGAGAGTGTGAAATCATTCCAAAAAAGTTTGGTAATCATTTTCGATCACGAAATTCCTGATGGAATATGATTCATCTCAAATGTTTCCCTTATTCTTGAGGCTAGTCCATCTCATTCTGCATCCTACCAGACATCTGTCTCCCATGTTGTCAGAACCTATAGATGTCAAATATCAATGTTGGATGGTATTAAAGCATTGGGACAAGTCAAAACTCCCCAATAGGCATCCATGGTGCACCGTAGCAATTAGTAATAGTGTCAAATCTATGCATTAGATCAACATATGGTTCTCATGATATGTTCATAGAGGAACATGTCGTAATGAAATGTGTGCTTGTAAACCTTAATGCCTAAAAGTTTCCACACTAGCAGGACCCCATGTCTAATAATACCACCAGCACTCAACCGATCCTACCAGTGATGGGGTCCTGACACTCTTTCAGTTTAAATCAATTGTCTTATCAATTGAAAATTCACAATCAATAAACAAAATATTATTCAATGTTCTTTTCAATATTTTTTTGAAAGTTCCATCCATACTGTATCCCCTACTAAATATTGTCATCCATTTGTTTTCCTTTTTCTATAAAGTAGTTTACATAATAGTAAAATGTCTCTTGAACTAGAATAATTATAGGTTACTTGAAAAGCCCCTTGAAGACGCTATTTATGCACTCCAAAATGTTTGTGGTCATGTTTCCATACCTCCCCCCATCATATGCCAATATCCATTTCTTTTTTGGAATACACATCATGTAATTATAAAATCCCTAATTATCCCTATAGATTCCTACCAATAGCTATCCAAACCTTCATTGATATGGATTGTATGCTATATTAAATTGATCATATTTTACTTAAATTACTTTTTTAATTATTTTGACATTGTAAAAAATAATAAATAGGTTTCATACTAAGATTCTTGATAGCCTTCTCCATAGGTTCGTCATGAAATTTATTTCACATATTGATATTAATATTTTTGATGCAATATCTATGATGTGAATTTGGGGATTTCCAAGTAATAGGATCTACATTTATTTCCTCACTAATTGCCTGATGATGATCATATATCAAACATACACCCCGAATATAGGTTGAATAGTTTCTAATACATGTTAAAAACTAACTCCAAAATTATTAATTTTCATTCTCCACAATGAAAAATGAAATTGTAAAAGGTCAATGGTTACCATATTGGGTTGATAGAATTAGTGATACACCCGTGTAATTTCCATATAAAAATGTTTCATTGGTTTTTATAAACTATTTTTAGAAACTAAGTACAACAATACATGGAATGAATGCCCAGAACAACCAATGAAATATGAAATGAGATGGATTAAGTAGGTTATCTTGAGATATCTGTTTGTTTGTATTGAGGTGGAAGATAAGTTGGGTGTTTTGTCTCAGTATGGATAAAAATTGTGGAAACACCTGATATGATTCATCCCAATCACTGTACAGCTTGACACTTTCCTTCTGTCACTATCCATGCCTTTATATATGAAATATTGTAACCCCAAATTTATTGTATCCTCTCCTACAAAAGGTTTATAGAAACATATCGGTACGTCCTGATAATATTGATAATAATGGATGACATAACTTCAGCATCCAATGATGTATGATCTTCTGTAAGTTTTGGATGTACACAAATATAAGTTTCCTCAATCGTTGAAATTCCCCAACCTCTAGGAGCAATGTTTGGAATCTCCCTCAAGATAAACCTACAATCATCACCATATTTTTCATACCATATGATGTATTTTGTTCAATTTGAATCTTGAACTAAATATCTATAGTGTCTCTCAATATGAAATATTTTCATTATATTTTTCATTGCATATTTTCATGGAAAATATATTACAAAGTATAATGTTTTTTCTAGTTCAGAAAATATATCCTCTATAACTCTAGGAAACTCAGTTGATGGTGTGATAATATTCCAATAAAATTAAATAAAATGGGTAATTTATTCTGACCATGATACAAAGAGTGGTGGATGATTTATTGTGTGTCGAGGCTGATGTATAACTACTGCATTTCTACTAACTTCCTCCCCAACTTCTACAGTTTCCCCCTCATCATCGTCATTATCTCCATCTATTCCATCATTAGACACTTCCTTATTATCAAAATGATCTTTATACATATCTAGGTCATCGATTTGGTTGTATTCTTCTGCATGATAGGTAATATACTTATACTCTTGGGATGACTATTCTTTGACAACTCTTGTATTACTATGTATTTATACATTTTCACATTGCTACTGGACAGTAGAAACCTCCACATATAACTCTATCATGGAATGATGATATTGTTGGTTAAATAAAGTAATTTCTTGGACCCAGTACTCATCATCATCCAATGGAAAAGATAGATTCCATATCCAATCTTTGAATTGAAAATGTCTATAAATAATATATTGGATCTTCTGATCAGGTCTCATATTTAAATGACCATTAATTTTATGCTGAAGTTATCTTGGGATAACACAATCATATGTCGAAACCATTTCTTCTGGTTTTGTACTATATTAAGATTTTTGTTCAGTTTGAATAACTTCCCCATAGAAGTAGACACATGAAAACATGACTGTCTATGTAAAAATTCTTTCTAATCAGGATTAGGATAGTGAAAATAATATTGAGAATGAGGAATAATTATGTAACATTGACCACATAGTATTTACTTTACTGAAATTTTAGAATGAATTATTATATCCTCAAAGATAACCCTAATGTTTTGTAGTACAAATTTTAATATTCCTAAAGTTTTTTCAATAGTTTATAAAGAGAATGTGAATCATATAAAGAATATACCTCAGGAGATTCAAACCATGTGTGCAACAAAACATGTTGTCATGCACCAGATTACGCTTGAGGAAAATCCCAATACACCATTTTGGGGGTTATTACCCCTAGGTACATCTATGCTAAAGCCACATCCACTTGTAATATCCATACAAGAATTTTATTTCTTAGATAATAATATAATCTTTAATTTAATAAAATTTTATAATGAATTCATATATCCTCAATAATGACACTAATGTTTGGTAGTACACATTTTAATCTTCCCAAAGGTAAGTTTAGTAGTTTATAAAGAGAATGTGAAAGATATTCAGAATATAGAAAATCTACTCACATTTTATTAAAAAAAGAAAAATAAAACAAGATAAGTAGACGGGGTCAAACAAATAGACTTTCCCTCATCAAAAAAACCATTTTAGTAATAATATTAATAAGGATTATTCCTATAATCATAATCAGATTCGTCCTTGATTTCCCACTTCGATTGTGAGTTACCTTGATTAAGAATCCTAAGGATCTATTCCTTGGAACTTTCCAGCTATGGGCTAAGGATCTCTTCCTTGGAACTTTCCCGCTATGGGTTGATCTTGAACTTTTAATTCTTGGAAGAATACATGGTAGAAAATTTCCTTGGTAGATTTGAATAATCCTTATGTGGCATTATTTTTTGGAGGATCGCTATTTACTTTTCCAATAACATCATCCTTAAAAGAAACACTACTTCCTGAAGCACTACGATGAGAAATATCCAATAAAACTAACTATTTATCTTTATCACTACCATAATCCAAAATGTTACCCCAATTCTTAATTTCTAAGGAGAAGAATACATTCAAAATATCATCATGATAATTCATATCCTGTTAAAAATTAGATGGAATCAACCCATCATCATGTGGATATTATCTTGAGAAATCCATTTCTAGTGGTTGCAACATACAATATTTCTCTTCAGGATGTGAAGGAGAATCCTTTGGTGTGATGCACTGAATAAGAGCCTCATTTATAGAATCCTATAGATCTAAAAAATTTCATCCTTTTTCTACTTACCTTTAATTTCCATTCCATTAGAAAAAGTGGTATCATCTTGGTCAGAGGGAAAGTAATTGCCTGCCCTCTTTCCACCTTCATCGCTTTTTATTCTAGAACTAACATCTTCCTTGCACCTTTTAGGATGGGATTGCATGTTTCCAATAAAAACTACATTATTCTACGCTATATTACACCTAATTTTCTCCCTAAAAGAGTCTGTAGGATGTCCTTTTAAAGCACTAAATAATAAAACCACATTTTTATGACAGTTATCCTTGACATGGACAATAGTTTGACAATCTGGATAAAAATCAAGTAGTCTTTCATATTCCACTTTCAGAGGGATATCATCATCTAGTACAGAAAGAACTATATTATAAATCAAGTAAGATCTTAATTCTACCTCTACTAGGACTCTAGAATAATGAAAATATTTGGATACCTTAGTATCCCTATCAATTTTGATGGGAAGTCATATAGTAGAAGCTATATCAAATAAAATATTAGGATTCCATAGGATGCAGTTAAGACCAAAAAAATTATCCAAACATGAACCCTAGTATTTTTTATAGAAAATGGGTTTAAACGGTAATCCAATTATTAAAAGAAAACCATACTTGGATTTAAATCAATTGATTTGATCCCCCAATCATTATATTTCAGATCCTCTAAATGGAAAATAATGTTAAAAATACTTAATCCCATTGGTATACATCTCCAATAAGTAGAACACCTTATAAAAGTTATCTTTCTAACCGGATCATCAGTTTTCAAAGGTTTTCCTCAAGTAGTTAAAACTAACCTAGTAGTGATGGAGTTATCAAAAATCTTGAATCTAACAATAATATCCTCCCTATTAGCAATCACATGGGAAATGACACCCTTTTTCACAATTTATTCTCAAACAACATCCTTCAGATATGTAAAATTCCTTGTATTGAAGTCTCTATCAGCTTCCACAATACCAGATAGATAACTTAACCCAGTTTTCGGATTACCAGGTTTCTTCACCTTAGTAGAAAGTCCAATTTGACCCACCATTTCCCGCTCAACTAGATCCAAATTAGTGTGTTGTTGATTCCCTCCCGTTTTATCCACTAATTCCATCACAGGTCGAGGTCTATTCATAATCACCTCAATCACCACCGATTTGTGAACACTATTCAATTTTTCTGCTACATTTTTAGTGTTTAACTTGGTATTCAACACTACATATTGACACAAGTTTTTTATCTCTACCATTACCACCGAGGATCTACATGTTCCATTCACCTTGGCCATCGTAGCCACATTCCATGGTGCTCCAGTCATCCCAACCTTGTCGACCATCACACATCGGAGAGATTTATCCTTCTCAACCACTTGAACCATTATGAATCTTGTTTGTCAAGTTATAGAGGTTCCCATATATACCATTTGAAGATAATTGTTTACATTCACACCTCCATCTAGAATGATATAGTTGAGGAAATGAAAAATCTCCATAAATGAGTGGCATTATCCTACCTAAATTCCAAAATCGACATGGAACCGTAGCCCCCAAATCCTTTCCATTCATCCTAATCTAATCCTTAGTTCATCATTAATTAATCATTAATTAATCATTAGTCAAGACTTAGTTAATCCTAAGTTAAACCATTCCTTAATTATTCATCAATCATTCTATAATAACTCATTAATCATTAGTTAATAATTCATTAATCATTATTTAATTAATAGTTATTAATTAGTTAGTTTATATTTAATTAAAAGTTAAATAATATTTAATGAATATGTACTCATTAATTAATTTTTTTAGTCATTAGTTAATCATTACTTCCTCATTATTTAAATATCAGTTCATTCCTAGTTATTAATTAATTAATCATTAGTCATCAGTTAAGAATTACTGAGTCCTAAGTTAAGTATTACTTAATCCTAATATAATCATTCATTGATGAATCATTAATCACCCATTAATAATTCGTTAATAATTCATTAATTAATAGTTTTAAGTAATTATTATACAGTTAATTAATAGTTAATTATTAATTTATTATTAGTTAATAATTACTTCATAATTAGTTAATCCTAAGTTAATCATTATTTAATGATTGACTAACCATTCTTTAATCACTCATTTACTATTATTTAATCATTCATCAATCATTTTCTAATTAATAGTTATTAAGTAGTTAGTTTATAGTTATTTAATAGTTAATCATTAAGTAATCATTACATAATCATTATAGTTAATACTTAGTTACTCATTATGTAATCATTAGTTAAACATTAGTTAATCCTAAGTTAATTATACATTAATTATTCATTAACCATCGGTTAATTGCTTGTTAATCATTAGTTAAGTAATATTTATTTATTAGTTTATTTATAGTTAATTATTAATTAATTAATAATTAATAATAAATTATTTATTACTTCATCATTAACTAATCATTAGTTCATTATTAGTTATTCGTTATTTCATCCTAATTTAATCCTAATTTAATCCAATGTTAATAATTATATAGTCATTATTTATTCATAATTTCATCCTTAGTTAATAAATAATTAACCATTACTTTATCATTAGTTAATCATTAGTTAATAATTTTATATTTAATAGTTATCAAGTAGTTAATTTACACTTTGTTAATAGATAATTAAAGTTCATAATTATGAAAATATTAGTTAATCATTAGTTAATCATTAGTTAATTATTAGTAAATCAATTTTTAATCATTAATTGATTCTTAGTTAAAAATTATATAATAATTACTTAATGCTAAGTTAATCATTACTTAATCATTAAAAAATAAATTGTTAAATATTACATATTTAATAGTTAATTGTTAGATATTTATTAGTTAATCATTATTACACTAATTTTATTCATATTCTAATTAATATTATTTACTAATTACTATGTAATTACTTATAATTTATTTATTATTAAATTTTAAGTTCATAATGATTACTTAATTAATTATCATGCAGTTATTAATTATTTCACTAATATTTATAAACTACTAAGGCATACTACATAATAATTATTTTCTAATAATATTTCCATTACTAAGACTATTTATAAATTAATTAATAAATAATAATAAATAAATAATAATAATTTATGAACTACTATTAACTATTATTTATAAATTATATCCAACTAACTAAACAACTAACTAAATAAAATAATTAAAACTAAATAAAATCTAAACAACTAAATAAGTAATCAACTTAAAAATAAATTATAAAACATACATTTAAATGAAATTTCACAAATCCCACACTTCTTTAAGGCAACCAAAATTGTCACACAAATGGGAGAAAATATAATGGGAGAAACGTAGAGAGAGAGGGGGTGATGTTTAGAGAGAGGGATGAAAATCTTGAGTGAGTAAGTGAGGGGTGGGCTTATTTTTTTATAGGGATTGGGGGGAGTGTTATAGCTAATAATGACTTTAATCTATTTTTAGGAGAAACATGTTTTTCCCTAAATACATTTCACTTAAAAATAGAGGAAAATAATTTTTGATGGAAACACCTTTCGCATTGTCTGTCATGTCATCGATCTGGGTAGATCTATGGAAAAGGTGTTAGCTTCCACAACACTTTTAGAATCTGAAAGAAGTTAAGACGACTTACACCTTTAGGTATTTTTTTTTAAAAAAATATCCTAGGTTTATTTTATAAATTTATTCTCAAAATATCTTATATATAAAAAAACTTAACATCTAACAAACTGGACTGTCACTATTGAAGTAGTAACCACTAGTCTCTAAACTCCATCATTGAGAACCATCACCTATATACCAACAACTAATAGAGGAAGAACCATTAACTTGAGATGACCATGGGGCATGAATCAAAGAACAAAGTCTTGAGCCACTGTGAAACTCATCATCATCAACATGTACCACTACCATCCAAAAACCCTATCACCACCGCAAAGCATCATCGAGAGGGTTTTTATATGAATTTTTTGAAAAATAATAATTAATTAAATAATTATAGGGTTAAAATATTTTGAAAAATAATCGAGAAAGGCGTTAAGGTCCTTAACGCATTTGGCCTTTTCTGGTGCAGGCCAAAGGAATTTGGGGCTTTAACACCTTTGTAAGATAATTTCAGGCAAAGGCATTATGGACCTTAACACCTTTTTATCGGATGAAAAAATTACTTATTTTAAATATACATGTTTGTATATTTATTTTATTGTATATATATATATAACAAAAATTTTCAATAGAATTTAACTGCTATTTAAAATCCAGCATTACTGTCATTAAAGTGGCTGTAAATTTTGAAAAAAACCCTCTCCCAGGGATCCCTTTTATAACTGGGATTACCCTAAAAATCCTTATGGTTTCCAATTTAGGATTCAGATCCTCAATTTCACGCGCAGAGTAAATAATATATTATTATTAATAATTAGTAATTAATTAATAATAAATATTAATTACTAATAAATAATAATAATACCAAGAAAATTAACTTTAAACATTTACTAATAATAATTAACTAATTAATATTAATACTATTTTAAAAATATTAATTAATAACTAATTAATTTGTAATTCATTATTAATAGTAAATATTTATTAATCAACTAGAAATTAAGAAATATTTAATTACTTACAAATAATAGTAATTACTAATTATCTAATTAATTTTTAATTAATAAATAAATATTAATAATTGTTATTAACCAATTAATAATAAATATTTAAAATCATTATTTAGTTACAAAATATTAATAATAACGATTAAATTGTTAAATTACAAATAACTAATTAATTATTTTTAAATTAGTATTAATTAATTAACTAATTGTTGATAATAAGTATTAATTACTAATAAGTATTAATTAATAATAAGTATTAATTACTAATAAATATTAAATAAATAATATATTTATAATTTAATAATATTAATTTATAATAAATATTAATTACTAGTTAATATTAATTACTAATAATTATTTAAAATTATTATTTTATAAGGAATTATTTAAAATAATATTATAATTATTAGTTATTAATTATTTAGTAACTAAGAAATATTTAATTACTCATCAATAAGATTAATTTCCAATTAACTAATTAATCATTAATTAACTAATAAATTTTAAAAATTATTATCAAAAAATTACTAATAAATATTTAAAATTAATATTTAGTTACTAAATATTAATAATAATATTTAAATTACTAATTGTTAATTAATGATTAAATTATTAAATTAATAATAATTATTAAATTAATAATAATTATTAAATTATTAAATTACTAATTTTTAATTAATTAATATTAAAAAAATATTAATTAATTAACTAATTGTTTATAATTAATATTAATTACTAATAAATACTAATTACTAATAAATATTAATTAGATAATATGATTTAGTATTTGGGGCATAATTTATAAGGGTCTTTGGGTCATTAATGGGTGGTTTATCCCTTGGGGGGGTATGACCTGCCCATTGGGGTTTAAAGTGTGTGTGTGTTTCAGTTTAATTATACCCCTAAGGGCCTTTACGCTTTTGGCCGAAGTGAGAATAGGCTAAAGGCGACAAGATCCTAGCCACCTTTATGTCCTAATTTTAAAAACATTTTAAACCTAGTATTATTTTAATATTTTTCTTTTCAAAAAACATATATTAAAAAAACTCTCATCGAGAAGACCACAATATAAGTAACACCAAACCACCACTAAACCTGAAGCCAAATTTAACCGAATTATAAATTTTGACTAATGAAGTAATTCTAATGCACACCAACCAAACACCATAATAACAAAACTATTAGAAAATAGGTTGGTAGATAGAGGAGAAAAATTGAATCTCAATACTTGAATTTAATTCATTGTCCAAAAAGGTTTGATCCATCCTTACTTTATTGGTGTAGGGTCTTGGAGGAAGTTTCCCATGAGGATTTCACCAAGATATAGGGAAAATAGAACACCAATTGTAAAGAGCCTCATAACACTATTGTTGGTAAAATTTTTTGGAGAAGTTTTTGCATTGAAGAAGAATTAATTATAAGTGATATCATCATCGCTTATTTATAGGTCAAAATCAGTGCGAATCACACCGATTTAATCTCACTGTTTCTATCAAAGAACACCTTAGTTTGATCCAAATGAGACAAATCTTGGTGAAGGACACCCATTTGGATTTTAAAAATTAAAAATCCAACTTTTAAGACTAATCATGTTATTATCCATATTTATAAAATAATTTATTTTATTTTATTTCTATTCTTTTTGTTTTGTTATATATACATATATAATTTTTTACTAAAATATATATTTTAAAGATAATTTTAAATAATTTAGGAATATATATATTTTTATAAAAAAACCCAATTCCTAAAGACCCTTTTTATTAGGGAGTGGCTTTGGGAATTCTAACCACATTTCCAATGTGGGATTCCCAATAAATGTCCACCTCAACAATCCAAACAAAAAATGTTTGAACAATCAAAACATTTTATTCTATTATTATTATTTATGTATAAAATTATAACAATATCCCACTTTTATTCATAAATATTAACTCTATAGGTCACAACTAAATCATTATACATAATAAATGTACATTTCAATTTAAAACATTACTTAGTATCAATATCTCAATGTATTATCAGATTTGAAAGTTGTTGAAACGTTAAACTTGTTAATGTTAAAGATAAACCAGATATATCATAGATACAATGGTATTTCCATCCAACATCTAATTTTGTAGCACTTTTATGGCCAAGTGATTATATCATTTTCATGACCTATCTGAGAAGTAAACCCATTAAAACCTATAAGAAGCGGCGCCACATCTAAGTTCACATAGGAAAAATATTACAATGTGAATCTATTATTAGAAAAAATAACTCATCGATTATTAATATTTTGTTAAGAGTTTGTAACTCAAACTCTAGTCATAAAAGAATATATTGACATTAAGTAGTTGGAGTTATAATTGTCAATATCCAAAATCATATTTGTAACATGTTTTTACCCATCAAACACTTTGATTAGGATCTTTCTAAAAAAATTATTAGGTTTCCATTGCAGAAATGATTTATTCTATGGATTTTAACCTCTTATATTTATTAGTTTCACAAATGATCTATCTCAGAAGTAATTTTATAAACAAATCTATAAGGTTTTTACATGATCTCACATAAAAAATTGTTATGGTACCATCTTGTAATAATTATCTCACATAATCGTGTCTCAAACTTATATGTCTAGACTTTCCATTATACATTAACCAATATTCTATTAATAAAGTTGCTTCACTATCACAACTGATAGAGATAGGAGGTTCCATACTGGGCTACAATCTAATATCCAATAACATATTCCTAATCCATTTGGTTTCCTTTCCACATGCCGCTAAGGAAACAAACTCTGACTCCATAGTTGAATTTGAAATAAAAGTTTGTTTCTTACTTTCCCAAGAAACATCACAAACTCAATGAGTAAACAACCATACAGATTTGGATTGGTCATAAAAAATACTAGTAATCCAACTTGAATTGGTGTATCCTTATAATATAGTTGGATAATCATTATAGTATAAACTTAAATATTTGGCCCTTTTGACGTATCCAAATATTCCCATTATACTTCTACAATGATCTACACTAGGATTACTAGTATATCTACTCATTTTACATAATGAAAAAACAATATCAAGTTTAGTTCAATGCATTTCATACATTAAAGTACAAATTTTACTAGAATACTCAATTTGTGCTATAGATATACCCATATTTATAATTTGTTTAAAAATAAAATCAAATGGATTATTAGTATCCTTTAAAATAAAATGATCAAATGTATTTATCATTTTTCCTATGTAATGAGACTAACTTAAAGAATATTTATCACGATGTTTTGAAACTTTAATACCTATAATAGTATCAAATATTCCAAGATCCTTCATTTTAAACATAGATTATAAGCAATTCTTTGTCTCAATTACACTAATCATATTAGGTCCAAAAAATTTACATATCATACACATATAGACACATAATAACTTCATATTATTTTATAAGAATTGAATACACACATTTATCTACATTATTATGAATAAATACATTAGATAAAATAATAGAATTAAATTTCTCATGCCATTACTTTAGATATTATTTAAGGCCATAAAGAGAATTAACTAGTTTACAAACATTATTTTCATTACCTTGTAAAAAACCCTTCTAGTTGTTTCATGTAAAACTCTTCCTTTAATTATACATTAAAAATTGTTTTTAAATCCATTTTATGAACATAAAAATGATTAATTAAAGCTAAAGAAAATAAAATTCTAATTTAAGTAATCTAAGATATATGATCAGAAGTATCAAAATAACCAATCCCTTCTTTTTGTTTGAAACCTTTAGCAACCAATCTAGGTTTACAATCTTGAATGTTACCATTTGAATCATAATTTTTCCTAAAAACCATTTATAAAAAATAGGTTTTTAACCTCTTGGTAAATCTATAATGACCCAAGTTTTATTTCTTATAATGAGATCAATTTCATCATTAATTTCTTCTTTCCAGAAAGAAACATCTTTATAATTCAAATCTTCTGTATAAGTCTTCGGGTCATCTTATATAGTCAATACTAGAGGATACTTATTAAGAAGATTAATATTATGATCTCCCTCAAAAATAAATACTATGTAATTAGGAGAAATAAAATATGGATGTAGATGTTTCTCCTTCCTAATTCTTATACTCCGTATAGGTTCAACTCGATAATCATCATTATTCACTACTATTGTATTTGAACTAGATGAATTAAATGAGGTAGGGGTATGAGTAATAACTTTATAAACATCATATTTATAAAACTTATTTTAAAAAAACTCTGCATCCCTTGATTCAATAATTATATTATCTCCCAAATCCATAATTCTATATACTCTTCTATTTTTTTGCAAATCCAACAAAAACACCTTTAATTTTTCAAGGACCAATTGTAACATCCCAGGTAATTATAGAATTAGAAATTTTCATATATATTAATATTTATGAATTAGATATTAATTTTAATTTAAAAGTTATGCTTTTTCTGATAGCGTACTTGACATGCAACGATGGGTTTCTCTGAAATCTTATGTTGCACACAAGATTGAGATATACTGAAAAATAATATATTATTAATATTATTATTTTAAATGGTAGTTATTGACTAGAAATTTTATTGGAGGGAATGAAAAAAACTAACTATATTATGTTTACACATGTTTATTAAATGTTTTTACTTTCTTCTAATAAATTTTAGAGGCTTAAAATGAGAATAAATCCAATTTTAAGCATAAATACTCTAATGTTTTTAAAAGGTAGTTTTACCACCTTTTGATAGATAACCCTATTAAAATATAGTTTTTGTCATTTTATTTTTTATATTTGAAAAAATAAACTTTTTATTTGGAATTAGTACATCAAAATTTACTTTGGTTGATTTTTTGGAATTTTTTGATAATATTCATTTTTTATTGAGTAGTGAAAAAATAATGCATTTTAATTCAAAACTTCATTTTCATCTAATTTAATTATATTGTGAGATTATAATTTTACATGGTTTTAAGGTATAATTATAATATTTTTTTCATTTAATATAATTTTGGCCATTGGAAGTAATTTCAAATTTAAATTGGATATAAACACATGTCAATCTTTTGATGGTTTTTAATTTTTAAAAAACTGTTTCCTCAATCCATCAAGGATACTAACATTAAATTGATTTTAATCACTTTTTTGAATTGATTTTTAAAAATTGAAATACATGGTTTTAATCATTATGAAAAATTTGATCTAATAACATGAAAATAATATTTGGTGAATAATAACTTTACTATTTTATTTACCACGGTTAAAGGGTAAATCGGGTAAATAATGATTAAAATAATTTTATAATAATAAAAAACTACCATAAAACTTGACCAAACATTATTTAATGAATTATGGACGATCAATACAATCCTTGGGCCAAAATTTTGGTCTTTTGAATCCACTTGGGTTTGATTATGTTATTTATAACATTTAATTTAAAGGCAAAAATATCATAAAAATCTCTCTTATTATTAATTTTTTTTAATATGGGGTTATATAAATGATATATTTGACTATAAATATTAATTAGAAAGTTAAAAATATTACCTACATCATGTTAATTTATTTAAAATTTTTAAGAAATAAATAATTAAATTTAATTACGACACAATGATAATTAAATAATAGATTTATTAATTAAAGAATCAAATAAATGATATTATAAATATTAAACTAAATAATATTTGAAATAATTTATGCCATTTATGAAATTTATAGATTTATATGACATGTTATAAGTCTATTAAATGGTTTTTTTGAATTTATATATCTAATTGGATTTTATTTAAATTTAATAAATTGAATAGTGTAAAAATTGACATAATTGATATTGTATAAAAATAATAATTTATTAAATTATTTAGGAATCCTAAAAATATTTTAAAATCATAGAGTGACTATTATAAGTTATAAAATGTCATTAAGTTTCCAAGTATGATAAATTGATCCCATATAAGTAAAATTTATATCCTCTTAATATTTAAAATCTGGTTACCACAATTAAAATTAAAAGATAATAATTAAGGTTAAAAAAAGACAAGGTTTAAAATAAAATAAATTCATGTCTAAAAATTATTGGATGAGAGGATTTAGAACTATCCTCATATTGTCTTATACATATCTCAAGTTGGAGTCATTTGGATTAAAAAATTAATTTATATTAATTTAATATTTTAAGTGTTTTCAAGGGTGCCCCTCCCCTCTCCTATAAAAAGGTACCCACTCTTCTATAATAATAATACTTAAATAACCATTTTTTTGGACAAAATATAACCAAAAATTTTACTAGAATCCCTATCCACTTTTTTGATGCCTTATTTTAGGCTGAACATCCATCTTAGAGGTGTTAAGGTGTTCTTTAAAGGTGATCAACTGAAGAAGATGTATCATTTTTTAAGTGTTTCTATTTTATTTATTCTTCCACTTCCTTTAAATATTCTTCTTATAAGATGAAATAATAAGTCCAGTATAATAAATATACTGATATGTTATTATTTTAATATCATCAAATAAATCCATCCCCAATTTCATCAAATGGGAAATGAATATTTCGTTCGTGTGTACAGCAGACTACTGCCTCGCGAACCGATATAGTTAGTTTTTCATTACCGTCTATCAAGAATATTTATAATGATGGAATAAATATTTATATATTATATTAATTACATATTTATTGTTTTAAAATAATAATATTTAAATTATTTGCTTATCTTCCATGTACATAAAAATGATAATGTCATTCATGCGTACATGTGAACTATCACCTCCATGAAGCGATGTGAATCGTTTTTATTCACCAAATCACTTGTACGATATATAAGTATATTTAAATGATTATTATGATGTTAATAATATTATGATAATTATTTAAATATAAAATAATAATTACCTTATTTCCATAATGATCAATGAAAAATGAAAACGTTACTCATGTGTACAAACGACCCACCGTCTCCATGAATATAATGTTGTTCATTTTTCATAACCATAATTAATGGTTTAATTTAAAAAGTAATATTAATGTATAAAAGTGATTATTATTTCATGAATACTGTTCTACAAATGATGGAATTATTACCACATGGACAATTTACATCATAACAAGTTCATTTTTGACTCAACTACTGAATATCGACAAAACGTCTGATATGAACTTAAATAATTATGTAATTTTTATAACATAGTAATAAGTGATATAAAAGGAATAAAAAACCTGAAAAAGGTTATAAATAAATTATAAATTAACCAAGTTTTATTATTCAGGAATATAACGATTGTACGTGATGAGTCAGACTCAAGGTAAGATACTTCATCTCAATCTCCTTTCATTGAGGCATATTTTGATGTTATAAACCACTTTCTTTTATATGATATATAATTAACCACTTTGAATTTTAATTTCATTCAAATTTTTTTGAAATGAATCTTTTTCTATGAATAATTTTACTAAATGAAAAAAGGAATATTTTTTAACGTACGCAGCGACAACGAATTTTTCGCCGCTATGCCCATTATTTGATATTTGAATTCCTCTATAAGACTTAATGTTTTTAAAAGGAAAATAAATACAATATTACCTTTTCATGTATTTTTTTATTAAAAATGGTATTGATAAGGGATTTATTTTGTCAATGATATGTTATGATTGCAATGTGGAAATGTTATTTTTCCTTTATGATTGTTTTATGTGTTATGATTTTGTTATGGTTCTTGGGAATTGTTTAAGTATACAAGTTGTTCTATGATAAACCGAGGGAAGGGGAGCCCATGATAGCTCTCCAATACATTAGGTAATGAGATAGAGTTAAATTATAAGGTTTATCCTAAGAGATTTAGGGAATATACTATGATGGGTATTCCAAACGTAACCATGAAGTTTACTCCCTATGTAACTGTGAAAGCTACAATATAAGTATGATATGAATGCCAAAATTTACCTTTATGATTTATTATTTCTATGTGTTTTTTAGAAATACTATGATTTCATGAGGTATGTTAAAGAGCTTATGTTTTATGGGTAAAAGTATGATTTCATGGGTTTATAATTATTCCAGGAATAACATTTTCTTTCCTTATTTTATATTCCCTTACTAAGATTTTTATGCTGATTCCTAGTTTTTGAAATGTTTTTCCCAAGGTATAAGGATGGGTAAAAGAAAGGAATAATTCAAGAGGAATGTTATGAATATTTTTATCAACAAAAATAAATCATGTTTTATTTTAAAGAGTTTCATTTTGTGAAAAAATGGATAGTGAGTAGAAGTGTATAATTTATAATATTTGAGTTGTTATGTAACAGTTATGGCCCAAATCCCTATAACTCTAAAATTGAAAAGACCGTCAATGTGAAAGAAAGTAAATTCTTGATTAAAACTCAAGATTATGTAATGTATAAGGATGTGGCCTTATAGTCAGTATCCAAGTCCTGTTTAGGTAACTTTGGGGGTTGGGATATTGTTAATAGAATATCCATAAATGATTTTTTACTTTATATTCAAATTGAAGTGATATAGAATTTGAATATTACCATATTGCTTCATCTAAGATATTTTTTTTCATAATGGGTTTTCACAGAGGAAACATGGAAGCTATGTTGGGATGAAATCAAGAGGAAAAAAACCTTCCAAATCAGTAACCTGAGATTGTCAAAATGAGAACCGAATAGTTTCTTGCAGTGATTTCATAGTTGACTCTGGCTATAAATAGTAGTGGTATCAATTCATGAAATCAGCCAGATCAACAACAGAGGAACATGTTAGTGGTGAATCATTTTACGAGGCAACATTACCCATCTTTTGGAGGATCATCTGACCCCGTGCAAGAATAAGGGTAGATTAAAGCATTAGAGAATATTTTTGATGTAATGTGGTATTCAGAAAATAAAAAGGTTAGTCTTGCTATTTAACATTTTTAAGGTGAAGCTGATCAGTGGTGGTTGACGGTCAAAAATATCAGGTACAATGAGATGATTTATTTTATTTATTGGGATGAATTCAAAGGTACGTTTCTTGAGAAATATTTTCCAAAGGAGGTTAGACTTAGGATAGAAAACAATTATTTGAATTGAGGAAGGAGGATGAATCAATGGATACTTACAAAGAAAAATTCACTAGACTGGAAAGGTATGATCCAAATTTCATATGGGGTCTTGATAGTAAAATAAATAATTTTTATTCAGTATTAAAGACAATGTATTGAAGGGAATTGGCTTCTCATGAGTTCAAAAGTTATAAAAAAAATTATTTGATGTGCGAAGAAGGTGGAAATAAAGTTTACCTATGACCAAGGGTTCTTTAAAAAACAAAGGAATAAGAGGTCAAGGTGGCATAAAAGGGGAATAATTCTTCAAAAATGTCTGACGGTAAGAAAATTATAGTTTGTGAAAATTGTGGTAAAAAGAACACTGGGGAATGAATTTTGAATTCTGTTAAGTGATTCTGATGTGGAAAGATGGGACATAAGACTCATAATTTCACTAAAAAAGATCAAGGTAGTGGTAAGACAAAATCTGATTTATAGTCAATAAATTTTTTTAAGTACAATGAGACGAGTCATTATGAAAATGTGTGTCCAAATATGAAATCAAATGACGGGAAGCAGCCAAACTACAAGAAAAAGGTGTGGAGAAATCCTATACAACTACTTCAGCAGATGTTGGATTATCAAATGAAGTGGTATCAGGTACATTGTTTATTTATTCAGATTATTCCAATGTGTTGTGTGATTAAGGGTCTACACATTCTTTTATTACTAATAAATTTTATGGTAAATTGGGAATTCCACCTCAAGAAATAAATCCAGAACTTATGGTAAAAACACATGGGGGAAATGTTGATGAAAAAAAGATATTATAAGAATCTTCTTTTCATTGTCTATGTAAAGAATCTACTTGAAAACCTTATTTTTTTTGGCTCTAGTAGAGTTTGATGTTATTTTGGGTATGGAATGACTTTCTGTTTACCATGATAAGATTGACTGTAGAGATAAGGAGTTTTCTTTTCAGAAAGAGTTTTAGTTTGTGTACAAGAATGAACCCTTACCTTTGATAATATATCAGGAAGTTGAGAAACTATTAAAAGAAGGAAAATTATTTTATTTTCTACAAATTTTTGAAAAAAAGGAACTATTCAGATTAATGATGTGCTAGTGATAAATGAGTATCTTGATGTTTTTCCTGATGCGCTTCCTAGTATCATACCTGATTAGGAAGTTGAATTTACTGTTGACTTAGTTTCTGATGCTAAGACAATTTCAAAACCCCCTTATTAAATGACTCAAATTAAACTTTTAGAGATAAAGAAGCAATTTCTGGAGTTATTAGATAAAGGTTTCATTCGATCTAGTAAATCACCATGGGGTGATCCTATCTTGTTTGTTAAAAAGAAATATGGTTTAATGAGAATTTTCATTGATTATAGTGCCTTGAGTAACATCACTATTAAGAACAAGTATCCTTTGCCTTATATGGATGATTTTTTGATCATCTTCAGGGAGCATAATATTTTTCGAAGGTTGACTTGAGGTCAGAGTACCATCAATTGAAAGTAAAGGAAGTAGACATTCTGAAGACTGTATTTCATACTAGATATGGCCATTATGAATGTATAGTTATGCCTTTTGGGTTAACTAATTCACCCGATATATTCATAGATCTTATGAATAAAATATTCCACGAGTTCTTAGATAAGTTTGTGGTTTTGTTTATTGATGAAATTTACTATATTCTAAAAGTAAATAGGATCATGAACATCATCTTAGGGTTGTTTTGAAAACCTTAAAAGAAAAATAAACTGTATGGGAAATTCTGCAAGTGCGAGTTTTGGTTAAAACAAATTTCATTCCTTGGTCACATAGTTTTTAAAGATGGCATAACTGTTGATCCTAATAATTTTTTTTAAATAATGGCCAAGACCCAAAAATATAATTGAGATTCATAGTTTTATTGGTTTAAAAGACTATTACCAAAGGGTTTTTGAAAATTTTGCACAATTATCTAGCCCACTGACTAAGTTAACTTGAAAAGGTGTTAAATTTATCTGAAAAAAAGAATGCGGAGAATGTTTTTAGGAATTGAAAAGAAGATTAGTGAATGCTCCAGTTTTGAAACTACATTCAAAAAATGGTGAATTTTTTATCTACAATGATGATTCATTGAAAGGGATTGGTTTTTAATGTATAATGATCAGGTAATTTCTTATGCTTCATGTCAGTTGAAAACTCATGAGTTAAATTACCCTACATGATTTGGAATTATATACTGTTGTTTTTGCTTTAAAAATTTAGAGGTATCATATATATGGAATAAAATATGAAATATATATTGACCAAAAAAGTTTAAAGTATATATTCACTTAGAAAACATTTAACCTGAGATATAGAATATGGTTAGAACTAATCAAGTATTATGATTGAGAAATTAATTACAATCATGGAAAATAAAACAAAGTGGTCGATGCTTTGAGTTGGAAAAGTAATTTTTCATTAACCATGTTACATTTGTAACATGACCCTTTGTTTAATGATTTGATGAAATTTAGCATAGAAGTTGTTGGTGTAGGAAATTCATCTATTTTATTTCATGTTTCAATGAAATCGTCTCTATCCGACAGAATTAAGAAAACACATAAAGATAATGAATTGTAGAAAAAGGTAGAGTTGGTTCAAAAAAGTAAGTTTCATTAATTTAACATTGATGAAGATTGTATTTTGAGATTTGGGAAGAGGTTATGTGTGCCTTGTGATTCAAAATTGAAGAAAAATTTGTTATGTGATGCTTATAGTTCTCTATTTTCAGTTCATCCTAGCGGTACTAATATGTAAAAAGATCTTCAGAAGTATTACCAGTGGGATGGAATGAAAATATATATTGTGGAATTTACTGTGAATAATTTGATTTGTCATCAGGTTAAAGAAAAGTGGTAGTTACTGAAAGGGATGATTTAACCTTTTCCAGTACCAGAGCAGAAATGGGAAAATATATCCATGGATTTTATAGTGGGATTACCAAAGACTTATGAAGGCTACAATGTGATTTGAGTTATTGTTGATCGACTAACTAAATCTTCTCATTGTCTTCCTATTTGAGATACACTGTCTCTTGATTAACTTTATCGGTGGTATCTTAAAGAGATAGTCATATTACATGGAGTTACTCTATAAATTGTATCTGATCTTAATCCTAGGCTCACTTATAACTTTTGGTAAGCCCTACATAAGTCATTGAGAACTGAATTAAATTTTAGTACAACTTTTCATCCTCAATCAGATGGGTAGATAAAACAAACAATTCAAACATTTTAGGATATGCTATGTGCATGTTCAATGGATTACCAAGGAAGTAGGGACTAACATACTTCTTTGTTTGAGTTTTCCTATAATAATAGTTTTCATTACAGTATACAGATGGCACTATTTGAGGCATTATATGGAAAGTGGTGTTGAACTCCAGTTTTTTTGGATAAAGTAGGTGAAAGAAAGTTGATGGGACCAGAATTGGTAGAATGGTAGAAAAAGTTCAGTTAATTTAGAAACAAATGAGGACATCTTATAGTAGGAAGAAAAGTTATGCGGAAAACTAGAGGAAATATATTTATTTCGAGGAAGGTGATCATGTCTTTCTCAAAGATTCACCATGTAAAAGTGTGATGCATTTTGGTAAGAAGGGGAAGTTAAGTCCATGGTTCATTGGACATTATGAAATCATGGAGGAAGTTGGATTAGTTTCCTATCGAGTGGATTTACCTCCTTGTTTATAACAGGTACATAATGTTTTTCATATTTCATTGTTAAGAAAGGATATACCAGATCCATATCATGTTTTGAGTTCATATGTAGTTCAGTTAGAAGAGAATCTTTCTTATGATGAATAACCAGTCCAAATTTTTGACCATAGAGAGAAAGTGTTGTGGAATAAAGTGATTCATCAAGTTAAGGTTTTGTGAAAAAACTATATGGTTGAAGAGGAAACATGGGAATATGAAAATTCTATGAGGGAGAAATACCCCCACTTATGTGATAGGTGAATAAAATTAAGAGGACACAATTTCCAAAAGGGGGGAAGTATGTAATATCCCAGGTAATTATAGAATAATAAATTTTCCTATATATATATATATATTAATATTTATGAATTATAAATTAATTTTATTTTAAAAGGTATGATTTTTCCAATAGATTACCTAATACACAACAATGGGTTTTTTTCCTGAAATCTTATGTTTCACAGAAGACTGAGATATACCGAAAATAATACATTATTAATATTATTATTTTAAATGGTAGTTATCGCCTAACCATTGTTTTGGAAGGAATGAATAGAACTAACTATATTATGTTCACACATGTTTATTAATTTTTTATTTCTTATAATAAATTTTAGAGGCTTAAAATGAGAATAAATCCAATTTTAAGCATAAATACTCTAATATTTTTAAAAGGTAGTTTTACCGCCTTTTGATGACGACCCATTTTTAAATATATTTTTTATCACTTTTATATGTTTTATTTGACAAAATAAAATTATTATTTATAATAGGTATATAAAAATTTACTTTGGTTGAATTTTTGGTATTTTCAGATAACATTCATTTTTTAATTAATAATGAAAAAATACTACATTTTAATTCAAAACTGCCTTTTTTTCTAATTTAATTATATTGTTAGATTATAATTTTACATGGTTTTGAGGTATAATTAGATGAATTTTTTATCATTTAATCCAATTTTGGACATTATAAGTAATTTCACATTTAAATTGGATACAAAAACATGTCAATCTTTTGATGGTTTTTACTTTTTTAAAACCCGTTTCCTCAATCCATCAATAAGATTAACTTTAAATTAATTTTAGTCACTTTTGTGAATTTAATTTTCAAAAATGGAAATAAATGGTTATAATTAGTATGAAAAATATGATATAATAGGATCAAAATAATTTTTAGTGAATTGTAACTTAATTATTTTATTTACCACGATTAAAGGGTAAATATGGTAAATAAGGGTTAAAATAATATTATAGTAATAAGAACTACCCTAAAACTTATCATAAACTTATTGGATGATTTATTTCCAACCAAGAAAATCCTTTGTCTGAACTTTTGTCCTTTTTAAGCCACTTGGGTGTGATTATGACATTTATAACATTTAATTTAAAGTAAAGGCAAAAATATCACAAACTTGTCACTTATTAATAAAACAATTTTAATATGGGGTTGTATAAGTGATATATTTTATTATAAATAATCATTAGAAAGATAAAAATATTAACTATATTTTAGTAATTTATTTACAATTTTTAGGAAATAAATAATTAAATTTAATTATGACACAATGATGATACAATAATAGATTTATTAATGAAAGAATCAAATAAATGATATTATAAATATTTAAATAAATATTATTTGACATAATTTATGTTATAAACAAATTTTATAGGTTAATATAACATGTTATAATTCTATTAAATGGTTTTTTTCGAAGTTATATCTATTTTTGGATTTTATTTAAATTCAATGAAATGAATAGTGTGAAAATTGACATAAATGATATTGTATAAAAATAATAATTTACTAAATTATTTAAAAAATACTAAAAATATTTTAAAATAAAAAAGTTACTATTATAAGGTATATAATTTTATTAAGTATCTAATTAAGGTAAATTTACACCATATATGTAAAATTTAGAGCCTCTTAATATTTAAAATATGTTACCACAATTAAAATTAAAATAAAATAATTAAGGGTAAACCAAAAAGATAAGGTATAAAAGAAAATAAATACACGTCTAAAAATTATTGGATGAGATTATTTAGAACTATATGCATATTATCTTTAACATATCTCAATTTTTATTCATTTTGATTAAAAAATTAATTTATATTAATTTAATATTTTAAGAGTTTTCAAGGGTTCCCCTCCCCTCTAGTATAAAAGGTACCCACTATTCTCTAATAATCATAATTTAAGAACCATTTTTTTCAAAAAATATATACCAAAACAAATTCATATAATCCTTCCCCACTTTCTTGATGCATTATTTTAGGCATAACACCCTTCTTAGAGGTATTAAGGTGTTCTTTAAAGGCGATTAATAAAAAAAGAGGTATCATTTTTCTAAGTGTTTCTATTTTATTTATTCTTCCACTTCCTTTAAATATTCTTCTTATAATATTAAATAATAACTCCATTATCCTCAATATAATGAGATTTTATTATGTTAATATCATCAACTAAATCCATATACAATTTCATCAAATGAGAAATGAATATTTCATTCGTGTGTACGGAGGACTACTGCCTCACGAACCGATATAGTTCTTTTTTCATTACCATTTATAAAGACTGGTTATAATGATGGAATAAATTTTTATATATTATATTCATGAAATATTTATCATTTTAAAATAATAATATTTCAATTATTTTCTTACCTTCCATGCACATGAAAACGATATCGTCGTTCGTGTGTACATGTCAACTATCACCCCCACAAAGCGATGTGAATCGTTTTTATTCACCTCATAACTTGTATGATATATATAAATATATTTAAATGATTATTATGATTTTAATATTATTATTATAATTGTATAAATATAAAATAATAATTACCTTATTTTCATAATGATCAATGAAAAATGAAAACGTTACTAATGCGTACGTACGACCAACCGTCTCCATGAATATAACATTATTCATTTTTCATAACCATAATTAATGGTTTGATTTAAAAAGTATGATTAATGTATAAAATTGATTATTATATCCTGAATAATATTTTTTATATTATGTAATTAAGACCACATGGAAAATTTATATCACAACAAGTTCATTTTCGACTCAAGTACTGAATATCAACAGAACATCCGATATGAAATTAAATAATTATATAATTTGTATAACATGGTAATAAGTGATATAAAAGGAATAATAAACATTAAAAAGGTTCTAAATAAATTATAAATTAGCCAAAGTTTTATTATTTAGGAATATAATGATTGTACATGATGATTCAAACTCAAGGTAAGGAACATTGTCTCAATCTCCTTTCATTGAGGCATATTTTGATGTTATACACCACCTTCTTTTATATGGTGTATAATTAACCCCTTTTAGTTTTAATTTAATTTAAAGGTTTTAGAAAAGAATATTTTTCTATGAAGTGTTATAATAAATGATAAAAAGAATTTTTTTAACGTATGCGGTGATAATGAATTTTCCACCATCGTGACCATTATTTGATATGTGGATTCCTCTATAAGACTTAATGTTTTTAAAAGGAAAATAAATACCATATTACCTATTCAGGTATTTTAGTATTGAAAATGGTGTTGAAAATGGATTTATTATTTCAATGATATACTGTGATTGCAATGTGGTGTTTTTATTTTTCCTTTATGCTTGTTTTATGTGTTATGATTATGTTATAGTTCTTGGGAATTTTTTAAGTATGCGGGTGGTTCCATGATAAATCGAGTGAAGGTGAGCCCATTATTTCTATCCAATGCATTGGGTAATGAGACAGAGTTAAATGATAAGGTTTCTCCTAATAAATTTAGGGAATATATTGTGATGGGTATTCCAAACATAACCATGAAGGTTACTCTCTATATAGTTGTGAAAGCTACAATATAAGTATGATATGGATGATACAAGTTACCTTTATGATTTATGATTTCTATGAGTTTTTCAGAAATACTATTATTTCATGAGGTATTTTAAAGATCTTATGTTCTATAGGTGAAAAGTATGATTTCATAGGTTTATAAGTATTCATGGAATAACGTTTTTATTCCTTATTTTATATTTCCTTACTGAGATTTTTGTGCTCATCCTTAGTTTTTGAAATGTGTTTCATAGGGTATATGGATGAGTAAAATAAATTAAGAATTCAATATGAATGTTATGAATATTTTTATCAAGAAAAATAAATCATGTTTTATTTTAAAGTGTTTCATTAAATGAAAAAATTGAAGGATCCTGGAACACCCTGAGAGGGGAGGGGTGAATCAGGGTGTTAACTTTTTCTTTTTAAAGTTGTGGATCTTATTCCCACATTGGTAGGAACTTGTTAAACCTATCAAACAAATGGAAATAGGAAGTTGACGTAACACTTTTACTTGGTTTACCATAAAGGGATACGTCCAAGGAGCATACGCCGACAAGTTTTCGGTCGTACCTAATTACACTAAACTTCACTAGCTGTGAATTACAATGTTCAGGTACAGTCATTCTGTCCTAGACACACTGCCTTTACAAAAGTTCAGGGATATCTCACTACATCCCTCAGGTCACTCACATTGACTCCCCCTGGCTCACTTCCTTTGGTGAAGTCCCACTCAGTTTATAGATGTGAAGGTCTCTTCATCATCGCTAATGAATACATCCTCTGTTGTATGTAGATGCTCTGTTGAAGTCCAACTTCCACCCGTAGACGAATCTCACTTTGCACTAAAGGTATCAGGCAAACTTCCATCTTTCAGATAGCCCCAAAAAGACTAGCATGCTTCAACCACACCTAGCGAGTTTCTCCAAGCCAGCGCGCAAGTTTTAAGGCGGTGCACAAGTTCTCCTCTACCACTTGCGCGACACTTGTTTTTTCAACCTCAAACTTGCGTGACTCACACTCTTTTCCAACCAAACCGGTTTTGCACGCAACTTTCAACTGTCCCGCTACTTCAAATTCTGGCATGCAAGTGTCACCAAACCACCTACGTGACACCTCCTTTGCCAACTCCAAACTTGGGAGACCCACACCCTTTCTCACCCAAACCACCTTGGACACGCAACAAACAACTGTCGCACAACTTCTACTTGCGCGACCACACAGCCACTTAAGCGACCACTACACCTGCGTGAAGGGAGATCTGAATTTCTATAATTAGTGAACTTCTCCTCCAAATATGAGGGGTGGTACTCTATTTATAGGCATTCTGGACACCCTGCGTGATGGCACACAAGTCTCCTCTCGGTGCGTAAGTCCAACCACCCTAGTCTCTTCCGCGCTAGTCACTTGCGCGACCACACCCAAAACTTGGGCACCCCTTCTTCCTTTGCCATATTTTGATGTTATGATCTTGAAAAACATATGGAATAAAAGTTTCCAAGCCTCCATGTAATCAGCGTGCAAGTCACTTTTCCAAGAACACTTTTCTCCATTTGTAAATTTTGAGGTCCATAAATTTAGCAAACACTGGAAAACGATGCCACCTTCAATACTGTTATCTACTTGAACTGTAATATCACTTTGTTGGAACATATTCTGAATATCAATTGAGGATTGACAACAAACACAAAACACACTCCAATTCATCCAAATACAACCATGGTTCCAACAAAAATAGACAGTGAGTAGAAGTGTCTACTTCGTAATATTTGAGTTGTTATGTAATAGTTATGACCTAATTCCCTAAAACGATAAACCTAAAAAGATAATCAATATTAAATAAAGTAAATTCTTAATTAAAACTCAATATTATGTAATGTTTAAGGCTATGTCATTTTATTAATTTTAGTTCATTTAGTATTAGGAACTCTATAGTATGATAAAACCCCCACACTATAAAATAATAAATATTTCCTTTTATGAATATGAAATTCATCTAATAAATCCTCACCCTAAAAATTTAATGTTAACATAGATTTATTAATCATGCAATTTACTATTTCTACTAAAGTACTATTTTCCCTTCAAATAATGAATTTTTCTAAGGTGTATAAGGAGAATTAATTTTATGAATTATACCACTTTATTCATAGGACTCATTAAACTCATTAATAAAGTATTCAACACATCATCTGAGCATAATACTTTAATATTTTTTGTTTAATTGGTTTTCAACTTCTAATCTATACTTATTAAACTTATCAAAGGCTTAATCCTTTATTCTATGAAGATATATATGTAAATATCTACTATAATTATCAATAAAAGTAATAAAATATATTTTTCCTCCATGAGTTAATAATCCATTTAATTCAAAAATATAAAAATGTACTAATTCTAATATATCTGAATTTATTTCAACACCATAAAAGGTTTCTTAAAAATTTTAGATTATACACATGTTTCACTTTTATTAAATTCATTTCCAAAGTTAATTAAGTTTAACCTATTAATTACTTTTAAGGAATTATAATTAATAAGTGCTAAATGATAATTCCATAAATTAGTGATTTTAATCAAATTATTAATGTATAGTTGACACATTCCATCATTTGAGTACCCTTTTCCCATAAACATGCCTCCGTTTGACAAGAGAACCTTGTCGGATTCCAATGAAAACCGAAATCCCTTCTTACATAGAAGATTGAAAAAAACAAAATTCTTTCAAATTTTATGTACATATTACACATTAAGAGGATATAACTTATTTCTAGAAGTAAAGTCTATCTCCATGATTCCTTGTCTGCTGACATTGATGCATGAATTATTTCCAAGTTTAATTTATTTATGATTGTACAATTATCAAATATTTTTAACATCAAAAGATCCTTAAACACATGAGCCATTCATCCATAATCAATCCACCATCCCATATTCATCGAATTCATATTGGATTTGGATATCATTGCAACTATATTCTCTTCAGTCATAATATTTTTATATGGTTTATCAACTTTATTTAGATAATGAAATTTCCATGAAAAATTCTCTAGTTTACCACAGATAAATAATTATCCTTTCTTCTTGAACTATGGACTTATCTTTTTGACATGTATGGAAGAGTTTTGTTGTGCCTTTCCCTCAATGATATTAATCTTGGTATCAAATTACGAAGCCATACCCATGTCTCTCAACATGGATTCTTCTTCAATTAAAAGAAGTTTTTTCAATTTTTCTAAGGAAATATCATCATTATTTTTAATAAATTATTTACCAAAATATTTCCACATAGGTTAAAATTTAGAAATAACTTCACTATCTTGAGAAGTCTCTGGTATATTAATATTAAGGGAAAAATTTTATTTCTATAACTTGTATCTCATGAACTTGATCCAACACCAGCTTGTTATCAACCATCTTTAGGTTTAGATAATTTTCAATAAGAAATTTATTGAAACCTTATTCATTAGCATTGTAATTAAACTTGTTGCATCCCATATCTCTCGAGTAGACTTCATTTGGAAAAAGTTTTCATAAAGATGATTTGATAATGTTTTGAGAATATGTCCTTGATAAAAAACTTGATCATCTTCATGTTTCTTCCTCATTAACTTAATATTCTTGGCTTGCATCATGTAAAAGGGTGTACCATTTGAATTTTGAGCAAGCTCATCGGGAGTGGGAGGAAGATTTGGCACAAAATGTAAAAAATCTTTAACACCATAAGAAACTTCATCTTGTCTTGACACTAGGATAAGTTATTGCCATAAAAATGTTCATGTTTGACCATGTATTGGTTCATCACTTTTAGGGATTTGAATCCATATTCTAGGTTCTTCCTTGGTATCAAACCCTTTTTATTATTGGAAAATAGGTAGGTAGATGAAGAATACAAATTGAATATAGATGCATGAATTTAATTCACCATCCAAAAGGGTTTGATCCACCCCCACTTTGTTGGTGTAGGATTATTGGTGGAAGTTTTTCTTAAGGATTTTACCAGGATTTAGGGAAAATCGAACACCAATTATCAGGAGCCCCATAGAACTGATGTTGGGAAAAATATCTGGATAATTTTTTGGATTGAAGAAGAATTAATTATAAGTGATCTTGTCATCACTTATTTATATATAAAAATCTGTGTGAATTGCACTAATTTGATCTCACTGTTTTGGTCAAAGAACACATTGGTTTTACTAACATGAAATAACTATTGGTGGTGGAAACTTGTTCAGATTTTGAAAATTCAAATTCCAACTATTACGACTAATAACACTATTACCTATTTTTATAATATATATATATATTTTATTTTTTTTGTTTTTTATATATATAAACATTTTTACCCAAATATATATTTTAAAAATATTTTTAAATAATTTAATAATATATATATATATATTTATGAAAAAACTCAATTTAGAATACCCATTTTTATAAGGGAGGAGGTTTGGAAATTCTACCCTCATTTCCAATGTGGCATTCCAAAAAAATGTCCACCTCATCAATACAAATAAAAAATGTTCGACCAATCAAAACATTTTATTATATTATTATTATTATTATTTATGGAAAAAAATTATAATAGCAACATAATCTCCTTGGGTATCCACCACCATGATGATGGAATACTACTTATACCAGAGAAAAATAGCATGGATTAACCCATCCTAATATATAGCCAAGAATATGATTGGAAAGGTAAGATAGAAGGGACGATGGGAGATGAGAAACATGATCCAGGAACAATGGAATCCACTAAATCCACCATCGAAGGACCACAGGCAATCATTAAAATGACAAGGGGAACAAAGAATAATAAAAGAACTATGAGAGATAACATTATCCCATGGATAGAGGATTCAATGCCATCATGGGTCACACCCACTAAATTTAGTGTCAACACTTTCACTATTGTAGATCCACACCAACACCAACACCAACACCACTACATCTTTATAGGATGATCACATTGAGTCAAGCATAAAAGATATAGGTAGAAGGTGAATGAGGCCCTCAACTATGATCCATAATTGCACATGGCCTCAATAATGATTTTTTATATGTTTTTTAAATAAATTATTTTTTTAAATAAACCTAGGTTTAATTTTTTTTAAAGTTAGGATGAAAAAGAGACATCAGCCTGAACACATTTTAGTTTTAGCCTAAAGGCATTGAGGTCAATGTTTTCTTTTCATTTTATCGACCTGGATTGATAACATGACAATATAGAAAAAAGGTTTCAATGCGAAAAACACCTTTCGCATTAATTTTAGAGAAATGAATTTTGTGCCTTAACATATTTCACCAAAATTAAAGTAAAAGCTGGTTCTAAAGATAACACCCTTCCCACACAACCTATCACACCCCGACTATTTAAATTATTTTATTTTATTATTTATTAGTTTTGGTTAGTCTCGTCAAGATGAAGGTAGAGTGCATGTTTAATTTTATTTGATATTTGATATTTTTGGTGGGTTTTGGATCAGTGTACGGGCACCACGCGGTTGGCGGTAACTATGCGGTTGGCCCAAATGCCCCTGTGGTTACCCATTACTTAAAATAATAAAACATTACGAGAATGAAATAAAGTAAATGTTTAAGACATAATAATAACAACATTATTGTGTATATAATAATTTTTTTATTAAAATTGTTAATGATCTTATTATCATTAAATGGATATAAATATAATTATTATTTAGATGTTATTAATTTTGTTATTATTTAAAAGAAAATGAATAAAATTATGATTACATTACTATTATTTTTATTGTTATTATTATTATTATCATTAAGAAAATTAATGGCGTTGTTATGAATATATAATTTTTGAAATTATTATAAATATTGTCATTAAAATTTTGTTATTATTATTATTATTTAAATTTTTATAATTTTTATCATTATTATTAATATTATTAACATTTTTTATTTTTTATTTTTATTAATTTTATTTTTTAAGGGTTTAATCTTCACCCTTTTTTATCCATCACACTCACCCCTCTTGTTTATTCCCCACGCACCTCCCTCTCTCCATGTTCCCCCTCTCTCCCATTTATTCCCTTTATTTTTTATCCCTCTCTCCAATCACTCACCCCCTCCCATTTTTTTATCTCATGCACTCCCTCTCTCCACTCACCCCTCATTACCCCTTTATTTCTCTTATTTTCTTTCCTCTCTCCACTCACCTCCTTCCAATCACACCCCCCTTTCATTACCCATCACACACCACTTTATCCCATTAATTAATTAATTTCTTTCTTTCTTTTATCTACCACTTTCACCCACTTTCCCCTTACCCCTTCACACTCACGCCCTATCTCCCCATTATCCCCTTACCCACACCCTCTCTCCCCATTATTTCCTTTCTTTTTTTATCCCTCATGCACACCACCTATCTTTTCTTTACCCCCCCTCATGCAAGTCTTCTCCCATATGACGCTTCTTCCAGCGGCTGCTCCTCCTCCCTCCGGCGGTTCCATCCGGTGAGTTATCTTCCCCATATTTTCCTATCCTCACTTAATTTATATGGTTTCCATGTTGGGTTTCTTATTGGGTGAACCCTAAAAATTAGGGTTAATATGTATCTCAGGTTTCCTTTGGATTTATGGTGTCCCTTTTGTCTGCGGGGCGTCGTTCTTCCTCCTATTGAAGTTTAATTCCAATCGCACGAAGTTTTGATAGGTGTTTCCAAGTCTTTATTTTCTAAATCCATTCATTTGATGCTTTCCATTTTGAATAAATTTATAAACTAGTTTCTCTCCTATATGACACCCTTGTTTAAATTATTATAGAAATTTGGAATTTATTTGATTTGTTTAAAATAGGTTTTAAATGATTTTTTGTGTAAATTGCATAGTTTTATGATACCTAGAAAGCTTGTTTGAATTTCTTATGTTTCTTTAATACGGAATTGAGACCTTATGAAAAGTATCGTCATTATTTTGTTTTAATGAAATTTTTTATTAATGAATATGGTTTGGTTGTGTTATGAATTGGTTATTGTGTTAAAACACTTTTATAAGGGTTTAAGGGGTTCAATGTTTTTAGTTGGAATTCCTTTAAAATAATGTGGGTATGTGGTGATTTTAGGGGCAAGGAATTAAAATTTTTTCTTGGTGTGGTTTGATTTCAAAAGGGTATCTCAGGTGTGTATGGTTTGATGTTGGTATAGCATGCTAAACATGTTAAAATGTTTTGGAAAGGGTTTAATGTCTTTTTTTGGATTGTTTTATGTTATATAAATGAAGTAGGTTTCCATTTATGGTTTTATGGTAATTGGTTTTTCTTGGAAGTTTAGTTTTCTAAATGGATTTTTGTTTTCAAATAAAGTTGGTCCCCTTGAGTGGTTTCTAAAAAGTATTTTAAATGTAGTTTTGGTGTTTTTTAAAGTTTTTTGGAAATCATGGTTTATAATGTGTTCTTTAAGGTTTGGTCATTTGGTTTGAAACATGTTTTGGTGTGGGTCAAAAAAGGGTAAAAGAATGCTTGATAATTGTGAAGTGTTTGAATGTGTGTTTAGAACTTAAGGGCCCATTTAGCTTTTTAAATGTAGGAGTGGTGTTTGGAAAATATTTTTAATGAATGTGTGTTTATAACTTTAGGGCCCATTTAGATTTTTAAATTTAAGAGTGGTGTTTGAAAAATATTTTAAATAAATGTGTGTGTCCGGTTGGAAGCTTTAAACATTTTCTAAATTTTTTTAAAGTTTATATGTTATAGAAGCCTAGTAGGTACCTTTATTTGATAGGAAATGTATGTTTTTTAATATGGGGCACCTTTATAGGAGGGATATACCTTAGGGGTTTTCATATATTGGTGTCCGTGTTTTGGGTAGGCAAGTGCGGTGAGATGAGTCACACGTTCAAGGGCCTCCTACTTACACAATATTACTATAACCACTATGGGTTCTTGGTCATCTTATAGATTATCGAGTGATGATTACTCAATAGCCCCAATTAGTCGGGTTGGTGCCCCCTGGTAGATAGAGAGGCCAGGTGGAATTTTCTACTGATTTTTTCGTCAGGGCGATCAATGGGTTATAGACTATGGGGCTTCACCATATGCTGAAAAGTGGTTCCAAACTGAGTGCATCCAGGGGTTGTATAGGGATGTTCAGGATTTCCCATGGTTACAACTTGTATTGCTTGCTTATTTTCTGGCACACTGGTTTATTTTCATCTTGTATTGCCTATTTATTTTCTGATACAATGGTTTCTTTTCAGCTTGTATTATTTTCCTGTCTCCCCTTTTGACAACCCTGATGTCACTTGTTTGGTTTCATTTAAATAATGGTAAACTATTTTTGAAATAATATATGGCGTGATTTGGTTCTCATAGTGGGAAAGAGGTGTTAATTTTTTTAATTGGGAAAACCTTATTTTTATAATTTTATTTCAAACTAGTGTTAATGGACTATTTTGGGAAAGGAAACACTTGGAATCTATGGTGATTTCCTACTGATCTGTTAGCTCTCACCCTACCTATACCACTCGGTATCGGTAGACCCAAGCTATTTTACAGGTTCATCATTTGTTCAGGTTTCTAGTCTCAAGAGCTCTTGGTTGGAGTGAGTTTGGTATTGTGGTTGGAGGTGACCAAGCCGTCACATGGAGATAGTGGTATCCTGATCCAGTTTTAGTTTTATTCTTAGTTTCATTTTGCATGTTTTAATTTTTAGTCTCTTTAGTTGCATATTGTATCTGGATCAGCTTTTTATTTATTCATATTTAGTTGTGGGTTGTTGCTGCGTGCTCATTTTGATTAGTTTATTTATTTGATCCTATTTGTTGGGAGGAAATCGTTCCCACTCGATTTATATATATGATTCCCGACACTAGTTTCGAGCCCATGGGGATCAGAAACGCCTTTGGGTCATGTCGCAGACTGGGTTGGGTGTGAATTTATATGGAATCCTGACTTGGTTTGTGACAAAATGGAATTAGAGGAGGCCCTTGTTATTTGGGTTGCCTGGTAGATAGAGATTAGGACTATCAAGACTTGAGAGGTAGGTATGAGAAGGATGTCATGAACTCTTTCTCGTTCCGAACCCCAAGTTTCTAGGGGTAGTCTGGGTTTTGAGTCTTCTAATTTTTGTTTTGGGATTGAGGAATGAAAATGGAAGAAGGCTGGTGTCATGTCGTGACCTCACATGGTGTAGTGACCCATATGGAGTCTGAGTGCACAGTTGAGCTCCTACTAGCCATTGACACTTTCTTGGGGCATGGATCACTACCATGTCGTTGGGTTAAGTGTAACTACTAGTTCCTCATTCCGTAATATTTTTTTGTTTTGTGCAAGTTGTGTCTCTCTTTGATTTGATTCAGGTCGGTGCAAGTGGGTTTTTGAAAAAAAAATGAAAAGGGTTTTTGAAATGAAGGAGTTCTCTTCTGAATGACTTTCATTGGTAAAATTTGTTCTAAAATTGAAGTTGTCTTGGTTTGATAATCTGGTAAATTCTTATATTTTCTTGGAAGTTGTTTGGATGCAACCTTGGGTACTTATTAGGAACATCGACACATGTGAGGGCATGTATGGAAAGTGCGTGTTGGTGCGTATGGGTTGAAGCAGATGAATACATGTTCAATGGTTCATGGGATTACTTGGGTGTGTTTTGAAATTAAAGACTTGACCTTGTTGTTCTAAAGTGATTTTTAAAGGGGGAAATGATTTTTGGAAAATTTAATTTCGTTTAAAAAGTGGAGTTTGGTTTTTTGAAATTGTCCTTGAAGGAAGATAGTTTTTTTAAAAAAATTGAATAAAAAAAGTGGGCTTTTAAAGAAATGTTTTGGCCGAATTTATATTTGTTTGGTTATTTTCAGATGTAGTTACCTTTATTAATGTTTCTTTGTCTTAATATTGGTTTTTTATTGAGTTAAGTTTTTGTTTTGTGTTTCTTATGTTGTTCGGAGTATGCCTCCTAGAAAGGTCCCTTGTGTTGCCGATGAGTCATGCCCAAGTTTTGGTTCTTTTATGTGTCATCTCCCTTTGAGGTGTTGGAGGTATGTTAGAGGTGGTGGAATGACTTTTGGGAAGTGTAGTGTGTCTTTGTGTGGTTGGAAACTCCATAGGCTGTTAAGGTTCATGCCGTTTCGGGTTTGTTTAAGGGTTCAGTTTGGGACTAGTGGAGGTTAGTTGTGTTGTCGTCATTGGAGTTTGGGGAGTAGTTGGTGATAGTTGTTTTTTGTTAAGGTTCCCTATCTGGAAAGGAGTGCGTGCAGGAAAAACCTTCCCTAAGAGGTTATCTTCACTTATCCTGACACTTAGTTCATCAGGATTCCTTCAGACGTTCCATTGGTATGGCTAGTTTGTGCATTCCAAGCCGTCGGGCCGCATCCCTCCGAAGTCCTGTCATCATTGTGGTCATTCGGGTCACTAGGAGAAGTTATGTTGGAAGCATCGTTCGAGGAAGGAGTTCTGATCAGGGGATTCTAGTGTCTGACAGTGAGGCATAAGATGCTTCAGCCATCAGAGCCCCAACCTCAGGTCTTGGGGTGAAGCTCGCACATGGTCAACATGTCAAAGGTATGTGATACATTTGCTTGGTTATTTATTTTTTGTCTTGTAATAGAGACATTCAGGGTTCCCTTGTTCTTGTTTTCCTACTGTTGTAAGTTCACCTTTTGTGGTGATAGTGCGATGAACTTATCCTTTTGCGGTTATAGTTTTTGCGTTCTTCTAAATGCGACCTCTAGAATCGTTAGTTTTTCTTAAAACTGTTTTTGGACCTTGTGTGGGTTGGTCCAGGTTCAATTAGTGATCATTTGGATATGTGAGGTGTTGGGGAATTTTAGATAGGTGTGAGGGAATTCTTACTTTTGGTGGTGTTTTTATATGGAGTTCTTTATTCTGGTGCCCTGGTATGCCAGGTGGCCGTGTAGTGGTTTTCCGTTTAAGTCTCAGTGGTCCTATTCAAACCATGTGGATAAATCGGTAAGTTCGGTTGGGTGTTTCTGCGTTTCCCCCTAGGGTGGTGTGTTTGAGTTATAATTCTTGCATGAGGATAATTTTTGTGGTGGGGAGTACCCTCTCGTGTTCTCCCCTTGTTTTGTGCCATCGTCTCTCTTTTAGTCGGTCGGGTGTAACTTGTAGAGTGAATAGTCATCTCGAGGATCATATATATATATATATATATATATATATATATATATATATATATTCTAATGTTTTTGTTCAGGGAGTTAACCTGAGTTTCAGTGGTTTTTTAACTGGGTGACTTTCTTTGGGTATAATGTGTCTGTGGTGGGGAGAATTATCACACCCCGACCATTTGAATTATTTTATTTTATTATTTCCTAGTTTTGGTTAGTCTCGTCAAGGTGTAGGTAGAGTGCGTGTTTAATTGTTTTTTATATTTGAAATTTTTGGTGGGTTTTGGATTGGCATACGGGCACCGCAAGGTTGGTGGTAACTATGTGGTCGACCTTGATGCCCCTATGGTTACCCATTACTTAAAGTAATAAAACATTATGAGAATGAAATAAAGTAAATGTTTGAGACATAATAATGATAACAACATTATTGTGTATATAAGAATGTTTTTTATTAAAAATTTTAATGATGTTATTATCATTAAATGGATATAAATATAATTATTATTTGGATGTTATTAATTTTGTTATTATTTAAAATAAAATAAAAAAAATTATGATTACATTATTATTATTTTTATTGTTATTATTATTATTATCAATAAGAAAATTAATGGTGTTGTTATGATTATATAATTTTTAAAATTATTATAAATATTTTCATTAAAATTTTGTTATTATTATTTTTATTTAAATTGTTATAATTATTATCATTATTATTATTATTATTGACATTTTTTTATTTGTTATTGTTATTAATTTTATTTTTTACGGGTTTTAATCTTCACCCTTTTTTATCCATCACACTCACCCCTCTTCTTTATTCCCCACACACCTCCCTCTCTCCATATGCCCACCTCTCTCCCATTTATTCCCTTTCTTTTTTTATTCCTCTCTGCAATTACTCACCCCCTCTTTTTTTCATCCATCATACCTCCCCTTTTTTATCTCATACACTCCCTCTCTCCACTCACCCCTCCTTCCCCCTTTATATCTATTCTTTTTTATTCCTCTCTCCACTCACCTCTCTCCCATCACCCCCTTTCATTACCCATCACACACCACTTTATCCTCATTAATTTATTTATTTCTTTCTTTTTTTATCTCCCACTTTCTCACACTTTCCCCTTACCCCTTCAAACTTAGGCTCTCTCTCCCCATTATCCCCTTACCCACACCTGCTCTCCCCATTATTTAATTTCTTTTTTATCCCGCATGCACACCACCTATCTTCCCCTTACCCCCCCTCATGTACACCTTCTCCCATATTACGCTTCTTCTGGAGGCTGCTCCTCCTCCCTCTGGTGGTTCCATCCGGTGAGTTTTTGTCCCCATATTATCCTCTCTTCACTTAATTTCTAGGGTTTACATGTGGGGTTTCTTGTTGGGTGAACCCTAAACATTAGGGCTAATATGTATCTCGGTTTTCCTTTGGATTTAGGGTGTGTGTTTTGTCCTCGGGGGGTCGTTCTTCCTCCCATTGAAGTTTAATTCCAATCGCATGAAGTTTTGGTAGGTGTTGCCAAGTCTTTCTTTTCTAAAGCCTTTCCTTTGATCTTTCCATTTTGAATAAATTTATAAACTAGTTTCGCACCTCTATGGAACCCTTGTTTAAATTATTATAGAAATTTAAAATTTAGTTGATTTGTTAAAAATAGGTTTTAAATGAATTTTAGTGTAAATTGCATAGTTTTATGATACCTAGAAAGCTTGTTTGAATTGATTAGGTTTCTTTAAGAAGTAATTGGGCCCTTATGAAATGTATATTCATTATTATGTTGCAACAACATTGTTTATTAATGAACCTAGTTTGGTTATGTTATGGCTTGGTTATTGTGTTAAAACACTTTTTTAATGGTTTAATGGATTCAATGTTTTTATTTGGCTTTCCTTTAAAATAATGTGGGTATGTGGTGATTTTAGGGGTAAGGCTTTAAAATATTTTCTTAGTGTGAGTTTGATTTCAAAAGGGGATTTCGGGTGTGTATGTTTTGATGTTGGTGTAGCATGATAAACATGTTAAAATGTGTTGGAAAGGGTTTAATGTATCTTTTTGGATTGTTTTATGTTGTATAAATAAATTAGGTTGCTAAGTATGGTTTTAAGGTAATTGGTGTTTTCAAGGATGTTTAGTTTTCTAAATGGATTTTAGTTTTTCAAATAAATTTAGTCCGCTTGAGTGGTTTCTAAAAAGTATTTTAAATGTGGTTTTGGTGTTTCTTAAGTTTTTTGGAAATCATGATTTATAATGTGTTCTTTAAGGTTTGGTTATTCGGTTTGAAACATGTTTTTGTGTGGGCCAGAAAAGGGGTAAAATCATTTTTGATAATTATGAAGTGTTTGAATGTGTGTTTAGAATTTAAGGGCCCATTTAGATTTTTAAATTTAAGATTGGTGTTTGCAAAATATTTTGAATGAATTCATGTTTAGAACTTAAGGGACCATTGAGCTTTTTAAATTCAAGAGTGGTGTTTGGAAAATATTTAGAATAAATGTGTGCGTCCGGTTGGAAACATAAAATGTTTTCTGAAATGTTTTAATGTTTATAGGTTATAACAGCCCGATCGACACCTTTATTTGATATGAAATGTATGTTTTTAAATATGGGGCACCTTTATAGGAGGGATATACCTTAGGGGATATCATATATTGGTGTCCATGTTTGGGGTAGGCAAGTGTGGTGAGATGAGTCACATGTGCAAGGGCCTCCTACTTACACAATATTACAATAACCACTATGGGTTCTTGGGAATCTTATAAATTATTGAGTGACAATTACTCACCAGACCCAATTAGATGGATTGGTGCCCCCTGGTAGATAGAGAGTCTAGGTGGTATTTTCTACTGATTTTGTCATGAGGATGATCAGTGGGTTATAGACTATGGGGCTTCACTATACGCTGATAAGTGGTTCCGAACCGAGTGCATCCATGGGTTGTATAGGGATATTCAGGATTGCCCACAGTTACAGCTTTTATTGCTTGCTTATTTTATGGCACACTGGTTTATTTTCAGCTTGTATTACTTTTTTATTTTCTAATACAATGGTTTATTTTCATCTTGTATTATTTAACTATCTCCCTTTTTCACAACCCTGATGTCACTTGTTTGGTTTTATTTAAATAATGTTAAACTATTTTTGAAATAATATATTGAATGAGTTGGTTCTCATAACGGGAAAGAGGTGTTATTTTGTTTAAATGGGAAAACCTTATTTTTATAATTTTATTTCAAATCTAGTGTTAATGGATTGTTTTGGGAAAGGAAACACTTGGAATCTGTGGTGATTTCCTACTGAGCTGTTAGCTCACACCCTACCTATACCACTCGGTCTTGGTAGACCCGGGCTATTTTGCAGGTTCAGGGTTTGTTCAGGTTTCGTGTCTCAAGAGCTCTTGGTTGGAGCAAGTTTGGTCTAGTGGTTGGAGGTGACCAACATGTCACATGGAGATAGTGGTATCTTGATCTAGTTTTAGTTTTGTTCTCAGTTTCTTTTTTCATGTTTTAATTTTTAGTATATTTAGTTGTATATTGTATCTAGATCAGATTTTTATTTATTCATGTTTAGTTGTGGGTTATTGCTGTGTGATCATTTTGAATAGTTTATTTATTTGATCCTATTTGTTGGGATGAATTTTTTCCCACTCGGTTTATATATATGATGTTCGAAACTAATTTCTAGCCCGTGGGGATCGGGAATGCCCTTTGGGTCATGTCACGGACTGGGTCAGGTGTCGAGTCAGATGGAATCCCAACTTGGTTTGTGACAAAATGGCATCAGAGGAGGCCCTTGTTATTTGGGGTGCCTGGTAGATGGAGATTAGGACAGTCGGGAATTGAGAGGTAGGTATGAGAAGGACATCATGAACTCTTGCTCGTTCCGAACCCCAAGTTTCCAGGGGTAGTCTGAGTTTTGAGTAGGGGTGTCCAAACCTGACTCGACCCGATGGGTTTAACCCAACCCAACCGAGTTGGGTTGGGTTGGGTCAGGTTACAAAAAAAACCCAGGTCAGGTTCACATCGGGTCGATTTTATATGGGTTGGGTTGGGTCTCCGGTTGGGGTAATTTAGACCCGACCCGATCCGTGACCCGATGGGTGCCCAAACAAAAAAAAATCCCCTAACATTTTTTTGTCTCAGCCGCAGGAGAGCCGGCCTCACTCACCCCCAACATTTCTCTCCTCTCCTCTCCCTCGCGCTCTCACCCTCCTCCTCTCCCCCTGAAGAAACCCTACCCCCCTTCTTCCTCTTCCCTCGTGATCAACGATAGTCCTCCCTCCCTCGCTCACCCTAATTGCGCTCTCGTCTCGCCTCAGCCAGCCTTCTCCTCCTCTCTCTCCCACCAATCGACCCCGACCTTCCCTCATGGAGAAGAAAGAAACCCTACTCTACCTTCCTTCCCTCGCGAGTTGCAGTCAGACAAAACCCTAACCTCCCTCTCCTCCTTCCTCCTTCCCCGAGTTTCCCCAACCCTTGGCTTGCGGTGCCTCCTCCTCCTGTCTAACATACTAACAATAAGAAATTTTTATTCTAACCCATTATTAGTTGTGGCAGGGATTTTAATTTAATTTTTTTGTTCATTTTTTAAAATTTATATTTCTTTTAAAGGTGGATTAAAATAGGATTGACAAAGTTGGATTTTGGGTGTGCTTTGCGACGCCTCCTCCTACTGCCTGTTGCTGCGTGTGCGTGCGGTCTGGATTGGTTAACTAATTGGTAATAAATTTTTATTCGAAAACCCTTATTAGTGACTTGAATTTGGTTGGTGATTTTTAGAATTTATCTTTCTTTTACACCATTTATGAGTGTGCTATCACCTATTGTTTATACTTGTCAGAATTCATTTGATTATATGAATTTTGATTCATGTTTCCTAGTTTTGGATGATTCAATTTATTAAATTTAAGAGTGTGTGTGTGTTAGAGGTCAAATTATATTTTATTATTTTGTTATAATTCCTTGGGGTAGTGTACATTTCACATTAAAACATTTTATTTATGTTAACTACATATTTTTATCCATGGCATGAGGAACCTAGGTTACCAAGTGTAAATTTTAGGAATGTTTCCTGAGTGTGATAACTTGGCTAGACACCCATACCATAGTAGAATGTTATAACTAGATAGTGGGTCTATTTGTCACCAATGAGGCTTTTTGAAAGTAATTTGGGAGATGAGTTGTGTCACTATTAACTTATTGATAGAAGGTTCAATGTATAAACTCCAAGAGAAACATGTTCCATTATCTCCTTGTGTGTTTATACATGGATTATACATTATGTTGTGATCATTGATTATTTTTGGCATATGATTTGTCACATTTTTTTATATGCTTATATTGGATCTTTTTTAGTAAGAATCATGGTGGTGAGACTTTCCTTTTATGATTATTTTCAATTGTTTAGGACTTTATGCATTTTCATTTCATTAATTATTCCCTTTGACAACAGATAGCGATCATGTAAGGTGATAAAATAAGTGGTTCTGATTCTCTATTTGGCGCAAGAACCGAAAGTCAGATGGGGTCCACTCCAACTACACATTCAATGGAAATAGAAGGGGGGAGTAGTAACATACCAGTTGAAGAAAGTGAGGGTAATAGGTCTCCTGAAAAGGTAACAATTTCTAAATCTCCTACTGGTTCTATAATTTCTGAAGCTTGGGATCATTTTTATAAAAAAATGGTAGAGCTATTTGTAATTATTGTGTCAAAGATTATGACTACACATCTGGACAACATGGAACTAGTAATCTGAATAGACATTTGATAAGGTGCAACAAAAATCCACACAAAAATCTTGACAAAAGTCATACCACTCTTGGACTTAAGAAGAATTGTGAAGATGAGGATGATGGGATGGTTAAAATTTTAGAAGATCATTTTAACCAAGAAGAGTGGAGAATAGATCTTTCTAAAATGATAATCATTGATGAGTTATCATTTAATTATGTTGAGAATCAAGGTTTTAGAGAATTTATTGAAGTTGTTCAACCTAAATTTCAAGTTCCATCTAGGCAAACAGTTGCTAGGGATTGCTTGTAGTTATATTTGGCTGAGAAAGAAAAATTGAAGTCTATGTTTGATATGTTAGCTCACATGGTATGTCTTACCACCGACACATGGACTTCAATTCAGAATCTGAATTATATGTGTGTGAGTGCACATTTTATTGATGATAATTGGATATTGAATAAAAAAATCATCCGGTTTTGTCTTGTTGCAGATCATAAAGGGGAAAAAATTGGCCGAGTATTAGAACAAACATTAAAACAATAGGGTATTGAAAGGATTAACACTATTATAGTGGATAATTCTAGTTATAGTAATACAACGATCAGTTATTTGGTGAGGAGGGTTAATGATTGGAATGGGTCTATTCTTAATGTATAGTATATTCATGTTAGATGTTGTGAACATATTTTAAACCTTATTGTTAGTGATGGGTTAAAGGAAATATTAACATCAATTGCTAGAATCAGAGTTTCTTTCAAATTTGTGAGAAGTTCACCTTCAATATTGGCTCTTTTCAAAAGCATAGTCTAGGAGTTAAAAATTCCTAGTAAACAGACCATAATTCTTGATGTTCCTACTAGGAGGAATTATTGTTACTTTATGTTGGATGTTGCAGATAAGTATGAAAAAGTATTTATTCTCCTTGAGGAGGATACAAGTTTTAGGAGTGCTCTTGTCTGTGAAGGTGGGGCTCCTACAACATATGATTGGGAGCGTGTTCGTGTATTTTTCAAGTTCCTAATTTTTTTTATGATAGAACTATTGAGTTTTCTGGTTCTATGCATGTGACATGTCACACATTCTTTCATACACTTTGTGACATATATAGATCAAGAAATTTATTAAGAGTCATGATATTACTGTGAGTGTAATGGCTATTGCAATGAATCTTAAGTTGGACAAGTATTGGGGTATTAGTTCAAATTTTAATTCTCTCTTGCTTGTGGTAGTTGTTATTGATCCCCGATATAAATTGGAATATGTTTAGGATAGTTTTGAAATGATGTTTGACGATGAAGAAGAAAAAAATCTGTTGATCAGTAAATTAACAGAGGTTCTGAATAATATCTATAAGTTTTACAAATGTAGATATGCCATTTCAGTTGGTGATAAATGTGAGTCCAGTTCTCATCAAGAGTCACATATTCATGATGCTAGTACTGATAGTGAGGATGATGAGAAATGGAAAGATGCATATAGATTAAAGAAAAGGAAAAGGAAGCTGACACAACAAAATAATGAACTAGATAGATATCTTGAGATTGATTATTGTGAGGATGATTTTAAAGGATTTGATATTTTGATTTGGTGGAAAGGAAAGGAAAGAAAATATCATGTTCTCTCATGAATTTCTAGAGATATTCTAGTAATTACTTTAACTACAGTATCTTTAGAGTCATCTTTTAGTATAGAAGGATGAGTCCTTGATCCATTTCGTAGTTGTTTGAATCCCAACACTGTTGAAGCATTAATTTTCTCACAAAATTGGTTTAGAAAGTCTAAACCAATTGGCATTCGAAAGAAACTAGAAGAAGTGGAATCGATTGAATTAGGTACTACCATTAAAAATATTATGATTTTTTTTATCATTTTTCATTTGTCAATTATAAATGTTTGTTTGAAGAAGTAAAAGACTTACTTTTTCTTTCTTTTGTTGTGTTTTTTTAAGATATTCCACCATCCATCCCAATTCATGATCATAGTTTCACTATCTAAAGTAGAAAAAGCAAGGATGATGGAGCACTCTTAATTAAGGTATAAATTTAGGATTATTTTACAAATTCTTTTCATAATACTGTAATCACATATGAGTTTTTTTAGATCTTGTTTTCTGATATAGGCTAGATTTTTTATTCTTCTTTAAATCTGGTTGATGACTCAGTGAAAGATCAACTACCTACCCACTACCTTATTTTATATTGAAATGGCTATAGATGAGTGCTGCATATTTCATCCATTTTCATTCATTTATGATTTCTAATTAAGCATGTTCCGTCCTGCTACCTGCAATGTTTTCATTTCATTCCCTCCATGCATGCACTCACAAATCAAAGGGTCACAATTCATTTCCTCGCTCTCTAGTCTTGGACATTTTTATTCATGGGTGACAAACAATTTTTTTTGTTAGACATTAGATTGAAAACTTGGAAACAGTTCTTTTGTTAACTGGTGGAATATGGTATAGAAAAGAATTCAAGGTGAGGCCCTACATATCATATTACAAACAAATATCGAATGAGTTAGTCTATGTCGAGTATAATATAGGTCACTCATTAGGCCTAATCTAACTATGTTTCGATATCATTTTAGGTGTTTGTCACAAAAACAATTGATTATATGATAAGTGAATCAACATGGTATTTCAGGTATTCTATTCTTCTATGTTTTCTTTTTCAATGTGAAACTCTAATGCCTTCAAATTAGGGGATTCTCCTTAGCTACACCAAAAATAGAGTAGTTCATGAGTGTTTCCTCTCCAAGAGTCATCCCTCCCATCCCCCTTCTTTCAGAAATTGAATTCTTTTTATGGACCAATGATCATTTATTTTTTCATGCTTCCCTCTATGTGAGAGAAACATGGTTCTTCATATAATTTAGTTAAATCTTCATTCATTAGGGATCAGGTTTACTTTTTATTGAATAGTTGACACAACACTAAAATGAAGGGACTTGGTGACTTTTTCTAAGGAATTAGTGTTCACCCATAATCCATCCCACGGTCTTTTTGACAGTGGAGTGTCTCCATGATTTACAGCATAGTTGGAATGGAAATATGTTCTTGGGATTTTAGATGATGGTCCTCATTTATTCATTTTTCACCTAAGAATAATTTTTTTACCCATGAGTCATCATAATATGCTAGTATCTGCAACTCGGATTCTCCCATAATTATCCAGAAAATGACAAAAGTTTATTTGTCCTTAGTGATGCATTTATTGGAAGAATGTATTTTCATTCTTACCTTATGTTAGAAAACATACACCCACCTATTCTTCTATTTTATGGTGACAAAAGCTTATCAAAAACATATTTTGACATTACATCCTTGTTTCCTTTTGATTCTCATAGAATATTTGTAAATTTTCACCCATCTTGGGTGTCGATAGGTAGTGATATCCATCGAGATATAGTGGAATTCCAATGATCCCATAGAGGATGTGCAGGTAGGGAAGCTTTGCTTAGAGTGCATTCGACTAGATCTCATCCTTGATCGATACAGAGCTCTGATTGAATCTAATTACTATGGTAACTCTCTTGAAAAGGTAGATTTACTCAGTTATCATCCTAAATCCATGTGTGGAAATTTAACGTGGCACTGTTAGGGTAAGTGGAATAATACATTTCCTCATAGTGGTGGATGATAAATAGTGGTAGTGACTTTTTGGAGAAATAGGTTGCACTCAATGAAATGAAGCCCTAGGCTCCATGCTGATATCCACACATAAGAGCACAGTCAAGTTTATAGTTAATATTTTAATTTATAAGATTATTTTGACATTTCCTGGGTTTTTGATTTTGTTATAAATCTTGTTCATGCTTATCTTTGTCCCCTATTACAATGTTGATAATCACAGATCTTGACGGTGCACAGTTTCTACAATGGGGAGGGTTTAAACTTCTCTGGGGTCCCAAAAAAGTTTCTTACAATCAACGGGTCATTAAGGATGAATGTGAGAACAAACCTGCAACTTTCTTTGGCATCCATGTTATCTCCTCTTCAATCACCCTGATATATTCAGAAATCGTAGTCGCAGCTGGCCAGGTGAGGGACCTTTTCCCTTGAAACACCTCTCTTGATGGTCTTGTTTGTTGGTTTGGTGAGGATTCAAAGTACTACCTTGCCTTGTGGGGTGGTTCTTGCAATGTTTCCTGCTATCTTCATGTTCCTGCATGTTCCAATCTTGGCCATTTTCATTCATTTCCTACAATGTTTTCCCTCCATGCTACCTTGCAATGTTAATGTTTTCATTTCATTCCCTCCTACTACCTGCAATGTTTTATTTGTTCCTAGGTAGGTAGAAAATTATTTAGACCATTAGACTTGTTTTATCCTCAATTTAAATATGGTTCTACAAGATTGTGAATTACCCATTTGATTCTCTGTTGCACTGATTACACCATAACCTGAATTTATGGTGAAAAATAGAGCTGGGTATAGCTGCACACAAGGGTCCTACAATGGGTTGGGTATGGGGGTGGAGGGGATGGGTCTGGGGGGGGCTAGACATGGGTCTAGAGGGGAGGGGCTGGGTCCGAGGGGATCTACAAGGGGGCTGGGTCTGGCTGCACACATGGGGGAGGGAGGGGGATGGGTCTAGCCGCACAGGGGGGGTCTGGCTACACAGGGAGATGGGTCTGGATGCACACATGGGGGAGGGAGGGTACTGGGTCTGACTATATAGGTGGCTGCACAGGGGCTGGGTCTGGCTGAACACAGGGGGAGGGAGGGGGCTGGGTCTAGCTACATAGGGGGATGAGTCTGGATGCACATAGGGGTGAGGGAGGGGGTTGGATCTAGTTGCACAAGCGGCTGGGTCTAGCTGCACATAGGGGGAGGGAGGGGGCTGGGTCTGGCTGCACAGGGGGCTGGGTTTGGCTGGCTGGCTTCACACAGGGGGGAGGGAGGGGGCTTTTGGCTGCACAGATGGGGGTCCTACAGGTCAGGGTCCTACGGGCTGGGTCTGAGGTGTAGTGTAGGGGTCGGGTCTGGGGTGTAATACATGGGTCAGATCTTGGGGGGGAGGGGGCTGGGTCTGGGGGGATGGCTCGGGCTGGCTTGGGATGGCTCAGGCTGGGTCGGCCTGGCTCAGGTTGGCTCGGGTTGGGTCGGGTTCACCCAAGTAACCCGACCCAAACTGACCCAACCCACAGAGGGTTGGGTTGGTTCGGGTCCTTCGACCATGAGTCGGGTAACCCGACCCCAACGGGTTGGGTTGGGTCAGGTCAGTTGCCCACAAAGTATGAGACCCGACCTGACCCAACCCGGCCCTTTCTCCTCAGGTTGGGCCCTAGAACACGCTCGACGCAACCCGACCCGACCCATGGACACCCCTAGTTTTGAGTATTCTGATTTTTTTTTTGGGATTGAGGAATGAAAATGGAAGCAGGTCTGTGTCATGTCGTGACCTCACATGGAGTAGTGACCCATGTGGAGTCCAAGTGCACAGTTGAGCTCCTCCTAGTCATTGACGCTTTATTGGGGTGTTCTCACTACCATGTTGTCGGGTTAAGCGTAACTACTAGTTCCTCATTCTGTCATTTTTTTGGTCTGGCGCAAGTTGTGTCTCTCTTTGATTTGATTTAGTTCGGTGCAAGTGGGTTTTTGAAAAAAAATGAAAAGGGTTTTTGAAATGAAGGAGTTCTCTTATAAATGACTTACATTGGTAAAATGTGTTCTAAAATTGAAGTTGTCTTGGTTTGATAATTTGGTAAATGCTTAGATTTGCTTGGAAGTTGTTTAGACACAACCTTGGGTACTCCTTAGGAACATCGGCACATGTGAGGGCATGTATGGAAAGTGCATGTTGGTGCGTATGGGTGGAAGCGGATGAAAACATGTGCAATGGTTCATGGGATTACTCGGGTGTGTTTTAAAATTAAATACTTGACATTGTTATTCTAAAGTGATTTTTAAAAAGGTGAAATGTTTTTTGGAAAATTGAATTTGTAAAAAGTGGAGTTTGGTTTTTGGAAATTGGCCTTGAAGGAAGGCATTTAAAAAAAAATTGAATAAAAAAATTAGTATTTTGAAAGAAATGTTTTGGACATGTTTATATTTGTTTGGTTATTTCCAGATGTATTTTCCTTTATTAATATTTATTTGGATTGATATTGGTTTTGGATCGAGGTAAGTTTATGTTTTGTGTTTCTTATGTTGTTCGGAGTATGCCTCCCAGAAAGGTCCCTAGTGTTGGTGATGAGTCATACCCAGGTTTCGGTTCTTTTAAGTGTCATCTCCCTTTGAGGTGTGGGAGCTCTTTAGAGGTGGTGGAATGACTTGAGGTAATTGGAGTGTGTCTTTTTGTGGTTGGAAACTCCCTAGGCTATTAAGGTTCATGCTGTTTCGGGTTTGTTTAAGGGTTTAGTTTGGGACCAGTGGAGGTTAGTTGTCTAATCGTCATTGGAGTTTGGGGAGTAGTTGGTGATAGTTGGTTTTTGTTAAGTTTCCCTATCTGGCAAGGAGTGTGTGAAGGAGGAACCTTCTATAAGAGGCTATCTTCGTTGATCCTGACATCTAGTTCAGCAGTATGCCTTGAGGCATTCCATCGGTATGGCTAGTTCATGAATTCCAAGCCTTTGGGCCGCATTGCTCTGAAGTTGTGTCATTATTGTGGTCATTCAGGTCACCGGGGAAGTTATGTGGGAAGCATCATTTGAGGAAGGAGTTTTGATTAGGGGATTCTAGTGTCTGACAGTGAGGCATAAGATGCTTCAGCCATCAGAGCCCCAACCTCAAGTCTTGGGGTGAAACTCGCACATAGTCCGTGTGTCAATGGCATGTGATACCTTTTCTTGGTTCTTTATCATTTTTATTGGAATGGAGACATTCAAGGTTCCCTTTTTCTTGTTTCTATGGTGTTTTAAGTTTACCTTTTGTGGTGATAGTGCGATGAACTTATCCTTTCACGGCCGTAGTTTTTGCATTCTTCTGAATGTGACCTCTAGAATCATGGATTTTTCTTAAAAGTGTTTTTGAATCTTGTGTGTGTTGGTCCGGGTTCTATTAGTGATCGTTTGGAGATGTGAGGTGTTGGGGAATTTTAGATCGTTGTGGGGGAATTCTTAGTTTCGGTGGTGTTGTTATAGGGAGTTCCTTATTCTGGTGCCCCAGTATGCCAAGTGGCCTTGTAGTGGTTTTCCGTTTATGTCTCAATGGTCCTATTCAACCCATATATAGAAATCAGTAAGTTCAGTTGAGAGTTTCAGCATTTCCCCCCCTCGAGGGTGGTGTGTTTGAGTTCTAATTCTTGCATTAGGAGAATTCTTGTGGTGGGGAGTACCCTCTTGTGTTCTCCCCTTGTTTTGTGCTATGGTATATCTTTGAGTTGGTCGAGTGTAACTTATAGAGTGAATAGTCAGCTTGAGGATAATATATATATATATATATATTCTAATGGTTTTGTTCGGGGTGTTAACCAGAGTTTTGGTGGTCTTTTAACCAGTTGACTTTTTGGGGGAATAAAATGTCTGTGGTGGGGAGAATTGTCACACCCAGACCATTTAAATTATTTTATTTTATTATTTCCTGGTTTCAGTTAGTCTCATTAAGGTGTGGGTTGAGTGGTTTTTTTTGATATTTGACATTTTTGGTGGGTTTTGGATTGGTGTACGGGCCCCACATGGTTGGCAGTAACTGTGCGGTCGGCCCAGATGCCCCTATGGTTACCCATTACTTAAAATAATAAAACATTACGAGAATGAAATAAAGTAAAATTTTAAGACATAATAATAATAACAACATTATTGTGTATATAAGAATGATTTTTTATAAATTTTTTTAATGATGTTATTATCATTAAATGGATATAAATATAATTATTATTCGGATGTTATTAATTTTGTTATTATTTAAAAGAAAATGAATAAAATTATGATTACATTATTATTATTTTTATTGTTATTATTATTATTATCAATAAGAAAATTAATGGCGTAGTTATGATTATATAATTTTTGAAATTATTATAAATATTTTCATTAATTGTTTTTGTTATTGTTATTTAAATTGTTATAATTATTATCATTATTATTATTATTAACATTTTTTATTTATTATTGTTATTAATTTTATTTTTTTAAGAGTTTTAATATTCACCCTTTTTTTATCCATCACGCTCACCCCTCTTCTTTATTCCCCACGCACCTCCCTCTCTCCACGCCCCCTCTCTCCCATTTATTCCCTTTCTTTTTTTATCCCTCTCTCTAATCACTCACCCAATTTTTTCATCCATCACACCTCCCTTTTTTTATCTCATGCACTCCCTCTCTCCACTCACCCCTCTTTCCCCCTTTATTTATATTCTTTTGTATTACTCTCTCCACTCACCTCTCTCTAATAACCCCCCTTTCATTACCCATCACACACCACTTTATCCCCATTAATTAGTTTCTTTTTTTTATCTCCCACTTTCCCCCACTTTCCCCTTACCCCTTCACACTCATGGCCTCTCTCCCCATTATCCCCTTACCCACACCCACTCTCCCCATTATTTACTTTCATTTTTTATCCCTCATGCACACCACCTATCTTCCCCTTACCCAACCTCACACACGCCTTCTCCCATATGACACATCTTCTGGAGGCTGGTCCTCCTCCCTTCGGTGGTTCCATCCGATGAGTTATCTTCCCCATATTATCCTCTCTTCACTTAATTTCTAGGGGTTCCATGTGAGGTTTCTTGTTGGGTGAACCCTAAACGTTAGGGTTAATATGTATCTTGGGTTTCCTTTGGATTTAGGGTTTGTGTTTTGTCTATGGGGGGTCGTTCTTCCTCCCGTTGAAGTTTAATTCCAATCGCACAAAGTTTCGTTAGGTGTTTCCAAGTATTTATTTTTTAAATACTTTCCTTTGATACTTTCCATTTTTAATAAACTTATAAACTAGTTTCTCACCTCTATGGAACCCTTGTTTAAATGATTATAGAAATTTGGAATTTATTTGATTTGTTAAAAATAGGTTTTAAATGAGTTTTAGTGTAAATTGCATAGTTTTATGATACCTAGAAAGCTTGTTTGAATTTCTTATGTTTATTTAAGAAGGAATTGGGCCCTTATGAAATGTATTGTCATTATTATGTTGAAACAACATTGTTTGTTAATGAACTTCGTTAGGTTGTGTTATGTCTTGGTTATTGTGTTTTAACAATTTTGTAAGGGTTTAATGGATTCAATGTTTTTATTTGGCATTCCTCTAAAATAATGTGGGTATGTGGTGATTTTAGGGGCAAGGCTTTAAAATGTTTTTGTGGTGTGCTTTTGATTTCAAAATAGGATTTCTAGTGTGTATGGTTTGATGTTGGTGTAGCATGATAAATTTGATAAAATGTGTTGGAAAGGGTTTAATGTCTTTTTTTTGGATTTTTTATGTTATATAAATAAAGTAGGTTGCCAGTTATGGTTTTAAGGTAATTGGTGTTTTCTTGAAAGTTTAGTTTTCTAAATGGATTTTTTTTTCAAATAAAGTTGGTCCCCTTGATTAGTTTCTAAAAAGTATTTTAAATGTATTTTTGGGGTTTTTTATGTGTTTTAGAAATCATGGTTTATAATTTGTTCTTTAAGGTTTGGTCATTTGGCTTGAAACATGTTTTGGTGTGGTTCATAAAAGGGTAAAAGCATGTTTTATAATTGTGAAGTGTTTGAATGTGTGTTTATAACTTAAGAGAAAATTTAGCTTTTTAAATGTAAGAGTGGTGTTTGAAAAATATTTTGAATGAATGTGCGTTTAGAACTTAAGGGCCCATTTATCTTTTTAAATGTAAGAGTGGTGTTTTCAAAATATTTTGAATAAATGTGTGTGTCCGGTTGGAAACTTTAAACGTTTTCTGAATTTTTTTAAAGTTTATATGTTATAGCAGCCCGATTGGCACCTTCGTGTGATATGAAATGTATGTTTTTAAATACGGGGCACCTTTATAGGAGGGATATCCCTTAGGGGTTATTGTATATTGGTGTACATGTTTGGGTTAGGCAAGTGTGGTGAGATGAGTCACGTGTGTGAGGGCCTCCTAATCACACAATATTACTATAACCACCATGGGTTCCTGGGCGTCTTATAGATTATCGAGGGACTGTTACTCACCAACCTCGATTTGACGGGTTGGTGCCCCTGGTAGATAGAGTGGTCAGGTGGGATTTGTTACCTATTTTTTCGTGAGGGAAATCAGTGGGTTATAGACAATGGGGCTTCACCATACGATAGTAGGTGGTTCCAAACCGAGTGCGTCCATGGGTTGTCTAGGGATGTTCAGGATTTACCATGGTTAAATCTTGTATTTCTTGCTTATTTTTTGGTACAATGGTTTATTTTTGGCTTTTATTGATTGTTTATTTTATTCTACAATGGTTTATTTTCAGATTGTATTATTTACCTTTCTCCATTTTTCACAACCCTAATATCAACTGGTTGGTTTTATTTAAAGAATGGTAAACTATTTTTGAAATAATATATGGCGTGAGTTGGTTCTCATAGTAGAAAAGATGTGTTATTTTGTTTAAATGGGAAAACCATATTTTTATAATTGTATTTAAAACTATTGTTAATGGAATATTTTGGGAAAGTAAATGTTTGGAATCTGTGGTGATTTCCTACTGATCTGTTAGCTCACACCCTACTTATACCACTCAATCTCGGTAGACCTGGGCTATTTTGCAGGTTTAGCATTTGTTCAGGTTTCTTGTCTCAAGATCTCTTGGTTGGAGCGAGTTTGGTCTTGTTGTTGGAGGTGACCATGACATCACATGGAGATAGTGGTAGCTTGATCCAATTTTAGTTTTGTTCTCAGTTTATTTTTGCATGTTTTAATTTTTAGTCTGTCTATTGTATCTGGATCAGCTTTTTATTTATTAATGTTCAATTACGGGTTGTTGCTTCATGCTTATTTTTATTAGTTTATTTATTTGATCCTATTTATTGGGATGAAATCGTTCCCACTCAGTTTATATATATGATTCCCAACACTAGTTGCCAGCCCGTGGGGACCGAGAATACCCTTCGGGTCATGTCACAGACCAGGTTTGGTGTCGAGTTAGATGGCATCCTGACTTGGTTCGTGACACAACCTATAAGAATCCACTCACACATAACCCTTATCTTCATTAAATCCACCCCTCTCTAATTCCACTCCCTATCTATCTATGCTTTGTAAAATGTTTTTTTTGTGCATTATGGTTTTGGTGACCAAAAAGGAGTGAAATATCTATGAAGTGCAGAATTTGTGAAGCCTCATTTGGAGGTATTTTTTATTATTTATTTTAAAGTTTATTATTTATCTAGTTTAGTTTTTAGTTAGTTTTAAATATGTTATTTACTTAAATTTTTTAGTTAGTTTGATATAATTCATGAATAATATTTAATATTATAAAGTGAATTATTATTATTTATTAATTAATCTTGAATAAATAATTTATAATTAGTCTTAGTAATAGATTTATTGTTATAAGAAGATCACTATTTAGTATAACTTAGTAGTTTTAAATATTAGTGACATAATTAGAAATTAATATTCATTAGACGATGAATAAATATTAGTGAAATAACGATTCAATAATAATGAACTATTAAATAAGTAATGATTAACAAATGCTAAAGTAATAATTAAGTATTGATTAACTAATTAATAACAAAGCATAACTTAGGATTAATAAATGATTAGATAATGAATAACCTAGGATTAACTTTGGACTAACTGAGGATCATATAATTCTCAATTAATGATTAACTAATGATTAAATAATAATTAAATAATGATGAACTATTAATTAACAAATATCTAACTATAAAGTAAGTACTTAATAACTATTAATTTAGTAATGATTAACAAGTGATTAAGAAATGAGTAAGGCATAACTAACTTATGATTAAATAATGTTTAAGTAATGATTAACTAATGATTAAATAATGATTAAATAATAATTACTTAATGATTAACTGTTAATTAAATAATGATAAACTATAAAGCAATCACTTAAACTACTAAAAAATGCACAATATACAGTGCTAGCCTTTAATAGTGCTAGTGAAAAGTGATGATAAATGCTGCCTTTATCAACACTAATCTCTAAAAAAAGTGTTGATAAAAGGAACCCTTTATCAGTGCTTTTTTTAGTGCTGATATAGGGTTACCACTACCATAGACCGCACCTTACTCATTGTGGACTTTTATCAGCACAGAATAGAAATTGCTGATCAAAGGGTTACATTTATCAGTTCTAGCTAAAAACACTGATAAATGTAACTTTTATAAGTATTTAAAAAAGCACTAAAAAAGATATACCCTTTGTCTGCACTTTTTTAGCACTGATAAAGGTTGATCTTTATCAGTGTTATTATTAACACTGGTAATTTTTTTTAATAAAAAATATTATTAATATATATAAAAATATCATATTTATATTCAAAAAATAATATTTATTTATATACATTAATTAAAAAATGCATGTATATAATTAATATAAATATGATATATTAATATATATTTTTAATAATTAAAAAATATATATAATGTTTTTTAAAAAGTATTTATTAAATTATAAATAAATAAATATATATTTAAATAATTATAAAACTATAATAAATATTTATTATATTTATAACTATATATATATATATATAAATAATTATATAAATATATATAATTATATAAATACATTTATAATTATATACAAATATTTATAAATATATTTATTTATAATTAGGGTTATAAATAAATAAATAAATTTAAATAATTATAAAATTATAATAAATATATATTTTATAGAGTTTAGGGGTTTTACTCAATGGGTATCGATTTGGAGTGCTGTTTTGATCTTGTAGAGGTTTTTGTACCTCCCCTGAAGATGGCTAAAGCTCTCACAAAGGATGTAGATGAAGGTTTGGTGAAGGAGGATACAATCTCTTGGTTGGGGGAGTGCGATGCGTCGATGAGTGTTAATAACTCTTGACTATTATCTGATTCCTACTCTACTTCAGAATCCTTGGGAAAGGTTATATAGAATGGTGATATGGTATTTGTCGAACCAAACTCTGAATTTTTTAGGGATCAAAATGAAAGATGTAAAAACTTGATTATTGCTCGATTGGCCACGCAATGAAAATCCAACCCATGTAAGCTTGATGATTTAAATAGGCATTTGTTGTAGGTTTGGGGCTATGATGTATGGTGTATCATTTCCATTGGTTATAGTTTTTTCCAAATCATCTTCCCTTCATTGGAGATGAAAATAAAAGCTTGGGCATTGGATTTATCTCCCTTACGATGAGAACATTGAGTTTTCAATATTGGGATCCATGGTTTGATCCCGTGAAGGTAAGGATTTCAATTGCTCAGTCTTGGATTAGAGTCACAGGTCTGAACTGGTTCTTTTGGAACCCCAACATCCTTTGGGATGTTTCTTATGCTGTTGGTAGGCCTACAAAGTTTTATAAAGAAATTAAAGTTCCCAAGTTTGGTAATTTTGACTGTATACTTATTGAATTTGATTTGTATTCCCCATTCGTTGAAATAAATGTTTTTAGTGGTTGATGAGTTAAAATTTGAATTATCAATTGAGTTTGATAATGTGTCTGAATTTTGTTTTGTCTGCTGTTGTATTGGTCATGATAAAAAGAAATGTCATAAGGGTCATAAATTCTCAAATTGTAAGAGATATGGCCACCTTGTGGCACATTGAAAATTCAAGCTTCCTATGTTAAATGTAGAGGATAAAATTAGAGATCCTGGGAAGAGGTAGAAGGTATAGGCTTGGATCAATGGTAGGAGAAACTAAAGGATTATTATAGAGATACTGAAAGAGGTGGTCCCTCAAGAAAATATAGTAGAGATGGGAAGACACTATGTGAGGTTCATAAGGGTCCTACCTAGCCCCCCCCAATTTGGATAATTTCAAAGGTAGGATGATTTTTCTACTACGCAGATGGAGGTATGAAGGGTTCCTCTATATGGGTTTGATTCTTTCCATGGAGAGTTTTTTAAGTTAAATGTATTCTTTTGAATTTTATGTCTTTTTTTTGGAAATCACAAATCTCTTTATACTATCATACTGACATTTTCTATGATACTGAATCTATCTATCATACTGAATCTGGCCATCATACCCACTCTGTTTATCATACTTACTCGACATTGGCTATTGTACATAATGTTTTTATCATACTGACTATGTTCATCGTACTCACATTGTGCATCTTACTCACTTTGCTTCATATCAGTATTTTTCACTAAGTAATATTAATCGTACTCATGTTATACTTTTATCACATGCATGCTTTTATTCATTTATCAAAACACATGGTCTATACCAATCATACTCATGTTATCATTTTCATTTAGCTATTATTCTAAGAAAAATGATGTTTTAGAGTTAGTTATAAACTAATCAAAACTATGTCATGTTTTCTATTTCAATATGACCGTTACAATGCCAAGTTTCCAAGTCCCTCCAAGTTTTATGGAGAAACATGACCGTTGGAGAAAATATGACTATGGAACCTGAGGCCTATAAATAGGAGGTCATTTTAAGTAGAGACAACTTATTCAGTTACTTCCAAGTTCTAGAGAGAGACTGTGTGACTTATCTCTACTTTGTGTTAAAGCCTTGAAATTAAAAAATGTGAATGACTCGTTCTTAGTTTTTGTATTTCAATAAGTGCTTTGTTTTTATTTGTGTGTCCAATCAGTTGATAATGATCGAGGGCTATCGGGGATAGGCAGCCGGTGTGACCGATCATCATATTGAGGGATTTTGAGTGTTTGAAAGACATAGGTTCCAATTACCTGTAAAATCGAGGGCTTTGGGGGATAGAAAGACAGACGTGCCGATCATCATATCGAGGGCTTACCAGTTTTGGTAAGACATGACTATTATCCTAGGTGAATGGATACCCTAATCTTTGGGATAGAATATTTTTAATACCTTTTACGTTTCTACTGCTTATTGTAATAGAAAGATAATCCTTTTATTTCTTCTTTCTATTTGTATTCTTTTTTAATTATTTTAATTACAGCTTATACTTTTAGTATTGATTATATATGCTATATGGTAGAATAATTTACACTTTGTATTACTCTGATATTTTTATTCAATCCAAATACAATTGTTTCATAACCTGTGGTATCATAACAAAATCATCAGACTGAGAGTCAGTCCGATCATTTGTTTTATTTTATAATAGGCATTGTGAATTGTTTTAGTTTATATTGTACTAAACTAAGAACCTTCCATAAAGGTTTTTATAGTAATTTTTAAATATAGAATTCACCACCTTCTTTTATTTGTGCCATCTCATATCCATTTAGATCTAAAAATTGGTATTAGAGCCATTTTTTCACTTCTTTTTATATTTTTAATTACAATTTTTTCTAAATACACTAACTTGTAATTGTGGGAAAAGGATATTGTTTCTTTATGATGGTAGGCATGATGAATGTCAGTTCAATTTAAAATATTAATCCTACAAGACCACCTATTTTTGATGGTAATGATTTTGAATATTGGAGAGATCGAATGAATACTTTTATCATAAACACTAGTGTAGATAACATTTTTATGCTTACTAGTGAATATAAGATCCTTGAGAAAAAATTTAGGACTTTAACTACTCAATAAAAACTTGAATATCGGCTAAAATATAAGGTACGCAATACTTTATTGTGTTCTATGACCAGGTAAATTTATAGTCAAATCTCTTCATGTGAAGCTGCAAATTGTATATTGAAGAAATTGGAGATTACACATTTTGGTACTTCCAAAGTTATTGAAACAAGAATAGCTATACTAAGAGATGACTATCAAGCTTTTGAATTTCCTTTTGATGAACTTGTAGTTAAGGTTCAACAGATATTTATGACAATTTTTAACAGTCTTCAATCTATGGGAGAAAAAAATTTAGAATATGAAGTCTTAGTTGATAAGATTATAGACATTATTCCAAATGAATGGGAATCCAAGAGGATCACAGTTGATGAGTCTATAAATATTACTAATATTACTCTTGATGATCTCTTTAGAACTTTATTGAAATATGAAGGAAGAATTAAGAGAGATGTAGATAAAGTGAAAATTAAGAAGGGTGGAGTAGCATTCACTACTACATCGAATCCTACACTGTCTTAATTACCCATGAAAACTAAGTCAAGAAAGAGGAAAATTGAAGTCTTATAAGATTATAGTGATACTGATCAGTCAGAGAATGATCTTGGAAATATTTCTATAATAATGAATAATTTTTTTTGGAAATAAGGATTTCCAATACGGATATAAAAATACTTTCAAAGGTAATAAGGACAAGAAAGATTCTGAAGTCACATGCTATGAATGTAAAAGAGTAAGACACATTCGACCTGATTGTTCTATACTAAAAATAAATGATAGAAAGGAACGAAATTCATATAAGAATAAGAATAAATACTATAATTCCAACGGAAAGAAAGTATTTAATGTTAATGACTCCTGGAGTGCCAGTGGGGTGATTCTTCTGAAGACTCTTTTGATAGTGATATCTCAAATCACAAGAATGTTGGTCTCATTTCCAAAACTCCTTATTGTTTCTTAATGGAAAAGGTACACAGTTTTGAATATCTTACTAATATTTATTTGAGTAACAATTATCCTGATAAAGATTATTCTTATTATGAAGAAATATCCTCATGAGATAATGATAATTATTTACCTTCTTATGAAGAAGTTTACAGATTTTCTAAACTTTTAGAAAATTAAAATTGTAAAGTTTCAAGAACAATTGAGAATTAAAATACTATAATTTATATTTTAATAAGAGAAGTATCATATCTATCTAAATATATTGATTCTAAAACTCTTGAGATTGATTTTTTTTTTCTAAAAATCTTGAAAAAGTGAATTTTGAAAAGAGAAAAATTTCTAAATATTTTGATAATATAATTTTTGGGAATTTTTTTAGAAGACAAACTCAATTCTAAAACTAATACAAATGTGGATAAGAATTTGGTCATTATACTAAAATCTGAAATCTTTTCTTTGAAGAAAAATTTATCTTATTTCACTACTGAATGGAAAGAATTTGATAAAACGTATTCTCAAATTCCTCCTCTAAGGAATAGTTTTTGAATTGGTTATACTCATTCAAAATAGGCTTTTAATAACAATTTTCCCCAATGTGATCCATTATACACTAAATATCAATGTAGTGGACATTGGGAAAGAAATTGTTCTTTTAATAAAACTCAATCTTTGGGTTTCCAAAAAGCTCACTTCACAAATAAAATGTGGTTTCCTAAAATTTTTCTTGCTAATATTTCTAGATCTAAACAAGTTTGGATTCCAAAAGTTTAATTGTTTTTGTTTCAAGAAAACAAAACAAAAAACCATAACAATACATGGTACATGGATAATGGATTTTCCAGGAACATGACTAGAAATAGAAAATTCCTTGAAAAAGCTATCATAAAAAAAGGAGGAAAAGTTACCTTCAGAGACAATGCTCATGGAAAGGTTATTGGTATAGGTTATATTTTTTTCCTCAGTAAAGTTTTTATTTATAATGCTTTATTTATTGATGGTATTAGCACAACCTCATTAGCATAATTTAATTATGTGATGATGGTTACCTTGTGAATTTTAGGAATGATAAATATATAGTTCACAATTCCAAGGATTAATTCATTCAATCTACCCAAAGGCATGATAATGTTTACAATTTAAACTTAAAATACCTTAGGATCCAAGACTTACCTTTTATAAGTGCAATGTAAGACCAATATTGGTTATGGAATAAAAAACTAGGACACTGTAATGTTAGAAACTTATATAAAATCTCTAAGAAAGGACTTGTTAAAGATATACCTGATCTTAGGTTTGATTCTTCTAAAGTTTTCAATCCTTGTCAATATGGAAAACAACATAAGTTAAGATTTAAATCAATCAGTTAAGTCACAAATACCGATGCATTATAGTTAGTGCATATGGATCTTTTTGGTCCTACACAAACTAGAAGTGTTGGAGGAAAGTACTATGTATTTGTCTTAGTTGATTATTTTACTAGATTTACATGGGTATATTTCCTCACTAAAAAATCAGAATATTTTTGTTTCTTTAAATATTTTGTTACTAAAGTTAAAAATTATAAAAATATACCATTGATAACTATTCGAAGTGATCATGGTGGAGAAGTTCTAAATTCTGATTTCAAAACTGTTTTTAGTAAAAAAGGTATTACTCACAACTTTTCTACACCAAGAACACCTCAGAAAAATGGTGTTGTTGAAAGAAGAAATAGAATTATTCAAGATATAACAAGAACTATGTTGAGTGAACACTCAATTGCAAAACATTTTTGGGAAGAAGTTGTTAGTATTTCTTGTTATATAATAAATCGAGTTTTAATTTGACATTTTCTTAATAAAACCCTTTATGAGTTGTGGAAAGACCAAAAACCAAATGTTTCATTACTTCAAAGTATTTGGTTGAAAAGTATTTATTTTAAATACAAAAGATAACTTATATAAGTTTACATCCAAATCTTATGAAGGAATATTTTTAGGTTATTCCACCACTTCTAAGGCTTATAGAGTTTCAATAAAAACATTTGTGTTGTTGAAAAAACAATACATGTTAAGTTTGATGAAACATAACCTCTTTTTTCAAAAAACCTCCAAATATTGCTTCTGTAGTGTTTTCTAAAAATGATTATCAACCTATGATAAAAGATTATTCAAACATTGTAAATAATAAATATATTATTTTTGAGACATTTACACCTGAAGAATTTCTACCCTATTTTGATGAACATGTTTTTTAAAATCCAAATCAGTTATTACTTAGGAATCACCCCAGTGATAACATCATTAGTGATGTAAATCACCCAGTAAGGACTAGAAAATTCTTAAGAAATGAAATAGAACATCTTTCTTTTCTATCTCAATTTGAACCTAAAACTCCAAGTGAGGCCTTAGGTGATGAGGATTGGATTAAATAAATGCAAGATGAACTAAATAAATTCAAAAGGAATAAAGTTTGGAACTTGGTTGAAAACCTAAGGATACATCTGTTATTGGAGTAAAATGGGTTTTTAGAAATAAATGTGATGAAAATAGTATCATTTTAAGAAATAAATATAGAATTGTTGCTAAAGGATATAATCAACAAGAATGCATAGACTATGAAGAAACCTATACTCTAGTAGCAAGACTTGAATCTATTAGAATTCTATTAGCCTTTTTAGTATTCTATAATTTTAAAATTTTTAAAATGGATGTCAAGTTTACTTTCCTTAATGTATATATATAGGAGGAAGTATATATAGACAAACCCCATGGTTTTAAAGATATAAAAAATCCTGAATATGTTTAAAAACTTAAAAAATCCATTTATGGACTTAAAAACCACATAGAGCTTAGTATGACAGGTTAATAAGATTTTTGTTACAAAATAATTACATTAAGGGAACAACTGATCCAACTCTTTTTATAAAGAAAGAAAAAAAATCTTATGATTGTTCAAATTTATTTTGATGAAATCATTTTGGGATCAACTCAAAATTCTTTAACAAAATATTTTACAAATCTAATGAATTCAGAGTTTGAAATGGGTATGATGGATGAATTAAAATTCTTTCTCGGTTTTCAGATTTCTAAAAAATCAAAAGGTACTTATATATCTCAACATAAGTATATCAAGTACTTACTTAAAAAATAAGTATATGACAATAATAAAAGTATTAGTACTCCCATTGGAACCTAAAACACTCTTGATCTAGATGAAGTTGGGCAACTAGTTGATCAAACAAATTTTAGAGGCATGATTGGAAGTATAATATTCTTAATATCTAGTCATCTAGACTGAATGTTTTCTGTATTTTTATGTGCTAGATATCAAGAAAATCCAAAACAATCCAATTTAAATGTTGTGAAAAGGATTTTACAGTATTTAAAAGGAACTTTGGATTTATGCCTTTCCTATTCTTCTGGAAATTATTTTGAATTAATTTTTTTTGATCATGACTTTGGTGGTTTTAGAATTTATAGAAAGAGTACTTCTAGAACTTGTAATTTTCTAGGAGATTCTTTAGTTTCTTTATCATGAAAAAAACAACACTTAGTCGCACTCTCCACTGTTGAAGCTGACTATGTGGAAGCTGAAAGTTATTTTGCTCATGTTTTGTGGATGCAACACACACTCACATACTATTGAATAAGTTTTACTAAAACTCAAATATTATGTGATAACATAAGTTCCATTTCTTTAATTAAAAACCATTCACATCACTATCGTCCAAAACACATATATATTAAGCATCACTTTGTTAGGGACCATACACAAAAAGGAGATATTATTTTACAATTCATCAGAATGCAAGAATATATCGCTGATTTTTTTTACAAAACCATTAATTTCTATTTGATTTGAATATATTAAACATAATCTAGGAATGGTTACATTAAAATAATCATTCACATCTAGTTTCTATTTTTACAAATCTTCTTACATTAAAACACTCCTATTCATAGGGGTAGAACATTAACTTTTTGTTTTTTGTTTTATCTATTTTATATTATTTTGTTTCATATTTTATATTTTATCTTAATTATTAAAGTTTATAGTTCTATTTTATTATTAGTTTTTTTATTTGTTTTGTTTAGCTTCATTTTTTGTTCAATATTTTTTTTATTGTTTTTGAGTTTCTGTTTATCATCTTGATATTCTAATAATCAGTTTGACATTTTGTTTATCGATTTGACATTCTGTTAATCAATCTGATAGAGTCTTTTCCATCAGATAGACAACCTATGGTAATGGATTTGTTTTCTATTTTCTTGACAACCTATGGTAATGACTTTGTTTTCCATCGTCTTGAAAATATATGGTAATGAATATTTTTCCATCGGCTTGACAACCTATTGTAATAACTTTTTTTTCTATTGGATTGAGAACCTATGGTATTAACTTTGTTTTCCCTCGATCTGACAACCAAGATTATTCACTTTCTTTATCATTGGTTTGATATTTAATCATTATTTCAACAATTTATTTCCTATATTATATTATTTTCTTACTTTCATAATAATATAAAACCAACAACTCACTTGAAATCTTTGACAGGTACATTTTCTTCTCCTTTTTTTATCACTTTTCTTTTGAATTACTATTTCTTGTTTTAATTTTTTTAAAAAAATAATAAAATATTTTTTTTTTGTTTTTTATTTTTTTAAAAATATATAATTTTTTATTCTCTACTTATGGATTATTTATCTTCTAATATCACCTGTAGAAGACCAACAATCACCCAAATTTTCCTATAAATAGAGGACCCCCTCCTCGAACCCACACCGATTCTTCAGATTTCTCGGCGAAGCTTTGATCCTCTTTTTAAGACTTGGTATGATTAATTTTTTTGTCAATAAACTTTATGTTTCAGTCTTATGCCAATACTCTTTCCGACATGTCATCAAAGGCTTTCTCAAAAATGGATTTGTTCAGATAAATACTAGTTTCACGAGATTTATTTGATAATTATGACTCAACGATCAATATGATTATTTTTTACAAGGTTGGGAACATCTTTTTATCGAGAAACCAATATCTCAGGATCCGATTCTTATTGAAGAGGTTAGAAAATTCTATAATACTGTGTTATTTGATAAAGATTTGATAAATTTTATGGTGTACGATAGAAATTTTTCTATGTCCGTAAAAAAAGTAGCACATTTCCTCAATATCTCTACTAAAGGTGACTCCTTCTGTCCTTCTCATAAGATACATGAGGAAGTTAGTATGTTTAATAAGGAAAGATCTGAAAATTCAATATTTCTTATCAATGAGGAGAAAATAAAAGTAACTTATCTCTCTACAAACAATTGTTTTATTGTCCTTTGGATGCAAGGGTTTCTTATTATAAGAAAAGGGGATAGGGAAAATTTTACGGTTTCTGACATATTTATGTTAGATTATCTTGTGAATATGAGAAAGGTAAATCTCATGGGTTACATCTTAGAAACTATCAAGAATGTGAATTATAGAGAAATTAAGTCTCATATTATCATGTATCCAACAATTATCACAAAGTTTATTCTAAAAAGTTTTAATTTTTGAAATATTCCAGTGAAATGAGAATTGAAAGAGTTGAAGAGTTCTTGGAGAAACAAGAATAAAATAAATAGATTGAATGTTTGTTTTGATGGAAAGTTAAAAATATTTGTCAAAGATGTGGAAGAATCGACACCAAATAAATAGGCACCACTTATAATAGAATCAGCTCCAACAATTTTAGTTTCTCAAAAGTCAGATCCTCAAATTGGTGAAAATACAAAGGAGAAAACCAAATACAGTAAAGAAGTTGAAACTAAGTGGATAAAGGAAAAAGAACAAAGAAAAGAAGGTGATCCTCAGTTTGGTCTTGATCTAGATAAATCTATAGCCTAAAAGATGAGAATAGAAGATACTCTACAGGCTGAGAAAAATAAGAAGAAACTTTTGAAAAGAAAAGCTCAAGATTTTAATTTTTCCAATATTCTAAGAGGTATTGAGTTAGCAAGTGATCAACTGAAAGAAGAAATTCAATAAGAACCGATCATTTAGACTCTTCTAAAGAAATAAAAAGGGAATGAAATATTATAAGAAGTTATTCAATCATATTCATAATAGGAAGGTGAAGAAGAGGAATATGAATTTCTTATGGAATACCTTCATTGTTCTAAGAAAAGTATAGAAGAATATTTTCTTCCAAAACAAAGTGATGGGGTTCAAAAATAGGATTTTCATGCCAATCAACCACAAGAACAATCTATGGAAACTCAATCAGAAAGAGTTCCTTCCCCGGTCAAGAAAATGGCTCAATGTTATCATGTGGAGAGAACCGTTATCATTATTGACAAAGTTGAAAAACAAAGAGTGAAACAGAAGAAATAATTGAAAAGAAAATAGATAAAGGAAAAGGAAAACAACCTGATAACGACTCAATATGATCAAATGAACTTGAATCGTATGATGATGATATAGATTAAGACCACACAATTTCTTTGAATAAAAGTGACTACATTGTTCATGTTTTAAGAAGGATTGAAAAGACTATTCTTTATTTTCCCAAAATTAAAGGAAAAATAGATTTCATCATAAAGAATCAAAGAAAGAAATTCAGTACAGTAAGAGATCTTAGAAAGAAAGTAATGAAAGTAGATGATGATTTAAAGGGTTTGAGTGATAGCTCTATTTCTAATAAGAAAGCTTGTAACAATATGACCAAGTGGTCATACAAGATAGAGCGTTCAGTAAATGAATATAAGGAATCAATTGAGAACTTAAGGAGGATTTCAAATGATCTTTATATTTATTTCAATAAACATGATAAGGAAACAATTGAAAGTTCGAATTAGATTCCAAAAACTCATGGTGATGATGCTCATTCAGTGAAAGATTTGCAATGAAGGTTTAGTGTTTTCCAGTCAGAATTTTCAAAGGTTTCATCTTTCAAAGATGAAATAGTTTTGTTAAAAAAACAAAACACTTTATTGGATAAATAAAATAATAATATGCAAGATAGAATTGATACTCTTGAAGAAGTGATCATAATTCAATAAGACACTATAAAAAACTAGGATCAACTTTTTCCAGACCAATAAGAGCTTCTTAAAACTCAGGGTGTTTTTATCTTAGAAGAAAAGAAAGAGATTAAGAAGATAAAGGCCGTTCTCCATGATTTGATCAAGAAATAAAAATAAATATAAAACAAATGAATGTTTTACTATATCTTTCTTTCTTGATTGTCATTTGAAAATCTATGATGTTTTGACAATTTAATGAGGTTTATGTTTTCATTTCCATTTTTTTTGTATTTTTTTCTCTCTACCCTTTTTAGGAAACTCAAGAGTAACCCATTCTTTTTGTAAATCACAAAGGGGGAGAATGTTTTATAAAAGGGGAGAAATTTTTAAAAAGGGTGAGAATCATTTATGTTTTACTCAAAATTAATACATTAAAGAAAATAATAATCAAAATCAAGGAAAATATATATGAATACAATCCTTAAGAAATTCTATACCTAAGAAGGAGTTAGTTTTATTAATTTATTTATTCAGAAGAGTTTTTATAACTCAGGGGAAGATAAGTATTTATTTATAGTTTTACTTTGTGTTTTATGATTTCCAAAATGGGGAGATTATTAATTCAAAAGCCTTCTTTTGACTTTTATGCCTTTTGTTTTGGAAATCTAAAATATCTTTATACTATAGTATTGAATTTGTATATTGTAATGACTCTGTCTATCATACTAAATCTGGCCATCATACCCACTCTGTTTATCATACTAACTCTTCATTTGACATTGTACTTAATTTATTTATCGCACTAACTATGTTCATCATACTCACAATGTGCATCATACTCACTTTGAATAATATTAGTATTTTTCACTAAGTAATATTAATCATACTCATGTTATTCTTTTATCACATGCATGATTTTATTCATTTATCAAAACACATATTCTATACCAATCGTACTCATGTTATCATTTTCATTTACCTATTGTTATAACCAAAACGATTTCATAGAGTTAGTTATAAACTAATAAAAATGATGTCATGTTTTTTGTTTCAATATGACCATCAAAATGCCAGGTGTCCAAGTACCTCTAAGTTTTCAAGAGTAATATAAACATTGGAGAATATATAACCATTGGAACTTGAGCCCTATAAATATGAGATCATTTGAATCAAAGACCAATTCTTCAGCTACTTCTAAATTCTAGAGATAGACTATGTGAATTTTCTATTCTTCGTGCGAAAACCTTGAAATTAAGAAACAAGAATAGATCATTCTTAGTTTTTCGTATTTAAATAAGTGATTTGTTTTGCTTTGTGTGTCCGATCGTGTGATAACAATTGAGGGCTTCCAGGGATAGGTAGATGGTGCGACCGATCATCGTATTGAGGGATTTCAAGTATTTTAAAGACAGAGGTATAGATTACCTATAAAATCGAGGGCTTGTAGGATATTAAGATGGATGTTCCGATCACCATATTGAGGGATTTATAGTGTTGGTAAGACATACCTATTATCCTAGGTGAAAGGATACCATACTATTTGGGATAAAATATTTTTAATACCTTTTACTTTTACGCTTCTTATTGTAAGAGAAAGATAATCCTTTTATTTATCATTTCTATTTGTATTCTTTTGTAATTTTTTTAATTATAGATTATACTTTTAGTATTGATTATATATGCCATATAGTAGAATCATTTACACTTTTTATTACACTGATATTTTTATTCAATCTAAATACAATTGTTTCATAACCTGTGGTATCATAACAATATAATCAGAGCGAGATTCAGTTCGATCATTTGTTTTCTTTTATAAGAGGCATTGTGAATTGTTTTAGTTTATATTGTATTAAACTAAGAACCTTATTTATATATAAATTTTTAAATATAAAATTTACTCCTCTTTTATTTGTTCCATATCATATCAATTTCAATCAAACAGAGTTAGTAATTATGAAAGATAAGACAGGTTTCTTGAAATGTGATTTTGATGATCATGATGAGGTGAATGAGGAGAATTTTCTGTCAAAAATTGATCATAATGGGAATAAGCATGCTGATTGTACTAGTTCTATCCAGTTTTAGCGTAGTAACTAACCTTCATACAAGGAAATTCTGGTAACACCTATTGGACCCTCATCCATGGGAACTATATTGGGTTTTAAGCCTTTTGGTCTTTGTAATTAGCTTGAAGGATGATTAGGGATATGTGGGGAATTACCCAATAGTTCTTCAATAGGGGGATCTGGATGATGATGCTGTTGTTTCTTCCCAACCGAATAGTTATAGATGGTTCCTTTTGATGAGGATATTTCCTTGTCAATTGTTACAATGGTTCTTGGCCAGGTCCCTATAGGGGACTATTCTGGATAGGGTTTGAAAGCTCCTCATGCCATGTTGGATGATTTCCCTCCTAATGAGGGATTTACCAAGGAGGGTGTCAAGGTGAATGCTTGGGATGACTCTTGGTAGTCTCCTAAGAAGTGGAAGAGGGGAAGACACCTGAGAGCCTAGAGTGTCCCCTAAGGTAGTGATGGAAGATAGATGAATTTTTATGAGGTGGAAAATGTGGAATTCTCTTACCCATCACAGTTTTACGATCTCATGAAAATATCATAGGACACTTTTAGAAAGGCCTTGATTATGAAATGTGAAGCCGCAAGGGAAAAAATGGTTACAAATCCTTTGGAGGACTATAATGGGGAAAGATACCCCTAGGTAATTACACAAGATTTGTCCAATCATTTTAATATAAATCTTGAAGCCACATTATCCAGAATGGAACCAAATGTTTTTGGGTATGGGGATTACCTCATGGTACATAAACCGATTTCAATTAATCTTTAGGATGGATGGCAGTAAAATCTGGGCCTAGATTATCAAAATATCCCTTGGAAATACAGGAGTTGTATCATTCCAAAGGGCTCCTCTAACTCATCAAATGATATCTTTATGTCACCCAAAGGATCAAATCATTATGGAGAGGTTGGCATCCAAATGGTAGATATAATAATAACTTGGGTTCTAGTGGTAGAGGTAGGATGTGATCTCTTGTTCCTCCGATGTGGGAATTTTATGCCTTGTATTCTCTCACTATTCCTTGTTTGTTGTTGCTTTTCATTTTTATAATAAATTTTTTGGGTGTGAGTTGGCTTGTTGACTCACACTCGGACCATTTTGAGTATACTTATATATTAATAAATATATATAATTATATAAATATATATAATTATATAAATATATATAATTATGTAAATATATTTATAATTATATAAATATATAAGTAAGTAAATAAATAAATAAATAAATAAATATGTAATTATATTTATAAATAAGTACATTTTTTAATATTTATAAAATTATAATTGATATATTTAAATAATAAATATATTTAAATAAATATAAAATTATAATAACTATATTTAAATAATTAACATATTTATTATATTTAAAATTGTATAAATTTATATATTAATATATATATATACACACACAATTCCCCTTTATGTGATTTCTATAAGATGATTGGGAATCTAGTATCGGATTGTAGGCAAGTACAAAATTTATAGGTGAATAAAACTAACCCCCCAAGAAAAAGGAGGTAGTGAGGGATAGGGACTTGGTGCTAGAACCTTCAATGTATTCAAAAAATGCTATGGTGTGTGGGGGATGCATCTAGGGATCCTAGAACCAATGGATCAAGTGGACATAAAGGATGTGACTATCATGGCAGGGAAAAACATACCTGTCAAGGGAAAGAAAGAACTTGGTGTGAATGACTCATGAACAGAGGCTACTGAAACCAGGTATGGAATAGCTCTATCAATGCTGAAAATTCTTGTTGATAAGGCCAACTTTCCCTAGGGATAAAAGACCCTATTTGACAGACATGATGGTTCATGGGGATCCTTCGTCTCTTGTGATGGAATTGATTCAGACCATGAAGAGTATAAAAAAGAGTTTGCTATGCTAGCTGGGATTGATGTGTAGTTGAGGCAGGAGGGAATCCTAGCTACCTCTTTTGATCACAAGGGTAATAAAAAAATTATAATATTGATTCTATTATTTTAAATAAATGCATAAAAGGCACTGCCAATAGTGGAGTACACTTAGACAGAGCTAGGAATTTTCTTTTGGTTGAATCCCCTTATTCCATTGAATATCATTCGAGCAAAAGTGATGCTTTGAAAATCTCCAAGCAGGTGAAGACTTCCAATGCATTGGATGTTGCACCTTCCAGTGTTAAACAACAGAAGGGTACCACTACATGGCTCGAGTCTCAATTGGTAAAAGATTTTAAGGCTCAGGCAATAAAAACCTAAGAGATTTCACCCAACTCTTCTGAAGCTCCCAGTTCATTTGAAGGGCATGAAAATAAGGAATACAAAAGCATCATGGATGACTTTACTAATGGTTCTCCAGTGTGGGAGAATTTACATAGCTTGCGTGACATCTTGAATAGGTCTAATAGAAAGAAGGTGTTCCTTGAGGAATTTGACGATGCTTACCGAGTCGAAGGTCCTTCCCCATGCATTGAAGGTGCTGAGACTGGAAAGTTAGTATTAGGCTTAGGTCGAATAGAGGATCTAACCCCCCTAGAAGATATTGATGATGGGACATGGGTAGCCTAAAACACATAGGAGGGGGCATCATTCGAGAGGTATGTGCGGTGGCTGATCCCATAGATTAATATTTTGTGTTGTGAAGTGGTTTATCACTTGTCTACATTTCCCATCTCCCCTAATTCTTTGTACTTATTTTATTTTCAATAAATTTTGGAACCATGGGAAACCCTTGGTTCACACCGTCTTGGTATATTTTTAAAGTAATATATAAAGATTATTTGTATAACTTTTAATAAAAAATGAATCTTATTGTCATAATTTTATAAATAAAAAATTATAAAATTTATAGTCAAAATGTTTAATAGTTTATTTATATACATTGATTACAAAATGTATATATAATTAAGATAAATATAATATATTAATATTTTATTTAAACAATTATATAATATATAAATGAATACATTTATTTATTATATATATATATTTATATTGATATTAATTAAATTAAAATATATGTACATGTATAACTTCATGTATGTAGATTTATATGCGTACATACATGCTTGTATGTATATATTTGTGTGTAAATATGTGTGATCTATAGTGATGGAATGGTAGATTTTGGAACTCCCTATCGAGCGAGGAGATGCGATCAATTTGGGGGTCTAATTAGTGTCAGGTTGGTGTTCGATGTGACATATACCCACCTCGATGGTAGGGCTGGCAACATAACACCGCATTCAACACATGGAGTGTTGGAGGGTGCCGACTATGGATGACATATGTTGATGATGAGGCCCACGAGTTTGGGGACTTGTGATGGTTTCATGATGTGGGGAGCTATGAGGAACTTAGAACACGAGATGAATTCATCGGAGACCTCAAGACGCATCTCGGACCTAGGCTAGTGACAGATATACCTTGGAAAAGTGATATTCTTTAGAGGGATTGGGACCTCAATGATAGTGTTTTGGGTTGGATCTCGATGTGGGGAGGCTGACAATTGGTTTGGGATCCTAGAGGTGCTGGAATGGTTCACCCCAACCTCTACAAGAGTTTTTTTTCTTTTTGATAGTGGTGAATCCCTTCAGGATGATGGTTATAGAGGCTTGACCAGTGGGATGGTTGCGGGATATCCAATGACGAGCTCTCTGGCAGATCCAGGTAAGAAAATAGATGGAGTAATTGAAGATGAGTGTCAGTGTAGGGGCTTCACTGGCAACCTGATGCATTACTGTGACTATCATGGTCGGTGGCGGATGCTCGACGATGGGACGATATGCTATTAGTGACCTCAGGATGGCGACTGAAGATGCGTGGCAGGAGATGGGTGTAGGGATGTGTTTGTGGAATGCATACATGTTTTCACATGCTAGTAATAGGACAAGCTGGTGACCATGATGGATGTGACCTCGGGATGGATGCTACCATTGACTTCTTTGCAGGATGATCATGATGACAGGCTGACTGGATGGCATGGAAATTATGGAAAGTCCTTTTAGGGGGTGTTGACCTTCCTTTGACATGGGAGGTCAATTTCTGTCAGTGGACAATGGATGTAGTGAAGCTTGATTAGGGACACTCATTTTGGGCTGTTGTGATGATCATGTAGGTTGCTGACAACTATCAATGATATGGAATGCCGATGGTACAATGTTCTTGGGCACTACGAGTTGTCAGTGGTATGGGACACCGATGGGGAGAATTCCTGCTGATGACATGCAAACTGGCATCTCCGACGACGGGCATTGAGGATTAGTAGAATCGCAAGAATAATAATGCTGAAGGGCATGATGAAATCCTCATGTGATTGGAACTTCGTTCATCGGATTCCCTCGAGTGGTGTTTTTCGGTTAACCACATTAATTTAGTTGGGTGTGTAGGATCTTCATGGTCGACAACTGTCGAATGACATCATGGTCGTATGAAATTCATGTTTTGGGATTATGGACCTTTAGGTTGTTGGCTTTTGAGTTTTACAAGAATGTGGGTCTATGAGTCATGTTGTGTGTGTATTCTCACCTTTACTTTTTTAATAATATTTTGTGGGGTCATGGATTTGGGTTACCAAATCCATGACCAGATCTACCTTCGTAATATTTATTCATTTTTATTTATTAAGTTGTAACATTAAAAATATGTTTGAAATTTATATAATTAATCAATTTGAATGTTTTTTAATAATTTTTTATTTTAAATATTTAATTATAAATATTTAAATATTTTTTTAAAAATTACTTATGAAATTTAAATAAATAAATAAATATATATATAATTATAAAATTTTAATAAATATATTTAAATAATAAATATATTCATTATATTTATAATTATATATAATTTTTTTAAACATATTTATTTATAATTATAAATATAAATAAATAAATACATATTTAAATAATTATAAAATTATAATAAATATATTTGTTATATTTATAATTATATATAAATAATTTTTAAATATATTTATTTATAATTATGATTATAAATATTTAAATATATATTTTAATAATTATAAAACTATTATAAATATATTTAAATAATAAATATAGTTATTATATTTATAAATATATATATATTTATATGTTTATACAAATATATATAATTATATAAATATATTTATAATTATATATAAATATATATAAATATATTTATTTATAATGATAATTACAAATAAATAAATATATATTTAAATAATAAAAAAATTTAATAAATATATTTAAATAATTAATAATATTTATTATAATTTTATAAATATAAATATGTATATATTAACAAATATATATATAATTATATATATATATATATTTACAATTTTACACAAATATTTATAAATATATTTATTTATAATTATAATTATAAATAAATATATATTTTTAAATAATTATAAAATTGTAATAAATATATTTATTATTTAAAGATATTTGTTATAGTTATAATTATATATATATATAATATAAATATATATAATTATATAAATATATTTATAAATATATAAAAATATTTATAAATATATAGAAATATTTTGAAATATATTTATTTATAATTATAATTATAAATAAATACATATATTATTAAAATTAGATCTTTATCAGTGCTAAAAAAGTACTGATAAAACTACTCCTTATTAGTGGTAGAATTTTAGTGTTGATGAAGAATCATTTTATTAGTGCTTTTTTAGCACTATTGAAGATCTATCTTTATCAGTGCTAAAAAAGCAATGATAAAGAGTAGTTTTACCAGTGTTTACTATTTTAGTGTTGGTAAAACTACTCTTTATCAATAATTTTTTGAAATAAATGATAAAATGCTTACCTGATCTTAGAAAAAAACCCTAATAGAGTCTCATCTTTTATGCCTTCAAGCTCTCGTAGAACCCTACTACTGTCGCCACTCTCACTGAACCCTATTGCTGCTGTCGTACTTGGTCTTCATCGACTTTCTCGATGAATCAATCCTCTCGAAATCTATGGTATGTGCCAATTTATTTTTTTAGTGCCTTCGTATATGTTCCCTGACCGCACATTGTACAGATGGAGTTTCCTCACGTTTTTATGCACTGTGTAGCCACGTACTGTACCCCTACACCACATCACACTACCCATCATGACTTCCACAACACCCTGTTAAATGGATTTCATTCTTCTTGTATTTAAAGTCTAACTACACCTAACTACCCGATTACCACCACAAAATTTAATGTTCGGGTTGTCTCTTTGATCTTGGTGAGTATTTTCATCCATGAATGATTGCAAAAATATTGGAGGGTGGTTATGGTTTATGTTTCCTCCATCATACATTAAAAGGAGAGTAGAAACTAAGAGAGAAAGGTCAACTGTAGATAGAAACCCATTTTTTTGGGTTTTCTATTTAATTGATTCTTCTATGTTTCAATCTATAATTTTTTATAGTAGAAACTAGTCATTATTATTCCCTATATACATAGATAAATTTTTTAAACCTCGAAAATATTTATGTTATATCATTCTTTATAGGTTTATAAACCACATGTATTCGATGATCACTTTTTTTATTCTTGATGTATATATTGGACTTTAGTTTTCTCAAACACTGAATAAAATTTGGGTTTTTACTTCTCATATGTTTGAAAAAAAAATTGTTATTGATTACTTCATACTGTTTTGATACTCGACATATTTTAAGCTGAGTTCTAGTATTGAACTAACTATATCCAAATTTAGTCTGAATGACTCTATCAAATTAAAAATGACAATTGATTAGATTTTAAATTATAATTCAATTTTTTAGATGAATTTTCTTCATTATTATGTTTTTTAGTTTTGAATAATTGACAATCATTTTTCTTGGTGACATTTCCACTTTTTTTATGATTCATTCATGGTGATCATTTTGTTGTTCATGTTTATTGGAACCATTAATCAAATTTTATTCATTATATTTGTATTTAGTGTTGAAAATATTTTAAAAAATTAATAATTTCTTTATTTATATATTTTTGAAACCATTATTATATTAAATAGCTATACTTTATATTATGAAAATGGTTTTCCAATAATATATATTTTATTTTTTTATATTTACATATAATATATATATGTAAATTTTTATACATATTATACTATATAATTGGCGGGAAAGATTCTAAAAGGGGGTTAGATGCTATTAAAAATTTGAAATCATGTTTTAAAATGGAAAGGGATTGGTTTTGAAAATAGTGAGTGAGTTTAATAAGGGAGTTTGAAAATGAATTTAGTGTTTTATTTTCCAACAAATGTTTTTTTAATGGGTAATTTTTTTGTTAAAAAGTGATTTTAAATAAATGGTAACATGTTTTTAGTAGTGAAAGTATTTTTTAAAAACTAATAAAAAGTGTCCCAATGATTTATTAGGACAAGGTTCATTATTTTTTTATAATGTAAATTTGATTTAAGGTTAATTTATTGGTTTTAAAGTTAATAAATTAGAAATCTATGATGTTTTATAATGAGGATGATATTTTGGAGTTCAATGATTACCACAAGAAAGGATCTTTTAAATTTCAAATTGTATTTAAAAAAGAGTTTGGTGATTTAAAATTAGAGTTAATAGATTCATCGGTTTTTTTTATAATGCAGTATGCTCTATCAACAATGTTAATTCCATTTCAACTAACTAATTTCCTTTTACTTTTTGAATGATCCTTTAAATATGTATGAACAAGTTGAATGGTATATATATTTATAAATATAAAAGGATGAGTGATACCTATATTTATAAATTCATACATGTGTAGGGACAAAGGGCGGTATTTAAATTTGTATAATCATATAACTTTCAGATACCTCCTAGATACACTAAATGTAACCTCCTGCATAATATATATTGATAATAAACAATAGAAATGGAATGTCACTAACTCCATCCAACAAATATGATATCCATTATGACCCCACTCCCGCAACCTTGGCCTCATAGGAAGCTAAGAACTCGAAAAAATTCCTGTTATAGTGTGTGGTAAAAGAAAATTATTTTCCTAGTATAGCACAGTGGCTGACCAGAGTTGTATCACTTAAGAAGCTTCTCAGTTTTTTTCACCCACTTAATCTAATTCACCTAAACTATTTTTTTTGATTTTATAATTATTTTATGAAAAAATAGTAAATATTTTAGGGTTTGATTACTTTTATAAAATATTTAAATGACATTAAGAATAGAAATTTTAATCTTATACTAACATGAAAATCTAAAAGGAATGAAATTAGCAATAAAAAACATGGTTTTTGGTTTAGTTTTGGGATCAATAATTATTCTATATTTTTTTTGAATTTATTTTGATAATCTGAACATGAAATCTCATGTTAAACTACTATTTATTTATTTAGAAATTGTGGAATATTTGAATTCCTAAGAAATTTAAATTCCACCTCATCATATAATCAAGTTTGATAACGCACTTTAGTTGAGGGAGAGCCATCTTCAGGGACCCGACTCTATCAAATATGTTTCCTCCATTGACTCTCTCAACTAAATCATGTGAAGAGTTTTCCAATAAAGATAGGTAAAATAGTTTAAATAAAATAATATAAATATCTTGAGTTTCATGTCATTCGGGGGGGGGGGGGGTAGTCAACACATCGAGGATATTCACGTCACCCTTTTATGCTACTCAAATCTACCACAAACATAAAATAAAATTTAAGAAAAATTAAAGAACACTTTAACCTTCATCAAGACAAGAATTTAGTCAACCCCTCATTTTTAGGGTAAGAAATCACTTTGGTGGATATGAAGAAGAGTATAATGAAAAAAATAAAAAAAATAAAAAAAAGAAAGAAGAAGAATAAATGAACAAAAATAGAAGATATAGAGAAATAAAATAGAAAAGAAAAGATTGAATATATACAAGAGTGTTAAAAGAATAAGAAAATAACCAAATAGAAGAGGAATAAGAATAATTGAGAAGAATAAGAATGGGTAGAATAAAATTGGTTGAATAAAAATTCAGGAACTAATTTTTTTAATAAATGAAAAATCAAATTACAATTAAAATAAAACAAAAACAAAATAAATAAAAGTGAAGAAAAGTAAAACAAAAATAAAAAAGTGTAGCAACTCAGATATCCTTGGTATAAAACCTCCTTGGTGTTGAAATTAACTCCCATTAATAATGAGTGAACTCATATTTATATTGTTCAAGGGGGTGTCATCCTTCAGTATTCAAATTCATTATCTTCTACATCTTTCTTTAAGATCTCCTCCAGATTTTGTCTACCAAAATTTTTCTTGTGTTAGACATATTTAATGGCATAATTTGGGAAAATATAATTCTTAAAAGTTGTTATAAAATATATTATATCTATACCCATGTAATTTACAATTGATAATACTTATATAGAAAAGGTTTTGTCCCATTAATTATGAAAATTTATTCTAGCCAGGAAAAATATTGGAATTCCCAAAATTTGATATTTCATGCATTTATGGCCTTGAAATATGATGAATAAATTTTGGACATATTTATGAAATTTGTTCCAGTAGATATTTTTGTATCATTATTGAATTTATGAACTATTTTTTCATACATTTATGATATATAGGCCCATCATAAAAAGAATCCATATCTGTACAAATATTTTTAGAACTCACTTGTGAGCTTCTTTTGGGCCTTCAAATGATGGATTCAACTTTGGATCTAGGAGAATTAAATAAATTATAATATGTATTAGATAGTATAAAAATTAATTTCATAAATTAAATCAGTTTATAAAAATTTCTTTCCAAAATACATAAAAAAAGTTAATAGAGTTAAATTCCAAAATTAGGTCATTTTTGTAATTAATCCCAAAAAGCTTCTAAAATCATAAAATGTGACAATAAACATTAAAATATAAATTTTGTGTGATTAAAAACATTGATAAGTGTTTAAAAATAGTTATGAAAATTGAGTGTGTCAATACCCCTACACTTAAACCATGATTTTCCTCAAGTATAAAATATCAACATTAAAAATTAAAGGGCTCCAATGCTATCATTATTCAAATTTCATTGAAATAAAATTATACAATCATCAATGTCAAATAAAATTATCAAATTTCACATAAAATATCATTTAAATTTCCCATTTTTTTAAAGAAACAATCAATTCATTTATTTTAATTTTCCCCTTTGAAAAATTATGGAACTTCTCCTTTCATTCATTCAAGATCCTCAATTCATTATTATTAAACATACCAAATCATGATCTACTTAACTTTTTAATCTTTTATCACATAACTCATGATTCAATTAAATTATACTTATGTTCATATCCTGAGAACATGCTCCTTATCTATAGGATTGTAAAGGAAATACTTTCTCCACTTTGTAAAGAAAAAAGACACATGAAATCATGTGGTCTTACATTAAATGTTAAAATGAAACTGAGGCTTAAGGCTAGTAGGAATTGATGTTTTAAAATTAAGTCTCAAGGATAAGTTTTTTCTCTTAAACTAAAATTTCATTATATATAAATTAAGATATCAATTAAATTCTACCTTTAAAAGTTGAAACTCCCACTTACCTTGACATTTCAAAGTAAAGTTTACGATCAAAGTAAAGCGTAATGAATGTTGTTCACCTTCTTGAAATTTTATCTAATTATATATATATTTTTATTTTTCAAAGTATATATTTTTTTTATTTTTCAAAATTTATACTTATAATAAACCTCATATCCACCACCTAACCACATATGATAAAAAACATCAGTCCAATGATGGTGATTTTTGATTCTTCTAATTCACAACCCATTTTTTATATTTTTTTCCAAGAAGGGAAAACAATTAATTACATTTAATGAATACAAACAATTTTTTTATTCCCACAATATAACCCCCACAATTTTTACTTAAAATGTAAATCATAACTTTCACCATGATTTGCTTCACCCCCACACTGTAACTTTGAAATATCAAGTATATACTAAGAGTAGGGTTGGAATGGATAAAAGATGGATTGGAAAAATGAGTCATTTGTAATAAGGTCATTAATGGTATATATAGGATCAAATATGATTAATTTAAAGATGAAATTTTAAGGATAAATTCTATTCAAAATGTTCCTCAATCATTTTAAATGTGTTTTCACTTATTCATAGCTTTGAAAAGTTCAAATTCAAGTTCTGGTAGATGACATGTCCCAAAATCACTCAAGAAATATGATCAAGAATAAATAAGAAGTATTTGGTCTATATATCCTCTTATGGATGGGACATATGATTTGGGATAATCAATCAAGGCATGAATAATAACAATAAATCAGTTAAAATTAATTTAATAAATTCAAATCGTGAAAAACATATTGTAAATATCATTTATATGAATCAACTAATTCCTTAAAATCATGATTCCTTGTTTTAAAATCCATGATTCCTTTTAATCATCCAATTATTCATTTTACTCATTTAATCTTATTCACATTGAAATATAAAAAAACATCACAAGATTCCTAAAAAACTCAAGTATCATATATTAGTTAAGTAAAACATAATTCAAGCATGGGAATAAAATTTCATTTTAATGTTCAAAAAATGTTTTGGAAAAAATGAAAGGATTTTAAAAGATAAAAAATTAAAGTGAACTCCCTCTCTCATGAATATTATTCCCATGCCTTCAAATTTTAGGGGATTCATTCTACCATCATGAAAATATAAAATAAAATTACTCATTAAAACCCAAGTACCATGTAATTAAAGCTAAAAATGATAAGAGGGAGTGGGTTACATGCTGTACTATTTCTTATTACTGGAAAGAAAATGAAAGGGATAAGTCTTGGGGTAATCCTCCAAGTAGGACATGATTTTTTACCTCCTCCAGAGGGTAGTACTAGTTTTTATCCAAAGTTTGATGGAGGATGAAGCTTTATTGATTTGAACTGCCACATGTGGCTTTTCTTAGCCTATGCTTCATCCTTCTTGGTGTGTAATGATCCATGGATAGAGTACACTAGATCCTACCCATTATAAATTTGGTACATATTTCATGGAAAGGGTAAGATTAAATATGAATCATCCCCTTATTTTTTTTCTAAATTTTTAACCTCCTCCTTCTCTTCCAGTGTTGTATTTACATAAGCAGCAAGAATTAAATGATCAAGGGTAGAATAAGAAGGTATATTTACTTGAATAGTGTTTAAATTTGATTTTTTAATATGTAATTTATCCCTTTTAATATGAGAAGAATATTTTTTGATTTCCTTAGGCTCGTCAAATTGGGGTTTATCATGGGATTCCAAAAAATTCATGTTCATTGAAACTAAGGAGCACCATGTGTTCCTCAAAAGGTGATGGTCAAGTTTTTTCATCTTATTCTAAGGAATGGAAAATATTTTTTCACTATACATAATAAAAATAATAGGAAGTGATTCATAATTTAGTTTCAATAAAATCAGATGATATAGAGTCAAAATAAGGTTTAATTCCCTAAGTTAGTTTAGTTTCAATCTCTGCCTCAGTGGTAAGTGTCTCTTGGAGTTGGATGTCAATGGATAGAGGATGTTAGTTAGGGTCATCCAAATTTACTTTAAATTCTACCACTTGGATGGTTTTTTACTTCAATGGTTCTGGATCTTCTTCTTTGCAAGTAGTTCCTCACATTCCATCCAGAATTCATCCAATTATTGTTGATCTCCCACATATAGATTAGCAGACATGTATTCATCCTCATGGTCCTCTTAAATCTGGTTCTTCAAATGGTTAGGCTATGGATACTTCTCAAGATTATCTTCACATTTAGGGATTTCCTCTTAAAACTTAATAAGGACAAGAGGATCATCTTCTATTTCAGGTTTTAGTTGCTCTAGGGATTCTTTGAAGATCTCAGTTATCCAATCCATTGTTCCCTACATATCTTTCACTATCTCTTTCAGATATTGAATATCGCATTTTATTGTTTTATAATTTTTCCTAAAATTTCTATGGGTAATCTTCATCAAAAGTGTTGAGAGAAATCAAAGATGACTCTTCTTTTGTCTTGGACACTTCTTGATAAAAATCCAGAAATCATTCCCAAAATTTATTTAACTATTTGGAAAATATTTAAAACATAGGTTATTTGAGCGCATCTCTAATATCTTGTATAAGCTCCTTTAATTACACCTTTATGATGATTTTCCTTCTGGTTCTCCATATCTATTTAGGAAATAAGGCAACAATATCTTTTTTAGACCATGTTTGTTCAACTACAGGTTCCTAAACCTGTGATTAATTGTTATTCCATATAGAATAATAGTCATTTTAATTCATCATGGATTTTTTGGGTTTTTTAAATCAATTTAAAACTATCTTAAATGTGAAAGAAGAAAAGGTAAAGGAAACTAATGATTTTATCCTCAGTAAAGGTTCCAGTTTTGAATGTATTCTTATCGTATGGTCTGGAAAAATAAAATGATTTTCCTAGGGTAGCATAGTGGTTGACCAAGGTGGTATCACTTTAGGATCTTCTCAGTTTGTTCACACACTTAATCTAATTCACCTAAACGAATTATTTTTTGAAGTTTTTATAATTATGTTATGAAAACAATGGTAAATATTTTTGGGTTTTGATTACTTTTATAAAATATTTAAATGACATTCATAATTGAAATTATAATATTATACTAACATGAAATTATAAATAGAATGAAATTAGTAAGAAATAACTTGTATTTGTGTTCAGTTTTGGGTTCAGTCATTATTATCCTTTATTTTTTTATTTTAATTTGATAATCCAAACATGAAATATCATGTTGAATTAATATTATTTTTATTTAGAAATTGTAGAATATTTAAAAGCCTAAGAAATATCAATGACACATCCTCCCATAATAAAGTTTGATGAAACACCTTGGTTGAGGGTGTTCCATCCTCCAGGACCCAGCTCTATCAAATCCATTTCATCCATTGACTCGCTCAACTCCATCGTGTGTTGAGTTAACCAATGTGGAGAGGTAAATGAGTTTAAACGAAGAATAAAAATATATTGGGTTTCATGTCATTAAGATGGGGGGGGGATTCACCACATTAGGGACATTTGTGTCACCCATGTATGCTACTCAAATCTACCACAAATATAAAATAAACTTTCAGAAAAATTCAAAAAACACCTTGACCTCCCCCGAGCCAAGCCTTAGGTCATCCTCTCATTTTCAAGGTTAAGTGATAAATTTTGTGTATATTAAGAAGAGAAAAATAAATAAAATAATAAAAATTTAATAATGAAATAATAATAATAATAAAAAACAAACAAATAAGAATAAGATATATATAGAGAGATAAATAAAATAGAAAATAAAACAATAAATATATATAAGAGTGTTAAAAGAATAAGTAAATAATAGAATAAGAGAGGAAGAAGAATAATTGTGAAGAAAAATAAGGGGTGGAATACAATTGGTTTAATAAAAATTCATGAACTAATTTATTTAATAAATTAAAATTTAAATTACAATTAAAAGAAAACTAAAAAAGAAAAAATAATGAAAAAAAACAAAAATAAGAAAGTGAAGAAACTCGTCTCTCCTTGGTTGAATCCCTCCTTGGTGTCAAACTAAAATCCCCTTTATCATTGGTAAAATCCTCTATGTATAGGCTAAGTGGGTGCCATCATTCAGTATTTAAATTTATGATATTAGAAATCTCTCTTCAAGATCTCCTCTAGATTCTGTCCACTAAATGTTTACTCATGGTAGACCCATTTGATGATAGAATTTTGGAAATTCTTCGTCTTTACAGTTGTTAAAAAATATCACCTCTATATACCCACGAAATTTTAAATTTGACTTTTTGTAGAAAAATTTATTGGCCATTAATTTTGAAAATTTATTCTTGCTAGGAAGAATATTTGAATTCTAAAAATTAAATTTTATGATGAATTTATGTCCTTGAAATCAGCTAAATCAAGTGGTGAAATAGTTATGAAAGTTGGTCTTATAGATATTATATTTTTCATTGTATAATTTCTACTCCTTTTTATCATCCATTTAAAAGATAAAGAACCATTATAAAAAATCTCCAAATCTGTAAATAGATTTTTAGGTCTAACTTTTGAGCTTCTTTTGGCCCTTAAAATGATGGATTCAGCTTTGGGTCCATAATAATTAAATATAGAAAAAGATGTATTAAATCCCAAAAAAAGATTATTTTCATAAATTAAATCATTTTATAACAAGTTATGACCAAAATAATTAAATAAATTAAATTAGGTAAATTCCAAAATTAGGTTATTTTTCCAATTAAGCCCAAAAAGTTTCTAAAAACATAAAATGTAAAAATTGACTTTAAAAAATAACTTTTTTTGGATTAAAAACATTTAAACATGTTTAAAAATATTCATGAAAATTGAGTGTGCCAGCAGTATTGAAAGTTTTTCCTTAGACCAATATCGTTTTCCTTTTTGTGGAGTAATTAATGACTTGTTTTGAATATTGAAATTAGAATATGAGTGTGTGTAAGACTATCCTGATAAGCCTTCTCACAGTCACACTATTCAAGGAGACCCATATAGGGATCATACCAACACTTATTATTTTTTAAACTTTAGACAACAAAACAATAAATATTTTTCCAGTGCTTCACCAACTCCCCATCCTAGGAACATTTATATTTTAGGAGAAAACTTTCATCCCCATCAGAATCATCTCTATAACAATTATTATTACATTTTGTTTCCTAAGATTCATCCCCCATCTCTTACAAATTTTAACCTATGTTTTTTGAACTACCCTAAGTAGTATTCAACTCATACTAGGTACTAGTGATCACTGTAGATGAATTACAACGATAACACCTACCACCAGTGGAGTATTTATTTTCTTAAATTCAATTACCCATTTCCTTCAAATCATGATGAAATTATTTTAAACATTAAAATGTTTGGTTCCCCTTATTTGAAATCCCATTTTTTTATGATTTTTTTATTTTGTTAAATATTACTATTACCGAATCAAATAGGATAGATATGAATTGAGAATGACTGGATGCCAATCTTATGACAAAAGAGTATGAAGATAGGGTGAAATAGTTCATAATGTTTTCAAAAGATCATGCATATGACCCTTATCAAATCCTTTTTCCATGTTTATGATATTTTTATTCAAGAATAATTAGTCCAAAGTATTTATAAGAACACTTGATCTCTCACAGAATAGATTGAGGATATAAGTGTTAGAATAAACATAAGGAAAAGTGAATGTAGCTAGTGACTGGTAAAAAATTGAATTTTATGGATCATCTGATATGATTACAACTATGGAAAATAAATAATACTGTATCGATGATATGATTTAAGGTGTGAATAATGATGAAGATCATATTTAGGAAATGAAAATGAATGTTTAAGATGAAATTCGTGATTTTATAAAATTGTTGGAAAAGTTAAAGAGTATTATAAAGATGCCATTGTATGTTGGTTATAATAAATATAAAACATTTTTAGATGCACTAAAGCTATATAATTTAAAATATGTAAATGGATGGAGTGATTCTAGATTTACTGAATTACTTGATCTATTGAATGATATGATCCCAACGATAATGTGCTTCCTAACTAAACATATGATGCTACATGAATGATAAGTTCAATGGGTATGATATTTGAAAGAATAAATACCTTTCAAAATGACTGAATACTATTTCTCAAGGACTAAAAATCACTTAAAGAATGATGAAAATGTGGTTCCACTAGATACAAGAAAGATAAATTAGGTCCTATGAAAGTTGTATGGTACTTTCTAATCATTCCATGGTTTAGTAACCTATATGTAAGTGAGGAGACTCCAAGGAAATTGACGTGGTATGTAGATACAAGAAATAAATATAGTAAATCTCATCACCCAACATACTATCCTTAGTGTAATATAATTGATCATGAGTATCCTAGATTTGAAAACAAGATGAGAGACCTTCGTCTTGTGCTATATATAGATGGAGTGAATCCTTTTGGTTTTCAAAGAGGCACTCATAGTACATGTCTGGTTATATTTGTAAATTATAACTTTCCACAAAGGTTTTTAATGAAATAAAAATATATTAGGTTATCTATACTTACATTAGGACCAAAATAACTAAGTAATGATATTGATGTTTATTTTTATCCATTGATCTAAGGATTGAAATTATTTTGGAATTCAAGGGTTACATTGTATGATGCTTAAAAAATGAAGAATTCACATTGAGAGACCTATTCTATGGGATGCTGAATGAATTTCCCACTTAAGAAAAATTTTCAGGATATAACATTAAAGGAACTCAAGGGTGACCCATTTTTGAACAAGGTACACAATCAAATTGGTTGAAACATTTATCAATGACTGTGTTTTTAGGAAATCATAGATTTCTACCTTGGTGATATATTTATCGATCTTGGATGTCATCATTTTATAGAAGTTCAAAATAATGTAAAAAACCATATCCACTAACATTTGATCAAATTTCTGAGAAATTAAAAGATAAGGACACTGATTTTGGAAAAACATTTTAAAAAAAACTTACAAAAACCAATTGATAAAAGAGATCATTTTTTGAATTACCATATTGGAATTATTTGTACGTCAGAAATTTTCGTGATGTTACGAATTTTGAAAAAATGCATGTGATAGTGTCATTGGAACATTAATAAATGAACTGAATAAAAAAGGACAGAATTAAGGCTTGGTTGGTCATGATTAACATGAGAATATGAGAAGATTTGGTGCCAGTGAAGGGTAAAAAATAGACTTTTCTTCCCCTAGATGCTTACACTCTTTCCAAGTAGGAGAGATATCAGTTTTTCAACTTTTTTAATGATGTAAAGGTTCTAGAGGGGTATTCATCAAATATTAAGAATATCATGTCAATGAATGATTTAAATTTAAAGGGTATGAAATCATATGGATTTCATGTTTTAATGAAATATCTAATGCCTATAGATTTACATTACATTTTTTCCAAGAATTTATATCATACAGTAACCAAGATCAATTTATTTTTCAAAGATATATACATTAATGTTATAGACCTAATGATATAGAAAACTATGGAAAAGAAAATTTCCATCATATTATCTGAATTAGAAATTTTCTTCCCATCAACATTATTTGATACGATGGTTAACTTGATGGTTCACTTGGTAAGAGAGATTCAATAATGTGGTCTTATACATTATAGATGGATATAACCCATTGAATTTTTTATGAATATTTTTAAATAGTATATCAAAAATCAAAGTCATTCATAAGGTTTTATTGTGAAAAAATATATTTTTGAGGAAAATGTTGAATTTTATATCAACTACTTATTTAGAGTGGAAAGCAGTGGTCTAACAAAATATCATCACACTAAGAAACATATGGTTGAAGGTATTTATGGAATAGATATTGTCATAATAACTATTATAGATCAAGATAAGGCCCACCTTAACATTTTTCATAACCTACTTGAATGGCCCGAAGGCCTTCCTTTATTTATTTATTTTTGATAATTCCCCTTTTAAGGGTTAAAGGGGAACACGTACATGGACCGTAGGTTTCATGACATTATAGGACCTGAAGTTCTTAAAGGAATTCATCCTAAACAATGACTACATAAAACCACCCTCCCCATTATCTACATCTTGATCTGTAATCCACCTTCACATGACTGGTAAGCTAGATGTATTGTGCAGGGATTCACAAGACTAGTACCGATGGAAAATACATACCATATAATTATTCTACGTACAATTATCTCTACTCTAGTGAATGAACCTACTCAGAATCCTCATATAGAGCCTTGTTCCTTGTAAGTCAGTCTCATATATCTATAATTCATGTATCCCGAAGGACTTGAGGTGGCTCAAAGGCATTGAAGTGGCTTGAAGGCCTTGAGGTGGCCTAAAATACTTACTATCCTAAAGTTATTGGGTATCCTGAAGGCCTTAAATGACATGAGGACCAAACTAGTGGCCTGAAGACCTAAATGGGTGAATAGTTCTGGCTAAAATAGTTCTGAACAGTACCTCTTATAGTAAATTAACATGATGAAAGTAGTACCATGAAAAATAGTGAAGTTACACTTATGGATGAAGTGATGCATGTATCTAGTACTATGAAAATAAATCCAATTTATGTGAATATGTCATATTTTGGCATCATCAAAAAGATATGGTAGTTGGATTATATGATATTCCAAGTGCTAATTTTTCAATTTAAGTGGGTTAATAATAAGAATACTATTAAAATAGATGAATTGGGATTCATGAAAGTGGATTTCAGTAAGGAATGGTACAAAGAAGAACTTTTTATAATGGCATCACATGATGTTTAAGTTTTTTATATAATAGATATTATAAACTAAAAGTGTTCAATTATTCTGTTATCTACAAAAACCACTGAAGGGTCAAATAAAAATTCGAGTGAGGATAAAAATTTTATTGAGACATCACAATAATTTCATAATGGTCTCAATATAGACATGGTCTTTTATGTCATAGGATACCACAATTAAAGGATTTGGATACTCGATAGAGGGTTCAAATCCCTTAATCATTAAAAAAAGAGAGTTCAATAATCAGGTTATATTTTTTGTAATATTAATTGATTTAACTCATATTATTATCTATTACCATTGTGCATATATAATCTAAATTCAATATTCAACCGATTCTGTATGTAATGACTTATACACATGTCGAGGCTCCTAATCCCAAGGAACAACAGGTTTCTCATCTTGTATGTTCTCTCAAAATAGTGGAGCAACATTCTTCACATGCTGATGCTACAAATATAGAAGAATAACCTATGGATGATTTTGAACTTGAGTACATGGTGTATGATGAATAACTAGTATCCCAGAAAAAAATGATTTCTGTATCATGATAGTGTTATAAAAAATTATTAAGGTTAGCAACAAAGGCATCAAATTCAAGGTTGGATGGAATGAAGATGTCGAGGATGTTAACCCCCAAGAGGCCATGTTCAGTAGTTTCATTAGGATCACCACTTGGGAGTTCATGTTGATTGATATATATTTGTAGAATAATGTTGTGTCCATGATTAAGACACTGATTTGGGTAGATATTAGGGTAACATTATGATATAGTTTCTTTATTTTACTAAATAACAAAATAAATAATACATTTAATTAATCTTCATTTTCCCTTACAAAGTGCATTTACTGTAGATGAATCCTAAATTAAATTTAATGCTTATTGGAAAGGATCACATAGGATTTCACATAATTCTTACTAAGTTTTACCTCAAATATTTTTAAGAGAAAATAATTTTCACTCAATACACAAGTATGAAAACCATATCTGCTAAGAATCTTGGGAAATGTTTACTGGCCGCCTTAAGGATACATTTTTCAGGTACATTGTGACATGAAATACATTGTTTGACAATACAAGTATTAATCACTTTGATTAATAATAATTACTTTTTGAAACAACAACTATGTTTTGAAAATTAGAAATGGATATAAAAACCAATGTACCCCTACCGTAAAGTAAGTGTGGGGTACACTTCACTTGAAAAAAATGGTATGTATTTTAAATCTACCTTAATAATTTTAAGTAACATGAATCAAAAATGAAATTATGTTCCTCTATTTATATACATATTAATGAATCCAAATCCAAAGTCACTTACATCCCACATCATGTTCTATGGAAGGAGTCAAGTATAAATAAATATGGGATACTAATAGATAAAAAACCACAAAAATTGTGGCAAGCATGTTTAAGTATGACAAAATAAAAATTTGATTTACTTTAAATCGACATTACATAACAACTATTACATATCTTCCTATATTTTTTATCTGACATAGACACAATAATCATCATCAGCTATACCAGATGAACATCTACTATCAATGGCATTGAAGTAGCCAGAACAGTATGGCTGCGCTAGAGGTGTGGGTTTCAGGGTGACACCCCAAACATATTTTGAGAAAAGAAATGAACAGGGGGATAAATATAAAAAATGGAAGATTTGTAGGCACAATTAGATTCTCTTGATGAAAAATTTAATTGGTAACCATAGTTTTTAGAAAATGTTATGGGAAAGGATCAAAGAGAATAAAAAACAAAAGAATATCCAATACATGAAGATTCGCCCCTCCCCCACCATCTTTGAGGTGATCCATTCCCCTAAAAGAACTATCTTAGATGAGGTAATCAATATTCTCATAATGTTTTCTATGAAATGTGAATCAATAAGACATGGATACCTTTCATTTACTGATATTATACAGGGTGAAAATGATTGTGGTTTATATCTATCAACACCTACCCAACAACTTTTTGTGAGGGCTGCCATTTTCAATATCTATAAATATTGTCTACACAATAGAAAACTTCCAATAGGCCATGTGAGAGTAGGGATTAATTTAGCTCATGAGACAATCACTAAGCTACCTAATCTTCTTGAAGAATAAAATATTCATATAGCCAATAAAGATATTATAATATTTGTAACATGACCATTAGATCTTGTAAAACACCATGTCGACAAGGATCTATTCATTTCTAATTTAATTTTAATTCAAAACCTTTAACAATTAATGAAAAAAGGTTTGAACCAATGAATGTTATTATATATGGATAAAAGGAAGGGTATGAAACAAAAGTTCAAATATAAAATATCTAAAAGATTAATAAACCAATCAAAAATATCTTCAAAAAGAACTTTTAACCCACCTATTCAAGTTCCTCATTTACTAACATTGAAGGTTCTTACAGATACAAGGTTATAAAGTGGTTGTAATTTCATAGTTGATTTTGAATAATAAATATATGGAGAGGACATTATAGACCACATTTCTCTTGAGAATGTAAATGAAATCTTCAAGTATGAATGGATACGAGTCTCAGTTATAAATATATACACGTGGTGTGTTTTCATGATTTTTTCTAGTAGCTGATATACTATGTTAATTATGAATAAATAAAATTTCTATTTTTAAAGGTGTATATATCAATTCTATTTTAATGTAAAACCCTATCAACATAAACATGGACTTATTAGTCCTCACATCACTTCTACAAAACCAACCTAAATGTAATAATATCAAATTTATTCATTAGTGGAGAAACAAACCAAAGTGTTTGAAAGAAAACTTACACATGACAAACTCTTATTATTACCAACAATATAGGGGTAAAACTCTACAATTTAATCATATCAAATAAATTCTCATTCCTTTAATTACTTATTCCTTTTTTATGAAACATTGGTTACTCATTACAGTCAATTTGGATACTCAAATGATTTTTTCTATATATTTATTGCATGGATAACCAATAAACTGACCACAAATTATGATGTTTATAAATTTTTAATACACTGAATCCAATGATTTAGAACTAAAAATTAAGTTATATATTTTATATCATGGTTTAAGAAGAATTTTGTTATGATAGGGTGGTGTTTAAATATCATCAAAATCACGACATGAGGATGATCTATCCATATAAGAAACCTATAGACTTCCACATGTGGATAAGTATTAGGGTATATATAATAATATTTCACAATAAAAAAACATATCAAAACAAATTTCTTATTTTTTTAATGTTTCCGTAGTGTAATAAACAAAACAATGGAAAATATTATGGTTATTTTTTTTGAAAATTTACGAGAGATATCATATACCATAAAAAAACTAGCATCCTCGAAGAGGTACTTTAGAATATAATTAATATTCAATTTAAAATATTTATTAATCCTTTGTGTATTTATATTTTTCTAGTACTACCATGACTGTCAAAAGACCTCGTATTCAAAATATAAAATAGTTTTTTTTAGAAATGATAGAGAAATATATCTGGTGTCAGAATTTACACATATATCATGAATATGTGACTCTCTAATACTTATTTATTTGATTTTATGATCATTTTATCTATGTTTTTTAGTTAATTTCATTATCATTTGTATTTGATACTTATTTTTTTAATTTTCACAGAGATAATAAAGAAATTACTTCATCAATAAGGATGATTCAATCATTTAATATGATCATGCAATCAACAAGGACGATGCACTCATGATGATGCAACTATCTTTTTATTCTCCATTACATTCAACATTCTAGGTCATCAAATAGAAATTTTGTTAGATAACCCATAATATTGAATGAATTTTAGGATAAAAAGACATGGTGGAATCAATCATACCCCAATATAATATACAGTGTACCTGGTATGACTCAAATTGTGTGGTTTCAGTTTAAAATTGACATTTTATTAATGTACTATTTCATATTTATGTTTAATTTGTTTCTTTATAATATTACTAACATAATAATTTTTTTTCTTATATAGGTGGACTATTTTCCTTGAATTGGGGTGGTTTGTTCAAAGCTACTCATGCTCACAAGACATTAGACTTTGAGGTCGCAATTGAGATAATGATAATAAGTAAATGGGATAAGAATGTATACAGACATCATGAAAAGGTTAATTCCTACTAATTTGTTAATTTTTTCATCATTTTTCCTACTATTTTAAGGTAATTTCCTTATCATTTTAATGTAATAATTATTATTTTTTTCAAATATATTTTGAGAAGTCATATTTTTCTTTCAACTATCTGTAACAATCTAGAAAAGAGAGAATATGTTCCTTTTAGATGGAAGAGGAAACCCCATGACGCCTCAAATAGGATGTGTTTCAGGTATCATAGGGTTTCCTCTTCCATATAAATGTAACATATTCTCTATGTTATATCTTTTTATAGATAGTTGAATAAAAAAACACACCACATACTCAATCAGGGACACCTCAATCCTATACACAGTGTGATTGGTATGGCACAAAATGTAATTTTTTAGTTTATAATTTACATTTTAGTTTAAAACACACATCATATACTAAAAAATAAGAAAAAACATTCATATTGTTTTTATAATTTCGAAAAATGATCTATAAGTCATTTTTTATATATAGGAATCAGACACACCTCAATCCCACGTATGGTGTGACCGACATGACTCCAATTGTGTCTTTTTATTTAAAATTGAAATTTTAGTAAAAAAAAATGTGATATACTCAAAACTAATAAAATTAATTATGATTTTTTTATACTTTAGAAAAATGATCAATAAGTCATTTGTGATGTGTAAGAATCATATGCACCTCAATCCTACCCAGTGTTACCAATATGACTCAAAGTGAAAGTTATCAATTTAAAATTGACATTTTAGTTCAAAATGTGTGTCACTCACCTAAAACTGTGAAAATGCACTCTGGTTATCTAGATAATTTTGGAAAAATATTCATATGTCATTTGTGATGTGTAGGAATTAGTATCACTTCAAACTGACACATGATGTGACCAGTATTCCCCAAAGTGCGTGTTTCTAGTTTAAAATAACATTTTAGTAAAAAAATGACAAACTAAAAATGAATAAAACACATTTATATTTTTTTGATACTTTGATAAAATGATACATAAGTCATTTTTTATGTGTAGGAATTAACCGCGCCCCAATCTGACGCTCGATATGACTTTTATGACTCCAAGTGTATATTTTTATTTAAAATTGACATTAGTTTTAGTAAAAAGTACAAGTGACATACATAAAACTGATCAAATAAATTAATATTATTTTGATAATTTAGAAAAAAAATCGTTTTGATGCATAGGAATCAGCCATACCTCAATCTGATACACAGAGCACCTAGTATGACTCAAAATTTCCGTTATCAGTTTAAAATTGATATTTAGTTCAAAACACCTATCACTCACTAAAAACTAATAAAACACACTCCTATTGTATTTATAATTCAGAAAAATGATTAATAATTCATTAGTGACATGTATGAACCAGTCTCATGTCAAAACAAAACATGATGTTACTAGTATGACTCAAAGTGTGTGTTTTTAGTTTAAAATGACATTTTAGTAAAACATATAAGTGATATACTCAAAACTGAACAAACACATTCATATTATTTTTATAATTTAGTACAATAATACATATGTCATTTTTATGTGTATGAATTAGCCTCACCTCAATCTGATGCATGGTGTGACTGGTATGACTCTAAGTGTGTCTTTTTATTTAAATTTGACATTAATTTTAGTAAAAAGGAATAGTGACATACTCAAAACTAAGAAAACAAATTCAGACTATTTTGATACTTTTTGAAAACAATGAATATTTCATTTGTGACATGTAGGAATTAGATTCACCTTAATCTGATACACAGTGTTCCCAATATGACTCAAAGTGGTTGTTATATTTCTAAAATTGATAATTTAGTTTACAACATGTTTCACTCACTGAAAATAGATAAAATGCACTTTAATTGTCTTGATAAATCATGACAATGATTGATAAGTCATTTTTGGTATGTAGGAATCATTATCACATCAAACTGACAAACGATTTGATCAGTTTCACTCAAAGTGATTATTTTTAGTTTAAAATTACATTTTAGTTAAAAAGAAAAGTGGCATACTCCAAACCAATAAAATGCATTTAGATTATTTTGATACTTTAGGAAAACGATCCATAAGTCAGTTATGATATGTAGGAATCAACCATACATCATTCCAATACAGGGTGTACCTGATTTGACTCAAATTGTGTGGTTTCTATTTAAAATTTACATTTTATTAATGTATTGTTTATTATTTATGTTTAATTTATTTATTTATAGTATTACTAACGTAAGAATGTTTTTGTTATTTAGGTGGTTTTTTTTCTAGATTTAGGGTTGTTTATTCAGAAACTGATACCATGATCATGTTTTTTTGATAGGGGTCAGGTGCCAAAGATAATGAAATATTGATGTTTTTCAATTTTTGTGATAGTACTTGCTAAAGTAATTGTACAAAACATTTTTCGAAATGTCTATAATATAGAATTTTTTTTGTATTTATGATGTAATTTTTATTTAAATTAAATTATAAATTTTCCATATACAGGTTAGTGGTGTAGTGTGTTCTAATTAAAATAGAACATTGCAGCAGTAAAGACTTTATCAATTCTAATGAAAGTGCTGATAAAGGGGTCCCCCCTTTAATGGAACTTAGGAAAATAGTTCTTTTTAATGCTATTAAAGCCAGTTTTGAACACTATTAAATGGACTATCTATGGTAGTGTACCTTTATCAAAATTTTATTTATAGTGTTGATAAAGGTCTTGATCCTTCTTATGAGTCCCACATCGAAATAACATAAGTGCGACCACTTATTTATATATGATTACATAGCATGCCAAGCTTAGAAGCCTGCATCTGGGATAAGGTCCCACATACACTCTACACACATATATATTGGCCTGATCATGGGTCTACCCGTGCCTTAGCCCATCCTATAATTCTTTCGGGCCTTGGCCCACTATCACACACATGGCTGTGTCCTACATGACTTGGTCTACCAATCTGAGCAATTTCACTGCCTTGCTCCATTTTCTTTATAAAAACCAATAAAAAAGTATAAAAAATATTAAAAAAATAAAAAAATTAAACAAATAAAAATTTAAAATAAATAAATCAATAAATATTAAAAAAATTAATAATTAAATAATTATTAATAAATTATATATATATATATATAAATTATAAATACTAATAAATAGTATATATTAAATATAGATATATAGAATGAATAAATTGAAATAATTAAACAAATAAAAATTAAAAATGAATAAATTAAAAAAATATTACAAAATTTATTAATTAAATAATTACTAATAAAAATGAATAAATTTAATATATATATATATATATATATTATAAATATTAATAAATATTATATATTAAATATAGATATATAAAATGAAAAAATTGTAATAATTGAACAAAAAAATTTAAAATGAATACATTAAAGAATTATTAAAAAGTGGCATAGAAAGCACCACCATGCCCAAAAGTGAGAAACTAACACCACCTAAAAAACACTAAAATGATACCCCAATCTAGAAATGGAAAAAATAAAGGTCGAAGACCCCCAAAATATATATTAAAGGTCCATAGGGATTTAAGGACAACCTCAATGCTCAATCATTGATACAAACCATGGGCCATCCTACTAAAAAAGCCACAAGCCTACGCCACTACCGAGTTCACTGCTCCATCCTGATGTCTGCCGACGTCCTGAGGTCGCCACTCCATCCCGAGGTCATTGTTTCATCAACACATATTGAGGACATCGTCGGTCATCCCAAGCACCATCACCGACTACAAGGCATCACCTGGTGCCTTGAGTCCCAGATTCATAGGCATATGGTCTCCATCCCCACTGATGGGCAGGACTCCCCGTGACTGCATCACATTCATTCACCACTGAGGATGTGATCATCCGCCTCATTCGTCACTAGTACAAAAATCCACTGTTGGGGTTTGAAGCCCATCTGAAGACATCTGAAATGGTCATTTCTATCACAACTCCCTTCACTGATGGCAAGGTTCCAAACCCCCAAAATCTTGTGATGATCATGAAAAAAATCCCCACTTCACACTCTAGTCTCTCCATCATCACCCTGCACGAGGGTTCATAACCGGCCCATGATTTGAGAATCCTCAAAAAAGAGGTCCTTCACATGAAATCTCAAGGCTTTTCACAACTCTGTGAATCAGAGTCATCATCAGAAAAAAGGGATTCTAAGTGATCCCTAGAACAACTGTGGTGCAACCACACCATTGTCACTCCATTGATCTGGTATTTACAGCCATCCCGTATAAGAATCCCCAAATTTAAGCGTATCTGCATGATTTCATTACAAGGTAAGCGAACATCAGCCTTCTTTTATTCTAGAGTTTTACCTAATTTACGTAGCTTAATCAATTCGTAACTTTTGTGAGGATAACATAGAAAAAAGAGGTTAGAGTGACCAATAACATCATGTTGAACTCGATTGTGCTTAGAGATGACCGATCTCAAGGGATCTCCAAACCGATCACTAATAGAGTTTAGAGAGAGAGAGAATATTCACTAGATAGGTGTAACACCCGATACTTTTATGAGAAATATTTAGTTTTTATCAAAGGAATATTTCACTACACACAACACTAGATTGGATTGCTTTACACGCAATCGCGACCTTCCTCGATAGCTTGCGTCGTACGCAGTATCGAGTTTCACTAAACAATGATATGCTATTAAAATATTATTAAAACTAGCCGTTATGAATAGTAATAACCACTTTTTAAAATTTTATAAATTTTATTTTTCAAAATGGACTTCATTTTTGGATTCGGAATATCGAAATTAGCCTAGGGTGAAATTTTGGTATTTTTCTGAAAACTTTCAATTTTTGATGAATAGTGAAAACACTAAGTGGTAGTTAAAAAAAAACTGAATTTTTCATAAAACTTAATTTTACCTCTTATGTGAGTGGAATTTCGAAAATCCGAGAGACACGGTTAATACCAAGGACTAAAATGTGGTTCAATGAGATGAAAATAATTTTTGGTGAATAATAACTTTTTACTTTTTTTACCACGGTTAAAAGTAAATAGGGTAATTAAGGGTAAAAATGATATTATTATTACCCTAACACATGTCCTAATTCTATTGGATAAGTGTAATTCGACCAAAAACAACCTTAGTAATAAAATATGACCATTTAGGCCTATTTGGATTAGATTAGGACATTTATTATTAATTTATTTAAAGAAGGGTTAAAATAGTTAAAATCAAAGTTTAATAAGTAAATAATTTTTAATATGGGGTTATACATAACATAAATTAGACTATAAATATTCATTTTTTGTAATTTTTAGACATTAAATAATTTAATTTATTTATGACACAACGATGATGCAGTAATTATCTTATTAATGAAATATTGAAATAATTGATGTTATAAATAACCAAATAAATGTAATTTGAGACTTTTTATGAATTACACTAATTTTCTAGGTTAATATTATATGTTAGTATTGATTTAATTAACTTGGATTGAGCTAATAATTCTGTTATGGTTTTCATAAAAATCAATTACTAAATAGTGTCAAAATTGACATAAAATAGATTTTAAAAAAAAATATTATATTATTAATTGTTATTTTATTCCAAAAAATCTAAGGTTCAGCCAAATGACTTAGATAAGGTTATATATATTAATAATAAACAACTTGGGGTTCTTTTGGCTTGATATAGTAAGTTTAATAACCTTATAGTGTAAGAAAACAAGAAGACACGGTAAAAGTTAAATTATCTAACTTAAAGTTAAATCTTAATGATAAGGTTAAAATTGATTCCTAAACTTGTCTAAATTATATTGGATGAGAGGATTTCGACCCCTACCCACCTTAGCTTCTAAATATATCAATTTGGAGATATTAAAAACCGAATTTGACTTTATAATAAAATAATAGTTTTAGTTATTCCAAAGGTGCCCCTCTCCTCCCTTATAAAAGGGCACCTCCTCCCTCTCTTCCTCACACCACTTTGAGCCTTCAAGCTCGGCCAAACCCTGCAAATTTCTCCTCTCCACTTCCCTAGAGACATCCTAGAGGTCCTGGTCTTCTTCAAAGACCAATTTTAGTGCCCTAAAAGGAGGTCTCAAAGAAGCCCTTCAAAGAAGAGGTAATGTCCTTTACCGATTCTTTCATCTTTATTTCTTCTTCCACATATTCTTCTTTAGTTGTTTCATTATGAAGTAATAATATCAGTATCACTAATATACTGATATGTTATTATAAGTATTAAAAAACCCTATTTCACCATCTATCCATCCAACGGAAAACGAAATCACCGCGCGTGCGTACGTACAGAATACCGTCTCCACGCCGTGGTGTAATCTATTTTCCACCACCACCTTACTTGGATGGGTATAATGGTGTAAATAATGACTATATATGATTATTTTAAAGTGATATTGATTCTTAAATAGTATATATACACTCCAATATAATTCCAAAATCATGAGAACGATATCATCGCTCGTGCGTACGTACGGAATACCGTCTCCACGATGTGATGTGACTCATTCTACATGATCTTCATTGCATAATGATTATATAAATGAATTGAATGAATGAATATGATATATATTACACTAATACCATTCTGGAAATGAGGTATCTATAACCTAAATAGAAGAATAATAATTTATTTGACAAAACATGCAGAAGAACAAAAAGTAATAAACACCCGAATAACAAGTAGTAATGAAATATTACTAATAAGAAGCTAAGAATATGACCATATATGATATCATAACAATGATTATGATTATGGAATAAGTCAATGACCTTATTTAAATCATTATACCAGAGGTTCAGACACTTACGAAGCAAATTGGACCTAAGGTAAGGGAAAATATCACAATCTCATTTTTATCCGAGATTGTTTATACTTTGATATTTAATGGGGTGTATTTTATCATCCACATCCACGTTTCCTCAATATGTAATATTATTTCCATACACCTACAATTTTTTAAATCCAATTTTACCCTTCAGTGAGTTTTTAGTAAAGGATATGAAAGGAATCTTTTGTCGTTTTTCGTATGAGGTACTTTTTGACTTTTCTGACAAAAATATGAGAAGAATGTTTTTTAACTTATACGACATGAATGGATTTTTAAAAAAATATTTCCAAGAAGCTTCCTTTACAAGTTTTCAAGTTTATTTTTAATCAACTTCTTTTAGTTTAAAATTGTAAGACATGTTAAGAAAGGAAAATGTTTTTTAAGTAGAAAGGATATTTTCCTCAAGAATGGAGTTCAAGTGTTTTATCAAAATTATTTTCCATCTAAGATAATAAAGGGTTCTGTTTCTATCCCTATTATTACATTTATTAGATTATGTTGTGATGGAATTATTTTTATGAATTCCTTTATCTTATATGTATTTTTTTATGATGTCACGATGTTTAAGATTCGCATTTTTATTACATGGGTTATGCTATGATGTATGGTTTATGATTTTGTGGCACACATAAGAATGGTATCATTATGAGATGGGTGGGACCTATATCTCCCTCCAATGCATTGGGTAAAGATTTTATATCTCATGAGATAGACATGGCTGGAACGGCATGTTAAACCGGTTCAGTAAAATAGGACTGAAACGAGGAGTGAACTCGGTTCAGAAATGGACTTTGTCCACTAAGATAGTCTTGGCAATGATTTTTGACTAATAAGAAATGATTCTCTATGATTATGTGTGCATGCCAAAAAGTTTCATGTTTTATGTTATGATTATTGGGATTACATTTCACTACCATGATTTATCCCATGTTATGAAATTATGATCTCTTTTGCAGGGTAAGATTTCCAAAATGTTATGTTTTTATTTTGATGTGATTGATATTTCTTTTGTTTACCCTTACTGAGAATTTGAGCTCACCCTTTTGAAGTTTTTCTTTCCCCAGGTCAGGAAGAAGGTTATTAAGTAAGATATTCCAAAAGGGACTATAGATATGATGAAATAAATTGGAGACAGTGTAGACGCTTTATGAACTGGTTGTTTATGTTTCCCAGTTTCTAAAGACACTATACCTATGCGGTCCTTTAATGGTTTTGTTATATGTTGTAATAAGTGTGCTTCAATTTTGAAGTAATAACAATTTTTGTAAAGTATGGGTCGTTATAGTTGGTATCAAAGGAAAGGTATAGTCAACCTTTGGAAACTAGGATGTGAAAGCCTTAGTAAGAACCCTAAGGATAAGTCTAAGCATAGAACACAATATTAGTGTTTTAGAAATGGCCATGAATAACCTAGGATAAGATCTTAAGTGTGAAATTTTATTATTGATTATGTGGTTTTCCTATTATAATTAGTGTTGCTCACACTATTCTTCTTGGTTTTAGTCAATGGCTGGAACCCGAAGGAACCGTGTTAATGCGGAATGCGACGGGCAATGCAATAATTGTCCCCCTGAGAAACCAAACATTATGGGAGATGGAATTAAAAATCTTGTAGCCATGCTCACACAACTTTCTCAAGATATGAATCATGCAGGACTTCCAAACGAGAAAAGGAGCAACATTCTGTTGAATCCTTCATGAGGCAGCGTCCACCTTCATTTAGCGGGTCTACTGATCCATTAATTTCTGAACAATGGATTAGTACTACTGAAAATATATTTTCAGTTCTTCAATATTCTGAACATGATAAATTCATCTTAGTAGTGTATCCTTTGGAAGGTGATGCTGATCAATGGTGGAATCTTATCAAGAATACGAGGCAAAGAGATGAAATTGAGTCCATGGAATGGGACGAGTTCAAGAACTTATTTTTCAATAAGTACTTCCCTCGTATTCTCTGAACAAAGATAGAGAAGGAGTTTCTTGAACTAAAGAAAAAGGATGATGAATCTGTTGGTACCTATGAAGAAAATTTTACAAGACTTGCAAGGTACGCTTCTGGTATTATTATCCAACCTGAGAGTAAGATCTATCGATTCTTTAGTGGCTTAAAACCAAGTCTTCGAAGGGCCTTATCCATAAGGGACTTTAATAGCTACGAGGAAATCGTTCGATGTGCTCTCAAAGTTGAGATAGAGATTGGAGTAACCCATCAGTCATATGGGTTTGATAAGAAGAGGAAAATGGAATTCAAAGGAAAATCTAAAGAGAACACTGAAAAGAAGATGAGATTTCCCTTATGCTCAAAGTGTGGAAAGAAACATGGAGGGAGTTGTCTCAAAGGGACAAGTAAATGTTTCAAATGTGGAAAGGAAGGTCATCAGGCATTTGAATGCCGCAATGATGGGAAGAAGATGTCTAATGATGCAAACAAAGTAAGGGACACACAGAATGAACCTACTACACTTCAATGTTTCAAGTGCAAGGATATGGGGCATTATGCCAATAAATTCCCTAATCCAAGGGTTGTTGATGATGATCGACATCAACAAAATATTAAGGCTAAAGACAAAGGAAAGTCACATGTAATTTCTATCAGCGATGTGGATTACGATAATGATGTGGTGAAAGGTATACTTACCATCCACTCTAAAGTAGAAAATGTTTTATTTGATTCTGTATCCACCCACTCCTTTATTTATGAAGAATTTTCTAAGGGTATCACCGTATTACCTCAACAATTAGATGTTGAGTTAGCTATGACAACACCTAATGGCACAACAGTCGCATCAAAAGTTTATAATTCTTCTCTGATTGAAGTTTGTGGGAAAGTGCTTCCTGCAAATCTTGTGATCCTTCCTATAGTGGAATTTTATTTCATTCTTGGCATGGATTGGATTTCTTTATATGGAGCTCATATCAATTTCCAAAGAAGGGAAGTCACATTTCATATTCCAGATCAATCTATGATCGTCTATCGATGCAAGGATGAACATAACCTTCCAGTGGAAATTTCTTCCATCTTATGGGTCTTGATTCCACTTAATGAAGGTTATTTATCTCAAATGGTTGGTGAGAAACTCACAATTAAGAATATTCCCATTGTACGGGAGTTTGATGATGTCTTTCCTGAGGAATTGCTGAGTCTTCCACCAAATTGTGAAGTTGAGTTTTCAATAGAACTCGTACCGGGTGCTTTACCTATTTCAAAGACACCTTATAGAATGGCCCCAATTGAGTTGCAGGAATTGAAGAAGCAACTCCAAGAGAATCTTGATAAGGGATTCATACACCCTAGTGCGTCACCTTGGGGAGCACCTGTTCTATTTGTTAAGAAGAAAGATGGATCAATGAGACTCTGCATTGATTATCGAGAACTTAACATGATCACTATCAAGAACAAATATCCTCTCCCACGCATTGATGAATTATTTGACCAACTAAGAGGAGCTCAATACTTTTCCAAGATTGATCATCGTTCAAGGTATCATCAATTAAGGGTCAAAAGGGAGGATATACCAAAGACGACTTTTCGTACAAGGTATGGACACTATGAATTTATAGTGATGCCATTTGGTCTTACTAATGCCCCTGCTATCTTCATGGATTTGATGAATAGAGTCTTTAGAGACTATATTGATCAATTTGTGGTTGTCTTTATAGACGATATTCTTGTATATTCAAAGAGCAAGGAAGAACATGAAGATCACTTGATAATTATATTGAAGACCCTGAGAAAGGAGAAGTTTTATGCCAAATTTACCAACTGTGAATTTTGGCTACAAAGAGTTTCATTTTTTGCGTCACATAATCTCAAAAGAAGGGATATCTGTGGATCCAGCAAAAATGGAGGTTATCGAAAGATGGTTGAGACCAACAATAGTAACTGAGATCCGATGTTTTCTTGGTTTGGCTGGATATTATCGACGTTTTGTGAAAGATTTTTCACGATTATCTAATCCACTCACCAAGTTGACTCAGAAAGGAGTTAAGTTTGTTTGGACGGAAGAATGTGAAGAAAATTTCAAGGATTTGAAAAGAAGGTTATCTAGTGCACCTGTTCTCACACTGCCTTGTAGTGGAGAAAGGTTTGTGATCTACAGTGATGCATCCAAGAAGGGGTTGGGGTGTGTTCTTATGAAAAATGATATTGTGATAGCTTATGCCTCACGATAGTTGAAAATCCATGAGAAAAATTACCCAACACATGATTTGGAGTTAGCTGCGGTAATCTTTGCATTAAAGATTTGGAGGCATTATCTTTATGGAGAAAGGTGTGATATTTATACTGATCATAAAAGTTTAAATTATATTTTCACACAAAAGGAGATGAATATGCGCCAAAGTAGATGGTTGGAGCTGATTAAGGATTACGACTGCTCAATCCATTACCACCCTGGGAAAGTAAACAAGGTGGAAGATTCATTAAGTCGACAAGACCATGCTAGCTTATCCATGATGAGGATCACAAAAGATCCAATATTTATGGATTTACAAAGGATGGATGTTGGAATTATAATGGAAGGGGGGAAATCGTATCTTTCTCAAATTAATGTTCAACCATCTATTCATGTGAAGATTAAAGAGGCGCAGAAAGAAGATGTAGAGTTACAAAAGAAGGTGAGAAATAATCCTGAATTCAACCTTGATTGTGATGGGATAATAAAGTTCAGGAATTGGGTTTGTGTTCCTCCCATCCCCGAATTAAATAAGGAACTGCTGGATGAGGCTCATAGTTATTCATTATCTATTCATCCTAGAAGCACGAAGATGTATAGGGACCTGAAAGAGTACTTCTGGTGGGATGGAATGAAAGGAGATGTGGCTGAATATGTCTCCTGATGCTTGGTTTGTCAAGAAGTTAAAGCTAAGAGACAGAAGTCTAAGGGGATGTTACAACCATTACCCATACCCGAATGGAAATGGGAAAACATCACTATGGACTTTTTCACAGTACTTCCTAAAACATCCAAAGAAAATAATGCTATCTGGGTCATAGTTGATCGTCTTACAAATTCGGCACACTTCATCGCTATTAGAGAGGATTTCTCTCTGGATCAGCTTGCCAGGATATATGTAAAGGAAGTGGTAAGATTTCATGGAGTACCACTTTCTATTATATCTGATCGGGATCCGAGGTTTACCTCAAAGTTCTGTCGAAGTCTTCAGCATACTCTGGATACAGAGTTGAGTTTCAGTACTGCTTATCATCCTCAGCCAGACGGTCAGTCTGAGAGAACAATTCAAACTCTATAAGATATGTTGAGAGCTTGCTCTATAGATTTCAAAGGTGGTTGGGATCAACACCTAACTTTGGTAGAATTTTCTTATAATAATAGCTTTCACTCTAGTATTAAGATGGCTCCTTATGAAGATCTCTATGGAAAGAAATGCAGGACTCCAACTTACTGGGATGAAGTTGGGGAAAGAAATCTATTAGGACCTGATCTCGTTGATGAAATGGCAGAAAAGGTCAGATCTATTCAACAACACATAAGAGAAGCTCAGAGTCGACAGAAAAGTTATGCCGACAACCGAAGAAAAGACCTATAGTTTGAAGTGGGTGATAAAGTGTTCTTACGAATATCTCCCTGGAAGAGGGTCATGAGATTTGGAAAGAAGGGGAAGTTGAGCCCTAGATATATCGGTCCTTTCAAAATACTGGATCGTGTTGGAAAGGTAGCTTACCGGTTGGCACTTCCATCGAATCTCTCTCAAGTTCACGATGTGTTCCATGTATCTCTCCTGAGAAAGTACATACCTGATCCTTCAGATGTACTCAGCTCAGAAGTTGTACCGCTGGAGCAAGATCTTTCTTATGAAGAACAACCGATAGAGATTCTGGATCATAGCGAAAAAGTCCTACGAAACACGACCACTCGCTTGGTGAAAGTTTTATGGAAGAACCACCAGTTAGAAGAAGCTACATGGGAGCTTGAGGATATAATGAGGGAAAGGTATCCTCATCTGTTTGTTACAAAGTGACGAATTTCGAGGGCGAAATTCATTTTAAGGGGGGTAGAATGTAACGCCCGAGACTTTTATGAGAAATATTTTGTTTTTATCAAAGGAATATTTCACTACACACAAAACTATATTGGCTTGCTTTACACGCAATCGTGGCCTTCCTCGATAGCTTGCGTCATACGCAATACCGAGTTTCACTAAACAATGATATGCTATTAAAACATTATTAAAACTAGCCGTTAGGAATAGTAATAACCACTTTTTTAAATTTTATAAATTTTATTTTTCAAAATGGACTTCATTTTTGGATTCGGAATATCGAAATTAGCCTAGGGTGAAATTTTGGTATTTTTCTGAAAACTTTCAATTTTTGATGAATAGTGAAACCACTAAGTGGTAGTTAAAAAAACTGAATTTTTCATAAAACTTAATTTTACCGCTTTTGTGAGTGGAATTTTAAAAATCCGAGAGACACGGTTAATATCAAGGACTAAAATGTGGTTCAATGAGATGAAAATAATTTTTGGTGAATAGTAACTTTTTACTTTTTTTACCACGGTTAAAAGTAAATAGGGTTATTAAGGGTAAAAATGATATTATTATTACCCTAACACATGTCCTAATTCTATTGGATAAGTTTAATTCGACCAAAAACAACCTTAGGAATAAAATATGACCATTTAGGCCCACTTGGATTAGATTAGGACATTTATTATTAATTTATTTAAAGAAGGGTTAAAATAGTTAAAATCAAAGTTTAAAAAGTAAATCATTTTTAATATGGGGTTATACATAAGATAAATTCGACTATAAATATTCATTTTTTGTAATTTTTAGACATTAAATAATTAAATTTATTTATGACACAACGATGATGCAGTAATTATCTTATTAATGAAATATTGACATAATTGATGTTATAAATAACAAAATAAATGTAATTTGAGACTTTTTATGAATTACACTAATTTTATAGGTTAATATGACATGTTATTATTGATTTAATTAACCTGGTTAGAACTAATCATTCTTTTATGATTTTCAAAAAAATCAATTACTAAATAGTGTCAAAATTGACATAAAATAGTTTTTAAAACAAATATTATATTATTAATTGTTATTTTATTCCTAAAAATATAAGGTTCGGACAAATGACTTAGATAAGGTTATATATATTAATAATAAACAACTTGGGGTTCGTTTGGATTGATATAGTAAGTTTATTAACCTTATAGTATAAGAAAAACAAGAAGACACGGTAAAAGTTAAATTATCTAACTTAAAGTTAAATCTAAATGATAAGGTTAAAATTGATACCTAAATTTGTCTAAATTCTATTGGATGAGAGGATTTCGACCCCTACCCACCTTATCTTAGAAATATATCAATTTGGAGCTATTAAAAACCGAATTTGACTTTATAATAAAATAATATTTTTTGTTATTCCAAAGGTGCCCCTCTCCTCCCTTATAAAAGGGCACCTCCTCCCTCTCTTCCTCACACCACTTTGAGCCTTCAAGCTCGGCCAACCCCTACCAATTTCTCCTCTCCACTTCCCTATAGACATCCTAGATGTCCTGGTCTTCTTCAAAGACCAATTTTAGTTCCCTAAAAGGAGGTCTCAAAGAAGCGCTTCAAAGAAGAGGTAATGTCTGTTACCGATTCTTTCATCTTTATTTCTTCTTCCACTTCTTCTTCTTTAGTTGTTTCATTATGAAGTAATAACATAAGTATCACTCATATACTGATATATTATTATAAGTATGAAACAACTCTATTTCTCCATCTATCCATCCTACGGAAAACAAAATCACCGCGCGTGCGTACGTACGGAATACCGTCTCCACGCCGTGGTGTAATCTATTTTCCACCACCGCCTTACTTGGATGGGTATAATGGTGTAAATAATGAATATATATGATTATTGTAAAGTGATATTGATTATGAAATAGTATATATACACTCTAATACAATTCCACAATCATGGGAACGATATCATCGCTCGTGCGTACGTACGGAATACTGTCTCCACGATGTGATGCAACTCGTTCTACATGATCTTCATTGCATAATGATTATATAAATGAATTGAATGAATGAATATGATATATATTACACTAATACCATTCTGGAAATTAGGTATCTATAACCTAAAGAGATGAATAAGAATTTATTTGACAAAACACGCATAAGAACAAAAAGTAATAAACACCCGAATAACAAGTAGTAATGAAATATTACTAACAAGAGGATAAGAATATGACCATATATGATATCATAAAAATGAATATGATTTTTGAATAAGTCAATGACCTTATTTAAATCATTATATAGGAGGTTAGGACACTTACGAAGCAAATTGGACCTAAGGTAAGGGAAAATATCACAATCTCATTTTTATCCGAGATTTTTTATACTTTGATATTTACTGGGGTGTATTTTATCATCCAAATCCATGTTTCCTCAATATGTAATATTATTTCCATCCCCCTAAAATTGTTTAAATACAATTTTACCCTTCGGTGAGTTTTTAGTAAAGGATATGAAATGAATCTTTTGTCGTTTTTCGTACGAGGTACTTTCTGCCTTTTCCGAAAAAAGTATGAGAAGAATGTTTTTTAACTTATATGGCATGAATGGATTTTTAAAACATTATTTCCAAGAAGCTTCCTTTACAAGTTTTCAAGTTTATTTTTAATCAACTTATTTTAGTTTAAAATTGTAAGACATGTTAAGAAAGGAAAATGTTTTTGAAGTAGAAAGGATATTTTTCTCAAGAATGGAGTTCAAGCGTTTTATCAAAATTATTTTCCATCTAAGATAATAAAGGGTTCTGTTTCTATCACAATTATTACATTGATTTGATTATGTTGTGATGGAATTATTTTTATGAATTCCTTTATCTTATATGAATTGTTTTATGATGTCACGATGTTTAAGATTCCCATTTTTATTACATGGGTTGTGCTATGATGTATGGTTTAGGATTTTGTGGCACACATAAGAATGGTATCATTATGAGATGGGTGGGACCTATATCTCCCTCCAATGCATTGGGTAAAGATTTTATATCTCATGAGATAGACATGGCTGGAACGACAGGTTAAACCGATTCAGTAAAATAGGACTGAAACGAGGAGTGAACTTGGTTCAGAAATGGACTTTGTCTACTAAGATAGTCTTGGAAATGAGTCTTGACTAATAAGAAATGATTCTCTATGATTATGTGTGCATGCCACAAAGTTTCATGTTTTATGTTATGATTATTGGGATTACATTTCACTACCATGATTTATCCCATGTTATGAAATTATGATCTCTTTTGCAGGGTAAGATTTCCAAAATGTTATGTTTTTATTTTTATGTGATTGATATTTCTTTTGTCTACCCTTAATGAGCATTTGAGCTCAACCTTTTGAATGTTTTCTTTCCCCAAGTCAGGAAGAAGGTTATTAAGTAAGATATTCCAAAGGGGACTATAGATATGATGAAATAAATGGGAGACAGTGTAGATGCTTTATGAACCAGTTGTTTATGTTTCCCAGTTTCTAAAGACACTATACCTATACGGTCCTTTAATGATTTTGTTATATGTTGTAATAAGTGTGGTTCAATTTTGAAGTAATAACAATGTTTGTAAAGTGTGGGTCGTTATAGTTGGTATCAGAGGAAATGTATAGTCAACCTTTGTAAACTAGGATGTGAAAGCCTTAGTAAGAACCCTAAGGATAAGTCTAAGCATAGAACACAATCTTAGTGTTTTAGAAATGGCAATGAATAACCTAGGATAATATCTTAAGTGTGAAATTTTATTCTTGATTATGTGGTTTTCCTATTATAATTAGTGTTGCACACACTATTCTTCTTGTTTTTAGTCAATGGATGGAACCCGAAGGAACCGTGTTAATGCGGAATGCGACGGGCAATGCAATGATTGTCCCCCTGAGCAACCAAACGTTATGGGAGCTGGAATGAAAAATCTTGTAGCCATGCTCACACAACTTTCTCAAGATATGAATCATGCAGGACTTCCAAACGAGCAAAGGAAGGAGCAACATTCTGTTGAATCCTTCATGAGGTAGCATCCACCTTCATTCAGCAGGTCTACTGACCCATTAATTGCTGAACAATGGATTAGTACTACTGAAAAGATATTTTCAGTTCTTTAATGTTCTGAACATGGTAAAGTCATATTAGCAGTGTATCCTTTGGAAGGTGATGCTGATCAATGGTGGAATCTTATCAAGAATACAAGACAAAGAGATGAAATTGAGTCCATGGAATGGGACGAGTTCAAGAACTTATTTTTCAATAAGTACTTCCCTCGTATTCTGCGAACAAAGATGGAGAAGAAGTTTCTTGAACTAAAGAAAAAGGATGATGAATCTGTTGGTACCTATGAAGCAAATTTTACAAGACTTGCAAGGTACGCTTCTGGTATTATTATCCAACATGAGAGTAAGATCGATCGATTATTTAGTGGCTTAAAACCAAGTCTTAGAAGGGCCTTATCCATAAGGGACTTCAATAGCTACGAGGAAATCGTTCGATGTGCTCTCAAAGTTGAGATAGAGATTGGACTAACCCATCAGTCATATGGGTTTGATAAGAAGAGGAAAATGGAATTCAAAGGAAAATCTAAAGAGCACACTGAAAAGAATATGAGCTTTCCCTTATGCTCAAAGTGTGGAAAGAAACATGGAGGGAGTTGTCTCAAAGGGACAAGTAAATTTTTCAAATGTGGAAAGGAAGGTCATCAGGCATTTGAATTCCGCAATGATGGGAAGAAGATGTCCAATGATGAAAACAAAGGAAGGGACACACAGAATGAACCTACTACACTTCAATGTTTCAAGTTCAAGGAGATGGGTAATTATTCCAATAAATTCCCTAATCCAAGGGTTGTTGATGATGATCGACATCAACAAAATCTTAAGGCTAAAGACAAAGGAAAGTCACATGTAATTTCTATCAGTGATGGGGAGTACGATAATGATGTGGTGAAAGGTATACTTACCATCCACTCTAAAGTAGAAAATGTTTTATTTGATTCTGGATCCACCCACTCCTTTATTTCTGAAGAATTTTCTAAGGGTATCACCGTATTACCTCAACAATTAGATGTTGAGTTAGCTGTGACAACACCTAATGGCACAACAGTCGCATCAAAAGTTTATAATTCTTCTCCGATTGAAGTTTGTGGGAAAGTGCTTCCTGAAAATCTTGTGATCCTTCCTATAGTGGAATTTGATGTGATTCTTGTCATGGATTGGCTTTCTTTATATGGATCTCATATCAATTTCCAAAGAAGGGAAGTCACATTTTATATTCCAGATCAATCTATGATCGTCTATCAATGCAAGGATGAACATAACCTTCCAGTGGAAATTTCTTCCATATTATGGGTCTTGATTCCACTTAATGAAGGTTATTTATCTCAAATGGTTGGTGATAAACTCATAATTAAGAATATTCCCATTGTACGGGAGTTTGATGATGTCTTTCCGGAGGAATTGCCGGGTCTTCCACCAAATTGTGAAGTTGAGTTTTTAATAGAACTCGTTCCGGGTGCTTTACCTATTTCAAAGACACCTTATAGAATGACCCCAATTGAGTTGTAGGAATTGAAGAAGCAACTCCAAGAGAATCTTGATAAGGGATTCATATTCCCTAGTGCGTCACCTTGGGGAGCACCTGTTCTATTTGTTAAGAAGAAAGATGGATCAATGAGACTCTACATTGATTTTCGAGAACTTAACATGATCACTATCAAGAACAAATATCCTCTCCTACGTAGTGATGACTTATTTGACCAACTACGAGGAGCTCAATACATTTCCAAGATTGATCTTCGTTCAGGGTATCATCAATTAAGGGTCAAAAGGGAGGATATACCAAAGACGACTTTCCGTACAAGGTATGGACACTATGAATTTATAGTGATGCCATTTGGTCTTACTAATGCCCCTGCTATCTTCATGTATCTGATGAATAGAGTCTTTAGAGACTATCTTGATCAATTTGTGGTTGTCTTTATAGACGATATTATTGTATATTCAAAGAGCAAGGAAGAACATGAAGATCACTTGGGAATTATATTGAATACCCTGACAAAGGAGAATTTTTATGCCAAATTTACCAAGTGTGAATTTTGGATTCAAAGAGTTTCATTTTTTGGGTCACATAATCTCAAAAGAGGGGATATCTATGGATCCAGCAAAAATGGAGGTTATCGAAAGATGTTTGAGACCAACAACAGTAACTGAGATCCGAAGTTTTCTTGGTTTGGCTGGATATTATCGACGTTTTGTGAAATATTTTTCACGATTATCTAATCCACTCACCAAGTTGACTCGGAAAGGATTTAAGTTTGTTTGGACGGAAGAATGTGAAGAAAATTTCAAGGAGTTGAAAAGAAGGTTATCCAGTGCACCTGTTCTCACACTGCCTTGTAGTGGAGAAAGGTTTGTGATCTACAATGATGCATCCAAGAAGGGGATGGGGTGTGTTCTTATGAAAAATGATATTGTGATAGCTTATGCCTCACGATAGTTGAAAATCCATGAGAAAAATTACCCAACACATGATTTGGAGTTAGCTGCGGTAATCTTTGCATTAAATATTTGGAGGCATTATCTTTATGGAGAAAGGTGTGATATTTATACTGATCATAAAAGTTTAAATTATATTTTCACACAAAAGGAGATGAATATGCTCCAAAGTAGATGGTTGGAGCTGATTAAGGATTACGACTGCTCAATCCATTACCACCCTGGGAAAGTAAACAAGGTGGCAGATGCATTAAGTCGACAAGACCATGCTAGCTTATCCATGATGAGGATCACAAAAGATCCAATATTTATGGATTTACAAAGGATGGATGTTGGAATTATAATGGAAGGGGGGAAATCGTATCTTTCTCAAATGAATGTTCAACCATATATTCATGTGAAGATTAAAGAGGCGCAGAAAGAAGATGTAGAGTTACAAAAGAAGGTGAGAAATAATCCTGAATTCAACCTTGATTATGATGGGATAATAAAGTTCAGGAATCGGGTTTGTGTTCCTCCCATCCCCGAATTAAAGAAGGAACTGCTGGATGAGGCTCATAGTTATTCATTCTCTATTCATCCTGGAAGCACGAAGATGTATAGGGACCTGAAAGAGTACTTCTGGTGGGATGGCATGAAAGGAGATGTGGCTGAATATGTCTCCTGATTCTTGGTTTGTCCGCAAGTTAAAGCTGAGAGACAGAAGTCTAAGGGGATGTTACAACCATTACCCATACCCGAATGGAAATGGGAAAACATCACTATGGACTTTGTCACAGTACTTCCTAAAACATCCAAAGACAATAATGCTATCTGGGTCATAGTTGATCGTCTTACAAATTCGGCACACGTCATCGCTATTAGAGAGGATTTCTCTCTGGATAAGCTTGCCAGGATATATGTAAAGGAAGTGGTAAGATTGCATGGAGTACCACTTTCTATTATATCTGATCGGGATCTGAGGTTTACCTCAAAGTTCTGGCGAAGTCTTCAGCATACTCTGGATACAGAGTTGAGTTTCAACACTGCTTATCATCCTCAGACAGACGGTCAGTCTGAGAGAACAATTCAAACTCTATAAGATATGTTGAGAGCTTTCTCTATGGATTTCAAATGTGGTTGGGATCAACACCTACCTTTGGTAGAATTTTCTTATAATAATAGCTTTCACTCTAGTATTCAGATGGATCCTTATAAAGATCTATATGGAATGAAATGCAGGACTCCAACTTGCTGGGATGAAGTTGGGGAAAGAAAGCTAATAGGACATGATCTCGTTGATGAAATGGCAGAAAAGGTCAGATCTATTCAACAACACATAAGAGAAGCTCAGAGTTGACAGAAACGTTATGCCGACAACCGAAGAAAAGACCTAGAGTTTGAAGTGGGTGATAAAGTGTTCTTATGAATATCTCCCTGGAAGAGGGTCATGAGATTTGGAAATAAGGGGAAGTTGAGCCCTAGATATATCGGTCCTTTCGAAATACTGGATCGTGTTGGAAAGGTAGCTTACCGGTTGGTTCTTCCATCGAATCTCTCTAAAGTTCATGATGTGTTCCATGTATCTCTCCTGAGAAAGTACATACCTGATCCTTCACATGTACTCAGATCAGAAGTTGTACCGCTGGAGCAAGATCTTTCTTATGACGAACAACCCATCGAGATTCTGGATCGTAGCGAAAAAGTCCTACGAAACAAGACCACTCGCTTGGTGAAAGTTTTATGGAGGAACCACCAGTTAGAAGAAGATACATGGGAGCTTGAGGATATAATGAGGGAAAGGTATCCTCATCTGTTTGTTACAAAGTGACGAATTTCGAGGGTGAAATTCATTTTAAGGGGGGTAGAATGTAAAGCCCGAGACTTTTATGAGAAATATTTTGTTTTTATCAAAAAAATCTTTCACTAAACACAACACTAGATTGTATTGCTTTACACGCAATCACAGTCTTCCTCGATAGCTTGTGTCATACGCAATACCGAGTTTCACTAAACAATGATATGCTATTAAAATATTATTAAAACTAGCCGTTATGAATAGTAATAACCACTTTTTGAAATTTTATAATTTTTTTTTCAAAATGGACTTCATTTTTGGATTCGGAATATCGAAATTAGCCTAGGGTGAAATTTTGGTATTTTTCTGAAAACATTCAATTTTTGATGAATAGTGAAACCACTAAGTGGTAGTTAAAAAAACTGAATTTTTCATAAAACTTAATTTTACTGCTTCTTTGAGTGGAATTTCGAAAATCCGAGAGACACGGTTAATATCAAGGACTAAAATGTGGTTCAATGAGATGAAAATAATTTTTGGTGAATAGTAACTTTTTACTTTTTTTACCACGGTTAAAAGTAAATAGGGTAATTAAGGGTAAAAATGATATTATTATTACCCTAACACATGTCCTAATTCAATTGGATAAGTGTAATTCGACCAAGAACAACCTTAGGAATAAAATATGACCATTTAGGCTCACTTGGATTAGATTAGGACATTTATTATTAATTTATTTAAAGAAGGGTTAAAATAGTTAAAATCAAAGTTTAATAATAAATAATTTTTAATATGGGGTCATACATAAGATAAATTTGACTATAAATATTCATTTTTTGTAATTTTTAGACATTAAATAATTAAATTTATTTATGACACAACGATGATGCAGTAATTATCTTATTAATGAAATATTGACATAATTGATGTTATAAATAACCAAATAAATGTAATTTGAGACTTTTTATGAATTACACTAATTTTCTAGGTTAATATGACATGTCAGTATTGATTTAATTAACTTGGTTCGAACTAATCATTCTGTTATGATTTTCACAAAAATCAATTACTAAATAGTGTCAAAATTGACATAAAATAGTTTCTAAAACAAATATTATATTATTAATTGTTATTTTATTCCTAAAAATATAAGGTTCAGCCAAATGACTTAGATAAGGTTATATATATTAATAATAAACAACTTGGGGTTCGTTTGGCTTGATATAGTAAGTTTATTAACCTTATAGTGTAAGAAAACAAGAAGACACAATAAAAGTTAAATTATCTAACTTAAAGTTAAATCTAAATGATAAGGTTAAAATTGGTACCTAAACTTGTCTAAATTCTATTGAATTAGAGGATTTCGACCCCTACCCACCTTATCTTCGAAATATATCAATTTGGAGCTATTAAAAACCGAATTTGACTTTATAATAAAATAATATTTTTAGTTATTCCAAAGGTGCCCCTCTCCTCCCTTATAAAAGGTCACCTCCTCCCTCTCTTCCTCACACCACTTTGAGCCTTCAAGATTGGCCAAACCCTACCAATTTCTCCTCTCCACTTCCCTAGAGACATCCTAGAGGTCCTGGTCTTCTTCAAAGACCAATTTTAGTGCCCTAAAAGGCGGTCTCAAAGAAGCGCTTCAAAGAAGAGGTAGTGTCCGTTACCCATTCTTTCATCTTTATTTATTCTTCCACTTCTTCTTCTTTAGTTGTTTCATTATGAAGTAATAACATAAGTATCACTCATATACTGATATGTTATTATAAGTATGAAACAACCCTATTTCACCATCTATCCATCCTACGGAAAACGAAATCACCGCGCGTGCTTACGTATGGAATACCGTCTCCACGCCGTGGTGTAATCTATTTTCCACCACCACCTTACTTGGATGGGTATAATGGTGTAAATAATGACTATATATGATTATTTTAAAGTGATATTGATTCTGAAATAGTATATATACACTCCAATACAATTCCACAATCATGGGAACGATATCATCGCTCGTGCGTACGTACGGAATACTGTCTCCACGATGTGATGCGACTCGTTCTACATGATATTCATTGCATACTGATTATATAAATGAATTGATTGAATGAATATAATATATATTATACTAATACCATTCTGGAAATGAGGTATCTATAACCTAAAGAGAAGAATAAGAATTTATTTGACAAAACACACATAAGAACAAAAAGTAATAAACACCCGAATAACAAGTAGTAATGAAATATTACTAATAAGAAGCTAAGAATATGACCATATATGATATCATAACAATGAGTATGATTCTGGAATAAGTCAATGACCTTATTTAAATCAATATACATGAGGTTCGGACACTTACGAAGCAAATTGGACCTAAGGTAAGGGAAAATATTACAATCTCATTTTTATCCGAGATTGTTTATACTTTGATATTTACTGGGGTGTATTTTATCATCCACATCCATGTTTCTCAATATGTAATATTATTTCCATACACCTACAATTGTTTAAATACAATTTTACCCTTCGGTGAGTTTTTAGTAAAGGATATGAAAGGAATCTTTTGTCGTTTTTCGTACGAGGTAATTTTTGACTTTTCCGACAAAAGTATGAGAAGAATGTTTTTTAACTTATACGGCATGAATGGATTTTTAAAACATTATTTCCAAGAAGCTTCCTTTACAAGTTTTCAAGTTTATTTTTAATAAAATTCTTTTATTTTATAATTGTAAGACATGTTAAGAAAGGAAAATGTTTTTGAAGTAGAAAGGATATTTTCCTCAAGAATGGAGTTCAAGTGTTTTATCAAAATTATTTTCCATCTAAGATAATAAAGGGTTCTGTTTCTATCCCTATTATTACATTGATTTGATTATGTTGTGATGGAATTATTTTTATTAATTCCTTTATCTTATATGAATTGTTTTATGATGTCACGATGTTTAAGATTCCCATTTTTATTACATGGGTTATGCTATGATGTATGGTTGATGATTTTGTGGCACACATAAGAATGGTATCATTATGAGATGGGTGGGACCTATATCTCCCTCCAATGCATTTGGTAAAGATTTTATATCTCATGAGATAGACATGGCTGGAACGGCAGGTTAAACCGGTTTAGTAAAACAGGACTGAAACAAGGAGTGAACTCGGTTCAGAAATGGACTTTGTCCACTAAGATAGTCTTGGCAATGAGTCTTGACTAATAAGAAATGATTCTCTATGATTATGTGTGCATGCCAAAAAGTTTCATGTTTTATGTTATGATTATTGGGATTACATTTCACTACCATGATTTATCCCATGTTATGAAATTATGATCTCTTTTATGGGGTAAGATTTCCAAAATGTTATGTTTTTATTTTGATGTGATTGATATTTCTTTTGTTTACCCTTACTGAGCATTTGAGCTCACTCTTTTGAATGTTTTCTTTCCCCAGGCCCGGAAGAAGGTTATTAAGTAAGATATGCCAAAAGGGACTATAGATTTGATGAAATAAATGGGAGACAATGTAGATGCTTTATGAACCAGTTGTTTATGTTTCCCAGTTTCTAAAGACACTATACCTATACGGTCCTTTAATGGTTTTGTTATATGTTGTAATAAGTGTGCTTCAATTTTGAAGTAATAACAATGTATGTAAAGTATGGGTAGTTATAATAGGGAATCCATGCACCATTAATCTAATTCAAAATTAATAAAAAAATTATTAATGAAAAAATTATTAATAAAAATGAATAAATATATATATACATTAATTATAAATAGTAATAAGTAGTATATATTAAATTTAAATATATAAAATTAATAAAATGTAATAATTAAAAATATATTAGTGGCTTATTCATTTTAATGGTTTTTATACATACTCATTAATACATTTAATATTTTTAATATATATATATATCAATATACATAATATTTCCTAAAATATGATTTATATAATACTAAATCTTTATGCTTACATTAAATAAATCATATATTTTGTGAAGAATGATTTATAATTAAAAATTAATATAAATTAAAAATATTGACTAATTGTATCGAGTAATGGACATTTAACTGAATATCATTTGATTTTTCAATTTCACATATATCAAACATATGTTACACTGATTTCACACACATATATACATAATTAATGCATTTTTATATACAATGCACACATACAAATATTTATGTAATTAATGAAATCTTAAATAGAAACACATATACATAATATTTATGCTATTTACTCAAATTTTAATATTCGTTTTAGAATTTAATTTAATACATGATATATTTAATATATTATGCTTTTAATTGGTAAATTTTATTTATTTTATTTTTAATATTTTTATAGTTAATAACATTTATCCATTTTTAATATTTTTTATTTATTATTTTTTTCGAATTTAATCATTTTCAAATATTTATTTATATATATATTTATTTACTATGTTTTAATATTTTCAATAAGTATTCATCTGCATTTCAATATATATCAATATTTTTTACTAATTTTGTTTAATTAATAAAACTTATCAGTTTTTTCAATATTTTTCAAGTGCGCTAATTTTTAATTATTCAATTTCACTCATTTTTAACATGCATGAATTTAAGATTATAAATTTATTAATAATGTTAAAATTATATTTGTAAATAAATATTTATAAATAAATATATTTATAAATGTATATTTTCTAAATTTATAAAATTATATATTTATAATTCTAAATAAATAATTTTTTTTCAAAGTATTTATATAATTATAAATAAATAATTATATATTTAAATAAATATAAAATTATAATAAATATCTTTAAATAATGAATATATTTACTATATTTATATTTATATTTATATGTATATTTATTAAATATATATAAAAATATAAAAATATATATAATAATATAAATATATTTATAATTATAAAATTATAATAAATATATTTAAATAATGAATATATTTAAAATATTTATATTTATATTTATATTTATTTATTATATATATATAATTATACAAATATATATAATGATATAAATATATTTATAATTATAAATAAATAATTATAAATATATATTTATTTATAAATATATTTATAAATGTATATTTACTATATTTATAAAATTATATATTTATAATTATAAATAAATAAATGTTTTTTAAAAGTATATATATAATTATAAATAAATAATTATATATTTAAATAATTATAAAATTATAATAAATATATTTAAATAATGAATATATTTACTATATTTATATTTATATTTATTAAATATATATAAAAATATAAAAATATATACAATGATATAAATGTATTTATAATTATAAAATTATAATAAATATATTTAAATAATGAATATATTTAAAATATTTATATTTATAATTATATTTATTATATATATATAATTATAAAAATATATATAATGATATAAATATATTTATAATTATAAATAAATAATTATAAATATATTTAAATATATATTTATTTATAAATATATTTATAAATGTATATTTACTATATTTATAAAATTATATATTTATAATTATAAATAAATAAAGAAAGAAATAAATAAATATATATTTTAAATTATTAATTTAATTATAAAAACATAATTATATAATTAAATAATTACAGGCTCCTGCTTGGCATCCAAAAGACCCAGGATCAAATCCGGGCAGGGGTGAATTCTCGGGGGTACTGTAGCAGTATTGTAGCAGGCATTGTAGCAGTACTGTAGTAGTGGTGGAACTGCAGCAGCGACGGTACTGTAGCGGCGACGGTACTATAGTAGTGCAGGTATTGTAGAAGTACTGTTCATCGAGGGGTCCTTTGGGATAACAAATGGGCTTTCAAGCATTGTATTCAGGACACTTAGCCTTGGGCCTTCGGGCTATGTAATGGGTCTCCCTCTACCCAGTCTAAAGAGGTCTTTGGTTTAATAATAAATTGAGTCTTCAACCCCAATCTTTTGAAAAAAAATATATATATAATTTTAGTTATATATATTTATTAATTATATATAATTATATAAATATATATAATGACATAAATACATTTATAATTATATAATAATATTTATATATATATTTAAATATATGTTTATTTATAATTGTAATTATAAATCTTTATCAGTAATAAAAAAGTTGATAAAGCTACCTTTTATCAGTGCTTATTATTTTAGTACTTATATAAAATCCCTCTTTAAGAGTGCTTTTTTAGAAGCGCTGATAAAATCCTCCTTGATATTTTAAAAATGAACCCTAACCGAAGTCCAGTGCCGCTGCCACTCCCCCTCATCCTTTTCTTGGAAGAATCAAGCCTCAAATCTAAGGTATGTTATTGTTTTCTCCTCCTCTCTCATTGCTTGCTTGTCCGGGTTTAATGGTGCAAGATAGTGCGACGTTATCTTGGCTTGGTGGTCTTATAGTTCCATGTTTAGGGAACCTACCCCTCCTTCATTTTATCTTCCATCCACGATCTTCTTTATCCTCCCTCCCAACTTTGCGCTATTGTCCGAACCCTAGTTGGATTTAGGTTCTAAATTTTTAATATCTCGATCTGTGGGGTGTTCAGGTTCTATTTAAGAGTACCGTATCATCATTTTTAGAGACTTTCTTCATCTCTGTGTGTTCCTTGTAGGAGATTCCATGCTTCCCCCTTTTTTATAACACACCCAGGATGCTTGAATTTTTCATCACCACTTTATTTAATAATTATGTGTATTTTTTGAGTAATAATTAGTGTTACATAGAAACTTAAAATGTTACACATTCCTTGTTTTCTATAAAAAGGAAGGTTTTTATGTCCTATAATTAAATTCAATTTAAATTTAATGGCATGTTTTTTATATATATGATTAAATGACTGAAGAGTTTCCTTTAGTGGTTTTGAATATTTGAAATGGGTTTAGTCTTCTTTGAAATTTAGTACAATGTTTTATTTTAAATATGACGTGTGATTTAATTTGGGATTTTAGTTATATAAAAATCCTATTGATTTTTTTCGATGGGATTCCCTCTCTAGTTATCTATAATTTATGGATTTAACCATTCATGTGCTTTTTTATTATGCTTCATAATAGTTTTAGTTCAATGAAACGTCATATGGTTTTAAAATTAATTTTGGAAATCAAATTCAATTTTAAAAAGGCATAAAATAAAAGGGTATTTTAAATGTTTATTTCAAAGAAATGCTCCAAAGGCTCATTTGGTACTTTAAAAATAGAGTAATTAATTATATCATTTTTAACATTTTTTCATATATAGAATTATAAAAAATTTATATTTCGATTTTTATTTATAGTTTTCATGTATATATCTAAATTTTATGATTTTGATGTATAATAATTTCAAAAATTGTTACTTTTTAGTATAAAGGATACTTAAATTATTTATTAAATTATTCTTATTATGCAATGAAATTTTTTAAATAAAGATTTTATGTTGATTGTTTATTGATTTAAATTAGAAATTTGTTTTTTAAAGTGAGGTAATGTAATTATTATTGAATAAATTGTTTTTTGTGTATATTAAACTGATCATTATTTTCATATATACATAAAGTTTTATCTAATGAGATATTTTAATGAGTTGTGAAGTGTTTATAAACTAAATTTATGGATTAATTTCTTGTTTGGGAAGTTTTATTCAGAATAAAAAGGTTATAAGGCTTTTGAAGATGAAAATTTATTTTTTTATTTGGTTTTAAATGTTTTATTTGAAATTAATGAGTTTCTTTATATTTGTAGTAGTTTAAAGTTTATCTATTTTTTTCCTTTAAATTATAATGATATATTAAAATCAAGGTACATGATCACTTATGATTTGTTTCTCCCCCCAAACATTTTTATTTATTTTTAATTTTACCAAATGGTTTGAACATCACACACATAAGAGTTCTTATTTATTATGGATCTATCGACTAATTCTTCACCCAATCTCTCTTTCCTTGTGCCACTATTGGTTAACCATATCCATCACATTCTTGTTCATTTTCACTCATTTATCATTATTTTTCACTCTAATTACACGGAGATCCTAGTTGGGAATCGTAAAAACCCTTCCTAATATCATGTAAAGTGGCGACTACAAATGATAAGTAGACATATTTTTTATGGTTCATAGCTGGTAATCATATCCAAGTTCCATGTATCCCACACGTTCCCATGTTCCACCAATACCTCTTGAAGCGATCCATTTTTGGTTCACTCTCTCCCATTCCTTCATGTTCATTATCAATAATCTATGAATTAATATTATATTAATATGTTGTACATTATTATGTTTTGTGGAATTATATATTTTGAATTCACATTTCTTTACTTTTAACTGAAATATAATATGCATGTTTAGAATGTAAAATATAATTATTTTTAACATAGAATCCATGCACACAATATTTTTTTGGATCTATTGTGTTTCATTAGGAATGGTTTGAGTGTCCGCACTAACATAATTTTTTAGAATTTTTGTTAATGGAAATTATTTGTGTTGTTTTTGAGGAAATTTAATAGAGGTTTGGAATATTATTGGATATATAAAATATACCTAATATTTATAACTATTATTTTTGAAATAGGGGTTCATTAGTGGTTTATAGTAAAAATATATTTGTTGGTATTCCTATAATAATTGATTTGGAATAATATATAGAAAAAGAGAGTAAAATGGAATCCAACTTCACTTCTATCATCAATGATAGTTTCATCCACTCATTTCATGAATTTCAAAATCTGGTGATTATATGACCTTGTATGTTCCGAAGAAATATTTTTTTATAAAAAATTTAGAAATAAAAGTTTCAATTAAATGGAAATATAGAACAAGATTTTCCAAGGGAAGTATTCCATCCAATAATAAATAATTTTTTACAACTTATTTATTAGTGATGATTAGATTAATATATGTCTATAAGTGATTCAGTTGAGTAATAAATCCATTTTATTAACATTTTTAATAATATATTTTATAATTATACATGAAGTAATGATTTGAAGACCTTGATTTACAATGTAAAGTGTATCTGAACATGGTAAATGGGAATATATTTTAGAGAAAACCATTATTCTTGAAGTGGAAACCTATCATTGGTAAGATTTCATAATTAAAGTAAAGAAGGATCAAGGGTTGATCAATAATTTTCAGTGGTCAAATGTGTCATATGATTTCAATTTCTCACTTCTTTTTATGAATATTCAAATTTATCACACGTGACATTTTTCTACTAAAAAATGATTTTCACCTAAACCTTATTACTCCTTTAAATCTCCACTCACACTTTCAATGAAACACCACCTGGAAAACCACATACCAAGTGAAGAAATGAATAAAAATCAACTACTCCCACTTATTGGACTCCCACCTTGTAACAGATCGACCTGTACCAAGGCCCAAGCTGTAACTACCCCAATCCCACCTCCAAAGGCCAAGGGGTGGTTACTAGAGCCGAAGGCTCAACAAACATGGAAGGCATTTGCGTAAGTACATGTATATGCACACGTATCCAACTCGATGAAAAAGTGAATAGGGAAAAGAAAAAGTAAAAGATGAGAACTTCTGTAAAGATAAATAAACCATACATGCATGGACCACTAACACAGTAAAAGTACAGTAATGTAAATAGAAAGGAAAAAGGAAAAAATACACACCCAACCAGTACAATGTCCCTAACCTATTTGAAAACGGAAAGTAAAGATACTGAGGAAGCTCTGCTTTGGGAACCCAACTGTGACCACCACAAGCAACCCAGACACCTATGATCCTAAGCTCCCTGATGTCCCAATCAGACCTATCTATCATATGCATAAATCATGATACATGTGATCCAAGACCATGAACGAGTGATTATAAACATAACCAGTGGGATGCCAAAAAGAGGAGGGGGAGCAGTAAGAGATACAAGGGAAATAAGTACATCAGAAAGAATGAAAGTACAGTTTTCCAGTGTAGCTCAACCCAATGAAGAAGTGAAGTAAGCTCATCAAAAAACAAGGAGCTATAAATTGTGAGGAAATGAACTCCTCACCGATTCGTTTCTACCTCTAGTAGGATATTAGAATCATCCAACCATGAGAATCTAGATATAGAAATCATGTGGAATACCCCACACGTCTTCGCCTCACCTAGAAAGGAGAGTAACAAGAACCCAAAGAGTGGGTGCCGTAATAGGGTGTAAAAGTATATATATGTATGCTCAAATCAAAGAACCTCAAACGAGAGAGATATGTAGTGGATCTCCTTTGCAAAGCTCATCCTAGGTAATGATTCTCCAACAGTTCCAGGAGTAACCACCATTGATGCCCAAAGCTCACACATTTTCCCTAACCTGCATGTCAAAAGGGCTCAATCACCACACCTTGATACTATCCGATTCTAATGGGTCTATCTGATCTATATAGTTTTATGTCGTGTCACTAGGAAACATCTTGGTGGGGAAAGCACCCCTCTTACCTGATAGAACAAGATAATTTCAAAACATGCCTCTTCACTGATTTATCGGTGAACTCCACTACCCAGCCTCGCTGAAAGGTGATACATTGGAGGGTAAACCCTAAGGAGTAAATGACGAACCTCACTGCCCAACCTCACTAAAGAGTTTTTCCTGAAAAGAAAATGGTGAACCTCACTGCCCATCCATGTTGTAGGGTAAGACTGGATGAGTAAATGACGAATCTCACTTCCTAGCCTCGTTGGAGGGTAAGTTGATACTGCTCTGATGATTTTAAAAACATAACTTCCATCAATTTCTTCGTCGAACAATGTTAGATAAGTGAAATTTTCATAACACCTCACTTTATAAGTTATATGTTGGAAAAGAGGTCACCATCATGATCTACGTGAAAAAACATGAAGGATAGACTATTTATTTTCCCCAAAAGGACAACTGGTGTAAAGGGAACTTTTTACCACAAAACATCTGAACAGGTCAAAGAGGGGCCCACCTTCAGACCTAGAACTTAAAATTATCAAATTTTCCCAAAAGTTTTTTTCTCAAAGATAGGAACATGTTGCCACAGATGGTGCATTAAACAAATGCCTAGTTAAAGAGATACTGGCATTTGAAGATTCTAGAAGGGGTCCTAGGGCACGTGGACCGAATTGTTGTTGGTCCACCTACCGTAGTGGTCGACCACCATGATTGACCATGGATGGTTGAGCTATAGCCGATCCAAGTCAACCCGGGGTCTGACATGGGTTTCCGGATCCAACCTGTCCCAGCGTGGCCCGAACCGCTTTTCGATGTGGGGTCCGTCCCACGGTCCGGTCACCGACCACATCAACGCAGATGACCGACCGCGGGTCTTGCAGCACCAGTCTCTTCATGGGGTCATGTGGTGTTACCCCATCTATAAAACCACCAGGCTACGTGTACCAGAATGGTGTGGAACCAATACTGCCGTGGTGCCGCTGCAGCTCTGTGGTCAGCTGGTGGAGCGGGCTGCCGCCGACCGTCATGCTGGCGACGCTCCGACAGTCCCTCTCGCAGACTTCTGAGAGTGATACATTTGCCCGATTGTGAAACCGTCATCAGATTGGGAACCTTTTGATGGTTCATTCCCTACAAAGGCTTTAAATCAATGATCCTATAGTAATATTATGCGGCCAAAAGTCATCGAAAAAGAAAAAACCCAAAAATGAGGTTTTAATCATAGATCAGTGACCGTGTTCTTGTGTCCATCGATGATTGAGGGTTTGAAATGAAAAATTTTGAGGCTAGAAAATAAAACTCAATAAAAACTAGAATTTGAACTCAAAATGCGATAAATACTACCTTGTAATGGATGTTTGTCGTAGGTGATGCGTCCACAGTGCTCCTCCTTCGATCCGCCAAAGATTTGGTAGATTTTGGCCTTCGATCCAGCAAATAATGACGAAGAATGAATTTTAGCGGAGATAGATAGATTCTAGAGAGATAATGGGATTAGGGAGAACCCTAATCCCATCTCCTGAAATCTTATTTATAGGGGATCCAAAATAGCACGAAATTTGAAACCATCACGCACCCTCATTTTATGTCATGCTTTGTAAAAACAAACCATTTCAGACTCAATGGTGGTTTCATATTTCCAATATGACCTCCCATTTGAAATTTATTTTGATTGACTGCATGTGTAAATTAACTATTTTTAATTACTGTTTTACCCCTAGATAGCATTTTTCCATAGGAGTCTCACACCGATAAAAGTTTAGCCCCGCATAGGGGAAACTCTATGTTCCAGACTTTACCGTGGACTTAGATTTTTTTATCTGAGTTACCTTTTATGATTTATCCCATTTTTGTTGCATTAACTGTATAAAATATACTTAAATTTTATATAATTTATTCTGGGCACACTAGGCCTCAGAATTGCACAATGTCTGAATGCCTAACTCTAGAAATATATATAGAAATATTTCAAAGTGTTACAAGGTGAAAAATGTGTGTCTATATCATTCCCTCATTCAATATTTCCACCCCATAAAGAAAAACTAGGAAAACAACTGGGGATACTGAGCCTGCATCGGGCTCTCCCATTCCCATGAACTCTCTCGCACATTTCCATGCTTCCATAGGGCATGAACGAGGGTAATGATCTATCCACATAAGGTTTTCTCCTGTCGATCCTCAATCTCCACCGGGTGATCTGAAAAGGTTGATCCATCCTCGATGTCCAACTCACCCCAGTCACTGATGTGCATAGGATCATGCATGTATCACCTCATCTGCAACACCTATAAGACTTCGTGAACCCGATCTAATTGTGGGGTTGGGGTAAGGCAGTAGAAAACCTCACCAACCCTTCGCACGATCTTGAATGGACCGATGAACCTCGGGGATAGCTTGCCTCCCCAGACAAATCTCCTCATTCTGCATTGTGGTGAGACTCTCAAGAAGACATGGTCTCCCTACTTTAATTCCAAGGGCCTAAGACATCAGTTTTCATACCATTTCTATCTGCTCTGGTCCATTTTCATCCATTCACAGATGACCTACACCTTCTCCGTCGTGGATCGCACCATCTCTGGACCCATGAGGGATGATTCCCTAACCTCCATCCAGTATAAGGGTGACCTAAAGGGCCTCTATTATAGGGCCTCATACAGTGCTATACCGATGGTAGATTGGTAACTATTATTGTATGAAAATTCTACCAAAGGAAGGTGATCTTCCAAACTCTAGCCGAAATCTAGCACACAGGATCTCATTATATCCTCTAACACTTGGATAGTGCGCTCGATCTGTCCATCAGTCTGGGGTTGAAAAACTATACTCATCTGCAAATGAGTCCCAAATGACTCTTATAGGCCTATACATAGTTGCAAATTAAACCATGCATCACAATCAGAGATAATCGTTGAGGGTATTCTGTGAAGGCAGATGATCTCTCACAAGTACAATTTCCCCACGCTCTCTACCAAAGTTTGATCCCTGAGGGAAAGGAAGTGTGATGACTTGGTAAGTTGGTCCACTATCACCCAGATAGAGTCATAGTCCTTCACTGTGCACAGAAGCCTTGTGATTAAGTCCATGGATTTGCCATCCCAATTCCACTCTGGGATGTCATGAGGTTGCAACAAACCCATCAGAACCTGGTGCTCGACCTTTACTTGCTGACAGTTAAGGCATCGAGAGATGAACTCAGCTACACCTCGTTTCATGTGGGACCACTAAAACTACTACTGAAGGTCTCTACACATCTTCCCCACATCGGGGTGTACAACTAAGGGGGAGGTATGGAACTCCCACATAACATACTCCCTCAACATGACCAGAATCACTATTCTACCTTAGAACAAGATCTCATGATTCCATCCTTCAGAATAACCATCAGGTGTGTCACCTATGGATATCTGGTCACGTAAGACCTCACAGTTGATATCTCCCAGCTAGGAGTCTCTCACGTGCTCTAGGAGAAAAGGTGTCAGCACCATCGACTATAGAAAAGTTATTCCCTCCTTCTACACCAGGGTGAGTTGTAGGGAATATAAATTCTCCAAAGCTTCCCGCATGAGTCAAGTCTGGGACTTCCTACCAAGGGAATCTGCTACAATGTTTCCCTTTACAGGCGTATAGATGATCTCAAAGTCATAGTCCTGTAGAAAATTTGACCAATGTCGCTGCCTCAGGTTTAGATATCTCTGAGTGAAGATATATCTCAGGCTTTGGTGGTCTGAGTAAACCACAATGTTCTCTCATAGGAGGTAGTTTATCCATATATTTAGGGGGAAAACTACAAATGTGATCTCCAAGTCATGAGTTGTGTAGTTCTTCTCATAGGTTCTCAACTATCTCGACCCATATGTGATGAATTCCCATTGTTGCATCAAAATGAAACAGATACCATCTCCTAAGCCATCATAGTAAACTACGAAGTCAACACCCTCCTTAAGTAGTCTCGAAACTGGACCGGTCATCATCCTCTGCGTCAACTCATCAAAGGACTTCTAGAACTGCTTAGACTAGGTAAAAGGTTGTCCCCTCCATGTTAGAGTGGTCAAAGGGGATAGGATCCTGGAGAAGTCTGCCATAAATCTCTGGTAGTACCCAGCCAAACTGATCAAGATCCATACATATAGATCATTCTTGGGTGGATCCTAATAAATCACTTCCTCGATCTTCACAAGGTCCATATATCAACTCTCTTTGGAGATGAAATTCCCCAGAAAGTGAATATCATGTATCCAAAACTGACACTTCGAGATATTTCCATAAAGCTGGTGCTCTCCAAGTAGATCGAGGACCATCCTCAGATGCATTGCATATTCCTACTATGAAGTCAAGTAAATGAGTATGTAATCTATGAAGGAAACTACAAACTGGTCCAGATATGGCTGGAAGACCTGGTTCATCAATGTCATGAAAATATTGGGGGCATTTGTCACACTGAAGGGCATCACTAAGAACTCGTAATGCCCATAATGACAACGAAAGGAAACTTCAAGATATCATCCTCATGTACCCAAAACTAGTTGTATAAATATCTCAGATCAATCTTAGAGAACCAATTCACACCTCGCAACTGGTGTAAGAGGTCGTCAATCTATGGTAATGGGTACTTATTCTTTATTGTCTCCTGGTTCAGGTGATGATAGTCCACACAAAGCCACAAACTCACATCCTCTTTATTCACAAACAGAACTGGAGACACCCAAGGGGACACACTGGGCCTGATAAAACCATTTTTAAGATCTTCCAACAGAAAACTTAGCTCTTGGTGCATATTGGGTGCTATCTAATAGGCCAAAAAAGATATTGGGGCTATCCCTGGTTGCAAATCAATGAAAAAATCCAACTGTTTCCTCAAAGGTAGTCCAAGGACATCTTTGGGGAAGACATCCATGTAATGCTCTACATCTAAAGAAACCCAGGTGTCTAAAGAGTCTTCTGTACCGAGGGTCATGATCTATAACTAATGGGAAAAGGTCTACAATACCTTATTCACTACACTCTCCTATCCTGCTACGAGCCCTCATTCAATATGAATGGTGAATCCCACCCCATTGGTGCGTAGACATATAGAAAGTCTGTGATGACTGTCAATCTAGGCTCGAACCATGGAATGCCAATCCATGCCCAAGATAATGTCATAAGGTTCCATTATGATGACCAGTTAGTCCCATGGTATCATTTTTCCTCCAAATGAAATCTCAGATTACTGAGAGATAAAAGAAACAGAAGAGGCACCTCCTTTAGGAACCTCGAGACTAAGCCATTGTGATAGTGCCTCTACTGGGAGCTCCAACTCCCATACCAGGAGAAAAAAGATAAAAGAGTGGCTAGCCCCAGTGTCTTCTAATACTGATTCAAGTGTATAATAAACACAGAGTGTACCTTGGATCATCTCGTCTGGTAGAGGATCACAAACATCCATCACCTGAAGCTATCTGCAGCCCTGACCACCAACTCCCTGAGACTGATGTGGGTCGCACAGTGGTGGTGGTGGGGGGAAATCATAATTCCATACCCAAAAACATGGTCCTTCAGCTCATGTTCCTCTACTAACACCACCTCCCTGGGGACCACCCTAATCATGGTGCTGCCTCTTCCATGGTGGTCCACCTGTTGCCATCTTGGGATGATTATCTCATCTAGTCATGTAGTCATGTGCTAGGTGACCTCACCCATCACTTGTGTAGCATCGACCCACTCTAGCATGACCCAGAGCCCTGCGATGCCCTAATACCATCCGAACACATAGTCAAGTCTGATCCTGGAAAGGTCCCTTGCATCACAGTTCTACTACCTAATGCCTGTTACCTGTCATAAATGTTTCTACCATGAAACAAACACTTCCAGTACCAGCCGGATGGCACCCATCTGTTAAGAAACTCTCCATCATGAGTTCCCTCTCAAACACCTCGTCATAGGTAGGGATGCACAAAGGCACTAAGCCCACACAAATCTCTTGGAGAAGCCCTTGCTTGAACTTCTGTGCTCAGAAGTTACTAACACAGACCATATCCAGGGAGTAATGGGTTAGATCAGTAAACCTAGTCACATATGTAGCTACTTGCATGGATCGCTACTACAGTTGCAGAAGATCCTGAAAATTGAAAGCACATAAGCTCGAGGGAAAGTAATACTCACGAAACAACTGCTAAAATTCATCCCATGAGAGAACCATCTCATCATGCATCTGGGTAACCAAAACCCAGAAGTGCCCAGTTGGTCCAAGGAAAAGGCTAGCTACTAAGGATAACTTCTGGTCTACTGGTGTCCATACCAACCTGAAAATGTGGATCACTGAATCCAGATAGTCCTCTACCACCTAAGGGTCTGGATCACCCCAAAACCTTAGTAGTCTCTACCACTGGAACTCATGAAGCACACTCAGCCTGCGCTCATCCTTAGCCTGCAATGCTGGTACTAACTGCTTCTCCACAGGTGGAGGTACTCTTGCTGTTCCACATGGAGGAAGAAGATCAAGTGATGTCCCCTGCACAAAGGCCTCATCCCTCATGCCATCATCATCACGGGTTGGAGCGGGTAACCTATCTAGATATCTGTTTGGAGGCATCCTAAATATTTATCAAGGAGTACCATGATTAGATGAGCATACATATATATAATAAGAACAACAAAAAGTGTGAGATTACTCAACAATGACAATCAAAGACTCAATCCTATATGATACAGGTACCATTAATCCCTACAATATGTGTCTCAACATGTCGATTTGACAAGCGGGTAATCAGGGTCCTGGTGTATGGCTACATCGGTCGCCGCATCATCTCTGGAATCTCTATCCCAAGAGCCGCTCTCAAGACACATCGACACTATTTCCCTATACCCAACCATGAAAGTTTTTGGAAAAAGTCCAAACAACATCCCAATGGTTGAACCAACTTTGATACCCCTTGTAATGTCCCGAACCATACCGGGGCCCGAGCCGCAACTACCCCAAGCCAACCTCCATAGTCCAGAGGGTAGAGACTAGTGACAAAGGCTCAAAAAACATGGGGAGGCCTTTTCCTAAGCACCTGTACATGCACACATAGCTAACTCGATCCAAAAGTGCACAGGGAAAATAAAAAGTAAAAGATGAGAACTGCTCTAAAGATAAATAAACCATGAATGCCTGGACCACTAAAACAGTATGAGTACAGTAATGTAAATAGAAAATAAAAATTAAAAAATATACATCCAACCAGTACATTGTCCCGAACCTTTATAAAAACTAAAAGTAAAGCTTTCTGAGTAAGCTTTGCTCTGGGAACCCAACTATGACCACTGCACATGGTCTAAACACCTGGGATCCTAAGCTCCCTGATGTCCTAATCAGACATGTTCGTTATCTGTATAAATCATGATATGTTCGGGAAAAGACCATGTAGGGGTAAGTATAAACATACTCAATAGGACTCCATGAAGTAGAGGGAGAGTAGTAAGAGATATAAAGGAAAGAAGTACAACATAGAGAAAAAAATCATAGAAAACGAGTACATCTCAACCCAACGAAGAAGTAAAGTAAGATGATATAAAAAAAATATATAGAAATAGTGAGTAAATAAACTCATCACCTAGTATTTTATACCTCTAGTAGGATAGTGTACTCATCCAACCACGAGAAGCTAGACACGAAAATCATGTGGCATAACCCATGCATCTTCACCTCTCCTGGAAGGAGAGTAACGAGAACCCAAAGAGTGAGTGCCACAATAGGGTGTAAAAGTCTATATATGTATGCTCAAATCAAAGAACCCCAAACGAGATAGAGTAATGGGATATCCTTCTCAAAGATCATCTCAGGTAAAGAGTGACCAAATGTTCTAGGAGTAACCTCCATCGATGCCCAAAGTCCACACATCTTCCCTATGCTGCAAGTTGAAGGGGATCAATCACCACACCTTTATACTATCCTATTTGGATGGGTCTGTCTCGTCTTCATTGTTTTAGATCACATCACCAGGATGTGTATTGGCAGGGAAATCTCCCCTCTTACTTGAGAGCCCAAGAGAGTGTCAAAACATTCATCATCACTGATTTATCGGTGAACTCCACTGCCCAGCCTTGCTAAAAGGTGATACGCTGGAGGGTAATCCCTAAGGAGTAAACGACGAACCTCATTGCCTAGCCTCGTTGGAGGGTAAGTCCTGAAAGGAAAACAATGATCCTCACTACATAGCCCCGCTGGAGGGTAAGCTAGGATGAGTAAATGATGAACCTCACTACCCAACCCCACTATAGGGTAAGTCCTAAAAGGAAAATGTAAAATTACACTACCCAGCCCCACTGGAGGTTAATCTTATACTGCTATGATGATTCTGAAAACATCACTTCCATCACTTCCATCATCAAACACTGATAGATGAGTTCCAAGTTTGGAACAAATCACTTTGTAACTCAGATGTTGGAAAAGCGGTCACCATCATGATTTACATAGAAAACATGAAGGATAGACTATTTATTTTCCCAAAAATTACAACTCGTGTAAATGGAATTTTTTACTGCAAAACACCCAAACAGGTCAAAGAGGGGCCCACGTTCTAACCCAGAACATCAAATTATCAGATTATACCAAAAGGTCCATCTCAATGATAGGAACACGCTACCACAAATGGTGCATCAAATGGATGCCCGGTTAAAGATATACGAGCCTTTGAAGATTCCAAAAGGGGGTCCTGCGGCCGGTGGACCGACTCACGGTCAGTACAACTACCATGATGGTTGACCAACAACCGATCTGATTCGACTCGGGGCATGTCTCAGGTCCACTGGGCCTGACCCGGGTCACCGGATCTGACCTAACTTGACGGGTCGGATCCGACCCAGCACGGCTCGACCCGCTTGTCGACATGGGGTTCAGCCCGTGGTCCAGTCTTCGGCCATGGGTTTAGTGTTTCCGGTCACCACATAGGGTCGCAGAGCGCAACCCCACTTAGATAACCCCCATGCTATGTGGACCAGAATGATTCAACACCACCGCTTCCACTGTGCCGTAACTTCTACGTGTCCTGCCACTGGTTGGCACGCCGCCGACACTCCAACAGTCCCTTCTACAGTCTGCCAGGAGTGATCCATTCCCCTGATTGTGAAACCGTCAGAAGATCGGGAACCTTGCGATGGTGCCTTCCCTATAAAGTCTTCAGATCGACCATCTGACAGTAACATTACACTCCCAAAAGTTGTCGGTGAAGAATGGACCCGAAAACGAGATTTCAAAAATAGAACAGTGACCATGTTCATGTGACGATAGACAATTGGGGGTTAGAAATTACAAATTTATAGGCTAAAAAAGAAAACTCAATAAAAACTAGAATCATAACTCAAAATACAATTAATCCTACCTTGTAATGGACGGTCATCGTAGGTGATGTGTCCAAAACGCTCCTACTTTGATCGACTGGAGATTTAGTTGAGTTTTTCCTTCGATCCAGTGAAGAATAATGAATAATGACTTTTAGAGGAGAGATAGAGAGAGATTCTATAGAGATAACAGGATTAGGGTTAACCCTAATCACATCTTCTTAAATCATATTTATAGGGGCTTTAAAATAGCATGAAATCTGAAACCGTCGTGCCCCCTCATTTTATATCACTCATAGCCAAACATCCCATTCCGAACTCAACAGAGGTTCCAGATTTCCAATACGAATTCCCTATTTTAAGGTTATTTTAAGGTTATTTATCTCAACCCTAGGGAATAACTTTTTTTAATTACCGTTTTACCCCTGGATAGCGTTTTCCATAGTAGTCCCATGCCAATGAATGTTAAGACCCACCTAGAATAAACCCTACATTCCGGACTAAAAAGTGGCATCATATTTTTGATCCAAGTTACTATTTACCAGTTATTCCATTCCCATTGCATTCGTAGTATAAAATATACTTAAATTTCATATAATTTATTCTAGGCACACCGGGCCTCAGAATTGCATTCCATGTGAATTCCTAACTTTGGAAATATATATAGAAATATTTCAAAATGTTACAAGGTGAAAATAGAGTCCCTACACACATTTGAATATTACATAAACTACCCTAGAATTACTAACTTTTTGTTATGGGAAGATAAGTGCTTATGAAATTCAGTCCTCATACCAAATTCCTTTTCATTTTCATGGAGTAATTGAAGGATTTCTTTTACTGTTGAAACTGAAATTACTATCTAAGCATGAGTGTGTGTAAGACCATCCAACTAAGAATTATTATGGTCCCACCAATCAAGGAGCCACTTATAGGGATCATACTGTTACTACTGCTTTTTTAAGATTTAGGAAACAAACTAAGAAAAGTTTTTTGGTGCTTTTCCAACACCCATCTTGGGAAAATTTAGATTTAAGGAGACAACTTTCATCCTTATCAACTTTATCTCCAAAACAGTTATTATTGAATTTTTCTTCTTGAGACTCATCCCCCATATCTTTTGGATATGTACCAATATTTTTAGAACTACTCTGAGTATTAGTCATTCCATACGAGGTACCAGTAATCATTTGGGATGAATTTTTAGGATAACACCTACCACCATTAGAGTAATTATTTTCATAAATTTAACAATCCATTTCCTTTGAAGCATAATGTAATTGTTTGAAATATTAAAATGTTGGGTTCTTATTTATTATAATTATCTATAAATTTCTCTTTGATTAAAAATATCTTTTTTTATTTACTTGTTTTTTGTAAAAAAATAACTTTTTACGAACCTAATAGTATGGTTATGAATCAAAAATGGTTTCATGCTAATCATATGAAAAAACATCATGATTATGGAGTTAAAAACTTCATCATGTTTGAATTAGATAATGAATACGACCCTTCTCAAATCCTTTTTCCAGGTTTACATCAATTTTATTCAAGACAATTTATTATTGAATAATTTTAAGAATATTTTATCGGTAACAAAATAAATCATAGTTATACATTTTTGACTAAACATGGGAAAAATTGAATGTTCACAAAAATTGGGATGATATTGCAGTTTATGGATCATTTGACATCAATACTAGTGTAAATGATGATGTATTTTTTATGGAATAAATGAAAATAGAAATTGAATATGACCTTCTTGATTTTAAAAAGTTGTTTGAGAAGTTAAATAATTATGATAAAAGACCATTGTATACCGTTTTTACTAAATACACAACATTTTTAATTATATTGATGTTATATAATTTGAAAGATGATTGTGGATGGAGAGACATAATATTTACAGAACTAATTGGTCTCATGAATGATATTATACCAAAATAAGATGAACTTATTTATCAAAAATATTATTCTAAAAGAATTATATATTTAATGGGAATGATCTCTAAAAAATACATGATTTTCAAATGATTTCATATTGTTTCTCAAGGACCATGAATCACTTATAAAATTACTTAAGTGTGGCGCATATCGATACAATAAATATGAATCAATTCCTTTGAAATATTTATTGTAACGACCCGAATCCGGAGCCACTCAACTGGTGCCCCGTGCCCGGTTCACCACATGACCTAAAGCACATTTCCCCAAATGCCAAAGGCTGCCGACTATCAGTGAGGGCCTTGGTAAGTTATTGGGGAAACTATGCCCTCATTTGGTAAGGTATACAAGGGAAAAGAGATAATAGTCAATAGCAGAAGCAGTAAACGACATACAACAACTGAAACAAAAAAACAGAAGCAATGAATATATATAGTAATGATGATAATGATGCAGTATGTACAAGTATCTAAGTAAATCATAAAACACAACAACGTGCTGAAATACAACTGAAAACAAAGTACTAAAAGTAACAGCAACTCTATCAGCATCGCAAGCCTAAGCTCGGTCATATGCTCTCCAGCTCCAACCAGCAATCATGTACCTGGAGTAGAAGGGCCACAATCCCTATCCACACCTGCAACCATATAACCTGTTTGGGCTGAAAATCTGGAACCAACAGGTTGTGAGACTAATCCCAGTAGGCAATCACCACAAGATCTGTGCCCTACAATCAGTGAGAAAAATAACAAAAGTAAAGGAAATAAATGCAGTAGAGAAACAGAGGTACACAAATGTAACAATCCTACAAATCTCCATTCAAATTTATTTATTAATTTAAAACAATAATTTAATTATCAACCAAGGGGTCTAGCAAACAACTCTATATTCTCAAGGCACAGCAAATAACACAACAAGTATCTCAACAGACTACCTAGAAAACAAGCAGTACAAACCCAAGCTTGTTCTTTGGCTTGGTGGACTCTTCCCAACCAACCAAACAAAATAATAATACTGACTCTCTAGGTGGATCCCACTGGCAGACCCCTCTAGTCAAATAATCATACAAGGCACAAACACTTTGGTAAGCTCTCACCGTCAATTCCCCTATGGTCTTGCAATGATAGCTACAGACTCTCTGAGGAAGCACTTATGTCTAATTCCTTATGTAGTCTCGATACATGCGTAAACTTAAGGACACTCTTAGGAATCACAAATTCCAATTCCTGTAGGTCTTGCGTACGAAACTAATTTATAACATACTCTCTAGGGAAGCCCTTAATCATCAATTCCCTCTTTAGTGTACCGCACCAGGTTCACACAGCCCTGAGCAGTCTAGTTGTGCATAATCGACTGTCAGTAGCCCTAAGTAAGTTTAACAACTACTTGGATAATAGCTAAAATCCATCAAAAGCATATAAATAGCAGGAAAAACATGCAATCAGCTATAACAAGGCAGACAAACAATGCTACAAGGTTTTCCTCACAGGCAACCTAAGCCAAACGGTGATAAACAACCAAATCAAGGGAATCACCCATGGGTGATCCTCAATCATGCAACCAAGCATATATTACTATCAATTAACCTCAAGAAAACAAGAAATATAGGGCAATTAAACAATGTAATCAAAATCCCTAACCTAGGATACCCGATACATGGATATCCGACACTTTTTTCACAAAAACTCAAATACATTCAATGTAGGTAAAAAACCACCTACCTTGATCCTAGGAGATCGATATACTTGAGTGACGAAGATTGATTCTCCTTAGAACGGAAAAGATATAAGAAAATATCCAAAGCGCTCAACCAAAGATAACATGATAAAGAGAAGGAATTGGAAAACAAGGCTCTAGGAGAAGAAATAACTCACCACTCTGGTTCCAACGCAATCGACGGCAGCTGAAACGGAGATCAAACAGAGGCACAGGGGCTCGGAAAAGAATCGCGACCATACGAATTCTCTCGGATGAACAAAACTTGGAAGAAATGTGTTTTGTCCGTCAGGTGCGACCCCTATCCGTTTAATGAAAAAAACGAAAATACACGGCGTGTACTTCTGGGGTACACGACGTGTACTCTGTTTTTCCGTACACCGCTTTAACCAACCTCCACATCACCCCTACACACCGTGTGTGTGTCCCGGACATGTCCAACACACGGCTTGGTGTGGAAAGGGAGTACATGACGTGTACTCTAAAAGTACACGGTGTGTACTTAAAAAATTCTAGAAACCCCTAATTTCTCAAAAACTCTAGGAAAAAGGAAGTCATACCTGAACCGAAGATCCGAGTTCTTACTTGTATGGTACTTTTATATCATTCAACAATTTAGAATACTATATGGATATTAGGAAACCACAAGACAATTGACATGTCATGAAGATACACCAATTTAAATGGGAAACTACATTATCTAGTAGACTCTCCTCAGTGGAATAAAATTGATTATGAGTATCATGAATTTGGAAATGAGCTGGGAAACTTTCATCTTGGGTTATCTACAGTTGGAATGAATCTTTTTGGTATACAGAGTAGTACTCATCATACATGGAAAATCATACTGGTTAATTATACATTTCCACTATGGTTATGCATGAATCATAAATACCTTATGTTGTCTCTGATTATATCTAGACCAAAAGTACCCAGTAATGATATTGATGACTATATATCTCGGTTGATTGAAGATATAAAATTGATGTGAGATATAGGTTTTACAATTTATAATTCTCATAGAAGTAAAGAATTCACATTAAGAGCCATGTTGTATGGGATCATAAATGAATTTACTTCTTATGGAAATTTTCTACGCTATAAAAGGAATGTTAGAGTGTCCCATTTGTGAAGAATGTACACACTCAGTTCAGTTGAAACATTCAGTGAAGACTATGTTTTTAAGAAAGTAAATATTTTTACCTTGATGATATAAACATCTATTCTGGATGAAAATATTGGATGGGAATAACAAATAAGGTACAACACCATCCCCACTAACGGGCGATCAAATATTTTATAAAGTAAAATATATTGGAACTATTTTTGGTAAACTATTTTTGAAAAACCTTACCAAATCAAGTTGGAAAAGATATCAATTTTCTTCAAATTACTGTACTGGAATTGTTTATACATAAGACATTTTGTTCATGTCATGCATGTAGAAAAAAATTTATTTGATAGTGTTATTTTCATGTTACTAAATGTTCTTGAAAAAAAAAAGATGACATAAAGGCTAGGTTGGAAATGATTAGCATGGGGATAAGGGAAGAGTTGGAACTAGTGAAGGGTAAAGGGTGGAATTTTTTTCCTCCAGCAAATTACACTCTATCCAAACAAGAAAAATTACAATTTTGAATTTTCCTTGATGGTGTTAAAGTTTTAGATGGGTATTAATAAAATATAAAAAAATGTCGTGTCAATGACTAATTTGAAGTTACAAGGACTAAAATCACATGACTATCATGTTTTTATGTATGATTTTATACCTATCAATTTACATTGAATTCTTCCTAAAAATGTATAACATACATTAACCAGAATTTTCTTATTTTTGAAATCCATATTTCGCAAAGTTATAGACCCAATGAAGTTTTCGATCATGAATAAGGAGGTTTCAGTCATATTATGTGAATTATATATGGTCTTCCCACTATCATTATTTGATGTAATGGTCCACCTAATGGTTTACTTTGTTATAGTGGTTTAATTATGTGGTACAATCTATTATATATGGATGTAACCCATTGGATGGTATATGATGATTTTGAAAGGGTACATTAATAATCAAAGTTGGTTAGAAGTTTGTATTATAGAACGATATATCATTAAATAATATATATAATTCTTTACCGATTACCTATCAGATGTTGATAGAATCGGTCTCCCAAATTCTCTTTACAACGAATTACTTATAGGAGAAGGGATTTATGAAAGATATGTTAATACAATTACCATCATAGAGTGGGATCATTCTCACATTTTCCTTTTACATAATAGTAAAGATGTTGATCCATAAATTGAATCCCAAAATAAATTCTTATTGATTTGAATCCATTAAGGGTAGAAGGGTGGATATAAAATATACATCATCAATATTTTATAGGATAGTTCTAAGATCATATTTATAAGGATTTATCTAAAAATATGAATTCAATTTATGAACGACTTTGATTGATATCTAGGGACTATATAAAAATGATATTTCTTACACTAGTTTTGTAATAAATGGTTATAAATTCTAAAAAAATGAACATGATAACTGCAGTACGATGAAAAATAGTGGAGTTATGCTTGTGGAGAAAGTTATGAACATATTCAGTTATTAGGATATAAATCTAATTTTTTAAAATATGTCATATTTTAGAATTATCTAAAAAATACATGAGTTATATTATATAGAATTTCAAGTGATTTTTTTTCTATTTAAAATGGTTTGAAAATATGATTTTAGTGAAATTGGATGACATTGTATTCATGAAGGTGAATTTCAGTGTAAAAGGGGAAAAGGTTGAGCTGTTCATAATGGAATCACAAGTAGTGCAAGTATTTTATGTCTCAGATCCAACAAAAAATAATTAGTTTAATTTCCTATAAGTAAGTAAAAAAAACTATGGGTTTATATGAAAATTCAATCAAGTATGACCCTTTTATAGGGAGAACAAAATTAGTTCATGATGGTCCCAATATATACAATGTCTTGTATATTAGAGGGGACTATTAATAAGGGATTTGGATTCTCAATAGAGGATCCAAATCCCTTTATCCTTTTATAAAATAAAGAGAGTTTAATGAATAGGTTAAAGTTTTTTAATATATCATGATTTTTATCATAAGATTATATGTTTTATTCTGTATTAACATAATCTAAATTAAATATTTTACTAATAATATAGATAATGTTTTTTATACATGATGATGTTAACAATCTTGAGGAAGAACATGCATTTGATGGTGAAAATATATAATTATCAAGGAATAAATAACATATTGATGAAAAAACAAGAACGATGAAACATAATAATGTCAACTAAAATTACTAATGCAAGAATCAAGGGTATAAAATATGAGGTTGGCTAGAATCAATGAGGCCAACCACTTTAACCCAACAAGTAAATGTTCATTATCTATATTGAGGTCGCAATGAGGATAAATGTGCCGATTGATATAGATTCATGGTGACAAGTCCATCATGTAATGAAGGAAACCCATTAAGAAGATATTAAGGTAATGTTATGATATACATTCTCTACTTTACCAAAAATATATATAATGAAAAATTGATTTAATTTTCATTATTCCATGAAGAGTGAATTTATTTTAGATTATTTATATAATAAATATGTATTAATGGATATTGAAAAATCCCATTAAGTATTTCAGACTATTATTACAAAGTTTCATACTAGGGATGCTAAGGAGAAATTAAATTCCCATCCACTAGTTAATTATGAACACATTATAAATAAGGAAAAAATGAATGATTTCATTAGTTTTCATGATGAGAAATATTTTTAAGTGAATTTTAATTGATAATATATTATTTTAAATTATTTATTTTATCTAATTTGATTAAAAATTATTAATTTATGAAATATAAAAGGAGCACTGAAAATGAACAACATGCTTCAAAACCAATGTCCCCTATTGCAAATCTTCACAAGAGAATAAATTGGTTTGTATTTTAAATAAAAAAGCAAAGTTTTATATGATATAAACCAAAAAATTTTCATTTTTTATATGTATATTGAAGAATCAAAATCAACATCCACTTCCATCCCAAGTCATGTTCTATAAAGGAGGCTTGTATAAATTAGTAGTGTAACCTAATTGAAGGAAACACAAAAGAATAATGAGAAACATTTTTAAGAATGAAATAATAGTAATTTATTATGATTTATAACAGTATTAGATAAAAATATATTTTTATATTCATATGTTTTTATATGCATAATACATAAGAATTAACATCGACCGTACTAGAAGAAAAACTACTTTCAATAGATTTGATGCTATCAGAAGAATATGGTTGTGTTAGTGGTGTTGTTTTGGAGTGTCTCCTTGAACATGTTTTGAGAAGAAAAACCACAAGAATATATATATATATATACATATATATATATATATAATTTGATAAAAGGATTTCAGGTGAAAATAGATGTTTTTCAAGATATTATTGTCCAGTCTAGTTTGGAAGACCGATATATGAAAAATGATCAAAATGAACTGACATTGGAACAAAATCAACACACAAAAAACCAAATGTTCCCACTAGATTTGGGGCTAGTAATTCTATTAAATTTAATACCTTAATTGAGGTAATAAATTTTTCCATTACACTTCTTCTAAATTTGAATCAAACAAATTTTGGTAACTTTATATTACTATAATTCTATAGGGTAATGTTGTATGAGATTTTTATCTATCAATGCCCTCAAACTGCCTTGTTGTGAGTGGTGAAATGTATAATATCCCAGGAGAAAAAATAAATAATAAATAACTCCCAAAAGTTCACATGATATTGGGGATTGAAGTAGATGAATAGTATAAAATAAAGTTTCATGTTTCACTTGATGATCTAGATATTACAACGGTCAATGATGATTTTGGTATGTTCATAGCATGACTATATAATCTTATTAAGATACATGAGGTATGTATTTAATAATTTTTTTAAATAAAAAACCTATAACTATTTATCAAAAAAGGATTGAGGTGATGTATAATATTACAGAAAGACAAAAAGGTGTGGAAACAAAACGTCCCATCAAGAAAATTAATTGAATTGACCAAGAAAATAGAAGTACCTTTCATAAGTACATTCTCCTCGCTAGTTCTACTGAAACATATACTATCATTACAAATTCATGAAGAAACCACATAAAAATATGGAGATAGTCCTAAATTCTATATTAAGAATAAATATCTAGAACTTTCATTACATATGCAGTTGGTATTGAGAGTATAAATGAGATTCTCAAGTTTGAATGGCGGGGAGAATCAATTTTGAATACATACATATGGTAAATTTTCATAACAATTCTATCAAAAAATGATCTAATATGTTCATTAAATTTAATAAGTATTCCTATTTTCTATAGACGTTTATATTACTAATATATAAAGGGAAAACCATGAAAATCATTATTTTTATTCATTAATACCTATATCATTTCTACGTAAGAAATTTTTATTGAGTTTGAAGAAATTGATATTAAAAAATATACATTAAATGATGCATTTGTGAAGAAAATAGTAGATGATAGACTCTTTTTTATGCCTACAATGTTGACGTAAAAGTATATAATCTAATCATATAAAATATATTTATATTTTTTTCATTAGTTATTTTTTTAAAAGCACTATATGCTTATTTTAATCAATATGAATACCCCAAATATTTATTTTTTGGATCCAATGTGTGGATTTACAAAAAAACGAACACACATGATGTGTATTAACTAATGGAAATCCTACCAATACCAACACATCTATACCAATGGTTTGTAAAAACCATTGGTATTGGTCCTCTTTCCTAATGGTTTTTCTAAACCATTGGGAAAAGCCAAATTTGAGACCACTTTTCTGAATGGTTTGGTAAAAATTTTGGGAAAGGGTATGGATTTCCCAATAGGTTTTCCAAATAATTAGGAAAATCCAAATTTGAGACCACTTTTCCCAAGGGTTTGGAAAAATAATTGGGAAATCCATACCCTTTCCCAATGGTTTTTCCAAATAGTTTGGAAAAGACCACTTTGAGACCACCTTTCCCAACAATTTTTCTAAACTGTTGGAAAAATCCCACATTGATACCACTTTTCCCAATATTTTGGAAAATCCATTGGAAAAGGGTATGGATTTCCCAACATTTTTGCCAAACAGTTGGGAAAATCCCACTTTTAGACCACTTTTCGCAACGGTTTTGAAAAACCATTGGGAAAATCCCACTTTGATACCACTTTTCCCAACAGTTTGAAAAAACTTTTAGCAAATCCATACCCTTTCACAATGGGTTTTCCAAACCATTGGGAAAAGTCCACTTTGATACCACTTTTCCCAATGGTTTGGAAAAACCATTGGGAAAGTGTGGTTACATATCCGACTGGTTTTCAGAACCATTGGGATAAGTACCCTTATTTTTTATGAATTATTTTGTCGAATATCATCAAATAAATAAATAAATAAATAAATATATATATATATATATCCAAATATATTCACAAAGGTAATTGTAGGATAGTGGTAAAGCCTTTGATATATAACCTTGAGGTTATGGGTTTAAACCTCCACTGTTTTTTTTAAATTTACCTATACCAATTGTTTGGGCTGCCCTTGGTTGATTTGGCATGGGGAAAGACCTATCCCAACGGTTTGGGGAAAACTGTTGGGAAAGACCTATCCCAACAAAAAATATTTTTAGGAATAAGTAATTTACAAAGGTAAATACAATTTCATTAAAAATATTTCTTAATAATTTTTTGTCTATATTTTGTTAGTATTACCATGATTTCCGATAATCTATGTACTCAAAAGAAGAAGTAATTTTTTTAGAGATGAGTGGAAAGCATATATAGTGTTAGAATATTTTCTGACATCAAATTTTGGTGATTACGTACTATATATATGATCTAGTATGGTCTATGACCATATAAATACACCTGGGATGTGAATCATTAGTATCATAATATTATATAAAATTTTTGATCTATTTCTCAAGGGGAAGTATAGCTGAGTAAATTTATTTGTTTAGAAATGAATGAGAAGAACACATGGTTTCAAAATTTATATATAAACCATAAAAAAGTGACTTCCTACTGATTATTTAGTTAATTTTATCACCATTTTATCTAAATTTTTAGTTAATTTTCTTATAATTTTAATCTGATAAATATTTTTTAAAATTTACACATTAGTTCAAAACAAACAACACATAATCCAAACCAAAAAAAATAATTCATATTTTTTGATACTTTATAAAAATGATCCGTAAGTCATTTTTGATGTGTAGGAATTCAAAAAACATCAATATGATACATGATGTGGTTTATATGACTCAAAGTGCATCTTTTCAATACAAAAGTGTCATCTTAGTTAAAAACGAGTGTCACATCTCCAAAACTAAGAAAATGAGTTCATATCATTTTCATAATTTAGGAGAAAAATCCATAATTAATTTGTAACATGTAGGAATTGACTGCATGCCAATCCGATACCCAATGTGGTTGGTATGACTCGAAGTGCATGTTTCTAATAAAGAAGTGTCATTTTAGTTTAAAACAAGCATCACATAGCCAAAACTGAGAAAACAAGCTCTGATTGTTTTCAAACATTAGGATAACAATATATAATTCATTTATCACATGTAGGAATTTTATTCATGTCAATATGTCACCTGATGTGGTCGGTCTGACTCGAAGTATATGTTTTCAATAAAAACGTGTCATTTTAGATTAAAACACGCATCAAATAGACAAAAACGAGAAAATGAGATCAGATTGTTTTCAAACATTAATAAAATGGTCTATAATTACTTTTTAACATGTAAGAATCAACTAAACATAAATCTGACACATTATGTGACTGATATGACTCAAATTGTGGGTTTTTAATAGAAATGTGCTATTTTTTTTAAAACACATGTTATATTGTCAAAACCAAGAAAACAAGCTTGGATTATTTTTAAAATTTAGAAAAATGATCCATAATTCATTTTTTTATTGTGGGAATTGACTGCAAATAAATCCGATATATGATGTGGTCGATATGACTCAAAGTTAGTGTTTTCAATACAAAAGTTCAATTTTAGTTTAAAACACACAGTAAATATCCAAAACTGAGAAAATGGGATTGGATTGTTTTCAATCTTTAGGAAAATGGACCATAATTCATTTTTGACGTGTACATCAATATGACTCCCGATGTGGTCATTATGACTTGAAATGTGTTTTTTCAATACAAAAGTGTCATTTTAGTTTAAAACACACATCAAATAGTCAAAATCAAGAAAACAAGATCAAATTATTTTTATGCTTTAGTTAAATAGTCCATAATTCATTTTTTATATGTATTAATTTACTATATATCAATCTAATACAAAATGTGATTGATATGACTCAAAGTGAGTGTTTTAAAAAAAGGTTTCGTTTTAGTTTAAAATGCATAGCACATCACTAAAACTGACCAAATGAGCTTGGATTATTTTAAAACATTAGGAAAATGATCCATAACTCATTTTTCATGTATATTAATTAACCTCACACCAATATGACTCATTATGTGGTTCATATGATTTGAAATACATTTTTTTTCAATATAAAACTTTCATTTTAGTTTAAACCACATCTAATGGAAAAAACCTAGAAAATGAGCTCAGATTGTTTTCAAAATTTATTAAAACAGCCCATAATTCATTTTTGACACATATTAATTAGTCTCACATCAATCCTACACTTGATTTCATCTGTATGACTTGATGTGTGTGTTTTTAATACAAAAGTGTCATTTTAGTTTAAAACATGCATCAATAATCCAAACCATGAAAACAAACTTGGATTGATTTCAAATTTTATAAAAATGGTCCATAATTCATTTTTGACTTGTAAAAATTGATTGCACATCAATATGACACACGATGTGACCAATATAACTCAAAGTGTGTGTATTGAATAGAAAGGTTCCATTTTAGTTTAAAACATCTATCAAATCTCCAAAATAGACCAAAAGAACTTGTATTATTTTATAACTTTAGGAAAATGACACATAATTCATTTTTCATGTGTAGGAATTTTATGAACACCAATACGACACACAATGTGGTCAATATTACTTGAAGTATGTGTTTTGAATATAAAATGTCATTTTAGTTTAAAACACATCACATAGAAAAAATTAAGATAACAAGCTTTTATTTATTTGAAACTTTAGGAAAATTGTCCATAATTCATTTTTGACTTGTATGAATCGACCTATTGTCAATCCGACATTCTATGTGGTTGGTATGACTTGAAGTGCACATTTTCAATACAAAAGTGCAATTTTAGTTTGAAACACACATAAAATAGCCAAAAAAATGAGCAATAAATATCGTTTTTTTAAAAAATTTAGTAAAACATTCCATAATTCATTTTATGTGTATGAACTTACCACACATCAATCCAAGAATTAATGTGATCTATATGACTCAAATTATGTGTTTTTAATAGAAAGGTGCTATTTTAGTTTAAAATTCATGTCACGTCATCAAAACTAATAAAATGATATTGGATTGTTTTAAAACTTTAGAAAACTATCCATAATTTATTTTTAATGTGTAATAATTGAATGCATTCCAATACAATGTACTATGTAATTGAAATGACTCAAAGTACAAGTTTTCATTATTAAACTATCATTTTAGTTTAAAAATAATCACTTAGAAAAAATTGATCAAATAAGATCAAATTATTTTTAAACATTAAGAGAACGATCCTTAATTATTTTGTGGCATGTAAAAACTAAACACACATCAATCTGACACATGATGTGACCATTATGACTCAAAGGGTGTGTTTTTAATAGAAAGATGTCATTCTAGTATAAAACTCATGTCACATCACAAAAAATGAACAAACAAGATCGAATTGTTTTGAAAATTTAGTAAAATGAACCATAATTTATTTATGATGTTTTCAAATTGACCACACTCCAATATGACACATGATGTGGTCGATACGACTTAAAGTATGTGTTTTCAATATAAAACCACCATTTTACTTTAAAATACAAATTAAATATCCAAAACCAATAAACCAATCTTATATTATTTTAAAAATTTAAGAAAATGATCCAGAATTCATTTTTCATGTGTAGGAATTAACTTTATAAAAATTCAACCCACAATGTTGTTGATATGACTCGAAGTTCATTTTTACTACATAAAAGTGAAATTTTAGTTTAAAATACACATCAAATAGCTAAATCTGAGAAAAAATTATCAGATTATTTTCAAACTTAAGGAAAATAGTCCATAATTCAATTTTCATGTGTAATAATTAACTGCGCATAAATCTGAGACATTATGTGATAGATATGACTCAAAGTGTGTGTTTTCAACAGAATAGTGCCATTTTTGTTTAAAACACACATCAAATTTCCATAACCAAGAAAAAAAATCTCAAATTGTTTTAATTTTTTTTAAAATGCTAAAAATTCATTTTTCATGTGTAGGAATTTACCACATATCAATCTAGCAGATGATGTGGTTAATATGACATGAAGGTCCATGTTTTTAATAAAAACATGAAATTTTAGTTTAAAACACACATAAAATGGCTAAAACCAAGAAAAATAGTTTATATTGACTTCAAACATTAGGAAAATTATCCATAATTCATTTTTCACATTTTTTAATTGACCACACAACAAATCGACACATGATATGATCAACATGAATATAATTTTATGTTTTTAATTCAAAAGTGCCATTTTAGTTTAAAACGCACATCAAATAGAAAGAACTGAGAAAGTGATCTTGGATTGTTTTCAAATTTTCGGAAAAAAATACATAGTTAAAATTTTAAATTTAAGAATTGAACTCACCTTAATATGACACACGACGTAATTGATATGACTTGAAGTTCATGTTTTCAGTAGAAAAGTTCCATTTTAGTTTAAAATACACACCAAATCGCCCAAATCTATAATACGTTATCATATTTATTCTCATAATTTTATATGATATTAATTAATTAATTTCCTTATCATTTTTATATTTTAATTATTTAATTAATTTTCATAGATATAATGCATAAAGATGAATAAAAAATGGCATTACATTTGAAGGCTTTTTCTAAAAAATAAATTCCTCTGGAATTGGCTCCCATCTGTAGTGATTTTTTATCATTTCATTATTTTTCTTGAGATGGGGTGGTTTTTTGACAAATAATATCATGATATGGGGTCAGAGGCCAAAGAAAAAGGAACATTGATATTTTTTAATGTATGCGATAATTTGTACTTACTCATGTAATTGTAAAAATCAATGTTTGAAATGTCTATAATACAATTTTTTTTCTTTTTTTGTTGTAAATTTTATTTAAATTAAATTATATATTTTCTCATATATTTTCAATATATTTCAATACCTTTTTATGTATTATAATTTAGTTTTATTTTATAGGATTATTGTATGGCTGATGTAGGGATGCAACTATGTAGCAACTGGAATAGCCTTTATTAGTGCTATATAAAGCACTAATAAAGAGTTCCTTCAACATTTCTTTATATAGTGATGATAAAGGGGTCCTTTATCAAGGATTAATGTATCTATGATAAAGGTACACTTAATAAATGATTCATTTAGTACTATGAAAGACCCCCTTTGTCAGCGCTTCATCTAGCATTGATAAAGGTACCCTTTATCAACACTTCATATAACACTAATAAATGATATTGTTTATCAATGATAAATAAAAAATCACTGATAAAGATAACCTTTATCAACTCTCTTAAAAAGCACTGATTAAAAGGTCCTTTATGAGTACTTTTTGGAAGCACTGATCAAGGGTATCTTTATCAGTGTTTTTAAGTACTAATAAAGGTCAATGGATTTTAATATCACTTAGGTAGTCAACAATTTTAAGCACCGAAAAAGATCATTTCTAATATCACATTTTGTAGAATTGTTGTTATCTAATAATTAATTAAAAATTAAAGAGTGATTAATGAATGATTAATAAATTCTTAAATTAGGATTAACTAATAATTAACAAATGATTACATAATGATTAATAGATGATTAGTGAATGATTAATGAATGGTAAAATTATGATTAAAGGGTGAGAAAAGGATGATTATTTAGTAATTAAGGAATGATTAACATATGATTAATTAATGATGACGTAATGATTAAACAATAACTAATTAATGACTATATGTTAATTAACTATAAAGTAACAACTTAAACAATGATTAAATAATAATTCAATAATAATTAAATTTAAAGTAAATACTTAATAACTATTATTTATGTAATGACTAATGAGTGATTATTTAATTTTTAAGGCATAGTTAACATATGATTAACTAATGCTTAATGAATGATAAAGTAATTATTAACTAATGATTAATGAAAGATCAAATAATAATTAATTAATGATTAACTAATAATTAAATAACGATGACCTATTAATAAAAAATAACTAACTATAAAGTAAGTAATTAATAAATATTAATTAAGTAACGATTAACGAGTGATTAATATATGATTAATTAATGATGAAGTAATGAATAACCAATAATTAAATAATGATTAAATTTTAATTAAATTTAAACTAAATATTTAATAAATATTAATTAATGAAATCTTAATTCATTATTAACAATTAATTAAAGATTCATTAATAAATGATTAATGAATGATTAAATTAGGAATATTTAATGTTTAACTTAGGATTAAGTAACACTTAACATATGATTAATTAATGATTAATTATTATTTAACTTTTGATTAACTACTTAAGAACTATTAATTAGTGAATACAAAACAGTCGACTTAGTAATGATTAACTAAGGATTAAATTATTATTAAATAATTATTATATATTGATTAAATTTGGATTAATATGGAATTAAAATAGGATCAAATATGGATAATTACATGAAAAAGATTCTTAACTGCACACCTGATTGGTTACTCCCACAATTTAGACGATTCATACCTTACTGCACACTTGGTTTGACACTTTTGATGGACATGTTTCAGATGATTCACATTCTCTTTATAAACCACTAAACTTTCCTTTAGGAAGATTAAAAATTGTAATATGAAACATTAGTGTCATATGTTAGGAAAATTTATGGGATTGAAAAAATTTCACTTATGATGCTCCCCTTTGCTGCCCTGACAACGACGACCGCTACACTAGTTCCTCCCCCCTCAGTGGGGGAGGGACCCTCATTATATTTAGTTGGATCCCATCTTTACCCTTTCCTTCCATTCTCTAACCTAGATCTACTTCATACATTCCCATAGATCCCACTTTTCCCTAAAGTTCCTAATCTATTTGATGGGATCCCAAAAAATTTTCTCTCATTATCTAAGTTCAATGAAGCTTTTTTCACTCTTGAAATTGACATTGATTTTTTGGTTCAATAATCTTATTATGTTAGTGGACTCATTTGACAGATTTATTTTCGAAACATGGGGGTTATAAGAGAGATCTATGGTTGTTATTATAGATAACAAGAACATCATGATCAGATTTGCATCAGAGGAGGACCAGATATAGGAATGGTTTAGTGCTCCTCACATCTGCAATAGATCTCATTTTTTCCTCTTTAGGTGGAGTTAATATTTCTATATGAAATGTGATTCCCCGACTACAACTATTTGGAAAAAAATTCCATAACTTCCACTTACTTTTCAAGACCCTTCAATAGTTCATATATTTTGGAACCTGGTTGGTAGATATTTCTACTCAGATAGTCAAACTCATTTCATAACTCATACTATTTCCCCATGAATTTGTGTTGAAATCGATGTATCTAAATTGTCATCTAATTTTGTTTGGATTACTATTGGAGAGGATTTTTGGTATAAACAAATGGCCTTCTATGAATCATGGGTGGATCTATGTTTTTATTACAATAAAATGGGACATGTGATAGCTGCGTATAGGCATGGGGGTATCGAAGTTATTCAAGAGACAGATACCTGACTAAGAAGAGGGGTTTCTATTCCAGCAGCAGGCTCAAAGGAGGTGGTTATGACTGGTGACTTGTGTGATCAAATAAAGAATTTGGATGTAGTGGGAGGTGTATTACTCGTGGATGGGGAGCTAGAAGGGACATACATTCATACAAAGTAATCATCTGATCAATTGTTTTACAATATAGAAACATAGGATGTATCCTCCCAAAAGGAGTTACAAAGGTTTCCTTCAAATACAAAGGTGGTTAATGTATTTGATGTATTTTAGTGCGACTTGAAGATTATGGAAGATATAGGGCATACAATTTCTCATATGAATGTAGTTTCTATAGTTTTCAATGAGGAGGTAGTGAAACTCCATGAAGGTGATAAGGACTTGATGTCATCTCATAAATTAGGTAATGGAGAGGCAATAGTCATTGGAACTAGTTGAGATAGTGGGGAGTGGGTGATGGTGACAAGAATGATTTGGTCAAGAGGGTCTAGTTTGAACATTAAGGTTAAAAACTGGTTTGGGAACCTAGATGTCTATTGTTTAGAATAGAAGAAACCATATGAGATTTAAGAAATAATCTAAATCACAATTCAAATATAGAAACCATCAGATGATCACCATTTACATAGGAATAGATCGGAGGAAGAGTTATCCAGTCAGGTTTTAGTAGAAAGTGTTGATGGAAGGATCGAAAGAGTTCTTCATAGTCCTAGGAGGAAAAAAGGGGGGAAATAAAAAAGGGATACATGGAGACTCATTATCCTAAAGGGGAAGAATTCTAAAAGATGTAAGGATTATTCTCATTTATCGAAGATGATAAAAACTAGGACTGCTAAAAAGAATAATGTAGTGGATAGTGATCCCACAACTCAAGATCAGTGAGGGAAAGAGAGTTCAATTTCTTATAATGTCAATTAGATGATGGAATGTGCTAAAGTCAAGGAACCAAAATAAGACAATGAGAAGACAAATGAACTATTATAGGAGATAGAGGGAGTTAAGGCTACTTCTGGAGCAACAGATGTGGAAGCCCATGGAGAAAGGGAAGCATGGGAGATTATCATCCATTCTAATAAAGAGATACTTGAGGAGTCAATTGAGTTCAAAACCACACAAGAGGATTATGAAAGGATTTTTTAAAGAATTGTTCATGTAGATCTCAATAGGGAGAAATGTGATTGGATTGATAAGAAAAATTATATATTGGAGCTTGGATTCAATGAGAGAAATATTGATGTTGAATAATTTATATATTAATGAGATAAGATGAACTAATATTTTCAAGACATCATCATGGATGATCCTGACATGACATAACCTACTTTGAATTAGAGTCTTTATATAGGTAACACATCTAATTGACATAAAATTTATTTTAATAATTTGGTAATTTATTTTCTTATTAGTTGATGTTTTATTTGAACATATCAGTTTCCCAATTTTCCTTAAAAGTTTTTTGATTAATAAAAAAATTAATTTCTAGTCAGTCATCTTATACGATATAAGAAGATGTCCTAAAATATTAGTAAAGTAAATATTATGTGGTTATCTAAGAAATGAAATTCCTGTCTAGATATTACAAGTGGATGTGGCTATAAAATAGAGGTACCTAGGGGGTAAAAACCCTAAAAGGTGTGATTGATTTGGAATCGATCATCGTCTGGTTCACAATAATGGGCCTTACTATACACCTAGTTTGAAACTCCCATGGGATATGTTTTATGTGATTAACATTCTATTTATAAAATACTAAATATAACTTAAGGAATATTAAATTTTTTACTATGAAACATTAGTGTCATTTTTTAGGATATAAGAAGGAATTCTAAAATTTTAGTAAATTAAATATTATGTGGTTATCTAAGAAATGAAATCCATGTCAGGATACTACAAGTGGATGTAGCTCTGACATAGAGGTACCTAGGGGTATCAACCCTAAAAATAGTGATTGATCTTGTAGAGAACCGAAACTTGACGTACATTGACATTACATTACATTTGCGGAATACTTAGTACATAACAAAAACACACACACAAGGATCGTAATAGTTTAGTGTCTTTGGAAACTCAGAACGTAATCTTCTAATCGTGGTGAAAGATCTTCAATATCTCCCATAAAGATCTTCCCTTTTTTTACCTAAAACCTTTCTTTATATCTTGGGGAAATGAAAACATAAAAGGGTGAGATCAAATGCTCAGTAAGGGTAAACAAAAGAAATATCAATCACATCATATACATAAGAACATATCTTTTGGAAATCTTATCCTACAAAAGAGATCATGATATCATAACATGGGATAAATCATAGAAGTGAAATTTAATCCCAATAATCATAACTTAAAACATGAAACTTTGTGGCATACACACATAATCATAGATAATCATTTCTTGTTAGTCAAGACTCATTTCCAAGACTATCTTAGTGGACAAAGTCCCTTTCTGAATCGAGTAACCCTCGTTTTAGTCCTGTTTCACTGAACCGGTATAACCTACCATTCCAACCATGTCTATCTCATGAGATATAAAATCTTTACCCAATGCATTGGAGGGAGATATAGGTCCCACCCATATCATAATGATACCATTCTTATGTGTGCCACAAAATCATAAACCATACATCATTTCATAACCCATGTAATAAAAATGGGATTCTTAAATAACATGACATCATAAAACAATTCATATAAGATAATGGAATTCCTAAAAATAATTCCATCATAACATAATCAAATCAATGTAATAATAGGGATAAAAAACAGAACCCTATATTATCTTAGATGGAAAATAATTTTGATAAAACACTTGAAATGAATTCTTGAGGAAAATATCCTTTCTTCTTCAAAAACACTTTTCCTTTCTTAATATGTCATACAATTATAAACTAAAAGAAGTTGATTAAAAATAATCTTGAAAACTTTTAAAGGAATATTCTTGGAAATAATGTTTTAAAAATCCATTCATGCCGTATAAGTTAAAAAAAACATTCTTCTCGTACTTTTGTCGGAAAAGTCAAAAAAGTACCTCGTACGAAAAACGACAAAAGATTCCTTTCATATCCTTTACTAAAAATTCACCAAAGGGTAAAATTTAATATAAACTATTGTATAAGGATATAAATATTACATATTGAGGAAACATGGATGTGGATGATAAAATACACCCCAGTAAATACCAAAGTATAAACAATCTCGGATAAAAATGAGATTGTGACATTTCCCTTACCTTAGGTCCGACTTGCTTTGTAAGTGTCTAAACCTCCTGTATAATGATTTAAATCATGTTATTGACTTATTCCAGAATCATATTCATTGTTATTATATCATATATGGTCCACTTATGACTTTATATTACCCGTTCTTTTGTAAATTCCATGTTAAAGAAGCGTTTTGGGTAAAATCGTTTCATTTATCGTAGGTGTTTTGACTTGTTGTTCTTGACATTATTATTACTTATATCATGATTTAATTACTTCCAGAATATAAAATATGATTTATATATCATATATATTCAGTATATATATATATAATAGAAAATGAAATGAAAAACACCGTTCATGGAGACGGTAGTCCGTACGTACGCATGAACGTTGTTTTCCTTTCCTTATTGTCTTGAATGGAAGTAAGTAGATGACATACATATATATATATACATAAATCCAGTAGATTTATAATTTCATATATTTCATTATTATTTCTTATATATACTTTATAATCATTCTTAAATGGTTAACATGGAGAATGAATCTCATCGCGTCGTGGAGACGGTAGTCCGTACGTACGCACGAGCGATGATATCATTTCCATAATTATTGAACTGAATTGGAGTGGATTATAAAATATATAAGAATCAATATGACGTTGTAATAACTATTTATAGTTATTCTTTACACCATAATACCCATCCATGTAAGGTGTTGGTGGAAAAACAGATTACACCACGGCGTGGAGACGGTATTCCGTACGTACGCACGCGCGGTGATTTCGTTTTCCGTAGGATGGATAGATGGTGAATTAGGATTGTTTCATACTTATAATAACATATCAGAATATGAGTTATACTGTTGTTATTACTTCATAATGAAACAACCTAAGAAGAAGAAGTGGAAGAAGAAATAAAGGTGAAAGAATTGGTAACGGAAATTACCTCTTCTTTGAAGCGCCTCTTTGAGACCTCCTCTTAGGGCACTAAAATTGGTCTTTGAGGAAGAACAGAACCTCTAGGATGATAATAGGGAAGTGGAGAAGGGATTTTTGCAGGGGTTGGCCAATATTGAAGGCTCAAAGTTGTGTGAGGAAGAGATGGAGGAGGTGCCCTTTTATAAGGGAGGAGAGGGGCACCTTAGGAATATCTCAAAATATTATTTTATATTAAAGTCAAAATCGGTTTATAATGGTTCCAAAGGGTATTATTTCGAAGCTAAAGTGGGGATGGGTCGAAATCCTATCAACAAATAGGATTTAGACAAGTTTAGGTTATTATTTTAACCTTATCAATTAGATTTAACTCTATGTTAAATAATTTAACTTTTACCGTGTCTTTTTGTTTTCTTACATTATATGGTTAATACACTTAATATAACATGCCAAACGAACCCCAAATTGTTTATTATTAATATATATATCCTTATCTAAGTCATTTGGCAGAACCTTAGATTTTTAGGAATAAAATAACAATTAATAATATAATATTTGATTTAAAAACTATTTTGTGTCAATTTTGACACTATTTAATATATGATTTTTGTGAAAGTCATAACATAATTATATGTTCGAACCAAGTTGATTAAATCAACACTAATATATCATAGTAACCTAGAAAATTAGTGTAATTCATTAAAAGTCTCAAATTACATTTATTTTGGAGTTTATAACATCAATTATGTCAATATTTCATTAATAAGATAATTACTGCATCATCATTGTGTCATAAATAAATTAAATTATTTAATGTCTAAAAATTACAAATAAAATACCATTATGTAGGAAATATTTTTATCTTTCTAATGAATATTTATAGTCGAAGTTATCTTATGTATAAACCCATATTAAAAATGTTTTAGTAAATAAACGTTGATTTTAACTCTTTTAACCCTTCTTTAAATAAATTAATAATAAATGTCCTAATCTAATCCAAGTGGGCCTAAATGGTCATAGTTTATTCCTAAGTTTGTTTTTGGTCGAATTACACTTGTCCAATAGAATTAGGACATGTGTTAGGGTAATAATAATATCATTTCTACCCTTAATTACCCTATTTACTTTTAACCATGGTAAATAAAACTAAAAAGTTACTATTCACCAAAAATTATTTTCATCTCATTGAACCACATTTTAGTACTTGATATTAACCGTGTCTCTCGGATTTTCGAAATTCCACTCACAGAAGCGGTAAAATTAAGTTTTAGGAACAATTCAGTTTTTTTAACTACCACTTAGTGGTTTCACTATTCATCGAAAATTGAAAGTTTTCAGAAAAATACCAAAAATTAGGCCTAAGCTATATTTGATATTATGAACTCAAAAATGATGTCTATTTTACCAAATTCAAAACATATCAGTTTCATTAACTAATTTAAAAATTAATTCTCGTCGTCAAAACAAATAGCGTGTTTTTAAGAGATAATAACTATCAAAAGATTGACACTAGTTTATAACTGGTTTAAATGTGAAATTACATCCGATGACCAAAATTGTATTAAATTGTAAAAATATATTCTAAATATACTTTAAAACCACTCAAATTAAAAATTTATCACTATTAATTATTTCTATTAAAAAAGTTGTTTTTAATTAAAATTTAGTAATTTTCACAATTCATCAGAATATGAAAGTTATCCGAAAAGTACCAAAATTTCACCCTAAGCTAATTTCGATATTCCGAATCCAAAAATGAATTCCATTTTGAAAAATAGAATTTACAAAATTTCAAAAAGTGGTTATTACTATTCAAAACGGCTAGTTTTAATAATATTTTAATAGCATATTGTTGTTTAGTGAAACTCGTTATTGCGTACTACACACGCTATCGAGGAAGGTCGCGATTGCGTGTAATTCAAGGAAAATCAAGGATGTGTGTTGTGAAAGCTCCTTTTGGTGTAGCGTACAACACAAGACATTAGTGAAATTAAAAAGAATATTTTTCATAAAATCTCGGGGTGTTACATTCTACCCCCCTTAAAATGAATTTCGCCCTCAAAATTCGTCGGGGTTATAAATGGTTTACTATTCGAAAGTTTCTTTAATAGAAACCCACATCGTAAAAAGGAATACCAAAACCAATCTTTAAAAAAGAAAGTATGAAACGTAACGGTTACCCAAATAAACTAATCACTGGGTTTCCACATAGGTGAAAATATGGATATGGAAGAGAAATCTAACCATCATGTTCTGATGGAGAGTGGTAGAGAACATGGCTATGGAAAAGCCAGTAATCACAAATCCATAGATATGTGATGATATAAGGTACCATCTGATTCATCAGTTATACGATCACTAGGATAACATTTTTGGTTTTCAAGATCATTTCCCTAAAGTTGAAAATTTGAATTAGAATAAATACTTACTTTATTTTGGTACAATCTCACTGTTGTTAGTGCCTTGAACAATTTCCACTTCATCTCTTAAATAAATGAAGTTGAATTTGTTATTCGTGAAGTGTTAGCAGATCATGTGATAGAATGACGGGTCATTCCATCTGTCTCAAACAAAAGGTTATCAAAAATTATATACATAAGTCGATCTATAGTGAGATTAATCATATATGGTTCCTAAAATGGACTTATACTTAATATATCATACTGCTTAATATAATAAAACTAGTTTCTACTAAACAGGGACTTCCTGTAGGCTAGTGGTAGGCGATAAAGGCCAGTCGCACTTCGATTGTGGGTTCGATTTCCACAGCCTTGTCCGACGCGATGGGCTTTCGCCCGTCCTGCAGGTTGTCCTTTTTCTAAAACTATATTACTATAACATCCCATCAATAATATCAAAAAAACTTCCATCCTTAAACAATACTAACTTATGTCCAACATAATCCATTCCAATCTTTAGGCTTATCCATAATACTGCAGTCGACTCTCAGAGATTTAATACCATCTTTTATCCCCATATATCATAAAATATATCTTGTTGGTCACATTCCAAACATTCAAAGTCCTTAATCATGTATTCTCTTGAATACCTTAGTGAAAACATGAATGCAGTTAAACGTTAACACCTTCCACATACCAAAATCCTCAAAATTCTATATACTCAAACCATGATATCACTTAGTCCTTATATCAATCATGAGCTCATAAATACTGTAAAACATTTCATTTTCTCCTCATCCCTTCATTATGCGCATATCATCTGCATTCCAAAAATATCTGAATAACCTTTCATGGATACTGGTAACATTAATCATACACTTTCAAAACTCAAGGAAGGACAACAGTGTAACAATCCATAGATGTCTCTTTATTCCATATTAGCATTAGATTACTTATACAACATTACACATGATAAACATGTAATAATTCCACTACATTCTTAAACCATTGACCGAGCTTCAAAAATTCTTTCATCTCACATATCATTTGTAGTCTCTTCATCATCATCCACATAAATACTACCCATACGACCATATTGATTCTCTTCATGAGACTTTCCCTTAGGGCATTGGTTTGCATAATGCCCGTACATTCCACATTTAAAACATTTAACCATTGCTGATGTTGTAGCAATACCATTATCCTCATCCCTGGTGTTAACTGATCCTTTTCCTTTACACTTACTGGCTTTGTGTCCTTCTTTTCCACACCCAAAGCATCTTCCAGTTCCTTTGAAACATTCTCCTTGATGCCTCTTCCCACATGATTTACATAGGGGAAATTGAACTATCTTTCCTCTATGATCATCATGAAACTCCATCTTTCTCTTATTAGCCGAGTCAGGAAAATTACCAAATTTTACTTTATTGATCATATTATGAGATTGGTGATTCGGCATAATAATGATGTTTGGACTTCCAAATCCCATTTCATTTGGTTGCTCATGAAGAATATCATTTCATTGTCCATCATATCCTCCATTATCGTGAATCATCTTGTTTCCAGCCATTTTCAAAAACCCAAAAAGAATAGTGTGAGAGGCAAAAATCATGCTAGGGAAAACAACATAATAAATGGGGAGTACCTTCAATATCTAACATCTTAGTTTTAATTCTATGATCGTTACCGTAGTTCTATGACTATATCCTATACGTATACTTATCCTTAGAGACATCCCTAGACATACCATAGAAATATCTATAGGGATCTCACTAAAGTTCTCGCATCCTAGTTTCCAAAGGTTGACTAAACCTTTCCTCTGATACCAACTGTAGAGAACCGAAACTTGACGTACATTGACATTACATTACATTTGCGGAATACTTAGTACATAACAAAAACACACACACAAGGATCGTAATAGTTTAGTGTCTTTGGAAACTTGGAACGTAATCTTCTAATCGTGGTGAAGGATCTTCAATATCTCCCATAAAGATCTTCCTTTTTTTTACCTAAAACCTTTCTTTATATCCTGGGGAAATGAAAACATAAAAGGGTGAGCTCAAATGCTCAGTAAGGGTAAACAAAAGAAATATCAATCACATCATATACATAAGAACATATCTTTTGGAAATCTTATCCTGCAAAAGAGATCATGATATCATAACATGGGATAAATCATAGAAGTGAAATGTAATCCCAATAATCATAACTTAAAACATGAAACTTTGTGGCATACACACATAATCATAGAGAATCATTTCTTGTTAGTCAAGACTCATTGCCAAGACTATCTTAGTGGACAAAGTCCCTTTCTGAATCGAGTAACCCTCGTTTCAGTCCTGTTTCACTGAACCGGTATAACCTACCATTCCAGCCATGTCTATCTCATGAGATATAAAATCTTTACCCAATGCATTGGAGTGAGATATAGGTCCCACCCATCTCATAATGATTCCATTCTTATGTGTGCCACAAAATCATAAACCATACATCATTTCATAACCCATGTAATAAAAATGGGACTCTTAAACAACATGACATCATAAAACAATTCATATAAGATAATGGAATTCATAAAAATAATTCCATCATAACATAATCAAATCAATGTAATAATAGGGATAAAAAACAGAACCCTATATTATCTTAGATGGAAAATAATTTTGATAAAACACTTGAAATGAATTCTTGAGGAAAATATCCTTTCTTCTTCAAAAACACTTTTCCTTTCTTAATATGTCATACAATTATAAACTAAAAGAAGTTGATTAAAAATAATCTTGAAAATTTTTAAAGGAATATTCTTGGAAATAATGTTTTAAAAATCCATTCATGCCGTATAAGTTAAAAAAACATTCTTCACGTACTTTTGTCGGAAAAGTCAAAAAAGTACCTCGTACGAAAAACGACAAAAGATTCCTTTCATATCCTTTACTAAAAATTCACCAAAGGGTAAAATTTAATATAAACTATTTTATAAGGATATAAATATTACATATTGAGGAAACATGGATGTGGATGATAAAATACACCCCAGTAAATACCAAAGTATAAACAATCTCGGATAAAAATGAGATTGTGACATTTCCCTTACCTTAGGTCCGACTTGCTTTGTAAGTGTCTGAACCTCCTGTATAATGATTTAAATCATGTTATTGACTTATTCCAGAATCATATTCATTGTTATTATATCATATATGGTCCACTTATGACTTTATATTACCCGTTCTTTTGTAAATTCCATGTTAAAGAAGCGTTTTGGGTAAAATCGTTTCATTTATCGTAGGTGTTTTGACTTGTTGTTCTTGACATTATTATTACTTATATCATGATTTAATTACTTCCAGAATATAAAATATGATTTATATATCATATATATTCAGTATATATATAATAGAAAATGAAATGAAAAACACCGTTCATGGAGACGGTAGTCCGTACGTACGCATGAACGCTGTTTTCCTTTCCTTATTGTCTTGAATGGAAGTAAGTAGATGACATACATATATATATATACATAAATCCAGTAGATTTATAATTTCATATATTTAATTATTATTTCTTATATATACTTTATAATCATTCTTAAATGGTTAACATGGAGAATGAATCTCATCGCGTCGTGGAGACGGTAGTCCGTACGTACGCACGAGCGATGATATCATTTCCATAATTATTGAATTGAATTGGAGTGGATTATACAATATATCAGAATCAATATGACATTGTAATAACTATTTATAGTTATTCTTTACACCATAATACCCATCCATGTAAGGTGTTGGTGGAAAAACAGATTACACCACGGCGTGGAGACGATATTCCGTACGTACGCACGCGCGGTGATTTCGTTTTCCGTAGGATGGATAGATGGTGAATTAGGATTGTTAAATACTTATAATAACATATCAGTATATGAGTTATACTGTTGTTATTACTTTATAATGAAACAACCTAAGAAGAATAAGTGGAAGAAGAAATAAAGGTGAAAGAATTGGTAACGGAAATTACCTCTTCTTTGAAGCGCCTCTTTGAGACCTCCTCTTAGGGCACTAAAATTGGTCTTTGAGGAAGACCAGAACCTATAGGATGATACTAGGGAAGTGGAGAAGGGATTTTGGCAGGGGTTGGCCGAGCTTGAAGGCACAAAGTTGTGTTAGGAAGAGAGGGAGGAGGTTCCCTTTTATAAGGGAGGAGAGAGGCACCTTAGGAATATCTCAAAATATTATTTTATATTAATGTCAAAATTGGTTTATAATGGTTCCAAAGGGTCTTATTTCGAAGATAAAGTGGGGATGGGTCGAAATCCTATCAACCAATAGGATTTAGACAAGTTTAGGTTATTATTTTAACCTTATCAATTAGATTTAACTCTATGTTAAATAATTTAACTTTTACCGTGTCTTTTTGTTTTCTTACACTATATGGTTAATACACTTAATATAACATGCCAAACGAACCCCAAATTGTTTATTATTAATATATATATCCTTATCTAAGTCATTTGGCCGAACCTTAGATTTTTAGTAATAAAATAACAATTAATAATATAATATTTGATTTAAAAACTATTTTGTGTCAATTTTGACACTATTTGATATATGATTTTTTTGAAAGTCATAACAGAATTATATGTTCTAACCAAGTTGATTAAATCAACAATAATATATCATAGTAACCTAGAAAATTAGTGGAATTTATTAAAAGTCTCAAATTACATTTATTTTGGAGTTTATAACATCAATTATGTCAATATTTCATTAATAAGATAATTACTGCATCATCATTGTGTCATAAATAAATTAAATTATTTAATGTCTAAAAATTACAAATAAAATACCATTATGTATGAAATATTTTTATCTTTCTAATGAATATTTATAGTCGAATTTATCTTATGTATAACCCCATATTAAAAATGTTTTAGTAAATAAACGTTGATTTTAACTCTTTTAACCCTTCTTTAAATAAATTAATAATAAATGTCCTAATCTAATCCAAGTGGGCCTAAATGGTCATATTTTATTCCTATGTTTGTTTTTGGTCGAATTACACTTGTCCAATAGAATTAAGACATGTGTTAGGGTAATAATAATATCATTTCTACCCTTAACTACCCTATTTACTTTTAACCGTGGTAAATAAAACTAAAAAGTTACTATTCACCAAAAATTATTTTCATCTCATTGAACCACATTTTAGTCCTTGATATTAACCGTGTCTCTCGCAGTTTCAAAATTCCACTCACAGAAGCGGTAAAATTAAGTTTTATGAACAATTCAGTTTTTTTAACTACCACTTAGTGGTTTCACTATTCATCGAAAATTGAAAGTTTTCAGAAAAATACCAAAAATTAGGCCTAAGCTATATTTGATATTATGAACTCAAAAATGATGTCTATTTTACCAAATTCAAAACATATCAGTTGCATTAACTAATTTAAAAATTAATTCTCATCGTCAAAACAAATAGCGTGTTTTTAAGAGATAATAACTATCAAAAGATTGACACTAGTTTATAACTGGTTTAAATGTGAAATTACATCCAATGACCAAAATTGTATTAAATTGTAAAAATATATTTTAAATATACTTTAAAACCACTCAAATCAATAATTTATCACTATTAATTATTTCTATTAAAAAAGTTGTTTTTAATTAAAATTTAGTAATTTTCACTATTCATCAGAATATGAAAGTTATCCGAAAAGTACCAAAATTTCACCCTAAGCTAATTTCGATATTACGAATCCAAAAATGAAGTCCATTTTGAAAGATAGAATTTACAAAATTTCAAAAAGTGGTTATTACTATTCATAACGGTTAGTTTTAATAATATTTTAATAGCATATTGTTGTTTAGTGAAACTCGTTATTGCGTACTACACACGCTATCGAGGAAGGTCACGATTGCGTGTAATGCAAGGCAAATCAAGGATACGTGTTGTGAAAGCTCCTTTTGGTGTAGCGTACAACACAAGACATTAGTGAAATTAAAAAGAATATTTTTCATAAAATCTCGGGGTGTTACATTCTAGCCCCCTTAAAATGAATTTCGCCCTCGAAATTCGTCGGGGTTATAAATGGTTTACTATTCGAAAGTTTCTTTAATAGAAACCCACATCGTAAAAAGGAATACCAAAAACAATCTTTAAAAACGAAAGTATGAAATGTAACGGTTACCCAAATAAACTAATCACTGGGTTTCCACATAGGTGAAAATATGGATATGGAAGAGAAATCTAACCATCATGTTCTGATGGAGAGTGGTAGAGAACATGGCTATGGAAAAGCCAGTAATCACAAATCCATAGATTTGTGATGATATAAGGTACCATCTGATTCATTAGGTATACGATCACTAGGATAACATTTTTGGTTTTCAAGATCATTTCCCTAAAGTTGAAAATTTTAATTAGAATAAATACTTACTTTATTTTGGTACAATCTCACTGTTGTTAGTGCCTTGAACAATTTCCACTTCATCTCTTAAATAAATGAAGTTGAATTTGTTATTCGTGAAGTGTTAGTAGATCATGTGATAGAATGACGGGTCATTCCATCTGTCTCAAACAAAAGGTTAGAAAAAATTATATACATAAGTCGATCTATAGTGAGATTAATCATATATGGTTCCTAAAATGGACTTATACTTAATATATCATACTTCTTAATATAATAAAACTAGTTTCTACTAAACAGGGACTTCCTGTAGGCTAGTGGTAGGCGATAAAGGCCAGTCGCACTTCGATTGTGGGTTTGATTTCCACAGCCTTGTCCGACGCGATGGGATTTCGCTTGTCCTGCAGGTTGTCCTTTTTCTAAAACTATATTACTATAACATCCCATCAATAATATCGAAAAAACTTCCATCCTTAAACAAGACTAACTTATGTCCAACATAATCCATTCCAATCTTTAGGCTTATCCATAATACTGTAGTCGACTCTCAGAGATTTAATACCATCGTTTATCCCCATATATCATAAAATATATCTTGTTGTTCACATTCCAAACATTCAAAGTCCTTAATCATGTATTCTCTTGAATACCTTAGTGAAAACATGAATGCAGTTAAACGTTAACACCTTCCACATACCAAAATCCTCAAAATTCTATATACTCAAACCATGATATCACTTAGTCCTTATATCAATCATGAGCTCATAAATACTATCAAACATTTCATTTTATCCTCATCCCTTCATTATGCGCATATCATCTGCATTCCAAAAATATCTGAATAACCTTTCATGGATACTGGTAACATTAATCATACACTTTCAAAACTCAAGGAAAGACAACAGTGTAACAATCCATAGATGTCTCTTTATTCCATAGTAGCATGAGATTACTTATACAACATTACACATGATAAACATGTAATAATTCCACTAAATTCTTAAACCATTGACCGAGCTTCAACAATTCTTTCATCTCACATATCATTTGTAGTCTCTTCATCATCATCCACATAAATACTACCCATACGACCATACTGATTCTCTTCATGAGACTTTCCCTTAGGGAATTGGTTTGCATAATGCCCGTACATTCCACATTTAAAACATTTAACCATTGCTGATGTCGTAGCAATACCATTATCCTCATCCCTGGTGTTAACTGATCCTTTTCCTTTACACTTACTGGCTTTGTGTCCTTCTTTTCCACACCCAAAGCATCTTCCAGTTCCTTTGAAACATTCTCCTTGATGCCTCTTCCCACATGATTTACATAGGGGAAATTGAACTATCTTTCCTCTATGATCATCATGAAACTCCATCTTTCTCTTATTAGCCGAGTCAGGAAACTTACCAAATTTTACTTTATTGATCATATTATGAGATTGCTGATTCGGCATAATAATGATGTTTGGACTTCCAAATCCCATTTAATTTGGTTGCTCATGAAGAATATCATTTCATTGTCCATCATATCCTCCATTATCGTGAATCATCTTGTTTCCAGCCATTTTCTAAAACCCAAAAAGAATAGTGTGAGAGGCAAAAATCATGCTAGGGAAAACAACATAATAAATGGGGAGTACCTTCAATATCTAACATCTTAGGTTTAATTCTATGATCGTTACCGTAGTTCTATGACTATATCCTATACGTATACTTATCCTTAGAGACATCCCTAGACATACCTTAGAAATATCTATAGGGATCTCACTAAAGTTCTCACATCCTAGTTTCCAAAGGTTGAATAAACCTTTCCTCTGATACCAAATGTAGAGAACCGAAACTTGACGTACATTGACATTACATTACATTTTCGGAATACTTAGTACATAACAAAAACACACACACAAGGATCGTAATAGTTTAGTGTCTTTGGAAACTCGGAACGTAATCTTCTAATCGTGGTGAAAGATCTTCAATATCTCCCATAAAGATCTTCCCTTTTTTTTACCTAAAACCTTTCTTTATATCCTGGGGAAATGAAAACATAAAAGGGTGAGCTCAAATGCTCAGTAAGGGTAAACAAAAGAAATATCAATCACATCATATACATAAGAACATATCTTTTGGAAATCTTATCCTGCAAAAGAGATCATGATATCATAACATGGGATAAATCATAGAAGTGAAATGTAATCCCAATAATCATAACTTAAAACATGAAACTTTGTGGCATACACACATAATCATAGATAATCATTTCTTGTTAGTCAAGACTCATTGCCAAGACTATCTTAGTGGACAAAGTCCCTTTCTGAATCGAGTAACCCTCGTTTCAGTCCTGTTTCACTGAACCGGTATAACCTACCATTCCAGCCATGTCTATCTCATGAGATATAAAATCTTTACCCAATGCATTGGAGGGAGATATAGGTCCCACCCATCTCATAATGATACCATTCTTATGTGTGCCACAAAATCATAAACCATACATCATTTCATAACCCATGTAATAAAAATGGGATTCTTAAACAACATGACATCATAAAACAATTCATATAAGATAATGGAATTCATAAAAATAATTCCATCATAACATAATCAAATCAATGTAATAATAGGGATAAAAAACAGAACCCTATATTATCTTAGATGGAAAATAATTTTGATAAAACACTTGAAATGAATTCTTGAGGAAAATATCCTTTCTTCTTCAAAAACACTTTTCCTTTCTTAATATGTCATACAATTATAAACTAAAAGAAGTTGATTAAAAATAATCTTGAAAACTTTTATAGGAATATTCTTGGAAATAATGTTTTAAAAATTCATTCATTCTGTATAAGTTAAAAAAAACATTATTCTCGTACTTTTGTCGGAAAAGTCAAAAAAGTACCTCGTACGAAAAACGACAAAAGATTCCTTTCATATCCTTTACTAAAAATTCACCGAAGGGTAAAATTTAATATAAACTATTGTATAAGGATATAAATATTACATATTGAGGAAACATGGATGTGGATGATAAAATACACCCCAGTAAATACCAAAGTATAAACAATCTCAGATAAAAATGAGATTGTGACATTTCACTTACCTTAGGTCCGACTTGCTTTGTATGTGTCTAAACCTCCTGTATAATGATTTAAATCATGTTATTGAATTATTCCAGAATCATATTCATTGTTATTATATCATATATGGTCCACTTATGACTTTATATTACCCGTTCTTTTGTAAATTCCATGTTAAAGAAGCGTTTTGGGTAAAATCGTTTCATTTATCGTAGGTGTTTTGAGTTGTTGTTCTTGACATTATTATTACTTATATCATAATTTAATTACTTCCAGAATATAAAATATGATTTATATATCATATATATTCAGTATATATATATAATAGAAAATGAAATGAAAAACACCGTTCATGGAGACGGTAGTCCGTACGTACGCATGAACGCTGTTTTCCTTTCCTTATTGTCTTGAATGGAAGTAAGTAGATGACATACATATATATATATACATAAATCCAGTAGATTTATAATTTCATATATTTCATTATTATTTTTTATATATACTTTATAATCATTCTTAAATGGTTAACATGGAGAATGAATCTCATCGCGTCGTGGAGACGGTAGTCCGTACGTACGCACGAGCGATGATATCATTTCCATAATTATTGAATTGAATTGGAGAGGATTATACAATATATCAGAATCAATATGACGTTTTAATAACTATTTATAGTTATTCTTTACACCATAATACCCATCCATGTAAGGTGTTGGTGGAAAAACAGATTACACCACGGCGTGGAGACGGTATTCCGTACGTACGCACGCGCGGTGATTTCGTTTTCCGTAGGATGGATAGATGGTGAATTAGGATTGTTTCATACTTATAATAAAATATCAGTATATGAGTTATACTGTTGTTATTACTTCATAATTAAACAACCTAATAAGAAGAAGTGGAAGAAGAAATAAAGGTGAAAGAATTGGTAACGGAAATTACCTCTTCTTTGAAGCGCCTCTTTGAGACCTCCTCTTAGGGCACTAAAATTGGTCTTTGAGGAAGACCAGAACCTCTAGGATGATACTAGGGAAGTGGAGAAGGGATTTTGGCAGGGTTTGGCCGAGCTTGAAGGCTCAAAGTTGTGTGAGGAAGAGAGGGAGGAGGTGCCCTTTTATAAGGGAGGAGAGGGGCACCTTAGGAATATCTCAAAATATTATTTTATATTAAAGTCAAAATCAGTTTATAATGGTTCCAAAGGGTATTATTTCGAAGCTAAAGTGGGTATGGGTCGAAATCCTATCAACCAATAGGATTTAGACAAGTTTAGGTTATTATTTTAACCTTATCAATTAGATTTAACTCTATGTTAAATAATTTAACTTTTACCGTGTCTTTTTGTTTTCTTACACTATATGGTTAATACACTTAATATAACATTCCAAAAGAACCCAAAATTGTTTATTATTAATATATATATCCTTATCTAAGTCATTTGGCCGAACCTTAGATTTTTAGGAATAAAATAACAATTAATAATATAATATTTGATTTAAAAACTATTTTGTGTCAATTTTGACACTATTTGATATATGATTTTTGTGAAAGTCATAACAGAATTATATGTTCGAACCAAGTTGATTAAATCAACAATAATATATCATAGTAACCTAGAAAATTAGTTTAATTAATTAAAAGTCTCAAATTACATTTATTTTGGAGTTTATAACATCAATTATGTCAATATTTCATTAATAAGATAATTACTGCATCATCATTGTGTCATAAATAAATTAAATTATTTAATGTCTAAAAATTAAAAATAAAATACCATTATGTAGGAAATATTTGTATCTTTCTAATGAATATTTATAGTCGAATTTATCTTATGTATAACCCCATATTAAAAATGTTTTAGTAAATAAACGTTGATTTTAACTCTTTTAACCCTTCTTTAAATAAATTAATAATAAATGTCCTAATCTAATCCAAGTGGGCCTAAATGGTCATATTGTATTCCTAAGTTTGTTTTTGGACGAATTACACTTGTCCAATAGAATTAGGACATGTGTTAGGGTAATAATAATATCATTTCTACCCTTAATTACCCTATTTACTTTTAACCGTGGTAAATAAAACTAAAAAGTTACTATTCACCAAAAATTATTTTCATCTCATTGAACCACATTTTAGTCCTTGATATTAACCGTGTCTCTCGGATTTTCGAAATTACACTCACAGAAGCGGTAAAATTAAGTTTTATGAACAATTCAGTTTTTTTTAACTACCACTTAGTGGTTTCACTATTCATCGAAAATTGAAAGTTTTCAGAAAAATACCAAAAATTAGGCCTAAGCTATATTTGATATTATGAACTCAAAAATGATGTCTATTTTACAAAATTCAAAACATATCAGTTGCATTAACTAATTTAAAAATTAATTCTCGTCGTCAAAACAAATAGCGTGTTTTTAAGAGATAATAACCATCAAAAGATTGACACTAGTTTATAACTGGTTTAAATGTGAAATTACATCCAATGACCAAAATTGTATTAAATTTTAAAAATATATTCTAAATATACTTTAAAACCACTCAAATTAATAATTTATCACTATTAATTATTTCTATTAAAAAAGTTGTTTTTAATTAAAATTTAGTAATTTTCACTATTCATCAGAATATGAAAGTTATCCGAAAAGTACCAAAATTTCACCCTAAGCTAATTTCGATATTCCGAATCCAAAAATGAAGTCCATTTTGAAAAATAGAATTTACAAAATTTCAAAAAGTGGTTATTACTATTCATAACGGCTAGTTTTAATAATATTTTAATAGCATATTGTTGTTTAGTGAAACTCGTTATTGCGTACTACACACGCTATCGAGGAAGGTCGCGATTGCGTGTAATGCAAGGCAAATCAAGGATGCGTGTTGTGAAAGCTCCTTTTGGTGTAGCGTACAACACAAGACATTAGTGAAATTAAAAAGAATATTTTTCATAAAATCTCGGGGTGTTACAGATGTGGACTTAATTGTCACCTGGTTCATGAAATTAGGCCTTGCTACACGTCTGGTGTGACACTCCTAGGGTATATGCTTTAAATGATTCATATTCTCTTTATAAACTACTAAACATATGTTTAGAAAGATTAAATATTGTACTAAAAACATTATTATCATCTTTTAGTATATAAGTAGATGTTCTAAAACTTTAGTAAAGTAAATATTATGTGGTTATCTAGGTAATGAAATCTATGTCTGGATACTACAAGTGGATATGGTTCTAGCACAAAGGTACCTAGAGGTAAAAACCCCAAAAGGGCAATTGATCTGGACTCAATCATCACTTGGTGCATGAAAATAGGTCGTACTACACACCTAGTTTGAGCCTATTGGGGGATATTATTTAGATGATTCAAATTATATTTATAAATTTATGAACATACCTTTAGGAAGATAAAAAATTTTCTATGAAACATTAGTTCATCTTTTAGGATATAATAATACATTCTATGATTTAGGTAAAGTAAATATTGTGTGGTAAATGGTACATGATTATTACTCATTATAAATATTATTTACACTATCAGAATCTTGATCAAAAATATTTTTCATGTAGAAAACCATGTTTGCAAGTGTCTACTACTATGGTAAGGTTATTCAAACTGATAAAGGAGATTCTTATAGTACATAATTGGAAACAATGGTTGGTACATCTGATTGTGTAACACTAAGATTACTTCAGGATAGAATTCATAGTCTTTTAAATCTAAGAAATAATAAATATATCAAATCTATTAGCTATATAAATTTACAATTCTCAGTTACTCTATGGTATCTTTCTTGTCCATTAGTTGCTGATAGGATTAAGTCCAGGAAACAAATATATTTTCCTAATGATTAGATGGTTCCATGATGATATAAGAGTGCTTGAAGAAGGTCCATCCTAAGAAAATGAGGTTATTCCCAATAATGTAGAAGAATAAAACCAAATTTATCAACAATATATATAACAATGTCATGTAGATGATGAGAATATTTTTAATTATGGAACAGATTTAGACAACAATGCTGATGTAGGGAAAGATATAAAAATTGGGGACAAAGTTTCTAGAAATATATTAGTTGTGTAGTATCCTTGAGAAATAATAAATTATCCACCAAAATTTTCATTTTAATAAAAAAATGTAACATTTTCCATGAATTTTAAAAGAATGTTATCACACTAACAACTAAGTTTTATGGAGTTGTAGAGGATAGATTTAGTGAGCTAGAAAAATATTTATATTTTGGAAGAGATTTTTCAAGTAAATATTCAATAAAAAACATACTAAAAAGATTTAATATTGAGAGACATAATAGATATTTAGTTTAGGATTCAATCCATACAAAATATATCATACAATTTGAAAAATATGGGGATTATTTTAGATTCCTCTTGAAGGAAATTATTGACATTTCATTTGGAGGTTGAAAATTTTCTAAGATTGAGACTTCTCATACTTACATTCATCCAAACTAAACACAAGATCATACATCATTGGATGCTGAATTTATGTCATCTATTTTTGTTGAGATTATCATGAACAACCAAGATGTTCCTCTATAACATGTGAAGGAGAGGATACAAAAATAGTTATGGTTATAATGTTTCCTATACAAAGGCATGGATGCGGTAAAAGAAGAAAATTTTCAAGGTCTATGGTGATTGGGATGACTCATATTGTTTATTTCCACAATTTCTATCCATACAAAGAAAAAATTACCAAGTTTTCTTCCATCTCGATATGAAAAAATATCTACATCAAGATAACTAACTTGATCCATATCGTATAAAATCTATTTGGTTTTTTAGGAATTACTTCTATGTATTTCCTCATTTAATTTATGAAAAACAATTCAAATAAATTAACGGTACATTTTTATATGGAAAATAAATGGTCATATTGTTGATTATAGAAACCCAAGATGAAAACCATTCACTTTTTCCGCTTTCATTTTCCATTAAAGAAAAAGAAAATTATGAATGGTTGAGTTGTTTTTAGCACATATTAGCAACCATTTCACCCGTATTTGGGATGTATGTTTGATATCTGATCATCATCAGGAAATAAACTAGGTAATAAATGTAGATATGGTTACATGAAGACCCCTAAATACACATCATCAATACTATATCATACAAATTTCTAGAAAGATATGAAAATATATCCATGATAAACCTATGATGTAGGCTATCACAAGGTTTGGTATCTAATATATTTCTTAATTTTTACTATTTCAATGTATTGATAAAATTAATTTATGTGAAATACGATCACTTTAATATATAATATGAGTAGGATTAATTAAGGTTTTAAAAAATATTAGAATAAATCAATAGGTCTAATCAGGGATTTTATGATTATATGATGCATATTCTAAAAGGGAAATAGACATAAGAATATGATAGGGAAATAGGTACAAATACATGACCAAAAACACTGTGAAGTGCATCAATGGAGTATTCAAGGAGATTTAAAAGTTACCTATACATTTCTTAGTTTAGGATTCATTTTATCATTGTGTCAAGTACTTCATTAAAATATGAAAACTGAGTACAGATGGGATTCAATAGGGGATAAGTAATGGATGACACTTTCAATGAGATATTGAAAATAACATTAAAGAAGCTTCTTATTATGAAGTACACCTTTTCAAATGATAAGACTATTGATTTTAAGTGAAATAGTGTTAGGAAACTTTCAAAGATAGAAGAAGTTGAGTCCTAGCAGTATTACTGGAAGCAAGGAATTGTCAATGTGGAAACTTCCAGGCATTCTGTTTCTATGTGTACACACCATTTTAGTATGTTCCACTATTAAAATATCACATGACGAATATTTCGATCAAGTGTACTAGTTAGACATAATTAATAACTATTATACTACACCATGTATACCTATTGGGGAGTTTCAACATTTTCCAATGTCCAATGACCAACCAATATTGATACTTGACATCAACAGGTTTCGATAAAGAGTGAGACCGATGTTCAAGAGGATACAGAATGAGATGGATTGGAATCAAGAACAAGGGAAACATTTGAGATGCAATATATACCATTTAGAAGGTCATAATGGGAAATAGTTCCTTAACATTACTGGATCGAGTTCATAGTCTCATCCATAATGATATATTTCCTCAAATTTGATCTTTTTCATTTTATCAACTACATGGTGTTAATATAAAATATTTCATTATTTTGAATTCATTAATATTTTTTAGTACTTTTACTACAAAATAATAAACAGTTGATAAATTATAAAACTATTAACATAAATCACACACAAGATAAGAATTCATAAATGTTTCATTATTTAAATAAATAAAAATTTCTTCTACATAATTCCCTTCCCTTTACAAAGTTTTTTCACATGATAAAACCATTTTGTAAATAATTATTTGGTTTTATAATAAGCCTTTCATATTCACATTAAAATAAATCTAAAAATTATATGTGATTTGACATTAAATGATAACAAACTATACATGGATACACCATAAAGAAATCATGTGAGACAATAAACATAAAATATAACACCATGTGATAAATCATGCATAAATGAAAAAGAAAACCATTTAGGATCTAAAATATCGGTATACATTCTAGAAATGAAATAAATCTTCAATCCATAAGGTATATCTAACTAATATAACCTATGTGTGCACAAATATATTTTTAAAGTAAAACACATTTAAAAACATGTCTCTATTCTACCAAGAATGGGGAAAAAACCATCCACCTTTGAAAATAGATACTGGGAAAATGAAATCAATAAATTCCCAAGAAGGGCCCAAGAAGGGTGTGTGGAATGAATATTATCGGGATACCATCATGAATCTATTTAAGCAATTTCTCTTTTCAAGTCGATAAACTATTTTGAAAAAAATATCAACACTAAACCACTTTAAAACACCAACTTAAAGTAAACCTTTAAATTCCCTTTTGTTTTGTTTTTTAAAACATACATGGATTTCCAAAATAATTCCCAAACATGGAATAAGTAAAAAAATGAGTCCATAAGGAAAAAAATTATCAAATATAACTAAATGGAATAATAAAGGTGAGGATAAAATCAACATCATGTAACTATATAAATAAAAATGAAAAAATGGGCATGATATATATAATCATATCAAATGGAACTAATCAAATTCAAAAAGCATAGAAACCAATCCAACATGAGTAATTTTCACCTAGGGGTTCTAACCATTATTCCTATTGTGAGTGAATAAACAAGTATTCTAGTGATATAAGCAAATTAATCTCACACATTCTTCATACAGACCTAACTCCAAGAGATCACATGGTTTTCCTAGCAAAAGGATCTCTTGATCCTTTGAAAAAATGGAGGATTTCAGGGTCCTCACTCTAAGGGTCACATGTCACTTAGAAAAATGTCTCACTCACACCCTGGTTAACCCATTTTTTACTCCATGAAAGCACATCATAAGAAATTTATTATATCAATCAACCCATAACACAATATATTTCATAAATTAAACATGCCCACTTTAACATAACACCCTTTCCAAGGTAAAAACATTTCTAAAACCACTTTAGAAATCTATTTAAAACCAAAAACCTTTTTGATCCATTTAATAAAATACTTGTTGGGTATAAAAGGCACACCAATTGGGAAAATCCCACTTTAAACACCCAAATTTTAATAAAAATTCTTAAAACACATGAAACAAAGAATATACACCAAGTATAAATCATTTAAATGAAAATTTAATCAAAAAACCAAAGGTTAATCAAAATATAAAGGTATTCCCTAGAAAATAGCCTTAAACATAGGAACCTACCTCAAATTTAGTCTGAATATTGTTTCCTCTAATGAAGACCACCTAGATGAGGTTGAACAATGCCTCACACCCTAAGCCATGAGAAATAAAAAAACACTCAGTTATAACCCTTAGACCCCAGGAACTCCATGAATACAATCAAGGATAAATAAAACTCACAATCAGATATACCAATGACCCAAAAGGTGTCAAAATAATACTTTAATAAAATAATTAAATATATTCTTTGAGAAACACGAAGACATACCCTTTTTTTGTTAATAATTTTTTATAAAACAATGGGATTAGGAATGTTATATCTTATATTATACCAGTTATAGAATTATACTGAACATAATGTTAGATTTATATTTTACACTTAATTAAAGATATGTTTCAATTTTATACATAGAGGTGGATGATACTACTCTACTCACTGAGTAATATAGGCATGTTTCACATGATGTGCTATCAGGACATGAGGTTCAACAGATCAGCGTGTGTAGATCCCACCATTATCATCACATTCCACCTCCATCTACTATTATACCATACTTACACCATGATAACTTCTATGTAATTGTTGTATCTAACTATAAATTCAATGATTATCTCCTAATTTAATCCCTCACCAAGATATGGAGACCTGAGACTCACATATTCTACTTACCCAAGGGACAGATGACCATCCCCATTGAGGATGTGGTAGTTCTGCTCAGTCTTCTTATCCAAGGGGATGTAGTTATATGAAAAACCTATAGAGACTGGCCTGATCTTTTACAATGATTTTTAGGACTCTAAATCATTTGGGATAATGAAGCTATAGATAATGGGTTGATATCTATGGGATGGCTTAACATTCACTTCACACAGTTATCTGATGATGCTGGTGAGTATACTATCATGAGTCACACTTATGCACATATCTTACAGATCATTTGAGGGACACTATGCACTGATCACTATAGTATGAATTTACTCATGATGTATTTGAGGAAAATGAAATACTTTGATTAGGCTGGGAGATATAGATAGAGATCTATATGTTTTCCATACATGTATAGAGCATTATGCCCGACATGCCGATCCGATCATAGTGATATGAGGGGAAGTGTAATCCTTATTAAGATGTGGGAGTGGGAGAGAATCACTCCAATATCCCCTATTGTTTCTGGTCTGAAGCTTCATATAGATTTGTTGTATGATTCTCTACATAGATGCTAGTATGATCACCCATATTTACTGTTTTTTGATACTAATTTTAGTTATTATAATCTATTTCTTATTATTTATCACTTTCAATATTATAAGTTATAAGTGGAGTCAGGAAAACCACTTATTTAGGACATCGAGACACAATTTGGGTATATATCATCTCATGTTTGATAGTCTACTACGCACCTATGTAAGTATATAAATTCTCTTATTAACTAATAAATTTCATAATATTATCATTTTTGGAAATTAATAACAAAATATTTTATCAACCGTAACTTGTAATTTAATATATCATGGATACCATACTAGGATCTATTATACTAGATGCCTACATGCTGCATTGATGAGCTTCCTAATACCATAACTATAGTTCCTATCATTCACTTTCATATTTTTGAGTGTAACAATCCATATAGATTTAGGAACTCGTTTGAATTTGTCCAGTGTATTCTAGTTCCAACCAGATAGTTAGCTGAATTCATTCCATGAAGCTAATGGGGAGAAAAAATGTCAACTGGCATTGATGATATGCTGAGTATCTCAACCTCTAGGGTAGACATTCATCATTTCATATCCAGGGCATGCCTATGATGTGATTCCATCTATCACATGAGGTTGATCATGATACATGGTATAGACTAAAATATATTCTATATCTTACTCTATATGGAAGAGGACTTCAGGATCTAGTAAGTCAATAACTTTAAATTAGTTTTTTATTGTCATTTTTTAATACATTTTGAATCTCTTCACAATATACTTGACTACAATATATTATCTACATGTTTGATCTAGAGGAGGGAGAGGTTTTTAGCTAGGCAGCGTACCATGCTACAATAGAGGATATGATGCTAGAGTATCATGTTCATCATGATAGTAGATTTGATTTTCCACCTTAGGGATATGATGTTCCTACCTAGGGAGAGGAGGTTCCTGCTCAAGAACCTCCTGAAACAACATCTAATGTTAAGGATCCATGACAATAATGATGTATACCACATAATTCTGCATGTGAGGCCTCACCTATTCCACTGGAAGAGGTCACACCTCTAGAAGTACTACCTCAGCTGATTACGTATGTTAACCAAGAGGAATTGGATATATTTATATTTTAGGATATATGTAGTTTTTTATAGGTATATATGACCTGAGTTCATATCATGGTTCATTTCCCATGCCTCCACCTTTTATTTCTGAGCCTTCATAGGACTTATAGTTCCCCTAAAATATGATGGTACTTCCTTAAATTTACATTGTGGGGGAAGGAGTAGGTGCACATGATGATATCCATATTCCACCTCCTCTCGACAATTCATAGGTAGAGAATCAAACATATGAGGTTCTAACGCCTGAGGATGATCCCTCTCCTCTAATGGACCAATCCTTTCCCACATATTTTTACATGATTTTAATCATAAATTATCCTTCAAATACAATGAAAGATCACTAAATCTAATGTTTTAGGAAGATTAGGTATATAATTTGAAAACATGAAACCAAGAAAAAAAAATATTTTATTTAATCTTTGTAATGTGCTCATAACTTCCATTGAGATCTTATATATGCATAGGATAACCTGGGGAATAAATGAAAAAATGTGTGGTCTAAAAATACCAGTATGGGAATAATTATATGAATAAATCATAACATATGGGTTTGAAGGCATAACATGATGGAATAAAAAGGAATTAATATACATAAGGAAGTATAAAATATATAATCATGGTATTATAGGAGGTGTGGAAACAACATAAAATATAACATAATCATGGTTCAAGGATCATTTCACATAGGGGAGCACAAGTCAAGGCTGACCACCAAGATCATTGCACATGAAAATGAGTTAAGGCTATCCACCAAGATAGTTTCACATGGATCATGTGTCATGGTTAACCACCATAACCATTGCACAGGATGTCTCATGAGATTAAACATTAACCAATTAATTAGATCACTATCCAGGTGCACCCATCATAAAATGTTCATGAATATGTGTGCTACATGTAGAATAAATATAAGGGTTACCCATGGAAAGAAATGGGAATCATAATCATGTCATAAATCATAATAAATGGGAATATCATAAAGGTATCCATGAAATAATGGATTTAAATCATACATGATTATTAATAAGGGAAAATAGGAATAAATCATGATAATTAATGTAAAACTAAAGTGAAAACATGTAAAAATATTGTTCATGAAACTTTGGAAATAAAACATTTTAATGTAGTTTAAAAGAAAATTTTAATGGTTCTTTAAAACATAAAAGGCATAATTATCTATATAAAACCAGAATTTAACCACAATATTTTTTCATGTTAAAATGAGTGATTTTAGAAAAGTAATTGTGGCTTAAAAATATTATGTAGTGCACTTGAAAATGGGTAGGTAATCCGGAAGAGCACTTTAATAAAGATTGCTTATTGAGAAGTGTTGAGAAGGGAAACTTATTAAAACATGTATTTCCCCCTCAAATAATGATGAAATGATCTGGAAACATGATTTTAGAACATATAAATAAAATTTAGAATGATTATATAAAAATAAATAATAGTTAAATTAGGGTAAATAGAGGGAAAGCATAATCTTAAGATAAAATGGAGGTTTGGAAAGTATCCCTAACAGTATGTCTGAAAGTGTTCTGTTGTTGATCTTAATGTCCGGAATAATAAAAATAAACCCACTAATTAATTAATCAATAACCTTTTATATATTTATTTTATTTATTAAAATTTTATCAAGTTAATTTATAGAATATTTGACGAGTTATAAGTGGAAGAACTCGATTCTTACTTTAAGGTATGAGTTTCTTTTTCTTTCTATTTTTGAGTTGTTTTGAGAAATATGGGAGAACTGACTATGTTTGGGAAAAAAACTGGACACATGTTAGGATTTTGGGATTACATTCTTTGTACTGCCAAGTACACACTGTGTACTTTGGTCATGTGTGAAGGCTATACATGGCGTGTGAGTGTGTTGGCTGGGTAGAGAGGTCTAACTAAGTACATGCTGTGTACTCCTAGTAAACACTATTTCATGTGGCCGTGTATGAGGGATATACATAGAGTGTGGGGAATTTTGTGATGAAGAGATGAAAAACCATCTACACACCATGTACACCCTAGTACATGCTGTGTTGTCATGTTGACAGGTCGAAAGAGTATGTCGGCAGAAAAAAAAACTACCAAAAGAAAAGTTAAATGGTATACACAGAGTGTATACCTATATAAATACCACATATTTTTTTTAAAATGAGTAGTATCCTCATTTTGAGGCAGAGGGTAGAGGGTTTCGTCTGGGTTCACGAACAAGTGGCTTTGGAACTCGTTTTTACTCCCAATTGTCTGTCTGAACCCCGTTTTGATCATCATCAGATGCGTTGGAACCCCCTTGGTAAGATATTGAATCCACTTGAGCCATTATTCTTGATTTCTATTCTATACTAAGTTATAGAGGTTTGAGAATTTATGATTTTTTTTGTAGATCTACCTAGTTCTAGACTGAATTATTGGATTTTACCAGACAAGGATCATCGTACGAGTATGAGGTAGGTGGTGCATACCCTATTTTGTATTTCCATGGTCATTGGGGGTTTCTTCATTTTAGAAAAATGTTGGGTATTGAGCAAGATCCATGTTTCTTTATGTTTAATTGACCATACACCTTGTGGGATGCCATTGGGAATTCCCTTACCTTGATATGATTGAGCGAGGTCGGGTTATAGGTCATTTCTCATTTGGGGAATTTTGGACGGGGTGCCAAAATGGTTATAATTGAATTGTTTTGATTAAACTGCTAAGTTTAAACTATTTAAGAATGATTAATTTTATTAGAGGCTTTTAGGACCTCTGTGCTGGTATGGGATAACACATGGCTAGTACAATTCAATTGTTTAAATTTATTTTCCTGTTTAAAGTGATTATTTTGATTATATATATGTGATGCTTGATATTGAATATGATGGAACATTTGGGTTGTGTTGGGCATGACCCAGATATCCTTGAGTGATGTTGATCATAGGTTGGGCTTGGACCAGATTATTTGGATTTTTGACCATGGGATTGGGCATTGTGGATGTCAGATTGTGGAAATGTGACTATTAGGTTGGGCATGACTTGAGTTACATGGATGGTAAGGCCCTCAGATTCTGAGTAACATGGTCATATGGTAATGAGGTGCTATAGAGGTTGTGGGATGGGTTCTAAATTTGGTGATTACCTCTCACCCATGATTTGGGTCATGTGCACACATATGACTCCATGATGAGGTGGTTTTGACCGCTTGTGTGCGTAGAGGCCCCTATAGTTATGGTTTGGTGATTATGGTTTGGGGGTTCTTGTTGTAGAAGCCACTTGGAAGGTGGGGAGCCTTAAAATTATTTGGACGTGCCTACGGGACGTCGGTAATTGAGACACGAGGTGTCAGGAGACACATGATGCCAAGTTACTACTGCTTGGACTGCCTAGAAGATGCTGTTACTTGAGACACAATGTGTTAGGAGGCACTTGGTTCTAGGTTACTACTTCTTGGGCGTGTCTACGGGATGTTGGTACTTGTGACATGAGGTGTTAGGTAGCACATGGTGCTGAGTTACTATTTCTTGGGTGTGCCTTCAAGATGTCAGTACTTAAGACACACGGTGTTAGGAGGCACATGGTGCCAGGTTACATGACTGATATTTTGGCATTGGATGAAGTAGGGGATACTCCTTGGTGGCTGTTGAGCACCAGTGGAGTTTGTGTTTATTTGTGTATCATACTATTTACCTTGTGTATAAATTCATTCCCGCTTAAATACCCATACTAGGTATGAACCATTGGGTGGTATCCTATTGAGATTCATCTCACACCCTACACAGGCCCTTCGAGACACATGTAGAATTTATTATTTTATGTACAGTAAAAGATTAGCCTTAGGATCTAGATCGTAGTGCAGTTTGGAATGGAGATGGTATCGAACTTGAGGTCATGACTAGTTGGAGTTTACTTTTGTTTTAGCTTCCATTATGTATCATCATGATTACTTTATTATTGAAAAATTATGTATCATCATGATTACTTTATTATTGCAGCTACTATTTGTTAGCCATTGGAACCCTTTTTATATTGACATGTCTAACCTGATATGGATGCATGCTTGGTTTGTTTAATATTTATAAGTGATGTTCATCATGCTATTCTGTTTACTGTATGCTGCATATTTTATTATTATACATGGACCAATACCTTTATTTTCTTCCTTCACAGAGGGTATATCCACCCCACTATACCTATTACACCCTCGCTACTATTCGGCGACCTTTGGTGTTCGGAGAGGTGCTCTTAAGGTCAGTAACACACAACCCATTTAGCACTGTTCGGGTGTCTATTAGGGATAGGATGTTATAATGTGGTATCAGAGGGGTTCTTAACTGAGATTTAGTAGCATATTTTGACTGACTACTAATGATATTGAAACTTACTTTTTATTTCTTCTGGTTTTACTATTTGGGATTTGGTTGAATGGAGATAGTTTATTATTGGAACTAGTTTTCTAGCTTGTGATTGGGTTCCTATAACCCCAGGTATGAGGGACAGAGCATATTTCCTTGGGTAGGGATTTCTATTTTTATTTTCCTCAGTTTAAAATTTATATGGTTTCCACCTTGGTGGATTACTTGGTTTGTGATGATTATTGGTTGTAATATGTGACCCTTAACCCGATGAGGCAAGGGGGAAATAATTAGACCTTGGACCGATATGAAAAGACACGTTTTCTTGGATTTTGATAGGCACATTTTTAGGGTATACCAATTTCATATCTTCACACATGCTTTATGAAGTGATAATACCTTATGAATAATATCAATTTCCATGTTATAGATGCTTTTGAAATGTGAAAGGTGAAATTCCTAAAAAAATTACTTATTTATTTCAATGTAATATTCCATGATTTAAATTATTTAAAATTGCATGTGGCATGAGATTTGGTCCTAACACATATATGAGTAGGTAGGTACTATGAAAGAGGTGATGTTAATCAACCGGATTGGGAATCCTAAATCTTGGTTTGAGGTAGTCTGACTATCAGGATTGGGTGACTCAGTCGTTGGTTTGAGGTAATGATGGTTGTCGGGATGGGCATGACCCGAGGTACTTTTGATACTTGGCTCTATTGAGGGGCGGGTAAGGAGGCCATGAGGCTAGGATTCCATGGGCATGGGTTGCACTGGGGGAGAGTAAGGGTAGTTGTTATGTATTGAATTCTACTACTTTTACTATCTACGTGAATATATTGTTATATATATATATGGGTTTTTTGACCATTTATGGTATTTAGTGGGTTCCTCTTATATGACTTAGATGGAGTGTCATGTGGGTGATGATACAGCACTGTAGGAGTATGATCTGGTTTAGGCCCCTGAGGGTCAGGCAAAATATGAGCCACATGTACAGGCTCAGGGATAGGATTAGGTTCAGGATCTAGTGCAGGAAGGGCAGTTGCTGGATTTGACAGTGTTCGGGATATGGCTCGACGAGAAACTTCATTCTAGCCTGATACATGTTTTATAGGGAATCTATAGAGGTAATAAAGGAGTGGACCCATCGATGGCGTATCTGATGTGATAGTCCCAGTCGTAGCACCCACTACTTTTCTAGGGAAAGGGTGGTCCACAGCCAGCTGAGAAATGGATAGAGAGCATGAAGATGATCTTCAAGCTACTCAAGACACCTCAAGGGAAGAGGGTTAAGCTAGTAATGTACATGGTCAGAGGACTGGTGAAGCACTGGTGGGATGTGCAGGTTTAATATTTGCAGACATGAGGGACTGACTCAGAAAGACTTAGAGGACAGGGTTTCGAGCACCTTTTCCCAGAGATAATGAGGGTGGAGAGAGCTTGGGAGTTATTCAACCTTTAAGAGGGTGGCATGTCCATCATGGACTATGGAGTTACTTTCACGGATTTGTCTTACTTTTTACCAAGTATGGTAAGCGATGACACCTTGAGGGTAACATTCTTTGAATATGGATTATGGAACACCATTAGAGTGCATGTAAACATATTTAGGCTTGCCTCATTCTTAGAGGTGGTGAATTAGGCACTCATATCTGAGGAAAACATGATGGGAATATCTCACATGGGCCGGATGACGACTTCTGGTGGTGGTTTAGATAGCAGGAAATGAGGTAGGGATGAGTTCCAATAGGGAGGTCGGGCCAAGGACTCAATTGGAACACATCAAGGAATTTCAGTAGTGGTTTTCTTTCAATGTGGGAAGCCATGGATTATCTGGACTCAGTGTGAAAAGACCAAAAATGAGTTCTAGGCATTTGGATAGTTCATGCATCTTTAAAGGTTTTGCAGGCAGCCTTCTTAGATACCCATAAGGTAGAGACTAGGATATAATGTGACATCTGGGGTCAGACTAGGGTCGGTACCAAGTGAGGGTAGCCAAGATTCAGATGCATGTGGAGGATATGGAAGAGACGGTAGGACCCAGATGTGGGGTCAGTGGCCAGTGAATGGTGCAATACCGCATGGAGGACATGCTTCAAGAAGTCATGTGTTAAGCTAGGTGCATGCCATAGAGCTGGAAGAGGCTAAACAAGCTGGTGAGATGACATCAGTCAGAGGTACACCATGAGTGTGGCCATGATTTTCTTGTTTTATTTTTGGCATGGCCTATTAAGTCATGTCTATTTTGAGTGCAGGCGGTGCACATGATTTATTTGGACTAACCAGATTCTAGTCAGTGGGATTGGAACCATTTGGTTGTGTGATATATATATATATATATATGAGGTTTTATGGGAATCCAGGCATCGAGGATGTGGTTTACTTGACGTGTCATGGGCATCGGGGAATCGATGATGTGAGTTACATAAGGTTCATGGAATTAGGTTTTGTTTTTAGCATCCATGTGATTTAGGACCTTGTTGAGGGGGACACTAATGTGGTGTGGGACATGAATGGGTGTTAGAAGTGGCATAAGAGCACCTTATGAGGTGCAGGGGTGATGATGCATCATGGGAGGACCATGGGTCTGGAAACACGTCAGTGAACCTTTGATTGATTTGATTTTTGAGTCTAGAGTTATCTGAAGTTTTTCTCTACCACCCTTGGAAGGGAAATTTGGAGACAAATTTCTTTAAGGGGGGAAGTTTGTAAGAACCCGATTCTTACTTTAAGGTAAAAGTTTCCTTTTCTTTCTATTTTTGAGTTATTTTGAGAAATCTGGGAGAATTGTCTATGTTCTAGACAAAAACTGTACACATTGAATGATTTTGGGGTTACACACCATGGACTCCCAAGTACACACCATGTACCTTGGTTGTGTGTGAAGGATATACATGGAGTGTGAGCATGTTGGATGAGTAGATATTTCTTACCAAGTACACACCGTGTACTCCTAGTACATGCCGTGTTGTGTGGCTGTGTATGAGGGATATACATGGTGTTTGGGGAAGTCAGTGAGGAAGAGAGGAAAAACCAACTACATGGTGTGTACACCCTAGTATACACCATGTAGTCATGTCAGCAGGTCGGTAAATTATGCTAGTGGAAAACAACCGCCAAAGGAACAGTTAAATGGTATACATGGCGTATATACCTATATACACGTTATGTATTTTATTTTTTCATTAAAACAGATAGCAGCCTTGTTTTGAGGTAGATGGTAGAGGTTTTCATTTGGGTTCATGAACAATTGGTGCCCAAACTCATTTTTTCTTCTGATTGTCCATCCAAACTCTGTTTCAATCGCCATCAGATGTGTTGGAACCCCATCGGTAAGATCTTAATTCCTCTTGATCTATTATTCTTGATTTCTATTCTAAACTGAGTTATAAGGGTTTGAGATTTTATACTCATTTTATATATCTACCTTGTTATAGACCGAATTTTAGGCCATTACCGGACAAAGATCATCGTACAAGTATGAGGTAGGTGGTACAAACCCTGTTTTGTGTTTTCGTGGTCATTTGGGGATTCTAACTTTTTAGTGAAATGTCAGGTATTGAGTGAGACCCGTGTTTCTTTATATATAATTGACTTTACACCTTATAAGATGTCGTTGGGCATTCCCTTACCTTTTTATACCCGAGCAAGGCTGGGTTATAGGTCGTTGCTCTTTTTGGGCATTTTGGTCGGGGTGCCAAAATGGTTATAATTTAATAATTTTGATTAAACTCCTAAGTTTAAACTATTTAAGAATGATTAAGTTTATTAGAGTCTTTCAAGACCTTAGTGATGGCATGGGACAACCCATGGATAGTGCAATTCATCTGTTTAAATTTATTTTCTTTTTAAAGTGATTTTTTTGATTATATATATCTTATGCCTGAAATTTCATATGCTGGAACCTTTGGGTTGTGTTGGGCATAGAACATATATTATTGAGTGATGCTGATCATAGGTTGGGATTAGCATTAATTATTTGGGTGGTTTGACCACGAGATTGGGTATTGTGGACGTTAGATTGAGGTAGTGTGATTGTTCGGTTAGTCATGACCTAGGTTACTTGGATGGCAAGGCCATTAGATTCTAAGCAACATGGTCATAGGGGCATGAGGTGCCCGAGAGATTGTGGCTTGGGTTTTAAATTTGGTTATTAATGCTCACTTGAAATTTGGGTCGTGTGCACATGGATGAGTATGTGATGAGGTGGTTTTGACCGCTCATGTGGGTATAGGCTACTATAATTGTGGTTAGGTGATTATGGTTTGGAGGTGCTTATTGTAGAAGCCACTAGGAAGGTGAGGAGCCTTCAGATTTTTTGGGCGTGCCTACAGAATGTTGGTACTTAAGACATGTGGTTTCAGGAGGAACATGGTTCCAGGTTACTACTTCTTGGGCATGCCTAAGGGATGTCGGTACATGAGACACGAGTTGTTAGGAGGCACATGGTGCTGAGTTACTAATACTTGGGAGTTCCTATGAGACGTCAATACATGAGAAACGAGGTATCAAGTGGGACATGGTGTGGGGTTACTATTTCATGGGAATGACATATGTAACACCCGAGACTTTTATGTTATATAAATCATCAAAGGAATCTTTTTCTACACAACACTTGCTTGGCTTGATTTACACGAAATCATGACCTTCCTCGATAGCTTGCGTCGTACGCAATACCGAGTTTCACTAAACAACGATATGCTATTAAAATATTATTAAAACTAGCCGTTATGAATAGTAATAACCACTTTTTGAAATTTTATAAATTTTATTTTTCAAAATGGACTTCATTTTTGGATTCGGAATATCGAATTAGCCTAGGGTGAAATTTTGGTATTTTTCTGAAAACTTTCAATTTTTGATGAATAGTGAAACCACTAAGTGGTAGTTAAAAAAACTGAATTTTTCATAAAACTTAATTTTACCGCTTCTTTGAGTGGAATTTCGAAAATCCGAGAGACACTGTTAATATCAAGGACTAAAATGTGGTTCAATGAGATGAAAATAATTTTTTGGTGAATAGTAACTTTTTACTTTTTTTTACCACGGTAAAAAGTAAATAGGGTAATTAAGGGTAAAGATGATATTATTATTACCCTAACACATGTCCTAATTCTATTGGATAAGTGTAATTCGACCAAAAACAAACTTAGGAATAAAATATGACCATTTAGGCCCACTTGGATTAGATTAGGACATTTATTATTAATTTATTTAAAGAAGGGTTAAAATAGTTAAAATCAAAGTTTAATAAGTAAATAATTTTTAATATGGGGTTATACATAAGATAAATTAGACTATAAATATTCATTAGAAATATAAAAATATTTCCTACATAATGGTATTTTATTTGTAATTTTTAGACATTAAATAATTTAATTTATTTGTGACACAATGATGATGCAGTAATTATCTTATTAATGAAATATTGACATAATTGATGTTATAAACACAAAAATAAATGTAATTTGAGACTTTTTATGTATCCCACTAATTTTATAGGTTAATATGACATGTTAGTATTGATTTAATTAACTTGGTTCGAACTAATAATTCTGTTATGATTTTCACAAAAATCAATTACTAAATAGTGTCAAAATTGACATAAAATAGTTTTTAAAACAAATATTATATTGGTAATTGTTATTTTATTCCTAAAAATCTAAGGTTCGAAAACATGACTTAGATAAGGTTATATATATTGATAATAAACAACTTGGGGTTTGTTTGGCTGCTTATAGTAAGTTTATTAACCTTATAGTATAGGAACACAAGAAGACATGGTAAAAGTAAAATTATTTAACTTAATGTTAAATCTAAATGATAAGGTTAAAATAGGAACCTAAACTTGTCTAAATTCTATTGGATAAGAGGATTTAGACCCATCCCCACCTTATCTTTGAAATATATCAATTTGTAGATATTTAAAACTGAACTTGACTTTATAATAAAATAATAGTTTTAGTTATTCCAAAGGTGCCCCTCTCCTCCCTTATAAATGGAGACCTCCTCCCTCTCCTCCTCACACCAATTTGAGCATTCAAGCTCGGCCAAACCCTGCCAAAATCCCTTCTACACTTCCCTAGTATCATCCTAGAGGTCCTGGTCTTCTTCAAAGACCATCCTTAGTTCTTTAAGTGGAGGTTAAGTGAAGGCGCGTCAAAAAGAGGTAATATCCATTACCGATCTTTTTCAATTTCTTTCTTCTTCCACTTCTTCTTCTTAGGTTGTTTCATTATGAAGTAATAACATCAGTATCACTCATATACTGATATTTTATTATAAGTATGAAACAACCCTATTTCACCATCTATCCATCCTACGGAAAAAGAAATCACCGCGCGTGCGTACGTACGGAATACCGTCCCCACGCCGTGGTGTAATCTATTTTCCACCACCACCTTACTTGGATGGGTATAATGGTGTAAATAATGACTATATATGACTATTATAAAGTGATATTGATTCTGAAATAGTATACATACACTCCAATACAATTCCACGATCATAGGAACGATATCATCACTCGTGCGTACGTACGGAATACCGTCTCCACGATGTGATGCGACTCACACTACATGATCTTCATTTCATAATGATTATATAAATGAATTGAATGAATGAATATGATATATATTACACTAATACCATTCTGGAAATGAGGTATCTATAACCTAAATATAAGAATAAGAATTTATTCGACAAAACACGCATAAGAACAAAAAGTTATAAACACCCGAATAACAAGTAGCAATGAAATATTACTACTAAGAAGCTAAGAATATGACCATATATGATATCATAAAAATAAGTATGATTCTGGAATAAGTCAATAACATTATTTAAATCATTATACACGAGGTTTGGACACTTACAAAGCAAGTCAGACCTAAGGTAAGGGAAATATCACAATCTCATTTTAATCCGAGATTGTTTATACTTTAGTATTTACTGGGGTGTATTTTATCACCCACGTTCATGTTCCCTAAATATGTAATATTGTTTACATCCACCTACAATTGTTTAAATCCAATTTTACCCTTCGGTGAGTTTTTAGTATAGTATATGAAAGGAATCTTTTGTCGTTTTTCGTACGAGGTACTTTTGGACTTTTCCGACAAAAGTACGAGAAGAATGTTTTTTTAAAACTTATACGACATGGATGGATTTTTATAACATTATTTCCAAGAAGCTTCCTTTACAAGTTTTCAACTTTATTTTTAATCAACTTATTTTAGTTTAAAATTGTATGACATTTTAATAAAGGAAAAATGTTTTTGAAGTAGAAATGATATTTTCCTCAAGAATGGAGTTCAAGAGTTTTATCAAAATTATTTTCCATCTAAGATAATATAGGGTTCTGTTTCTATCCCTATTATTACATGGATTTGATTATGTTGTGATGGAAATATTTTTTTATGAATTCCTTTATCTTATATGAATTGTTTTATGATGTCACGATGTTTAAGATTCCCATTTTTATAACATGGGTTATGCAATGATGTATGTTTTTAGATTTTGTGGCACACATAAGAATGGTATCATTATGAGATGGGTGGGACCTATATCTCCCTCCAATGCATTGGGTAAAGATTTTATATCTCATAAGATAGACATGGCTGGAATGGTAGGTTATACCGGTTCAGTGAAATAGGACTGAAACGAGGGTGACTCGGTTCAGAAATGGACTTTGTCCACTAATATAGTCTTGGAAATGATTCTTGACTAATAAGAAATGATTCTCTATGATTGTGTGTGTATGCCACAAAGTTTCATGTTTTAAGTTATGATTATTGGATTTTTATTTCACTACTAAGATTTATCCCATGTTATGTAATTATGCTGTCTTTTGCAGTTTAAGATTTCCAAAATGTTATGTTCTTATGAATATGATGTGATTGATATTTCTTTTGTTTACCCTTACTGAGCATTTGAGCTCAACCTTTTATATGTTTTATTTCCCCAGGTCAGGAAGAAGGTTATTAAGTAGAATATGCCAAAAAGGGGCTCTAGATATGATGAAATAAATGAGAGGCAAAGTAGATGCTTTATGAACCAGTTGTTTATGCTTCCCAGTTTCTAAAGACACTATACCTATATGGTCCTTTCGTGGTTTTGTTATATGCTGTAATAAGTATGCTTCAATTTTGAAGTATTAACAATGTATGTAAAGTATGGGTCGTTATAGTTGGTATCAGAGGAAAGGTATAGTCAACCTTTGGAAACTAGGATGTAAAAGCCTTAGTAAGAACCCTATGGATAAGTCTAATCATAGAACAAAATCTTAGTGTTTTAGAAATGGCCATGAATAACCTAGGATAAGACCTTAAGTGTGATGTTTTATTCTTAATTAAGTGGTTTTCCTATTATAATTAGTGTTGATCACACTATTCTTCTTGGTTTTAGTCAATGGCTGGAACCCGAAGGAATCGTGTTAATGCGGAATGCGACGGGCAATGCAATGATTGTCCCCCTGAGCAGCCAAACGTTATGGGATATGGAATGAAAAATCTTGTAGCCATGCTCACACAACTTTCTCAAGCTATGAATCATGCAGGACTTCCAAACAAGCAAAGGAAGGAGCAACATTCTGTTGAATCCTTCATGAGACAGCGTCCACCTTCTTTCAGCGGGTCTACTGATCCATTAGTTGCTGAAAAATGGATTAGTACTACTGAAAAGATATTTTCAGTTCTTCAATGTTCTGAACATGATAAAGTCATCCTAGTAGTGTATCATTTGGAAGGAGATGCTGATCAATGGTGGAATCTTATTAAGAATACGAGGCAAAGGGATGAAATTGAGTCCATGGAATGGGACGAGTTCAAGAACTTATTTTTCAACAAGTACTTCCCTCGTATTCTCTGAACAAAGATGGAGAAAGAGTTTCTTGAACTGAAGCAAAAGGATGATGAATCTGTTGGTACCTATGAAGCAAATTTTTCAAGACTTGCAAGGTACGCTTCTGGTATTATTATCCAACCTGAGAGTAAGATCGATCGATTCTTTAGTGGATTAAAACCAAGTCTTCGAAGGGCGTTATCCATAAGGGACTTTAATAGCTACGAGGAAATCGTTCGATGTGCTCTCAAAGTCGAGATGGAGATTGGAGTAACCCATCAGTCATATGGGTTTGATAAGAAGAGGAAAATGGAATTCAAAGGAAAATCTAAAGAGAACACTGAAAAGAAGATGAGCTTTCCCTTATGCTCAAAGTGTGGAAAGAAACATGGAGGGAGTTGTCTTAAAGGGACAAGTAAATGTTTCAAATGTGGAAAGGAATGTCATCGGGTATTTGAATGCCGCGATGATGGGAAGAATATTTCTAATGATGCAAACAAAGGAAGGGATACACAGAATGAACCTAATACACTTCAATGTTTCAAGTGCAAGGAGAAGGGACATTATGCCAATAAATGCCCTAATCCAAGGGTTGATGATGATGGTCGACGTCAACAAACTCTTAAGGCTTAAGACAAAGGAAAGTCACATGCAATTTCTATCAGCGATGTGGAGTATGATAATGATGTGGTGAAAGGTACACTTACCATCCACTCTAAAGTAGCAAATGTTTTATTTGATTCTGGATCCACCCACTCTTTTATTTCCGAAGAATTTTCTAAGGGTATCACCGTATTGCCTCAACAATTAGATGTTGAGTTAGCTGTGACAACACCTAATGGCACAACAGTCGCATCAAAAGTTTATAATTCTTCTCCGATTGAAGTTTGTGGGAAAGTGATTCCTGCAAATCTTGTGATCCATCCTATAGTGGAATTTGATGTGATTCTTGGCATGTATTGGCTTTCTTTATATGGAGCTCATATCAATTTCCAAAGAAGGGAAGTCACATTTCATATTCCAGATCAATCTATGATCGTCTATCAATGCAAGGATGAACATAACCTTCAAGTGGAAATTTCTTCCATTTTATGGGTATTGATTCCACTAAATGAAGGTTATTTATCTCAAATGGTTGGTGAGAAACTCACGATTAAGAATATTCCCATTGTACGGGAGTTTGATGATGTCTTTCCGGAGAAATTACCGGGTCTTTCACCAAATCGTGAAGTTGAATTTTCAATAGAACTCGTACCGGGTGCTTTGCCTATTTCAAAGACACCTTATAGAATGGACCCAATTGAGTTGCAGGAATTGAAGAAGCAACTCCAAGAGAATCTTGATAAGGGATTCATACGCCCTAGTGTGTCACCTTGGGGAGAACCTGTTCTATTTGTTAAGAAGAAAGATGGATCAATGAGACTCTGCATTGATTATCGAGAACTTAACAAGATCACTATCAAGAACAAATATCCTCTCCCGTGCATTGATGACCTATTTGACCAACTACGCGGAGCTCAATACTTTTCCAAGATTGATCTTCTTTTAGGGTATCATCAATTAAGGGTAAAAAGGGAGGATATACCAAAGACGGCTTTCCGTACAAGGTATGGACACTATGAATTTATAGTGATTCCATTTGGTCTTACTAATGCCCCTGCTATCTTCATAGATCTGATGAATAGAGTCTTTAGAGACTATCTTGATCAATTTGTGATAGTCTTTATAGATGATATTCTTGTCTATTCAAAGAGCAAGGAAGAACATGAAGATCACTTGAGAATTATATTGAAGACCCTGAGAAAGGAGAAGCTTTATACCAAATTTACCAAGTGTGAATTTTGGCTTCAAAAAGTTGCATTTTTGGGTCACATAATCTCAAAAGAGGGGATATATGTGGATCCAGCAAAAACAGAGGTTATCGAAAGATGGTCGAGACCAACAACAGTAACTGAGATCCGAAGTTTTCTTGGTTTGGCTGGATATTATCAACGTTTTGTGAAAGATTTTTCACGATTATCTAATCCACTCACCAAGTTGACTCGGAAAGGAGTTAAGTTTGTCTGGACGGAAGAATGTGAAGAGAATTTCAAGGAGTTGAAAAGAAGGTTGTCCAGTGCACCTGTTCTCACACTGCCTTGTAGTGGAGAAAGGTTTGTGATCTATAGTGATGCATCCAAGAAGGGATTAGGGTGTGTTCTTATGCAAAATGATATGGTGATAGCTTATGCCTCACGACAGTTGAAAATCCATGAGAAAAATTACCCAACACATGATTTGGAGTTAGCTGCGGTAATCTTTGAATTAAAGATTTGGAGGCATTACCTTTATGGTGAAAGGTGTGATATTTATACTAATCATAAAAGTTTAAAGTATATTTTCACACAAAAGGAGATGAATATGCATCAATGAAGATGGTTGGAGCTGATTAAGAATTACGACTGCTCAATCCATTACCACCCTGGGAAAGCAAACAAGGTGGAAGATGCATTAAGTCGACAAGACCATGCTAGTTTATCCAGGATGAGGATCACAAAAGATCCAATATTTATGGATTTACAAAGGATGGATCTTGGAATTATAATGGAAGGGGAAAAATCTTATCTTTCTCAAATGAATGTTCAACCATCTATACATGTGAAGATTAAAGAGGCACATAAAGAAGATGTCGAGTTACAAAAGAAGGTGAGAAATGTTCCTGAGTACAACCTTGATTGTGATGGGATAATAAAGTTTAGGAATCGGGTTTGTGTTCCTCCCATCCCCGAATTAAAGAAGGAGCTGCTGGATGAGGCTCATAGTTCTTCATTCTCTATTCATCCTGGAAGCATGAAGATGTATAGGAACCTGAAAGAGTACTTCTGGTGGGATGGCATGAAAAGAGATGTTGCTGAATATGTCTCTCGATGCTTGGTTTTTCAACAAGTTAAAGCTGAGGGACAGAAGTCTAAGGGGATGTTACAACCATTACCCATACCCGAATGGAAATGGTAAAACATTACTATGGACTTTGTCACAGGACTTCCTAAAACATCCAAAGGCAATAATGCTATCTGGGTCATAGTTGATCGTCTTACAAAGTCTTCACACTTCATTGCTATTAGAGAGGATTTCTCTCTGGATCAGCTTGCCAAGATATATGTAAAGGAAGTGGTAAGATTGCATGGAGTACCACTTTCTATTATATCTGATCGGCATCCGAGATTTACCTCGAAGTTCTGGCGAAGTCTTCAGCATACTCTGGATACAGAGTTTAGTTTCAGCACTTCTTATCATCCTCAGACAGACGGTCAGTCTGAGAGAACAATTCAAACCCTAGAAGATATGCTGAGAGCTTGCTCTATGGATTTCAAAGGAGGTTGGGATCAACACCTACCTTTGGTGGAATTTTCTTATAATAATAGCTTTCACTCCAGTATTCAGATGGATCCTTATGAAGCTCTCTATGGAAAGAAATGCAGGACTCCAACTTGCTGGGATGGATTTGGGGAAAGAAAGCTATTAGGACCTGATCTCGTTGATGAAATGGCAGAAAAGGTCAGATCTATTCAACAACACATAAGAGCAGCTCAGAGTCGACAGAAAAGTTATGCCGACAACCGAAGAAAAGACCTAGAGTTTGAAGTGGGTGATAAAGTGTTCTTACCAATATCTCCCTGGAAGAGGGTTATGAGATTTGGAAAGAAGGGGAAGTTGAGCCCTAGATATATCAGTCATTTCGAAATAATGGATCGTGTTGGGAAGGTAGCTTACCGATTAGCGCTTCCAACGAATCTCTCTCAAGTTCACGATGCGTTCCATGTATCTCTCCTGAGAAAGTACATACCTGATCCTTCACATGTACTCAGCTCAGAATTTGTACCGCTGGAGCAAGATCTTTCTTATGAAGAACAACCGATAGAGATTCTGGATCGTAGCGAAAAAGTCCTGTGAAACAAGACCACTCGATTGGTGAAAGTTTTATGGAGGAACCACCAATTAGAAGAAGCTACATGGGAGCTTGAGGATATGATGAGGGAGAGGTATCCTCATCTGTTTGTTACAAAGTGACGAATTTCGAGGAAAAAATTCATTTTAAGGGGGGTAGAATGTAACACCCGAGACTTATGTTATATAAATCATCAAAGGAATATTTTTCTACACAGCACTTGCTTGGCTTGCTTTACACGAAATCGAGACCTTCGTCGATAGCTTGCGTCGTACGCAATACCGAGTTTCACTAAACAACGATATGCTATTAAAATATTATTAAAACTAGCCGTTATGAATAGTAATAACCACTTTTTGAAATTTTATAAATTTTATTTTTTAAAATAGACTTCATTTTTGGATTCGGAATATCGAAATTAGCCTAGGGTGAAATTTTGGTATTTTTCTGAAAACTTTCAATTTTTGATGAATAGTGAAACCACTAAGTGGTAGTTAAAAAACTGAATTTTTCATAAAACTTAATTTTACCGCTTATGTGAGTGGAATTTCAAAAATCCGAGAGACACGGTTGATGTCAGTAATTAAAATGTGGTTCAATGAGATGAAAATAATTTTTTGGTGAATAGTAACTTTTTACTTTTTTTTACCATGGTAAAAAGTAAATAGGGTAATTAAGGGTAAAGATGATATTATTATTACCCTAACACATGTACTAATTCTATTGGATAAGTGTAATTCGACCAAAAACAAACTTAGGAATAAAATATGACCATTTAGGCCCACTTGGATTAGATTAGGACATTTATTATTAATTTATTTAAAGAAGGGTTAAAATAGTTAAAATCAAAGTTTAATAAGTAAATAATTTTTAATATGGGGTTATACATAAGATAAATTCGAATATAAATATTCATTAGAAATATAAAAATATTTCCTACATAATGGTATTTTATTTGTAATTTTTAGACATTAAATAATTTAATTTATTTATGACACAATGATGATGCAATAATTATCTTATTAATGAAATATTGACATAATTGATGTTATAAACACCAAAATAAATGTAATTTGAGACTTTTTATGAATCCCACTAATTTTCTAGGTTAATATGAAATGTTATTATTGATTTAATTAACTTGGTTCGAACTAATAATTCTGTTATGATTTTCACAAAAATCAACTACTAAATAGTGTCAAAATTGACATAAAATAGTTTTTAAAACAAATATTATATTGGTAATTGTTATTTTATTCCTAAAAATCTAAGGTTCAGCCAAAAGACTTAGATAAGGTTATATATATTAATAATAAACAAATTGGGGTTCGTTTGGCTGCTTATAGTAAGTTTATTAACCTTATAGTATAAGAACACAAGAAGACATGGTAAAAGTAAAATTATTTAACTTAATGTTAAATCTAAATGATAAGGTCAAAATAGGAACCTAAACTTGTCTAAATTATATTGGATAAGAGGAGTTCGACCCATACCCACCTTAGCTTCGAAATATATCAATTTGAAGCTATTTAAAACCGAACTTGACTTTATAATAAAATAATAGTTTTAGTTATTCCAAAGGTGCCCCTCTCCTCCCTTATAAAAGGACACCTCCTCCCTCTCCTCCTCACACCAATTTGAGCATTCAAGCTCGGAAAAACACTGCCAAAATACCTTCTCCACTTCCCTAGTATCATACTAGAGGTCCTGGTATTCTCCAAAGACCATCCTTAGTTCTTTAAGTGGAGGTTAAGTGAAGGCGCGTCAAAAAGAGGTAATATCCATTACCGATCTTTTTCAATTTCTTTCTTCTTCCACTTCTTCTTCTTAGGTTGTTTAATTATGAAGTAATAACATCAGTATCACTCATATACTGATATGTTATTATAAGTATAAAACAACCCTATTTCACCATCTATCAATCCTACGGAAAAAGTAATCACCGCGCGTGCGTACGTACGGAATACCGTCTCCACGCCGTGGTGTAATCTATTTTCCACCACCACCTTACTTGGATGGGTATAATGGTGTAAATAATTAATATATATGACGATTATAAAGTGATATTGATTCTGAAATAGTATACATACACTCCAATACAATTCCACGATCATAGGAACGATATCATCACTCGTGCGTACGTACGGAATACCGTCTCCACGATGTGATGCGACTCGTTCTACATGATCTTCATTTCATAATGATTATATAAATGAATTGAATGAATTAATATGATATATATTACACTAATACCATTCTGGAAATGAGGTATCTATATCCTAAATATAAGAATAAGAATTTATTCGACAAAACACGCATAAGAACAAAAAGTTATAAACACCCGAATAACAAGTAGCAATGAAATATTACTACTAAGAAGCTAAGAATATGACCATATATGATATCATAAAAATAAGTATGATTCTGGAATAAGTCAATAACATTATTTAAATCATTATACAGGAGGTTCGGACACTTACAAAGGAAGTCGGACCTAAGGTAAGGGAAATATCACAATCTCATTTTTATCCGTGATTGTTTATACTTTAGTATTTACTGGGGTGTATTTTATCATCCACGTTCATGCTCTCTCAATATGTAATATTGTTTACATACACCTACAATTATTTAAATCCAATTTTACCCTTCGGTGAGTTTTTAGTATAGTATATGAAAGGAATCTTTTGTCGTTTTTCGTACGAGGTACGTTTTGACTTTTCCGACAAAAGTACGAGAAGAATGTTTTTTTTAAAACTTATACGGCATGGATGGATTTTTAAAACATTATTTCCAAGAAGCTTCCTTTACAAGTTTTCAAGTTTATTTTTAATCAAATTCTTTTAGTTTAAAATTGAATGACATTTTAATAAAGGAAAAATGTTTTTGAAGTAGAAATGATATTTTCCTCAAGAATGGAGTTCAAGAGTTTTATCAAAATTATTTTCCATCTAAGATAATACAGGGTTTTGTTTCTATCCCTATTATTACATGGATTTGATTATGTTGTGATGGAAATATTTTTTTATGAATTCCTTTATCTTATATGAATTGTTTTATGATGTCACGATGTTTAAGATTCCCATTTTTATTACATGGGTTATGCAATGATGTATGTTTTAAGATTTTGTGGCACACATAAGAATGGTATCATTATGAGATGGGTGAGACCTATATCTCCCTCCAATGAATTGGGTAAGGATTTTATATCTCATGAGATAGACATGGCTGGAACGGTAGGTTATACCGGTTCAGTGAAACAGGACTGAAACGAGGGTGACTCGGTTCAGAAATGGTCTTTGTCCACTAAGATAGTCTTGGCAATGAGTCTTGACTAATAAGAACCGATTCTCTATGATTGTGTGTGTATGACACAAAGTTTCATGTTTTAAGTTATGATTATTGGATTTTCATTTCACTACTAAGATTTATCCCATGTTATGAAATTATGCTCTCTTTTGCAGGTTAAGATTTCCAAAATGTTATGTTCTTATGAATATGATGTGATTGATATTTCTTTTGTTTACCCTTACTGAGCATTTGAGCTCACCCTTTTGTATGTTTTATTTCCCCAGGTCAGGAAGAAGGTTATTAAGTAGAATATACCAAAAAGGGGCTCTAGATATGATGAAATAAATGGGAGGAAAAGTAGATGCTTTATGAACTAGTTGTTTATGTTTCCCAGTTTCTAAAGACACTATACCTATACGGTCCTTTCGTGGTTTTGTTATATGTTGTAATAAGTATGCTTCAATTTTGAAGTATTAAAAATGTATGTAAAGTATGGGTCGTTATAACATCGGGACGTTAGTACTTGAGACACACGGTATTAGGAGGCACATGGTGCCAGGTTACGTGACTGAGATTCCGGTGTTGGCGGAAGTCGGTGATACTCCCTGGTGGCTGTTGACCACCAATAGAGTTAGTGTTTATTTGTGCATCATACTATTTTCCTTTTGTATAAATGCATGCCTGCTTAAACCCTATATTAAGTATGCACCATTGGATGGTATCCTACTGAGATTCATCTCACACCCTAAACAGGCCCTTCAAGATGCGTGTAGAATTTATGGTTTTATGTATAGGTAAAGGATTAGCCTCAGGAGATGGATTGTAATGATGTTTGGCATGGAGATGGTATGTACCTTGAGGTTATGCCTAGTTGGAGTTTAATTTTGTTTTAGCTTTCATTATGTATCAGCATGATTACTTTATTATTGTAGCTACTATTGGTTAGCCATTGGTGTCCTTTTTATATATACATGTATGACCTACTATGGATGCATGCTTGGTTTGTTTAATAGTTATAAGTGATGTTCAACATGCTATTCTATTTACTTTCCACTACATGTTTTATTATTATACTCAGACCAACACCTTTATTTTCCTTCTTCCTAGAGGGTATAACCTCCCCACTATACCTATTATACCCTTGCTGCTAGTCATAAGCCTTTGGTGTTCAGGGATGTGCACCTAATGTCAGTAACACCCAAATTTTTTTATCACTATCCGAGTTAGTCCTTTACAATAAGATATAATTTCGTCGTTTAGGTGCATTAGCTTCCTCCGTTTTCATGATCAGTTTACTTGTATAAATGTTCGAAAAATCATGTAAAATAAGAATTGTTATCTAGAATTAAAGTTAAAAATTATTAATGAAAATGCATAATATTAAATGGTTATATAATTCATTTGGTAATTTTGGGTGAGGATGAATCATTAGATAAGACATTAGTGATAATAATTTAACTTATTTGGTGGTTTTTCAATCTTTACTCACCAATTTTGTTTTTCAATTAATATTATGTATATGAAATTGTTCTAGAACAATAAGTTGTATATAATACATATATTATAAAAGGTTTTAAATATAAAAATGGTTTTATGAGTAGTCTTGAATTAGGTAATGGAAATTTAAGACTTCATCGTCATTGAATGCGATAAATTACCACATCATAGATGGTGTTTTCATTTTTAGTATAAAAGGAGAGGGAAATATAATTGATGATGGTTTATTTAATTGACATGATAAAATTATATTATATATAATATAATAGAGTTTCTTTTCCACATGTATAAGGGGAGGTGAGGAGACTATACTAAAATAAAAGAAATTAAAAATAAATTAAAAGAAAAGGAAAGAGGTTTTTACCTCTTGAATTATCCTTCTTGAGAACCTCCTTAATGAACTTTAGTTTGGTATTTCATTGAGACCAAAGGCTCTTGGATATGGGGGAGAGACTTGGATAGAGTATTGGGAATAATTTGGATAAGACTCAAATCTTAAGAGGTGTGAGTAGAAGTGGCGGAAAGGGGAGGTATTTATAGGGGAGGATATGGGTGTTTTCAAATTATTTAATTCATTAGTTTATTATTTTGGCTCAAGACTATGAATAGTTTGATAATTATAACTAAATATATTAAAATAATTAAGATTATTTTGATATTATGGTTCTTACATCATCCATGACTCAAGTAATAGTGTCTTTAATTTATAATGTATATATACTATAAATTACTGTATTTTACTATTCACATAAATTCAAGTATTTCAAAAAAATAACAAGAATTTACCCTAACCATTTTTTGACATGTATAATTAAAAAATGTACTCCATTTTATGAAAATAATTTTCTAAATATGAGAACATTAATTTTTAATTAAAATCACCATTCACTTGAAAAATATAGATTTTAAAATTATAACTGATTTTATAACACTTTGAAAAATTAATTAAGGTCTCATAAAATTAACCTATAATAATAAGACAAAAAATACTAATTCATGAATCTACTTTATTAAGATATATATTCTTTTAAATCATTATAATAATGAAAAAATTGAAAATAAACAATTATGTTTAACAAAAATATCAATACTTTATTTAACATTTTTAAAACATTTATTTACTTATACAATTATACAATTATATCATATTTTCATTTTTAAGATGGATAAGTTTTATATATACTTTCATTGGTGAGGTTAATATTTATTTATTAGTTTACTATTCATTCAGGTCACAATACTATTCAAAAAGTCAAGTTACTATTCCATTAGAATAGGTTCATTAACTTCTAGAAATAACTCTTATTTCATTAATTATTCATTTATAATGTTTGTTTTGTGTTATTTATTTGATTTTATATGATTTATACTATATTATATAATTATAAGAAGGTAATTTTCATTGATAAAAAATTTCACTATTACATTCTCCCCCCTTATGAAATTTCTCCCTCTAATTTTTTTACAAACTAAGGGGAAATAAAGTGAGGGTACTCTCCTTAATTTATTCCTCCCATTACCATGTTTCCTCTTCCTAATTATGGTTCAACTATAGTAATTTGACCAAATTATTAGTTTCATTACACATAACATTATCTTTATGGTCCAAGATCTTCATTGGATTCTCCTTATAAGAGATAAAATTTTCCAACTGTACCACCTTTGAATTCAGTACAAGCAAGGGATCTGGTGTGTACTTCTTTAAGAGATATTTGTGGAATACATCATGTAATTTAGAGATAGAAGGTGGAAGTTCTAGTCGATAGGCTACAACAATATGATCATGAATTTTAAAGGGGTTGATGTACCTGAGACTTATCTTTCCTTTATTCCCAAATCTCATGATCCTCTTACATAGAGATATACAGAGGAATACCATGTCTCCAACCTCAAACTCTAGGCCTTATCGATTATTTTTCGCATAAATCTTCCATTGAATTTGGGCTTTTCTGATGTGATTTTGAATAGTTTTCAACTTTTCCACCATTTCTTTGAACATTTTAAGTCCTAATAGCTCATGTTCACTGATCTCATCCAAGTATGATGGTGTTCTGCATCTTTTCCCATAAAGGGATTCATATAGAGCCATTTGGATGCTCGAGTGGAAACTATTGTTGTAAGAGAACTAGACCAGAGGTAGATATTGGTCCCACAATCCCTTGAAGTATATAGAACATGCTCTCAACACGTCTTATAGTGTTTTAATTGTCCTCTTAGATTGGATATCAATTTTAGGATGATAGTCTGTACTGAAGTTCATCTCAGTGTTTAGAGAATATTGAAGACTTTTGCTGAACCTGGTGGTTAATCTCGAATCTTGATCAGATATAATAGATAGTGGTACTACATGTATCCTTACCACTTATTATATATATACCAGAGTATGTTGATCTAGTGAGAAGTCCTATTGAATTTTAATAAAGTGTGTTTTCTTTGTAAAAGGATCCATGATAACCCATATAAAATTGTTTCTTTAAGATGTATTTAGAAGTCCAACGAAATCTTCTATAGTGATATTTTCCAATTATATGTTAGTATGGGCAATAGTTAAATCATCCCCTTAGAAATTTTCTTTTCAGCCTTCAATTTCTGACTTACCAACCAATTTGATGTATATTCAACAATCACCTTCTTTATATTTTTCCACCAATATTTCTCTCAGATATCTCGATATATATTTGTGCTCCTTGGTAGAATAGAGAACGTTGAGATATGTGCATCATTTAGAAGCACATAATTTATCTCTAGATTGGATGGTACAAATATTCATGACCCAAATCTTATAACTCCATATTGATCAATCTTGAACTCAGAGGATTTCCTATTTCTGATAGATTACACCATTTTTGGAATTTCCACATCATTCCTTTGAATATCATTAAATTTCTCTATGAAAGATAGTTGAGAAATAATTTGAGGAAGTATTAATGATGTTCCTTCCTTAAATATTATTATGTACATCCTTTGAAGGTCTAATAAGATTGGATCCTTATGAATTCTCATTATTGATAAAGATGCATCATCCTTTCTACTTAGAGCATCCGCCACCTTATTTGATTTACCAGGATTGTAGTGGATTGAGAAGTTGTAATATTTGATAAGATATAACCATATCCACTGGTGTATATTAATTTCATTAAGTTTGAATATATATATTTTAGGCTCTTATGATCAGTATATATCTCACACTTCTCCCCATAGAGATAATGCCGCCATATTTTCAATACAAAGATCACAGATGCCGAATCTAAATCACATGTAGGATAATTTTTCTCATGAATTTTAAACTACCTTGAGGTATAGGATATCAGTTTATCATTTCACATAGGTACATAGAATAATATATTCTTTTATGAATCACTATACACCACAAAGATTTCCCCACTTGTCAGGAGTGTGAGTACTGGCACATTGATAAGCCTCCTTTTCAACACTTTGAAAAAATCTTCACATTCATTAGTCTAGATAAACTTTACTCCATTCCAAGTCATATTTGTTAATGTTTGTTAAAATAATGATAATTGCTTCACAAATCATTGGTAATACCCATCTAGACTAGGGAAAATATGGATCTATGTTACAGATATTGGCCTAGGCTACTCTTTGATTGCCTTTTTCTTGGAAGAGTCCACATATATTACCTTGCTACTGATTACATGCCCCAAGAATGATACTTAATCCATACAGAACTCACATTTAATATAATTTTCATAGATTTTACCTCTTCTTAAATACTTCAACATAGTATTCAAATGATCCTCATGCTCCTACTTACTTTTGGAGTATATTAGAATATCATCGATAAAGACTACCATAAATTTATTGACGTAATATATAAAGAATCTATTCCTTAAATCCATGAAAATTGTTAGATCATTAGTGATTCAGAATGGAATCAATTTGAACTCATAGTTTCCTTACATCATTTGAAAGGTAGTCTTGAGAATATCTTCCTTACTCACATTTAATTGGTGATATCCCGACCGAAGGTCCACCTTAGAGAAATACTTGGCCCCATGTAGTAGAAAAAAATTTCATCTATTCATGGAATAGGATAATTGTTCTTTATCACGATTTTATTGATCTAATGATAATAAATATAGAGAAACATTGATAAATACTTCTTTTAGATCCAGAGGACTGATGTACCCCATGGTGAAGCAATCGGGTGTATGAAACCCTTGTCCATATTTTCCTGTAATTGCTCCTTTAGTTCTTCCAGCTCAATGGTGGAGATTCTATAAGGTGTCTTTGATATAGGAAGATATGCAAGAATAAGTTAAATTGAGAAATCAACCTCTCAATCAATAGGAATACTAATAAATTCTTCATGGAATACATCAGTGTAATCCCTCACAAAGGGCATGTCTTTGATCATTATTCTCTCCTTTTACTCAATCATTTGTTAAAGATATTCTTGATCATAAGGAAAAAATATCTACAATTGAGATAATTATTCATAAGAAGATTCATATTTCTCCTTACAATTTTACAAAATTGGAGGATGCCTTAGGGTGTGATGAGTGATCTCCCTTTCCCGATAGTTGATGTGGTCTTTGTATAAAGATAGCTAATCCATGCCCAAAATAGCATCTAACTCCACCAAAGGAAGTAGGACAAGATATTAATGTCCATATTACCTTCATAAATTAATGTCCATATTCCCATATCTTCCACATTTGAGGCATCTCATGGTTCCCTTTAGACAGTTCCCAATATGCTTCTTCCCACAATTTTGACACGGGGGGGGGGGGGGTGTTGGGTTTTCTTTATATCATGGGATTTATCTGATGATCCTCCCATATTAGAATCCATTTTATGATTTTTATCACCGATACTATGATACCAATGAGATTATCTAATCTCCATTTCAACCTTGAGGGCGCAATATAAAATCTATTCATATTTTTCAAAGTAATGAATTACCAATGCTTTTCATAGACAAAACATTAGTTTGATAAAGAAGCAATCCAACTTTCATTCAGTGTTAATTAAAACACTGAAGGCATACCATGAAATCATTGTGAAGTTTTTCTCATATGACTCGATAGGCTCGTCTTCCTTTTTATTCAATATTAGGAACTCTCTTTCCATATTAAGATGATGAGTTCGTGTAAATTATTTATTGAACACAATTTCTTCAAAACCTTCCCATTTCCATGTAATCAGTTTCCTCCTTAGACTTCATGTTCATGATCAGTGTCCACCACTATTCATATTCCCCATTAAAGAAATATAGGACAAAGAATATATTTTCAAGGAGTTAATCCATTATTTCGTGAGGAGGGGATCATAAGATCCACTAAAAATGGGAGGCCTTTCCATATAAAGGATTCACCCATGAATTTATCTTTATTTAGACAAGGAAAGAATTCCACATGATTAAAACTAATATTCATAACTTGATATAGTTGAGTAATTACTATCATGAAGTTTTGATCACCCATTCCCATCATATATGGAATAAATTTAGGGCAATCTTAACAATGACTATTACATTGATTGTTGGCATGTGTTTTCCTATTTCCATCTATTAACTATAAAAAAATAAAGAAAAATCACGGGGCTTGAATAATTAGTTAATATGAATATAAAAAGAAAACATTTAACATATAAGGATAAACTTTTAAATGAAAATTATATCCTAACTTCTGATACTCTATATTTCAATATACCTTATCCATGGTGATAGAATTATCCCTAGGGTTCTTACTAAAGATCAATAGTCCTAGTATCCAAAAATAACTAAAAATTTCTATGATAACAACTATAATGTCCCTATCCTTTTAAAAATATTATTACATGATTTTAAGCATAATTAGCCTTAAAATACAACCAAGGATCATAAAGTCTAGTGTCTTTGGAAGATTGGGTACATAATTTGAAAACATGAAACCAAACTAAAAACTTATTTTATTTAATCTCCATAAAGATATAATAACTTCCATTAAGATATTACATCTAAATAGGATAACTTGTGGAATTAATGAACCAAAATAATGATATAAAAATCCTAGCAAGGGAATAAGAATATGAATAAATCATAACACATGGGTTAGAAGACATAACACGATGACATAAAAAGGTATGAATATACACAAGAAAGCATATAATATATAATAATTGAACCATAGAAGATGTGGAATCTACGTAAAACATGAAATAATCACGATTCAAGGATCATTTCACATTGGGGAGCACGAGTCAAGGATAACTACCAAGACTGTTGCACATGGAGCACAAGTCGTGTCTATCCACCAAGACTGTTTCACATGAAGAATGAGTCAAAGTTAACCACCAAGACCATTTCACATGTTTTATCTTGATACTAAACATTAACCAATGCATTGGAGTGCTATCCGGGCACACCCATCATGAAATATTAATGAATATGTGTGCCACATGAAGAATAAATATAGGGGTTTCACATGGAAATAAATAAGTATCAAATCATGTCATAAAGAATAATAAATGGGATTATCATAAAAGTGTCCATGAAAGAATAGATTTAAATAATTCATGGATATTCATAAGGTAAAATAGGAATAGATCATGATTAGTGATTTTAGACTTAAGTGAAAGTATGTAAAAATAGTGTTTAAGAAATTTTATAAATAAAACATTTTAGTGCGGTTTAAGTGAAAATTTTCAAGGTTAATTAAAATGGAAATGGAATAATTGTCTATATAAAACCAGATTTTAAAAAAGTTATTTTTTATGTTAAAATGATTGATTTTAGAAAAATAATTGTGGCTTAAAACATATTCTGTAGTGTACTTGAAAATGGGTAGGAAATCGAGAATTACCCTTTAATCGAGCTTGCTTATCGAGAATAATTGAGAAGGGAACCTTATTAAAAAATGTATTTCCCATTAAAATTTGAATGTAATGATACAGAGACATGATTTTGGAACATATAAACAAAATTTATAATAATTATATAAAAATAAATAAGAGTAACATTAGGGTAAAGAGAGAGAAAGCATAATCTGAAGGAAAAATGGAGGTTCCGAAAGAATCCCATAAATTATGTACTAAAGTGTTTTGAACTTGATATTAATATGTCTTATAATCAAATTAAATCCTTTAATTAATTAATTCATAACCTTTTATACATTTAATTTATTTATTATAATTTTATTGAGTTTATTTATGGCATTTTTGATGAGTTATAAGATACAATTTCATCGTTCGGGAGCATTGGTTTCCTTGGTTTTCATGATCGGTTTACTTGTATACATGTTTGGAAAATAATTTAAAATAAGAATAGTTGTAAAAAATTAAAGATATATATTAATAATGAAAATAAATAAGATTAAATATTTATATAATTCATTTGTTAATTTTTGGTGAGGATGACATTAGTGATAATCTTTCATATTATTTGGTAGTTTTTTCGATCATCAAAAACTAGTTTTGTTTTATTAAATAATATTATGTATATAAAATGGTTTTATAAAATTAAATAGGATTTAATACATATATTATAATTTTTTTAACTATAAAAATTGTTTTATGAGAAGTATTGAAGTATTTAATGGAAATTAAGAACTTCATCGTCCTTGAATGCAATAGAATAACACATCACAGATGATGTTTTCATTTTTAGTACAAAAGAAGAGGGAAATAGAATTTATGATGGGTTATTCCATTAACATGATAAAATTAAATTATATATAATATAAAAATGTTTTCATTATTCTTGGATAATGGGAGGTGATGAGAGAATAAAAACATAAAAGAAATTAAAAGAAATAGAAAGTTGTTTTTACCTCTTGAATTATCCTCCTTGAGAACCTCTTTAAGGCACTTGAGTTTGGCCTTTTATTGAGACCAAAGGATCTGAGACAAGGGGAGAGAATTCCGAAGAGTATTGGGTAGAATTTGGGCTTGGTTAAAATATTCGGAGGTGTGAGGAGAAGATGTGGTGAGGGGTGATATTTATAGGGGAGGAGCGGGGTGCTTTCACATTATTTATTCATTAGTTTTTTATTTTGGATCAAGACTATGAATAGTTTGATAATTATCACTAAATATGTTAAAATAATGAAGGGTAGTTCTATATAAGCTTCTTATATCATCTATGACTCAAAAAAATTTCTATTTAATTCATAATATATATATATACTATAAATTACCATATTTTACTATTCCCCAAAATTCAAGTATTTTAGAAAAATCCAAAAAAATTCACCCTAAAATTTTTTATACATATATAATTTAAATATAAAATCCATGATATGAAAATAATTTTCTAAATATTAGAAATTTAATTTTATTTAATTTTTAATTAAAATCATCATTTACTTGGAAAATACTGATTTTAAAATTCTAACAGATTTTATAGCACTTTGAAAAATTAAATAATGTCTCATAAAATTATATTATAATAATTATAAAATAAAATTATAATTAATTAATATATTTTACATAAATAAAATTTCTTTTATATCATCATAATAATGATAAAATTGAAAATAAACAATAATGTTTCACAAAAATATCAGAACTTTATTTAACATTATTAAAACATTTAATTTCTTATACTGTGATATAATTATATCATATTTTCATTTATAAGATGTCTAAGTTTTATATATGATTTCATTGGTGAGGTTACCATTCTATTGTCCAATTTACTATTCATAAAGGTCACATTACTATTCTGAAGGTCAAGTTACTATTCCATTGGAATAGTTTCCTTAACTTATAGAACTTATTTCATCCATTCTATAATTATAAAGTTTATTTTCTGCTATTTATGTGATTTTATGTTATTTATAATATATGAAATAATTATAAGAAGGGAATTTGCATTGATAAAAATTTGGTTTGTTACATCTCCATCTCGATATAGGCACCCCATTCAAACACTATCATGTGGGATGAGACATCATCATATACAATGATTGTATTTATTTATTTATATGTTCTATATTAAATTAAAGGATTTTAAATAATGACGTATTCTATACTCTATATAATTTTCTATCTATTAAATTTATGAAATTATTTTTATTGTCAACTATTTTTTAATGGTTTAGTCACTATTTAAATTTTCATTTATATTTTACTTATAGTTTATATTTTAAATGATTTCAAAGTATACTATTTCAAACATCAGAAAACTTATTAAATTTCTAGTAGGTAACATTAAAAGCTTATAAAATTTAAACTATAAAACAATATAATTAAAACTTAAAACATTTCCTAAACATTTAAAAATATAATTTAAAACAATTATTTTCACAACTGTAATAAAAAAATTATAATTTACATGAAAAAACATTACTGATTAAGAAAATAATATTAACACATTAAAAAATATATGAAAATAAATTATATTATAATTAAAATCTAAATGAAATTTATGACATTGAAAAAAAATATAAAATAATTGAAAATGAAAGGAATTTAAACAAATTAAAAATACAAATGTAATTTTTTAAAATACCAATATAATATTCCATTAAAATTTTATTTCATTAATTGTTTTTATGAAATACTTTCTATTTTAAATTATTATTTATATGTTCAGTAAGTGTGTCAAATTTCATATAAATTATATTTATCCTTTATTATTTATATCCTTTTAAACCCACCTTCTTGAAAATTTATCATGTTTCATGAAGGTGACTTTGAAAGCATATAAATTCTAAAATTTAAATACAATCTAAATGAAACTTGAAAAATAAAATCTAAATATAAAACATAATTGAAAATAAAAAAATACTAAATATAATAAAAAATGCTAATTTATATTTTACAAAATTTATTTCATAAAAACACAACATTTACACTTTAATATAAATATAGGTAAAATAGTTTCATTAAATCATAAACAAGGTTATAACAGTCTGAATCATGGAATTTTACAAAAATCTCTTTGAACGAGAGGTGTCAAATATTCATCTAGATGAAAAGAAAAGATGAGATTCTCGTAGTTCACTCCTTTTTTTACAAGGCTGTCTACTAGATAGTTTTCCTCCTAAAAAACTTGAGTAATGGTATAATTCATACTTGAGAGAGCATCCAAGCATTTAATACATTAGTCTATCATCTAACTAGTTGAATTAATATCACTAGTTTTAACATCATGGACAATAGTTAAAGAGGTACATTCGAACCATAGATTATTCCACACTCTTTTTCTTTCCATCTTGACCGCTTTGATCAACCAAAGCATCTCTACTTCCAAAGATGATTCAATTCCACTAGGACCAAAAAGTCAACCCATGATCACCCCGTTATGTTATATGAAGACAATATTATAGCCTTCATGACCTGGGTTCCCTCTTGAGGAACCGTCAGTGTTGCATTTGATCCATACTATGAAAGGATAATTCCAAAAAAAAATCCAATTTTCCTTTGATAGGAAAATAAATACCTACAATGTTAAAACATTTAAAAATAGTAAAATCATGAATATAATTGTTACAGTTACCATTTTGAATTGAATTGGCATCCCAGAAGAGCACTATAATTTGAGATAAGGTAGACTGCATGTTGTTTTTAATTTATCTGTGTCTGCATTTGTTCCAATTAGACTAGATGATCTGCATAAGTTCAGCAATGTCCACCTTCAGCTGATTTTTGATTTGTACAGAAAGCTGAGCATTGTAGCCGACCTTAAAATTTTGATAGTCATAATTATTATTATATATTATATTATTAATTACATTAATATGATGTATTTATAGTTATGTTATTATAATTAAATGTTATTAATTACATTATTAACAAATATTAATAATACTATGAGATATTAATTATATTATTAAATATCAAGTATATTTTAAAAAAATACAATTATCTAAGTGTGTGTTTCAATTTAAAAGTTTTTTTCCATTCAATACTCACTTTTTAATATCCCCCGATAAGATAAAACTGATTAGTTTCTGAGCCAGAGTCTCTATATGATCATAGAAATGCCTCCTCATATGATAGAGGTTTTTAACTAAAAGCGAGAGCCTAGGGTTTTATTGTGTGGAGACTGTAACCACATATAAAAGTAAAAACATTAGATATAACCAAATTACATATATATCAATGCCATAACATATGTCATATGAAATCATATAGGCATACAGACACACAATTATCCTAGAATACAATAATTGTTTTCCCACAGGGTTGATCAAAAATATAAGACAGTTAAAAGAATAAAAGAAATGGAGGCACTAATACCATCCTTGAACCTCATTATATCCTGGTATACAAGTCTCAACTAAGCTATCCTGCTCGATCATTCAACACTAAGAATCTACCCTACCTGAAACCATGATTCAGGAAGTCTTCTCAGGTACCCAAGTGTCATGACTATCTAAGAAGGGTGTGAGTGCAACTCAGTAGGGCACCACTAAGGAGGTCCCAAACATTACCAGTAAATACACGATATTATTATAATATATTCACATGATATAAATAAATATAGTTTAGAAGTGTCAATAAACAACCACTATCAATCCTCGAGTTTTAAGACGACTCTTGGGATCAACTACACATGATTTGGCCAGTGTCAGGGTGTCTATGATCACATAAAATAATCACGGAAAGGGTTGGGTATACGACCACCCATAATACCAATATCAGTATACACATTCAATCAAATATTAGAGCTTCCCATCCTGGTCCTTTCATCCATTATATTCATTGATTACCAAATATAACACTAGATCCTAGGAACCATCCCATGAATCTCAAATAATACCAAATCAATGATTATATCCTAGGAATAACTAGGAAAATAAAATCATTAGGTACAACAGTAGATACCAAGAATCACTAGGCATCTCTCCAAATATAATTAGGTATAAAAAATAGATCCTAGGAATCACTATTCATCTATCCCCACATCATTAGGTATAACAACCAAATCCTAGGAATCACTAGGCATCTCTCCCAATATAGTAACGTGAAATGATCAAATCGTAGGATTCACTAGTTATCTCACACCTTAGGATTAATATCCAAATCCTAGGAATCACTAGGAATATTATAAACTGCTATTTTTTTATTAGGGTCTAGCAGTAACCCAGTTTGAGGTTTCTAAGCATAATAGAAACGTCCATTTTGAGGATCCAATTTATCCTTTTGTCACAATAAATGAATAATTCGAGATGTACATGATGAAGAACATCATGAACAATAAAATTAAATCAAAGATTAATTGATAGGAATATTGAAAACTAAAATTCATGATCATTATATATAATATTTAATTAATTTATTATTATAAATAAATACCTTACATTTAATTTCTTTTTTTATTGATGAACCGATAGACCACTCCTTGGTGAACTCTCATTGTGGTGAGAGGATTAAATTGTATAATCCCTATAGCATTGATCCACATGTGCTTAAATTACCTCCAAAAAACACCATATAAATCCCTAATATCTAACATGGATGATTTTAGCACTCTTATCATTTTTAGTTGATCACAATAAAATCCTTTTAGGTGGGAAGAATTATTTTTGGTTCTCTCTGGACTTGAGAGGGTGGTGGAAGATGATTTCAATTTGTTCTTAAGAGAATTCTAGGAGAGGTTCTTACTAGGACTTGAGAAAATTCTCTCTATACTTCCATTATGTACAACGACTTTTAGATTTAAAAATGACATAATCAAGTTTAAAAAAATATAGGTTTCGATAAATAATAATTTCACATGAGACATTGTTATTTTCTTAATCCCCAACACAACCTATGTCTAAATAATAACAATAATATTCTTATTTACATGACAAGATCTAAATACACAGATAAAATATATATTATTTCCACAAATAAATACCTTAATATTTATTCAAATAATATTTAATATTATATTTTTCCTCAGACCATTATTCTAGATTTGAACATCCTCATCATTATTTATTGGGCCTTGGATAATGATTATTTATTTAATAAATAATTATTATTTCATTATTCACTAGTAAATAAATAAATATTACATTCACTAAAAAATAAATATATATATTTATTAAATATTCATGTAACTAAATAAATAAATATTTATTACCTTGATAATAAATCAAAATAAATAAATATTATATTTATGTAATTAAATAAATAATTACCCATTAAATAAATATTTATTTAATATTCAACTCACATAATATTCTCTCAAATGACCCTTGATTGAATATGTGTGATCAATTCTATAACATCCTAAATTTTTTATTTGTATGGATGTTATATGTCTTCTAAAATTAAAAAAATATGGATTACATTTTATTAAAAGAAATACAACAACCAAGATTTAAGAATAAGAATGTATCTCCCCAAAATAGGTTTCTACTAATAACTTGGGGGACAAGAATACTAAACCTACAATGACCATAAATAATATAAGATGACATCATAAAATAAACATGATAACACCAAAACCACACCCTTCTTCATTACAATCATCCATGAGGAGGAATCCACCAAAGATAATGAGATTAAGAATATAGAGTAGTGGAAATATGAGAACCATCCCTATGACTGAGAAGTCTAGAATACATAATTTTTTAGATTATGAAAATACGTCTATTAAGGGGGTATTTTAAGAAGAGAGGATATGACTATTGCATTCTTTTTTATATATCTTAAAATATGACCGTTGCATAATCATTATAAGATCTTAATAACTAAAATATAAAGATATGAATAAATATTTTATTGATACAAAGAATAGCTTTTTTTGAATGTTTCCCATAAAGGTAGATAATGTTTGGTCAATTCCAAATCAACTAGAATTAATTCATAATCACTTTGAAGGACTCATTGATATAACACTCTTATTTGTCTTCACATATTTTTAGTACAAAATCCTGTATTATTTAAGAAAGTACAATTCTAACTATTTTTATTTTAATAGCCTAGCGCACACACATATATTTTGGGATTTTTGTTACAAAATTTATTATATTTAACCAAAAGGTTACTATAAATAAAAATTATTATGATATATGATATATGATAAATAAATTTAAAATTACTTTGAGTTATTTGACTTATAAAAATCAATAAATAATTACGTTTGAAATATGTATAAATATATAGGTACATAAATAATTTTATGATTAAAATTGAATTTATAATATATGGGATATTATTTTAAGGATAAAAATATATATTAAATTCAAAAATATATATTAATGAAGGAGAATGTTCATCATCTTCAACTCTCAGTTTTATAGAACCACCACTGTAGGTGTGGGTAAACTTGTATAACTATATACATTTTCATATTGTGATAAAAGATTCATCATTAAAATTCAATCATGACGGTCATGTGCATATCATCATTCGATGAATTTATTTGATTTTGTTTTTCAAAATATAAATTTATATATATAATTATATACCATATATTAAAACCATAGAAACTTCAGAAAAACCTTTTTATGATGATATATTCTTCATGAAAAACTCTCTCGAGTATATCATTTGAGGCTTATTGTTTTCTAGGAGCACTGTTAAAGATTCTCAATTCGTTATATGAAACACTCACACACACATATATTTATATATATATATATATATATATATATATATATAAAACAATATATTTCTTATCAGGCATCCGATTCATCGCACAAATTCTACCTTGTGATCTTTTATGGCTCAAATTTGGCTCTTCATTCTCATCATCTTCCTCGTTTTTCACTAATTTAAGTGACATGGTGTGTATATATATATATATTATTATCTATCAATATATATATATATATATATATTATTGATCAAAGATCATTCATTAGAATAATTTTCCTCGAGCATCATAAACAACCCTATATTCATCGTTGAATTTATGTGTATACATAATAGTTTGTTAAATACTACCCTTATCATCATCATCATCATCGAGTGTAGTCATTGATGTATTCCTCATTAGTGGAGCCTAAAAATAATTAAAGTGTTTATATATAAATATCATGAATCCACTTGCTATACAATCTATTTTATCTTTATATCCTTCATGAAGTTAAAAGATATGTGACGCGTGAGGATTTTTCATGAATCCCTGGTCAATATTTTATTTACCTAAGTATTTAATACAATGCATTCTCAGGGTAAGTCTCAAGGAGGAAATTCACACAACACTGAATTTATATTGTCACTATTTATATTTTAACTAATATAAAACTAAATATTATAATGAATGAGGTTTGAAAGATGTAATACATATTGATATATATATATATATATATGATGTAGACAAAATGGATGTAGATAGAATGTTGTTAAATAGAAAGGTGATCCTCCCCAAAGAACACCCAAAGTGAACATTCATTGTGTCTTTATTAGTTTCAAATTTACATAATAAACACACTACATTTTATGAGTCGATATCCTATTATACCTATGGTTGTGAAAATACAGTGCACTAAACAATCACCGAGAGACCACATATCCACCTCCTCAATCAAGGTAAAATATTGCAAAAGAGAAAGTTAATCCTTGGGTGACAAGTGGATACATAAATGCGCCTTACCAACTAATATCCACCTTGACCTAAATATAAAAAAAAGAAACAATAAACATGAATGTTAAATGAATTTTTTTCAACACTAGATAGATCCCATGGAAACTTCCTTAGGTTAGTTATTAATTATTTGGAGTATTAGAGATCATAATGGAGAAGAATGGGGTAGAATAAGAAAGAAAGGGATGAAAAGAAAAGAATAAAAGAATGGGGTGTGTAGAAGAAGACAAAAAAATAAAAACCATGAATGAATTATATTGTATTTTAAATAAACTAAATTAAAAATACATTAAAAATATATATAAAGTAAAAAGAATAAAAATAAAAAGAAAATAAAAGAAACGGGTGCAGCAGCTTCCCCTCTCGAATCTATCCTCTAAAAGTTGGATCTTTTTTAGTCCATCATATGTTCCAATGACCCATAGTTCTCTTATTATATGATTCTATAAATTTACTTTCCTATATAAAATCTAAATTTTACATTAATCGTACATGTCTAGAAGAAGTTATGGAATTTATACTGAGTATGGAATTTTGTGGCCGAGAATTATAGAATTATATATTCAATTTATATCATTCAATGGAAACCATAATGGTATCATAACACAATTAAATTTATTGGAGAAATATCCTATAAGTTATGGTTAAATTTATGGTATAATCTCCTCATTCAGAGGTGTGTAGACCGAGTTATACTTCATTTATGGAGGTGATATCGACATGGCCGACCATAATAATTTTCCAAATTGATTAATTGTTTTGGGTTCTTAGATTATAGAATTGGATCAAGAACCACAAGATCATGTTGAAGCAGAAGAACATAGAAATAATTATAAAAATAATAACATCAATTGGAGAAATATTTTGAATTTTATGCTCAAAATACATAAGGTCTATAAAACTGTTAAATTTATAGAATTAATCCTTTTTCACAATTAAGACCAGAAATCACCAAAAATCCAAAATTGATCAAAATAAGCTCAAATTGATACATTTGGAGGGTTTAAATCATTTAAAAACATATTAATAAATATGAAAATATTAGATCTATTAATCCCCCACACTTAAACCATTATTGTCCTCAAACATAAAATCTCATCCTTAAATTTCAAAGGGGACCAGTGTTGCCAATATTCAAATTTCAAAGTTATAAAATAAAAAAAATTTCAATGTAAAATTATATTATCAATTGTCACATAAATTATTAATTCAATTTCCCATTTTAAAAGAAAAAATAAATTCATGTATTTTAATTTTACTATTTAAACAAATGATGGCACTTTTTCTTTTATTCATTCATACCCCTCAATTAATTATTATTAAACATGCCAAATCATGATTTACCTCACTTTTGATTATTTTATATAATCTCTCATGATAGAATTAAAGTATATTTATGATCATATAATGATAAAAATCTCTTTATCCATATTATTGTAAAGTAACTACTTTGTACACTTTGTAAAGTCAAAATGTACATAAAATTATGAGGACTTTCAATAATGGTTCAAATGAATATGAGCCTTTAGGTTAGTAGGATTTGATGAATTAAACATTAATGCTTATGGAGGAGGATTTTCTCTTAAGTATAATGAATGCTATAAAAAATAATTGTGTAATGAAATTATCCCCTTAAAAGTAGAAACTCTCATTTCCCCAAAACTCAAAGTAATGATTATGATCAAATAAAGAATAATTACTGATTTTTTCACCCTCTTGAATATTTTTTTTACTTTTATTTTTTTTCTTTTTCAAAGAACTTTTTTATTTTATTTTTTATTTTTTTAAAAGTTATTATTATAATAAACCTCACATCCACTGAATAACCATGAATTATAAAAATAATGGGTATAGAAATGATTATTTTTTGTTTTCCTAGATCATATCCCATTTTTCTCATTTTTTTGTTCTTTTTTGTAATTTTCAATTATTTTAATTAAAGCGGGGAAAAATGTTATATCATGAATGAATCAAAAACCTTAATTTAGTCCCACAATAATCACCCCCACGCTTTTCCCTTATAATGTGTTTCATCCCTTCCACCATGATTCCATTCACCCCACAATTCAACAATAAATTTTGATGAAAATACCAAGAGTAGGGTAGGAATGGATAAAAATGAAATGAAACATGGATCATCCATATAAAGGCCATTCATGGTCTCAATGAGCTAAATAAAGATTGAAGTAAATGTGATATTTTAAGTATAAGTGGTTTTAAAAATATTCCTTAATCATTTTCAATGTGTGTTTGCATAGTCATAGCTTTGAAAAGTTTAAATGTATGTTCTGGTAGGTGGCATGTCCCAAGATCACTTAAGAAATATGATCAAGAAAAAATAGTAAGTACTTGGTATAGAAATCCTCTCGGGAATGATACATATGATTTGAAACAATCACTTAAGTAATGATTAATAATAACAAATCAATTCACATGAATTTCATAAATTCAAGGAATAAAAAATTTTATGGAAATTTCATTTAAATGAATCAATTAATTCTCTAAAATCATGAGTCCTCATTTTAATATTCGTGATTAATTTTAATAATCCAATTATTCATTTTACTCATTAAATTTCATTATAATTGAAATATAAAACATGGCCTCATAGTATTCCTAAGAATATAATGTCTCCTTGACAATTTCATTAAATCATGAATTCAAGGACAGAAATAAAATTTCACTTTAATACTCAAATCAGAATCCCAGATAGAAGTATATGGGGTTTAAAATATAAAAATTATAAGTGAACTCCTATTTGAAATTGATCTTAGTAATCTTTCCTCCTTGTCTATTTTTGGATTCCTTGTTCCATCATGAACCTACAAAATAAAATTACTCAATTAAGAAAATAGATCATGTCATTAAAACTTAAAAAGATAAGAGGGAGTTGGCTTCATGCTGGAATAATATTAAAAATGAGATTAAAATATAAATTCCTAAAATTTGAATTGAAATTAATAGAAATTAGGCAAAGGATAAATCCGGATACAATCCCCTAAGTGGACCTTATCTTTTTTTACTATCTCTAGAAGCATATTACTAGATATTATCCATAAATATATGGTGTATGGATCTTCTTGGAATTGAACCACAACATGCTCCTTTTTCCAGATCTCACTTCATTGTTCTTATTTTAGAGAATTCCATGTTTAGAGTACACCAGATCTGGCCCCCTAAAAATGTGGTACAACTTGCAAGGAAGGGGTAGGATGAAGTATAGAACCACCACCTTCTTTATTGCTACATGTGAAATGTATTCTTCACACTCTAGTGGTTTCTACAGATTCATTTCATGAAAATAATAATCAAAGGGGCATTCAAAATTTATATTTAAAGTATTAAGTTGAAAATACTCCCTTTTAATATAGGCATCTTGTGTCACTTTTTCTTCATGTAAAGATACTAGGATATCTTCTTGTACTCCCTCTAGTAAATATTAAATTTCTTTAGAGAGCTCTAAGTGTTCCTCAATTGGTGAAATTTATTTTTCTTCTTCATACTCTAGTGAATAATAAGAGTCAATAAATTATAAAAATTAAAAATTATTGTGGGTAATACTTAAATTAGTTTCAATAAAATTAAATGAGTTTGAGTTCAAGAATGTATCATATCCCTAAGGTGGTTCATCTTGAATCTCTTATTCGATGGAAAGTGACTCTTAGAGTTGATCATCATTGGGTAGAAGTAGGTAGTTAGGCTCCTCAATCTTTACTTTAAATTCCATCACTTTCACGGTGTCTTCTTTCAAGGGTTCTTACTCTTCTTCTTTACAATATTTTCAAAGATCAAGTAGTTCCTATCATTCATTCCATAATTCATCTACTTCTTGTTGATCTCCATCATGTAGCTCATTAGGAAATTCGTTATCATATTTTTCTCCTTGAAATGGTTGAGTGAGGATGAATTAATCTTCAAGCACCTCCACTTTGACCTCCTCAGGTTCTTTAATTTCAATAATGAGTGGTGAAATTTCTTCCACCACTTCCTCAGGTTCTTTCTCCTGTTCACGGTTGGGTTGATTAATTAATGTATGAACACAGCCAAATTTTCTTTCAATTTTTCTACCCAAGTTATCTAGATCATCACTAATCTTTTAAACCCAATCTTTTAGATCACCATAATAAAGTTCTTATTCTTGATATTGCACCTGTGAGTAATATTCTAATGTAGAATAATTGCAGTTCAGATACATCATGAGAAAAAGAAAATTTTTATGGTTTTTTTAATAATAAATTAAAATATATTTACAATGTGAAAATAGAAAATATAAGTAAACTACTAATATGAATCCCATAAAATGACACCAAATTGACTCGTGAGGATTTTTTGCGAATCCCAAGTCAATGTTTTATTTACCTAAGCATGCAATATAGTGCACATCGAGGGTCAGTCTCATGGAAGAAATTTACACAACACTGAATATCTGTTATCACATTTAATATTTTAACTAATATAAAACTAAATAATATAATGAATTAGGTTTGAAATATTTAATAAATATTGATATATATAAATATATATATGCAATGAAAATGAAATGGATACAGATAGAATGTTGTTAAACAGAAAGGAGATCCTCCTAGAAGAACATCTAGAGTAAACCTTCATCCTATCTTTATTTGTTTCAAATTTACTTAATAAACATTCTCCATTGTATGCATGGATACCATCTTACACCTATGGTTGTGAATATATAGTGCACTCAATGATCATTGAGAGACCACATATCCACCACCTTGATTGAGGGAAACCATTACAGATGAGAAAGTTAAGCCTCAGGTGGAAAGTGGAGATAAACAGGCAGCTTATCCACTAAGACCCCCTTGAACAAACTATAAGAAAATAAGAAACAATAAACATGAATGTGAAATGACTTGGGTTAAACATAGGATTGGTCCCTCAACAACTTAATTAGATTAGTTACTCATGATCATGAGTATTAAAGATAAAAATGGAGAAGAACATGGTAGAATGAGAAAGAAAGTGATGAAAAGAAAAAAAGAAAATAAGGGGGTGTGAGGAAGAAGACAAAAAAAATAAAATCCATGAATGAATTTTATTTTATTTCAAAGAAACTAAATTAAAATTACATTGAAAATAAAACTCAAGTAAAAATAATAAAAAGAAAAATGAAATAAGAAAAGAAATGGGTGCAGCAGCTTCCCCTCCAGAATCTTTCCTATGACATTTGGATCTAGTTTCATCCACCATATTTTCCAATCACCCAAATGTATATTATTATAGGTTTATCTAAATTTACTTTCCTATCCAAACTCAAAATTTCACATTAATTAGATTCATCTAGAGTAAGTTTTAGAATTTATAATGAGTATGACTCTTTCTTGCTGAGAAATCTAGAAATATATCTTTGATGTATATCATTCAATGAACACATTAATGATTTCACAACACCATGAAATTTATGGGTGAACCTATAATATAAGGTCTAGTTCTATTCTAGGTTGAATCAACTTAATTGGATGCGTTTATCCCGATTTATGCTTAAGTTATAGAGGTGGGGTCCATGCGGTCATCTAGATTAATTTTCCAAATTGATTTATTTTTCTAGGTTCTTAGATGGCCAAATTGGATCTGGATCCAAAAGAGAAAGCTGGAGCCCACAAAAATTGAAATCCTTAAAAAACTAATCACATCAATTAGAGCGATATTGTGACTTTTATTCTATAAATACATAGCCTTAATGGCCCAAAGGCCTTACGATTTTTTAATGATTTTTGATAATCCACCATTCAAGGGATGAGGGTGAATCCTTACATGCCTCGAAGGCTTAAGTGACATTAAATGACTCATAGGTCTTATGAAATAAACCCAAAAAAGACAACTTAGAACTGAAAATCCTTATAAAATTTCATGATCTTAACTCTCCATATTTGCATGGATGGTCAGCTAGCTGTCCTATACTGTAACACCCCAAGCTTCCACGGTACGTTTCCCTTTGAATAATGCAATGACATGCATTGTACGCAACTTCGAGATTCTAACACACCACAACCAATCAAACTAACCGTTATGAATAGTAATACCAACTTTTTGAAATTTTATAAATTTTATATTTCAAAATGGACTTCATTTTTGGATTTGGAATATCGAAATTAGCCTAGGGTGAAATTTTGGTACTTTTTGGATAACTTTCATATTTTGATGAATAGTGAAAATTACTAAATTTTAATTAAAAACAACTTTTTTAATTGAAATAATTAATAGTGACAAATTATTAATTTTAGTGGTTTTAAAGTATATTTATAATATATTTTTACCATTTAATGCAATTTTGGTCATTGGATGTAATTTCACATTTAAACGAGACATAAACAAGTGTCAATCTTTTGATAGTTATTATCTCTTAAAAACATGCTATTTGTTTTGACGAAGGGAATTAATTTTTAAATTAATTAATGAAACTGATATGTTTTGAATTTGGTAAAATAGACATCATTTTTGAATTCATAAAATCAAATATAGCTTAGGCCTAATTTTTGGTATTTTTCTGGAAACTTTTATTTTTTGATGAATAGTGAAACCACTAAGTGATAGGTAAAAAACTGAATTTTTCATAAAACTAAATTTTACCACTTCTGTGAGTGGAATTTCGAAAATCCAAGAGACACGGTTAATATCAAGGAGTAAAATGTAGTTCAATGAGATGAAAATAATTTTTGGCGAATAGTAACTTTTTACTTTTATTTACCACGGTTAAAAGTAAATAGGGTAATTAAGGGTAAAAATGATATTAATATTAACCTAACACATGTCCTAATTCTATTGGACCAGTTTATCTCGACCAAAAAAAACCTTAGAAGTAAAATATTATCATTTAGGTCCACTTGTATTAGATTAGGAAATTTATTATTATTTAATTCACAGAAGAGTTAAAAGAGTTAAAATCAAAGTTTATTTACTAAAACATTTTTAATATAGGGTTATACATAAGATAAATTCGATTGTAAATATTCATTAGAAATATAAAAATATTTCCTACATAATGGTACTTTATTTATAATTTTTAGACATTAAATAATTTAATTTATTTATGACACAATGGTGATGCAGTAATTACCTAATTAATGAAGTATTAAAATAATTGATATTATAAATATCAAAATAAATGTAATTTGAGCCTTTTTATTAATTACACTAATTTTATAGGATAATATGACATGTTAGGATTGATTTAATTAACTTTTTTAGAAGTAATAATTCTGTTATGATTTTTAAAAAAATCAATTATTGAATAGTGTCAAAATTGACATAAAAGAGTTTTTAAAATAAATATTATATTATTAATTTATATTTAATTCCTAAAAATATAAGGTTTGGCCACGAGACTTATATCATGATAGGTGTATCATTAATGGACCACTTGGGGGTCTCTTGGATGTATATAGTAAGTTTATTAACCATATAATATAAAAATACAAAGAGACATTGTGAAAGTGAAACTAATTAACTAAGAGTTAATACTTAAAGATAAGGTTAATATAATGACCCAAACCTGTCTAAATTCTATTGGTTGAGTGGTTTTCGACTCATACCGACCTTAAAATTTAAATAATCCACTTTTGAGCCATTATAAACCGAATATGAATTTATTAAAAAAAATAATATTTTAGCTTTTCCAAAGGTGCCCCTCACCCCTCTTATAAAAGGGCACTTCCCCTTCTCATTAATTCACACCTTCAAAGCCTTTGGGTTCGGCAAAACCCGGACCAAATACTCTCTCTACTTCCCTCACTTCATCCTAGAGGCCTTCTTTTAGTCATAAATCCATCCTAAGGAGCCCTTTTGATCATATCAAAAGGAAGAACCCGAAGAAGAGGTAATGATTTCACCACCCCTTTTCAAGTTCTTTTCTTCTTCCACTTCTTCTATCTTTGTTATTACCATTATAAAATAATGAATCCATTATATCATATATACTTTAACATTATTATAAATATGGGACAACCATATTCAGTATTCTATCCATCCTTTGAATGACATGTCACCATACGTGCGTACGTACGGCTTACCGTCTCCATGTCATGGTGTAATTGTTATTCAATATATTATTATTTGGATGGGTATAATAATGATTTTTAATTCATGTAAATAATAAATATAAAATGATAATTATTCTGTATATATGATATACCATCCAATTATATATTATTTTAATATCAAAAGAATGATATTGTCGCTCGTGCGTACGTACGGACTACCGTCTCCACAAACCCGATGCGATTCATTCTCCATCGTATCCATTCAAGTATAATTATCATTTGATGATTTAAAAATAATATTTAAGGACTTGATATCATTCTGGATATTAATAAGATACAACCTATCCATAACAAACACGGCTTACGTAACAAAGAATATAAAGGAAAACGAGCAAGTTAACACCCGAAATGACGATAATACTAAGATATTATTAACAAATCAATGTTAAAAGATCATATATGATATCATATTAATGTAAATGATTCTTGTATAATTCAATAAAAATTATTTCACCATTATAAAGTAGGTTAAACTACCGTCGACCAAGGAAAAAGTACAAAGTAAGGGGTTTCATATCTCACTTTTAATTTCGTGAGATTTCCATTGTTCACCACTTATTTATTGCATGTGGTGTGTGTACTGACCATAGTTGTATTCATTGTGAAATATAATATAATTTATTTATATTTAAATCATCATTGTATGATCCTTCTTTCATGGCTGTATGTTTCATAATTTACCAAATCGATAAGGGAATTTGAAATTTCAATTTCAACTCATTCGACTTTACGCATACTTCATTGAGTAATTTACTCCAAGATTATGTGTAGAATCACTATTAATTTTATTATGTCATAAATTCCACACCCCTTTCTGTGGATATACTTTTGATACACATAATCACTCCATTGATAAATTATCAGTTCATCGGTATGAACTTGATAAGAGTAATTTTTACTCAATCTCGATTTGTTGAGATAAACATCCAATTCATTGGTGTTGTTTTTACAGGAATATGTGTGAATTCCATATGATTGATTTACACTAAATATCCAATAATATTGAGTGTATTTATATTTGTCACACATAATTATGTCGTTGATTAATTTTTAACCTAAGGATATGGTCTTTATAAGATAATTCATCTCAATTTACATTCCATTGAGACTTCTTTGTTGTTATACACCAAATCACTTTTATATGGTGTATATAATGTACTTTGACATAGTATATCATGAATCAATTTATTCTCATGATATTATAAAGTTTTTATTTACTCAATTATTTGTATTCAAGTGTCTCTCTTTTGGTTAGAAACTCTAACTAAAATACATTTTAAGTGTTTTAAAGATTTATTATTCTATATATTTATCATTAATGTCCATGTTTTAAAAATGGGTTTAAGAATTTATTTATATGGACATTAAAGTTTTAAAATTAAAATTACTTTTAAAAGTTTCAAAGTGGTATGGGACACTTTGATTCAAAAATCTATTTTTAAATGGCTTCTTTTCAAATAGTGCGACTTTTAAATGATTTCAAGAAAAAGGGTGATATTTCTCTCAAATAGTTTTGATGATTATTTTCATATATGTCAATATCATTCATTATTATTGATTGAGGTTAATCTATTATAATAAAATCTTCCATATTGTATTGAATGAGTTATGGTTGACTGTGGATGTACTATTTTTATACCATTCATGGTTTGTGGGTAAAGTATTGACATTTCGTATGCTAGTTTTAATACGAATGTTTATGTTGTGTTTCAAATTTTCATATGAGGAATTCATTGGACTTATTAAGTGACGGGTGGAGCCTGCTATAGCTCCTCGATGCATCGGTAGTTCTCATGAGAAAAACTAGTGTCTTGGAACGAGGCCTTGACAAAATCTTATTTGTAGTCTTGGCATGAGGCCTTGGCTACGTGGTTATGATAGTCTGTCATTATGCATTCCATTATTATGAAAGTGGTTATTAATATTTTCGTATGATTATTCAACTAGTATAATATCCATGTGAATACTTAAATGGAATTATTTCATTTTATCCTTTCCATATTATTCTTAAGTTCAAGTTTAAAAGGCTTTTGTTTTAGTTATACATTGCCTTAAATTTTTATGTTTATTTATGAAAGTTTCCGCTATATTGTTATCCTTACTGAGCATCTGAGCTCACCCCTATAAATGTTTTATTTTTCCCAGGATGTGAAGAAGTATTTTATGAATGACTTGAAGGGATAGTATGAGGGGATATGAAGACAATATGATGTTGTAGTTTTTCACTTATTGATGTAATGTAAACTTTATGAATATATCTAGTGTTTCCAAGGCTACTAAACTAATCGGTCTTTCGAGACTTGATATTTCTTATTATCATGCCAATGTTATGTAATAATGCACCGAATCTGGGTATCTAGGGTCGACGCATTATAGTTGGTATCAGAGGAAGTTTAGTACAAACCTTGGAAGCTAGATTTAGATAAACTCTGATTAGAGCACGTAGACCTAAGATGAACTTTGAGGATTAGTATAGAAGAACTTCCTATAATTTTGGTATTGTAGAGATTTTTTGAGTTTTCTAAGCAATACAACCCTGTCTGGATACGAGCAGGTAGAGGCGGCTCTGGAACAGATGTACCTAGGGGTAAAACCTGAAAACACTGCTTTGAACTAGACTCGAACGGGAACTAGTGCACGACAATGGGCCTTGCTGCACTCTTGGTTACAACACTCCCAGGGGATATGATTAGGATAATTTACATTTTCTTTACAAACCGATTTGAAGTATTATATATATAAGATGAGAGTAAATGACCTTGGTTAATCCTAATGTGTTTTAAATTGAGAATATGGTGACAAGATAATCTCTAAATGATTTTATGACTACTGTTACTCACACAATGCTTTCTGGTTTTATTCAGTGGCTGGATTCCAAGGAAGTCATAGTGACTTTGAGAATGATGTACAAGGTGGGAATGGTGGTGGCAATGAGCAAAAAAATGGAATGTTGATAGGCATAAAAGATATCGTCTTTTTGCCAAATCAATTTTCTAAAAATATGATCCAAAATATATATATTAACCAATTCCCCGACTCAACAAAGAAGAGAAAGGTGATGAATGATAAGAGCTCCAGCAGTAGAGACCATGGAGAACGAAATCCTCAATTTCCATCATGCAGGAAATGTTGAAGGAGACACCCAGGAAAGTGTGTCAATGGGACAAAGAAATTCTTTACGTGCGGGAAGGAAGGACATAAAGTGAAGAATTGCTGAATAAAAATGAAGAGTACTATAGAAGAAGATAAAAATGGTCCCAAGAATCCATTTACAGTCATTTTCCATAAATGTAGGGGACTTGGCCATTACCCGAGTGAATTCCCTATTCTATAGGATATTTTCTTGGTCAAATAAGAATCTATGTGGAAATAAATTGTTAGAGAAATGTTTAAAAAGTATTAGTACTCCTTGTTGATGGGGTTACTTTGGAATAATTTTCTCTTGTATTTTTAACCTTGCAGTTTTCCATGTGAGAATGATATTTGAGGAAGAATTATATTTTCTCTTGTGGATATAGTTATAAATAACCATTTGGTTTTATATGATCGTTGGGTTTGAGGCAATTATAAGTTATTATAATTTGGGATGAAAATGCAAGGTATGAGATAAGATTTGTGGTTAAATTATATTATGGTTATTTTGAGGAATTTATATCATTTTGGTAATGTTATAAAATATAGTTTTTGAAAAAGGACAACATGCAGACCGTGTGACAACCCGTCGCGTCAGAAAAAGCTGTGGGAATCGAACCCACAACCAAATTGAGATTGGGATTTATCGCCTACCACTGGACTACGTGAAGTCCCTGGTTAGTGTGACTATTATTTTTAGTTAAATTATTTTATTGATCAATAATAATTTGATTTGGGATCTTATGTCTTATCAAATGAATACCCTTAGTATAGGAAAATGATTTGGTGATTAAGTGATAAATGTTATTTTGGAAGTTGTTCACTTTGTTGTGAACACTATATGCCCAAGGAAAATAGAATAGTATGGGATATCATTTGAGGAGTAATGGTGGATTTTTATCTATGTTTTTATTGTGGATTTATAGTGATTTAGGTTATTTATGGAAATGATTAGGTTAATTACTTTTAAGTATGTGACTTTAAGAGTAATTAATGTCATTTGGAGATACAATTTAACATGGAAGACTACATTCTTATAAGTTTTGGGTTTCAATATTAGTTTGGATTATATTGAAGGATTTTAAGGACAATTGATTATTGAATGGTATTTATTTAACTTTGGGGTATTGATGGTTTAATTTTAGAAATTAAGATTAGTGTTTTTTTTCTTTAATGGAATATCCATTTGGGGGATCATCAGATATTATACTAACCATTTTGGTTTTGATTAATCTCTAAAGAGAAGGTAAATATATAGTTTATCCTACATAGATCATGTATTTCTATAGAACTTTATTCTAGCTCTTCCATTTTGACCAAGTATTCTTGAATACTCATTGTTCAAAAAATATGAGTTAGTGGTAAAAATTTATTAAAGAATGAAACTATACTTAAAAAGTAAGTATATCTCTTTATGTTCTTATTCAATATCATAAATTAATTCCTCGTCCTTATGTAATTTAACTTTAAACAAAAAATGTTGTTCGTTTACTTTTCCTACTAAGAGACTAAGGACCGTTGGTCCCAACACAAGTTTGTGATTTTTTAATTGTTAACTTTCTCCTGATCATATTTTCTATCCCTCTCCATCAGAACTTAACTGTAACACCCCAAGCTTCTACGGTACGCTTCTCTTTGAATAATGTGATAGCATGTGTTGTACGCAACACCGAGTTCTAACACACCATAACCAATCAAACTAGCCGTTATAAATAGTAATACCTACTTTTTGAAACTATATATATTTTATATTTCAAAATGGACTTAATTTTTGGATTCGGAATATCGAATTTTGCTTAAGGTGAGATTTTGGTACTTTTCAGATAACTTTAATATTTTGATGAATAGTGAAATTTACTAAATTTTAATTAAAAACAACTTTTTTAATCAAAATAATTAATAGTGATAAATTATGAATTTGAGTGGTTTTAAAGTATATTTAGAATATATTTTTACCATTTAATACAATGTTAGTCATTGGAAATAATTTTACAACTAAACCAGACATAAACAAGTGTCAATCTTTTGATAGTTATTATCTCTTAAAAACACGCTTTTTGTTTTAACAACAGGAATTAATTTTAAATTAATTTCTGCAACTTCTGTGTTTCGAATTTGGAAAAATGGATTCCATATTTGGAATCAGGATGTTTAAATTGTATAAATAGGTAACTTTTATTTTTAGACATTTTGAATAATTTCTTCAGTAAATATTTTATTTACCATGGTTAAAGGGTAAATCCGGTAAATAAGGGTTAAAAAAATAATATTATAATAATACTAAATTACCCTAAAACGTGTCCTAGCCTTATTGGTTGATACATGTTCGAACATAGGTATATTTTTGTAGATTGTGGGACCCCATAGAGCCACTTGTAGGTGATAGGGACACTTAATTTTAATTAAGTTAAAATGAATACAAAAATGACACAAGCATATAGATTTTAGAAAAACAATTTTTACATAGGGTTATATATGTTGGATTTTCGACTATAAATATTCATTAGAAATATAAAATGATTTACTACATAATGATATTTTATTTATAATTTTTAGAGATTACATAAGTTAATTTATTTATGACACAATGATGATGCAGTAATTACCATAATGGTGAAAATTTAAAATAATTGATATTATAAATACCCAAATAAATATAATTTGAGACTTTTAATGAATTAAAATAATTTTATAGGATAATATGACATATTAGTATTGATTTAATTAACGTTTTTCTAAGTTATAATTCTGTTATGAGTTTCAAAAAATCAACTATTAAATAGTATCAAAATTGACATAAAAGAGTTTTTAAAACAAATATTATATTATTAATTGATATTAAATTCCTAAAAATCTAAGGATCGGCCAAGAGAATTATATCATAATATTTGTATTATTAATGGACCACTTGGGGGTCTCTTGGATGTATATAGTAAGTTTATTATCCATATAATATAAAAATACAAAGAGACATTGTAAAATTGAAACTAATTAACTTAGAGTTAATACTTAAAGATAAGGTTAATATAAGTACCCAAACCTGTATAAATTCTATTGTTTGAGAGGTTTTCGACCCATCACCACCTTAAAATTTAAATAATCCACTTTTGAGCCATTAGAAACCGAATATGAATTTATTATAAATTAATATTTCTAGCTTTTCCAAAGTTGCCCCTCACCCCTCTTATAAAAGGTCACTACTCCTTCTCATTTCTTCACACCTTAAAAGCCTTTTGGTTCAGCCAAAATCTTCCCAAATACTCTCCCAACATCCCTAACTACAAACTAGAGGCCTTAGTTTGATCAGAAAGCCAACCTAAGGAGCCCTTTTGATCACATCAAAAGGAAGAACTCGAAGAAGAGGTAATTATTTCACCACCCTTTTCCAAGTTCCTTTCTTCTTACACTTCTTCTTCCTTTGTTGTTACCATTCTAAAATAATAAATCCAGTATCATATATATAATGTTATGTTATTATAAATATGGTACAACCATATTCAGTATTCTATCCACCCTTTGAATAACATGTCACCATACGTGCGTACGTACGGCTTGTCGTCTCCACGTCATGGTGTAATTGTTATTCAATATATTATTATTTGGATGGGTATAATAATGATGTTTAACTCATGTAAATAATAAATATAACATTTTAATGATTCTTTATATATGATATACCATCCGTTTATATATTATTTTAATATCAAAAGAATGATATTGTCGCTCGTGCGTACGTACGGACTACCGTCTCCACGAACGCGATGAGATTCATTCTCCATCGTATCCCTTCAAGTATAATTATCATTTGATGATTTAAAAATGATGTTTAAGGACTTGATATAATTCTGGATATGAATAATATACAACCTATCCATTACAAACATTGCTTACGTAACAAAACATATAAAAGAAAACGAGTAAGTTAACACCCAAAACAACGACAATACTAAGATATTATTAACAAATCAATGTTAAAAGATCATATATGATATCATATTAATGTATATGAGTCTTGTATAATTTAATAACAATTATTTCACCATTATACAGGATTTTAACCTACCCCAACCAAGGAAAATTACAAGGTAAGGGTTTATTTCACAATCTCTTCATTATCCGAGGTTGTTTATACGTAATAATCTACTGGGATCTCTTTATCATCCACATCCATGTTTCTTAAAAATGTATTTCAATTTTTTTTTACTATTTACAAGAATATGGGTTAAAGTCATTTATACCCTTGTTTGACTTTTTATAAGCGGTTTATAAAAGAATCTTTCCGTCATTTTCCAAACAAGGTGCTTTTTAACCTTTTCGACAGAATTAAGGTAAGAATGTTTTTTAACTTATACGGCCGGTGCGGTTATTTTCCACCGTTATAAAATCGTCGAAGGTTCCCTTACAATCTTATAAGAATATTTTCAAAGAAAATGTTTTATTTTATAAATATATGACTCTTAAATGATTTCAAAATGGAAAGAGATATTTCTCTAAAAAGAGTTTTGATTTCATCTATGTCGACATCCTTTGATGGATTTGACACTTATTTGAAGTTGATTTATTATGATACAAAACTTCTATATTGTATTGAAGGTTTTGTGATATGTTTGACTGTGGATGTGCTATTTTTATACCATTCATAGTTTGTGGTGAAAGTATTGAAATTTCGTATGCTAGTTTTAATACGAATGTTTATGTTATGTTTAAACCTTTTCATATGGGAATGCATTGGACTTAATATGTGACGGGTGGAGCCCGCTATAGCTCCTCGATGCATCGGTAGGTCTCATGAGACAAACTAGTGTCTTGGCATAAGTCCTTGGAAAAATCTTATTTGTAGTCTTGGTACGAGGCCTTGGCTATGTGGTTATGATAGTCTGGAATTATGCATTCCATCATTATGAAAGTGGTTATTGATATTTCATTTGATTATTCGATTAGTAGAATATATCCATGTGAATAAGTAAATGGAATTATTTCATTTTATTTTTTCCATACTATGTTGAAGTTCAAGTTTAAAAGGCTTTTGTTTTAGTTATACATTGCCTTTAATGTTTATTCTTATTTATGAAAGTTTTCGCTATATTGTTATCCTTACTGGGAATTTGAGCTCACCCCTTTTCTATGTTTTATTTTTCCCAGGAAGTGAAGAAGGAAATTATGAATGACCTGTAGGGATATTATGAGGGGATAATAGTGTGGATTATGGAGACAATATGTTGTTGTAGTAGTTTTTCACTTCATGATGTAATGTAAAACTTTATGAATATATCTAGTGTTTCCAAGGCTATTAAACCAATCGGTATTTTGAGATTTGATCTTTCTTGTGATCATGCCAATGTTATGTAATAATGCACTGACTCTAGGTAACTGGGGTCGGGGCATTACAGTTGGTATTAGAGGAAGTTTAATACAAACCTTGGAAGATAGATTTAGATAAACTTTGATTAGAGCACGTAGACCTAAGATGAACTTTGAGGATTAGTATAGAAGAACTTCTAAGAATTTTGGTATTGTAGAGATTTTGTGAGTTTTCCGAGCAATACATACCTCTCTGGATACGAGCAGGTAGAGGCAGCTCTGGCACAGATGTACCTAGGGGTAAAACCCGAAAACACCGCTTTGAGCTAGACTCGAACGGGAAATGGTGCACGATAATGGGCCTTGCTGCACTCTTGGTTACGACACTCCCGGGGGATATGCTTAGGATAACTCTCATTCTCTTTACAAATCATTATGAAGGGTTTATGAGTATATACTTCCTCAAAGAAAACATTCTTATGATTATGGATTATATCCATAAATAGTTCAATCTATGTTAAGTGTTTTATAAGTATGGGATTATGTATTTTGATTCACAAACTGATCTAGTTTATGCCATTGTTTAGAAATGGTGCCTAGTGGAAGAAATGGAAACCGTATCAATGCACGCACTCCATGTAGGGATTGCCCTCCTGTTAAAGGTAATTATAATGGAGTTGGTGATGCAACTGGTGCCGATCAGCTAATCACCATACTGGGACAACTCACTCAGGTTATGAATAATAACCTTACCCGTATGGAGCACCCTGATCCGCAGCGTGGAGGATCAATGTTAGATCGATTCATGAGGAAACAACCACCAACGTTCAATGGGAGTACAAATCCCTTTGTAGCTGAGCAATGGATATTTTCCCTATAGAAAATATTTCAGGCTTTGGGGAGTAGTGAAAGGGAAAAAGTTATCATGGCATTTTACCGCCTCACTGGAGATACTGATCAATGGTGGTCATTGATTCAAAATAAAAAGGAAGATGATGAAGTATCAAATATGGAATGGAGGGAGTTCAAATATCTATTTTTTGAAAAATACTTTCCTCGCGACCATCAAGCAGATATGGAAAGGCAGTTTCTGAGTCTGAGACAAAAGGAGGATGAGAATGTCACAAAGTATGAGGCTAACTTTACAAGGTTAACAAGGTATGCTGGAGATTATATATGTAACCCAAGAAGTAATATTGATCAGTTCTTTGATGGTTTAAAACCATTTCTCTGTCGAGCATTCGTCTCACAATACTTTTCATCGTACGAAGACATTGTCTCATGTGCTATCAAGACCGAAAAGGAATTCTCTAAGTCTTATGACTTTAAAGAAAAGAAAGAGAAGAAGATACCTGCTGATAAATCTGGGAATGGAAATAAGGGGAAGAAGGGAAAGGTTGAATATCAATCCTGTGGTAAATGTGGGAAGAAACACCCCAGTACTTGCTTGAAGGGAATGGGAGTCTGTTACAAGTGTGGTGAAAAAGGCCACCAAGCTCGTGATTGAAAGGGGAAGAAGGAAGCTACCAATGTTCAGTGCTACAATTGCAGGGAGATGGGACATTATGCAAATCAATGTCCTAAGCGTCAGGAGAACTTACCTCAGAAAAGGCCAAGGGATCAAGGCCAAGCTTATGCTATCACTACTACTGAGGTAGAAGCTCCGAAAGACGTGGTGGCAGGTAATTTAATGGTTTCCTCAAGTTTAGAAAATGGATTATTTGATTCTGGATCATCACATTGTTTCATATCTTCCCAGTTTTCTAAGAAAATTAGATATTTCCAATTTGATTTAACAAGGGAGTTGTCAGTTAAAACTCCTAAGGGAAGTATCATTGCAACAATTTTTTGTGAATCAGTCCCCATTAGAGCATATAAATGTTCTTTATCTGCTGATCTCGTCGCCATACCTATGATTTAGTTTGATATAATCCTCATTATGGACTGGCTTTCGGACTATGATATGAAGATTTATTGTAAGAATAAAGAGGTTACGATTCTTGATGATGATGATAAGGAACACCTTATCTTTAGAGAAGAATCGTCACCCCCTAATTCTTATTTAGATCCACCCCCAGTAGCTCAACTAAATTCAATAATTGGGGAGGAAGAGAATGAAATAACTATGGGTAAGGAAAGGAATGTTCAAATAGAGGATGTACCTGTTGTGAAAGAATTTGTAGATGTAATTCCGAAAGATTTACCTGGACATCCTCCAGAACAAGAAGTTGAGTTTTCCATTGATTTAATTCCTGGATCAAGGCCTATATCGAAGACCCCTTATAGAATGGCCACTGTAGAATTAGTCTAACTAAAGAAACAACTAGAGTAATTGAGTAATAAGGGATTTATTCACCCTAGTTTTTCTCCATGGGGAACCCCTGTTCTTTTTGTTAAAAAGAAAGACGGATCTATGAGGTTATGTATCGACTACAGGGAGATCAATGCTATAAAAAAAAGAACAAGTATCCCCTACCACGCATTGATGATTTATTTGAACAACTGCATGGAGCTCAATAAATTTCAAAGATTGTCCTTCGATCTGGATACTATCAGTTGTGTGTGAAGAAGGAAGACATTCTGAAGACAACATTTTGAACCAGGTACGGGCATTACGAGTTTACTGTAATGCCTTTTGGATTGACTAATGCACCCTTTGTATTCATGGATCTGATGAATAGAGTTTTCATGGAGTATCTCGATGAATTTGTGGTGGTATTTATTGATGGTATCTTAGTATACTCCAAAAGCTACGAAGATCATGAAAATCACTTGAGGATTATCTTGAAGACTCTGAGAAGGCATGAATTATATGGGAAGTTTAGCAAGTGTGAATTCTGGCTTCAGGAGATTTATTTTCTTGGCCATATTGTCTCTAAAGATGGAATCTCTGTTGATCCTTCTAAGACCAAGGCAATCCAAGAATGGCCAGCACCTACGAGTATAACTGAGGTACGTAGTTTTATTGGTTTGGCAGGTTATTATCGACGTTTCGTCCAAAATTTTGCCCGATTGGCTAACCCATTAAAGAAGCTCACACGTAAAGGGGTTAAATTTGTTTGGATAAAAGAGTGTGAAGAATGTTTCGAATAACTGAAGAGAATATTAGTCAATGCTCCTATATTGACTCTACCATCGAGGAATGATGGGTTCATTATTTATAGTGATGCATCGAAGAAAGGACTTGGTTGTGTCCTTATGCAGAATGATAGAGTTATTGCCTATGCATCATGATAGTTGAAAATTCATTAACAAAACTATCCTACTCATGATCTCGAGTTAGCAGCTGTGATCTTTGCTTTGAAGATATGGAGGCACTACCTCTATGGTGAAAAATGTGAGATTTATACTGATCACAAGAGTTTGAAGTATATTTTCTCACAAAAATAACTCAACATGAGGCAAAGGAGATGGCTTGAATTGCTCAAGGATTATGATTGTACGATACACTACCACCCAGGGAAGGCAAACAAGGTGGAAGATGCTTTGAGCAGAAAAGATCATGGAGTTTTGAACAATATGAGAATTGAAAGGGATCCAATTTTCATGGATCTAGTGAAGATGGACATGGGAATAACCAGGGAAGGAGAAACATCAATTCTTTTTCAAATGGTTGCCAAACCATCTTTGATAGAAAGGATTAAGAGTTATCAGACTGATGATGATGAATTTCAAAAGAAGATTAAAGCTGTGAATGATGGGAGACTGAGAGAATTTGTGTATGAAGATGGAATTTTGAAATTCGGGAAGAGACTTTGTGTTCCCGATATACCTGATCTAAAAATGGAATTGCTGGATGATTCTCATAGTTCCAATTTCTCTATACACCCTGGGAGCACCAAAATGTATAGAGATTTGAAGGAACATTTTTGGTGGGACAGTATGAAGAGGGAGATTGCTGATTTTGTGTCAAGATGTATGGTTTGTCAACAAGTGAAAGCTGGAAGACAACACCCTGGAGGAGTCATGCAACCTCTTCCCATACCAGAGTGTAAATGGGACAATATTACGATGGACTTTGTCATGGGGCTACCAAAGACTCCTAGAAGGAATGACGCAATATGGGTTATTGTTGATCGTCTTACCAAGTCAGCACATTTTCTTGCTATAAGAGAAGATCTACCACTAGAATGTCTAGCAAGACTATATATTAATGAAGTTGTGAGACTTCATGGAGTACCCCTATCAATTGTTTCTGATCATGATCCCCATTTTACATCAAGATTCTGGAAGAGTCTTCAGAAATCCCTGGATAGTGAACTTCATTTGAGCACTTCCTACCACCCTCAGACAGATGGACAATCAGAACGGACTATTCAAACCTTAGAAGACATGTTGAGATCTTTCTCACTTGACTTTCAGGGTATGTGAGATCATTATTTACCTCTGGTAGATTTTTCCTATAACAATAGCTTCCATTCGAGTATTCAGATGGCACCATATGAAGCATTATACGGAAAGAGATGTCGCACACAAACCTGTTGGGATGACGTTGGTGAAATAAAACTTTTAGGTCTAGAACTGGTGGAGGAAACGATGGAAAAGGTGAAGGTAATCCAAAATCACATCAAAGCAGCTCAAAGTTGGTAGAAGAGCTATGGCGATAATTGAAGGAAGGATTTGGAATTTCAAGGCAGTGATCATGTTTTCCTGAAGGTATATCCATGGAAGAGAGTCATATGTTTTGGTAAGAAAGGTAAATTGAGTCCCAGGTACATCGGACCCTTCGAAATTCTAGAACGAATTGGGGCTGTAGCTTACCGATTGGTAATGCCGCCAAGTCTCTCAAAAGTTCACGATGTGTTCCACATATCTCTGTTGACGAAATACATGCCTGACCCAACACATGTACTCACCTATGAGGAGTTAGAATTGGAACCTGATCTGTCTTATTGCGAAGATCCCTTCAGGATTCTTGATACAAGAGAACAAGTACTGAGAAACCGGACGACGCGTTTAGTAAAAGTTTTGTGGAGAAACCATAAGATGGAAGAGGCAACGTGGGAACCCGAGGAACTTATGATGAAGAACCACCTGAGTCTTTTCATGTGATAAGTATTCTAGAAATTTTGAGGATGAAATTATTTGAAGGAGGGTAGAATGTAACACCCCAAGCTTCTACGGTACGCTTCTCTTTGAATAATGTGATAGCGTGTGTTGTACGCAACACCGAGTTCTAACACACCATAACCAATCAAACTAGCCGTTATGAATAGTAATACCTACTTTTTGAAATTATATATATTTTATATTTTAAAATGGACTTCATTTTTGGATTCGGAATATCGAATTTAGCTTAAGGTGAGATTTTGGTACTTTTCGGATAACTTTAATATTTTGATGAATAGTAAATATTACTAAATTTTAATTAAAAACAACTTTTTTAATAAAAATAACTAATAGTGATAAATTATTAATTTGAGTGGTTTTAAAGTATATTTAGAATATATTTTTACCATTTAATACAATTTTTGTCATTGGAAATAATTTTACAATTAAACCAGACATAAACAAGTGTCAATCTTTTGATAGTTATTATCTCTTAAAAGCACGCTTTTTGTTTTAACAACGAGAATTAATTTTAAATTAATTTCTGCCACTTATGTGTTTTGAATTTGGAAAAATGGATTCCATATTTGGAATCATGATTTTCAAATTGTGTAAATAGGTAACTTTTATTTTTAGATATTTTGAATAATTTTTCGGTAAATATTTTATTTACCATGGTTAAAGGGTAAATCCGGTAAATAAGGGTTAAAAAAATAATATTATAATAATACTAAATTACCCTAAAACATGTCCTAGCCTTATTGGTTGATACATGTTCGACCATAGGAATCTTTGGGTCGATTTTGGGACCCCATAAAGCCACTTGTAGGTGATAGGGACACTTAATTTTAATTATGTTAAAATGAATACAAAAATGACACAAGCATATATCTTTTAGCAAAATTTTTTTACATAGGGTTATATAAGTTGGATTTTCGACTATAAATATTAATTAGAAAGATAAACCGATTTACTACATAATGATAGTTTATTTATAATTTTTAGAGATTACATAAGTTAATTTATTTATGGCACAATGATGATGCAGTAATTACCATAATAGTGAAAATTTAAAATAATTGATATTATAAATACCCAAATAAATATAATTTGAGACTTTTAATGAATTAACATAATTTTCTAGGATAATATGACATATTAGGATTGATTTAATTAACTTTTTTCGAAGTGATAATTCTTTTATAAGCTTCAAAAAAATCAACTATTGAATAGTGTCAAAATTGACATAAAAGAGTTTTTAAAACAAATATTATATTATTAATTGATATTAAATTCCTAAAAATCTAAGGTTCGGCCAAGAGACTTATCTCATAATATGTGTATCATTAATGGACCACTTGGGGGTCGCTTAGATTTATATAGTAAGTTTATTAACCATATAATATAAAAATACAAAGAGACATTGTAAAAGTGAAACTAATTAACTTAGAGTTAATACTTAAAGATAAGGTTAATATAAGTACCCAAACCTGTCTAAATTCTATTGTTTGAGTGGTTTTCGACCCATACCCACCTTAAAATTTAAATAATAAACTTTGGAGCCATTAGAAACCGAATATGAATTTATTATAAATTAATATTTCTAGCTTTTCCAAAGGTGCCCCTCACCCCTCTTATAAAAGGGAACTCCTCCTTATCATTTCTTCACACCTTCAAAGCATTTGGGTTCGGCCAAACTCTGACCAAATACTCTCCCAACATACATCACTACAACCTAGAGGCATTATTTGGATCAGAAAGCCAACCTAAGGAGCCATTTTGATCAAATCAAAAGGAAGAACCCGAAGAAGAGGTAATGATTTCACCACCCTTTTCCAAGTTCCTTTCTTCTTCCACTTCTTCTTCCTTTGTTGTTAACATTCTAAAATAATAACACCAGTATCATATATATAATTTTATGTTATTATAAATATGGTACAACCATATTCAATATTCTATCAACCCTTTGAATAACATGTCACCATACGTGCGTACGTACGACTTACCGTCTCCACGTCGTGGTGTAATTGTTATTCAATATATTATTATTTGGATGGGTATAATAATGATGTGTAACTCATGTAAATAATAAATATAACATGTTAATGATTCTTTATATATGATATACCATCCATTTATATATTATTTTAATATCAAAAAAAATGATATTATCGCTCGTGCGTACATACGGACTACTATCTCCACGAACGCGATGAGATTCATTCTCCATCGTATCCATTCAAGTATAATTATCATTTGATGATTTAAAAATGATGTTTAAGGGCTTGATATCATTATGGATATGAATAATATATAACCTATCCATTACAAACATGACTTATGTAACAAAACATTTAAAAGAAAACAAGTAAGTTAACACCCGAAACAACAATAATACTAAGATATTATTAACAAATCAATGTTAAAAGATCATATATGATATCATATTAATGTATATGATTATTGTATAATTTAATAAAACTTATTTCACCATTATACAGGAGGTTAACCTACCCCAACCAAGGAAAAGTACAAGGTAAGGGTTTATTTCACAATCTCTTCATTATCCGAGGTTGTTTATACGTAATAATCTACTGGGATCTCTTTATCATCCACATCCATGTTTCTTAAAAATGTATTTCAAAACATTTTTACTATTTAAATGAATATGGGTTAAATTCATTTATACCCTTGTTTGACTTTTTATAAGTGGTTTATAAAAGAATCTTTCCGTTTTTTTCCAAACAAGGTGCTTTTTAACCTTTTCGACAGAATTAAGGTAAGAATGTTTTTTTAACTTATACGGCAGGTGCGGTTATTTTCCACCATTATAAAATCGTTGAAGCTTCCCTTATAATCTTATAAGAATAGTTTCAAAGAAAATGTTTTATTTTATAAATATATGACTCTTAAATGATTTCAAAATAGAAAGAGACATTTCTCTAAAAAGAGTTTTGATTTCATCTATGTCGACATCCTTTGATGGATTTTACGATTATTTGAAGTTGATTTATTATGATACAAAAATTATATATTGTATTGAAGGTTTTGTGATACGTTTGAATGTGGATGTGCTATTTTTATACCATTCATAGTTTATGGTGAAAGTATTGACATTTCGTATGCTAGTTTTAATATGAATGTTTATGTTATGTTTAAACCTTTTCATATGGGAATGCATTGGACTTAATTTGTGACGGGTGGAGCCCGCTATAGCTCCTCGATACATCAGTAGGTATCATGAGACAAACTAGTTTCTTGGCACAAGGCCTTGGCAAAATCTTATTTGTAGTCTTGACACGAGGCCTTGTCTATGTGGTTATGATAGTCTGACATTATGCATTCCATCATTATGAAAGTGGTTATTGATATTGCATGTGATTATTCGATTAGTAGAATATCCATGTGAATAAGTAAATGGCATTATTTCATTTTATTTTTTCCATACTATGTTGAAGTTCAAGTTTAAAAGGCTTTTGTTTTAGTTATACATTGCTTTAAATGTTTATTCTTATTTATGAAAGTTTCCGCTATATTGTTATCCTTACTGGGCATTTGAGCTCACCCCTTTTCTATGTTTTATTTTTCCCAGGAAGTGAAGAAGTAAATTATGAATGACCTGTAGGGATATTATGAGGGGATAATAGTGTGGATTATGGAGACAATATGTTGTTGTAGTAGTTTTTCACTTCATGATGTAATGTAAAACTTTTTGAATATATCTAGTGTTTCCAAGGCTACTAAACCAATCGGTCTTTCAAGATTTGATCTTTCTTGTGATCATGCCAATGTTATGTAATACTGCACTGACTCTGGGTAACTGGGGTCGGGGCGTTACATTAACTCTTATTTTATCATCCATATCTATTTTTTCCTACATGGAATCCTAGTATGGGTTATCTTGGGTGACCTTTATACCTCTCTTCCTTCCTTTTAAAGTGATAGTTTTATTGACTCTTTTTCTGATGTGGGACTTTCCATTATATTCTCAAGCCCAATTTAAAAAAAAATTGCGAGGACACAATTTATTGAAGTAGGGGAGAATGTAACACCCCAAGATTCCACAGTATGTTTCCCTTTGAATAATGTAATGACATGCATTGTACGCAACTTCGAGATTCTAACACACCACAACCAATCAAACTAGCCATTATGAATAGTAATACCTACTTTTTGAAATTATATAAATTTTATCTTTCAAAATGGACTTCATTTTTGGATTCGGAATATCGAAATTAGCCTAGGGTGAAATTTTGGAACTTTTCGGATAACTTTAATATTTTGATGAATAGTGAAAATTACTAAATTTTAATTAAAAAAAACTTTTTTAATTGAAATAATTAATAGTGATAAATTATTAATTTGAGTGGTTTTAAAGTATATTTAGAATATATTTTTACCATTTAATACAATGTTGGTCATTGGATGTAATTTCACATTTAAACCAGACATAAACAAGTGTCAATCTTTTGATAGTTATTATCTCTTAAAAACATGCTATTTGTTTTGACGACGAGAGTTAATTTTTAAATTAATTAATGAAACTGATATGTTTTAAATTTGGTAAAATAGACATCTTTTTTGAATTCATAATATCAAATATAGCATAGGCCTAATTTTTGGTATTTTTCTGGAAACTTTCATTTTTTGATGAATAGTGAAACCACTAAGTGAGGTAAAAAACTGATTTTTTCATAAAAATTAATTTTACCGCTTTTGTGAGTGGAATTTTGAAAATCTGAGAGAATCGGTTAATATCAAGGATTAAAATGTGGTTCAGTGAGATGAAAATAATTTTTGGTGAATAGTAACTTTTTACTTTTATTTACCACGGTTAAAAGTAAATAGGGTAATTAAGGGTAAAAATGATATTAATATTACCCTAACACGTGTCCTAATTCTATTAGACAAGTGTATCTCGACCAAAAACAACCTTAGGAGTAAAATATTATCATTTAGGTCCACTTTTATTATATTAGGACATTTATTATTATATAATTCAAAGAAGTGTTAAAAGAGTTAAAATCAATGTTTATTTACTAAAACATTTTTAATATAGGGTTATACATAAGATAAATTCAATTTTAAATATTCATTAGAAATATAAAATGATTTCATACATAATGGTAATTTATTTATAATTTTTAGACATTAAATAAGTTAATTTATTTATGACACAATGGTGATGCAGTAATTACCTAATTAATGAAATATTAAAATAATTGATATTATAAATATCACAATAAATGTAATTTGAGACTTTTTATGAATTAAACTAATTTTATAGGATAACATGACATGTTAGGATTGATTTAATTAACTTTTTTTTAAGTAATAATTCTTTTATGATTTTTAAAAAAATCAATTATTGAATAGGGTCAAAATTGACATATAAGAGTTTTTAAAACAAATATTATATTATTAATTTATATTCAATTCCTAAAAATCTAAGGTTCGGCCAAGAGATTTATATCCTGATAAGTGTATCATTAATGGACCACTTGGGGGTCTCTTGGATGTATATAGTAAGTTTATTAACCATATAATATAAAAATACAAAGAGACATTGTAAAAGTGAAACTAATTAACTAAGAGTTAATACTTAAAGATAAGGTTAATATAATGACCCAAACCTGTCTAAATTCTATTGGTTGAGTGGTTTTCGACTCATACCGACCTTAAAATTTAAATAATCCACTTTTGAGCCATTATAAACCGAATATGAATTTATTAAAAAAATAATATTTTAGCTTTTCCAAAGGTGCCCCTCACCCCTCTTATAAAAGGGCACTCCCCCTTCTCATTAATTCACACCTTCAAAGCCTTTTGGTTCGGCCAAACCCGGCCCAAATACTCTCTCTACTTCCCTCAATTCATCCTAGAGGCCTTATTTTAGTCATAAATCCATCCCAAGGAGCCCTTTTGATCATATCAAAAGGAAGAACCCGAAGAAGAGGTAATGATTTCACCACCCCTTTTCAAGTTCTTTTCTTCTTCCACTTCTTCTATCTTTGTTATTACCATTATAAAATAATGAATCCATTATATACTATATACTTTAACATTATTATAAATATGGGACAACCATATTCAGTATTCTATCCATCCTTTGAATGACATGTCACCATACGTGCGTACGTACGGCTTACCGTCTCCATGTCATGGTGTAATTGTTATTCAATATATTATTATTTGGATGGGTATAATAATGATTTTTAATTCATGTAAATAATAAATATAAAATGATAATGATTCTGTATATATTATATACCATCCAATTATATATTATTTTAATATCAAAAGAATGATATTGTCGCTCGTGCGTACGTACGGACTACCGTCTCCACGAACCCGATGAGATTCATTCTCCATCGTATCCATTCAAGTATAATTATCATTTGATGATTTAAAAATAATATTTAAGGACATGATATCATTCTGGATATTAATAAGATACAACCTATCCATAACAAACACGGCTTACGTAACAAAGAATATAAAGGAAAATGAGTAAGTTAACACCCGAAATGACAATAATACTAAGATATTATTAACAAATCAATGTTAAAAGATCATATATGATATCATATTAATGTAAATGATTCTTGTATAATTCAATAAAAATTATTTCACCATTATAAAGTAGGTTAAATTACCGTCGACCAAGGAAAAAGTACAAAGTAAGGGGTTTCATATCTCACTTTTAATTTCGTGAGATTTCTATTGTTCACCACTTATTTATTGCATGTGGTGTGTGTACTGACCATAATTGTATTCATTGTGAAATATAATATAATTTATGTATATTTAAATCATCATTGTATGATCCTTCTTTCATGGCTGTATGTTTCATAATTTACCAAATCGATAAGGGAATTTGAAATTTCAATTTCCACTCATTCGACTTTACGCATACTTCATTGAGTAATTTACTCCAAGATTATGTGTAGAATCACTATTAATTTTATTATGTCATAAATTCCACACCCCTTTCTGTGGATATACTTTTGATACACATAATCACTCCATTGATAAATTATCAGTTCATCGGTATGAACTTGATAAGAGTAATTTTTACTCAATCTCGATTTGTTGAGATAAACATCCAATTCATTGGTGTTGTTTTTACAGGAATATGTGTGAATTCCATATGATTGATTTACACTAAATATCCAATAATATTGAGTGTATTTATATTTTTCACACATAATTATGTCGTTGATTAATTTTTAACCTAAGGATATGGTCTTTATAAGATAATTCATCTCAATTTACATTCCATTGAGACTTCTTTGTTGTTATACACCAAATCACTTTTATATGGTGTATATAATGTACTTTGACATAGTATATCATGAATCAATTTATTCTCATGATATTATAAAGTTTTTATTTACTCAATTATTTGTATTCAAGTGTCTCTCTTTTGGTTAGAAACTCTAACTAAAATACATTTTAAGTGTTTTAAAGATTTATTATTCTAAATATTTATCATTAATGTCCATGTTTTAAAAATGGGTTTAAGAATTTATTTATATGGACATTAAAGTTTTAAAATTAAAATTACTTTTAAAAGTTTCAAAGTGGTATGGGACACTTTGATTCAAAAATCTATTTTTAAATGGCTTCTTTTCAAATAGTGTGACTTTTAAATGATTTCAAGAAAAAGGGTGATATTTCTCTCAAATAGTTTTGATGATTATTTTCATATATGTCAATATCCTTCATTATTATTTATTGAGGTTAATCTATTATAATAAAATCTTCCATATTGTATTGAATGAGTTATGGTTGACTGTGGATGTACTATTTTTATACCATTCATGGTTTGTGGGTAAAGTATTGACATTTAGTATGCTAGTTTTAATACGAATGTTTATGTTGTGTTTCAAATTTTCATATGAGGAATGCATTGGACTTATTAAGTGACGGGTGGAGCCTGCTATAGCTCCTCGATGCATCGGTAGTTCTCATGAGAAAAACTAGTGTCTTGGAACGAGGCCTTGACAAAATCTTATTTGTAGTCTTGGCATGAGGCCTTGGCTACGTGGTTATGATAGTCTGTCATTATGCATTCCGTCATTATGAAAGTGGTTATTAATATTTTCGTATGATTATTCAACTAGTATAATATCCATGTGAATACTTAAATGGAATTATTTCATTTTATCCTTGCCATATTATTCTTAAGTTCAAGTTTAAAAGGCTTTTGTTTTAGTTATACATTGCCTTAAATTTTTATGTTTATTTATGAAAGTTTCCGCTATATTGTTATCCTTACTGAGCATCTGAGCTCACCCCTATAAATGTTTTATTTTTCCCAGGATGTGAAGAAGTATTTTATGAATGACCTAAAGGGATAGTATGAGGGGATATGAAGACAATATGATGTTGTAGTTTTTCACTTATTGATGTAATGTAAACTTTATGAATATATCTAGTGTTTTCAAGGCTACTAAACTAATCGGTATTTCGAGACTTGATATTTCTTGTGATCATGCCAATGTTATGTAATAATGCACTGAATCTGGGTATCTAGGGTCGGGGCATTATAGTTGGTATCAGAGGAAGTTTAGTACAAACCTTGGAAGCTAGATTTAGATAAACTCTGATTAGAGCACGTAGACCTAAGATGAACTTTGAGGATTAGTATAGAAGAACTTCCTATAATTTTGGTATTGTAGAGATTTTTTGAGTTTTCTAAGCAATACAACCCTGTCTGGATACGAGCAGGTAGAGGCGGCTCTGGAACAGATGTACCTAGGGGTAAAACCTGAAAACACTGCTTTGAACTAGACTCGAACGGGAACTAGTCCACGACAATGGGCCTTGATGCACTCTTGGTTAAAACACTCCCAGGGGATATGCTTAGGATAATTTACATTTTCTTTACAAACCGATTTTAAGTATTATATATATAAGATGAGAGTAAATGACCTTGGTTAATCCTAATGTGTTTTAAATTGAGAATATGGTGACAAGATAATCTCTAAATGATTTTATGACTACTGTTACTCACACAATGATTTATGGTTTTATTCAATGGATGGATTCCAAGGAAGTCATAGTGAATTTGAGAATGATGTACAAGGTGGGAATGGTGGTGGCAATGAGCAAAAAAATGGAATGTTGATAGGCATAAAAGATATCGTCTTTATGCCAAATCAATTTTCTAAAAATATGATCCAAAATATATATATTAACCAATTCCCTGACTCAACAAAGAAGAGAAAGGTGATGAATGATAAGAGCTCTAGCAGTGGAGACCATGGAGAAAGGAATCCTCAATTTCCATCATGCAGGAAATGTTGAAGGATACACCCAGGAAAGTGTGTCAATGGGACAAAGAAATGCTTTACGTGCAGGAAGGAAGGACATAAAGTGAAGAATTGCTGAATAAAAATGAAGAGTACTATAGAAGAAGATAAAAATGGTCCCAAGAATCCATTTACAGTCATTTTCCATAAATTTAGGGGACTTGGCCATTACCCGAGTGAATTCCCTATTCTATAGGATATTTTCTTGGTCAAAGAAGAATCTATGTGGAAATAAATTGTTAGAGAAATGTTTAAAAAGTATTAGTACTCCTTGTTGATGGGTTTACTTTGGAATAATTTTCTCTTGTATTTTTAACCTTGCAGTTTTCCATGTGAGAATGATATTTGAGGAAGAATTATATTTTCTCTTGTGGATATAGTTATAAATAACCATTTGGTTTTATATGATCGTTGGGTTTGAGGCAATTATAAGTTATAATAATTTGGGATGAAAATGCAAGGTATGAGATAAGATTTGTGGTTAAATTATGTTATGGTTATTTTGAGGAATTTATATCATTTTGTTAATGTTATAAAATATAGTTTTTGAAAAAGGACAACATGCAGACCGTGTGACAACCCGTCGCGTCAGAAAAAGCAGTGGGAATCGAACCCACAACCAAAGTGCGATTGGGATTTATCGCCTACCACTGGACTACGTGAAGTCCCTGGTTAGTGTGACTATTATTTTTAGTTAAATGATTTTATTGATCAATAATAATTTGATTTGGGATCTTATGTCTTATCAAATGAATACCCTTAGTATAGGAAAATGATTTGGTGATTAAGTGATAAATGTTATTTTGGAAGTTTTTCACTTTGTTGTGAACACTATATGCCCAAGGAAAATAGAATAGTATGGGATATCATTTGAGGAGTAATGGTGGATTTTTATCTATGTTTTTATTGTGGATTTATAGTTATTTAGGTTATTTATGGAAATGATTAGGTTAATTACTTTTATGTATGTGACTTTAAGAGTAATTAATGTCATTTGGAAATACAATTTAACATGGAAGACTACATTCTTATAAGTTTTTGGTTTCAATATTAGTTTGGATTATATTGAAGGATTTTAAGGACAATTGATTATTGAATGGTATTTATTTAACTTTGGGGTATTGATGGTTTAATTTTAGAAATTAAGATTATTGTTTTTTTTCTTTAATGGAATATCCATTTGGGGGATCATCAGATATTATACTAACCATTTTGGTTTTGATTAATCTCTAAAGAGAAGGTAAATATATAGTTTATCCTACATAGATCATGTATTTCTATAGAATTTTATTCTAGCTCTTCCATTGTGACCAAGTATTCTTGAATACTCATTGTTCAAAAAAAATGAGTTAGTGGTAAAAATTTATTAAAGAATGAAACTATACTTAAAAAGTAAGTATATCTCTTTATGTTCTTATTAAATATCATAAATTAATTCCTCGTCCTTATGTAATTTAACTTTAAACAAAAAATGTTGTTCGTTTACTTTTCCTACTAAGAGACTAAGGACCGTTGGTCCCAACACAAGTTTGTGATTTTTTAATTGTTAACTTTCTCCCGATCATATTTTCTATCCCTCTCCATCAGAACTTAACTGTAACACCCCAAGCTTCTATGGTACGCTTCTCTTTGAATAATGTGATAGCGTGTGTTGTACGCAACACCGAGTTCTAACACACCATAACCAATCAAACTAGCCGTTATGAATAGTAATACATACTTTTTGAAACTATATATATTTTATATTTCAAAATGGACTTCATTTTTGGATTCGGAATATCGAATTTAGCTTAAGGTGAGATTTTGGTACTTTTCAGATAACTTTAATATTTTGATGAATAGTGAAAATTACTAAATTTTAATTAAAAACAACTTTTTTAATCAAAATAATTAATAGTGATAAATTATGAATTTGAGTGGTTTTAAAGTATATTTAGAATATATTTTTACCATTTAATACAATGTTAGTCATTGGAAATAATTTTACAATTAAACCAGACATAAACAAGTGTCAATCTTTTGATAGTTATTATCTCTTAAAAACACGCTTTTTGTTTCAACAACGGGAATTAATTTTAAATTAATTTCTGCCACTTCTGTGTTTTGAATTTGGAAAAATGGATTCCATATTTGTAATCAGGATGTTTAAATTGTATAAATAGGTAACTTTTATTTTTATACATTTTGAATAATTTTTTTCAGTAAATATTTTATTTACCATGGTTAAAGGGTAAATCCGGTAAATAAGGGTTAAAAAAATAATATTATAATAATACTAAATTACCCTAAAACGTGTCCTAGCCTTATTGGTTGATACATGTTCGAACATAGGTATATTTGGGTCGATTGTGGGACCCCATGGAGCCACTTGTAGGTGATAGGGACACTTAATTTTAATTAAGTTAAAATGAATACAAAAATGACACAAGCATATAGCTTTTAGAAAAACAATTTTTACATAGGGTTATATATGTTTGATTTTAGACTATAAATATTCATTAGAAAGATAAAATGATTTACTAAATAATGATATTTTATTTATAATTTTTAGAGATTACATAAGTTAATTTATTTATGACACAATGACGATGCAGTAATTACCATAATGGTGAAAATTTAAAATAATTGATATTATAAATACCCAAATATATATAATTTGAGACTTTTAATGAATTAAAATAATTTTCTAGGATAATATGACATATTAGGATTGATTTAATTAACTTTTTTCGAAGTAATAATTCTGTTATGAGTTTCAAAAAATCAACTATTAAATAGTATCAAAATTGACATAAAAGAGTTTTTAAAACAAATATTATATTATTAATTGATATTAAATTCCTAAAAATCTAAGGATCGGCCAAGAGACTTATATCATAATATTTGTATTATTAATGGACCACTTGGGGGTCGCTTGGATGTATATAGTAAGTTTATTATCTATATAATATAAAAATACAAAGAGACATTGTAAAATTAAAACTAATTAACTTAGAGTTAATAATTAAAGACAAGGTTAATATAAGTACCCAAACCTGTATAAATTCTATTGTTTGAGAGGTTTTCGACCCATCCCCACCTTAAAATTTAAATAATCCACTTTTGAGCCATTAGAAACCGAATATGAATTTATTATAAATTAATATTTCTAGCTTTTCCAAAGGTGCCCCTCACCCCTCTTATAAAAGGGCACTACTCCTTCTCATTTATTCACACCTTCAAAGCCATTTGGTTCAGCCAAAATCTGCCCAAATACTCTCCCAACATCCCTCACTAAAAACTAGAGGCCTTAGTTTGATCATAAAGCCAACCTAAGGAGCCCTTTTTATCACATCAAAAGGAAGAACTTGAAGAAGAGGTAATGATTTCACCACCCTTTTCCAAGTTCCTTTCTTCTTCCACTTCTTCTTCCTTTGTTGTTACCATTCTAAAATAATAAATCCAGTATCATATATATAATGTTATGTTATTATAAATATGGTACAACCATATTCAGTATTCTATCCACCCTTTGAATAACATGTCACCATACGTGCGTAAGTACGACTTTCCGTCTCCACGTCGTGGTGTAATTGTTATTCAATATATTATTATTTGGATGGGTATAATAATTATGTTTAACTCATGTAAATAATAAATATAACATGTTAATGATTCTTTATATATGATATACCATCCATTTATATATTATTTTAATATCAAAAGAATGATATTGTCGCTCGTGCGTACGTACGGACTACCGTCTCCACGAACGCGATGAGATTCATTCTCCATCGTATCCCCTCAAGTATAATTATCATTTGATGATTTAAAAATGATGTTTAAGGACTTGATATCATTCTGGATATGAATAATATACAACCTATCCATTACAAACATTTCTTACGTAACAAAACATATAAAAGAAAACGAGTAAGTTCACACCCAAAACAATGACAATACTAAGATATTATTAACAAATCAATGTTAAAAGATCATATATGATATCATATTAATGTATATGATTCTTTTATAATTTAATAACAATTATTTCACCATTATACATGAGTTTAACCTACCCCAACCAAGGAAAATTACAAGGTAAGGGTTTATTTCACAATCTCTTCATTATCCGAGGTTGTTTATACGTAATAATCTACTGGGATCTCCTTATCATCCACATCCATGTTTCTTAAAAATGTATTTCAAAACATTTTTACTATTTACAAGAATATGGGTTAAAGTCATTTATACCCTTGTTTGACTTTTTATAAGCGGTTTATAAAAGAATCTTTCCGTCGTTTTCCAAACAAGGTGCTTTTTAACCTTTTCGACAGAATTAAGGTAAGAATGTTTTTTTTAACTTATACGGCCGGTGCGGTTATTTTCCACCGTTATAAAATCGTCGAAGGTTCCCTTACAAGCTTATAAGAATATTTTAAAAGAAAATGTTTTATTTTATAAATATATGACTCTTAAATTATTTCAAAATAGAAAGAGATATTTCTCTAAAAAGAGTTTTGATTTCATCTATGTCGACATCCTTTGATGGATTTGACGCTTATTTGAAGTTGATTTATTATGATACAAAACTTATATATTGTATTTAAGGTTTTGTGATATGTTTGACTGTGGATGTGCTATTTTTATACCATTCATAGTTTGTGGTGAAAGTATTCAAATTTCGTATGCTAGTTTTAATACGAATGTTTATGTTATGTTTAAACCTTTTCATATGGGAATGCATTGGACTTAATATGTGACGGGTGGAGCCCTCTATAGCTCCTCGATGCATCGGTAGGTCTCATAAGACAAACTAGTGTCTTGGCATAAGGCCTTGGAAAAATATTATTTGTAGTCTTGGTACGAGGCCTTGGATATGTGGTTATGATAGTCTGGAATTATGCATTCCATCATTATGAAAGTGGTTATTGATATTTGATGTGATTATTCGATTAGTAGAATATCCATGTGAATAAGTAAATGGAATTATTTCATTTTATTTTTTCCATACTATGTTGAAGTTCAAGTTTAAAAGGCTTTTGTTTTAGTTATACATTTCCTTTAATGTTTATTCTTATTTATGAAAGTTTTCTCTATATTGTTATCCTTACTGGGCATTTGAGCTCACCCCTTTTCTATGTTTTATTTTTCCCAGGAAGTGAAGAAGTAAATTATGAATGACCTGTAGGGATATTATGAGGGGATAATAGTGTGGATTATGGAGACAATATTTTGTTGTAGTAGTTTTTCACTTCATGATGTAATGTAAAACTTTATGAATATATCTAGTGTTTCCAAGGCTATTAAACCAATCGGTCTTTCGAGATTTGATCTTTCTTGTGATCATGCCAATGTTATGTAATAATGCACTGACTCTGGGTAACTGGGGTCGGGGCATTACAGTTGGTATTAGAGGAAGTTTAATACAAACCTTGGAAGCTAGATTTAGATAAACTCTGATTAGAGAACGTAGACCTAAGATGAACTTTGAGGATTAGTATAGAAGAACTTCCAAGAATTTTGGTATTGTAGAGATTTTGTGAGTTTTACGAGCAATACATCCCTGTCTGGATACGAGCAGGTAGAGGCGGCTCTGGCACAGATGTACCTAGGGGTAAAACCCGAAAACACCGCTTTGAGCTAGACTCGAACGGGAACTGGTGCACGATAATGGGCCTTGCTGCACTCTTGGTTACGACACTCTCGGGGGATATGCTTAGGATAACTCTCATTCTCTTTACAAATCATTATGAAGGGTTTATGAGTATATACTTCCTCAAAGAAAACATTCTTATGATTATGGATTATATCCATAAATAGTTCAATCTATGTTAAGTGTTATATAAGTATGGGATTATGTATTTTGATTCACAAACTGATCTAGTTTATGCCATTGTTTAGAAATAGCGCCTAGTGGAAGAAATGGAAACCGTATCAATGCACGCACTCCATGTAGGGATTTCCCTCCTGTTAAAGATAATTATAATGGAGTTGGTGATGCAACTGGTGCCGATCAGCTAATCACCATACTGGGACAACTCACTCAGGTTATGAATAATAACCTTACCCGTATGGAGCACCCTGATCCACAGCGTGGAGGACCAATGTTAGATCGATTCATGAGGCAAAAACCACCAACGTTCAATGGGAGTACAAATCCCTTTGTAGCTGAGCAATGGATATTTTCCCTATAGAAAATATTTCAGGCTTTGGGGAGTAGTGAAAGGGAAAAAGTTATCATGGCATTTTACCGCCTCACTGGAGATACTGATCAATGGTGGTCATTGATTCAAAATATGAAGGAAGATGATGAAGTATCAAATATGGAATGGAGGGAGTTCAAAGATCTATTTTTAGAAAAATACTTTCCTCGCGACCATCAAGCAGATATGGAAAGGCAGTTTCTGAGTCTGAGACAAAAGGAGGATGAGAATGTCACAAAGTATGAGGCTAACTTTACAAGGTTAACAAGGTATGCTGGAGATTATATACGTAACCCAAGAAGTAATATTGATCATTTCTTTGATGGTTTAAAACCATTTCTCCGTCGAGCATTCGTCTCACAATACTTTTCATCGTACGAAGACATTGTCTCATGTTCTATCAAGACCGAAAAGGAATTCTCTATGTCTTATGACTTTAAAGAAAAGCAAGAGAAGAAGAGACCTGCTGATCAATCTGGGAATGGAAATAAGGGGAAGAAGGGAAAGGTTGAATATCCATCCTGTGGTAAATGTGGGAAGAAACACCCCGGTACTTGCTTGAAGGGAATGGGAGTCTGTTACAAGTGTGGTGAAAAAGGCCACCAAGCTCGTGATTGAAAGGGGAAGAAGGAAGCTACCAATGTTCAGTGCTACAATTGCAGGGAGATGGGACATTATGAAAATCAATGTCCTAAGCGTCAGGAGAACTTACCTCAGAAAAGGCCAAGGGATCAAGGCCAAGCTTATGCTATCACTACTACTGAGGTAGAAGCTCCGAAAGACGTGGTGGCAGGTAATTTAATGGTTTCCTCAAGTTTAGAAAATGCATTATTTGATTCTGGATCATCACATTGTTTCATATCTTCCCAGTTTTCTAAGAAAATTAGATATTTCCAATTTGATTTAACAAGGGAGTTGTCAGTTAAAACTCCTAAGGGAAGTATCATGGCAACAATGTTTTTTGAATCAGTCCCCATTAGAGCATATAAATGTTCTTTATCTGCTGATCTCGTCGTCATACCTATGATTGAGTTTGATATAATCCTCAGTATGGACTGGAATTAGGACTATGATATGAAGATTTATTGTAAGAAGAAAGAGGTTACGATTCTTGATGATGATGATAAGGAACACCTTATCTTTAGAGAAGAATCGTCACCCCCTAATTCTTATTTAGATCCACCCCCAGTAGCTCAACTAAATTCAATAATTGGGGAGGAAGAGAATGAAATAACTATGGGTGAGGAAAGGAATGTTCAAATAGAGGATGTACCTGTTGTGAAAGAATTTGTAGATGTAATTCCGAAAGATTTACCTGGACATCCTCCAGAACAAGAAGTTGAGTTTTCCATTGATTTAATTCCTGGATCAAGGCCTATATCGAAGACCCCTTATAGAATGGCCATTGTAGAATTAGTCTAACTAAAGAAACAACTAGAGTAATTGAGTAATACGGGATTTATTCACCCTAGTTTTTCTCCATGGGGAACCCCTGTTCTTTTTGATAAAAAGAAAGACGGATCTATGAGGTTATGTATCTACTACAGGGAGATCAATGCTATAAAAATAAAGAACAAGTATCCCCTACCACGCATTGATGATTTATTTGACCAACTGCATGGAGCTCAATACATTTCAAAGATTTTCCTTCGATCTGGATACCATCAGTTGTGTGTGAAGAAGGAAGACATTCCGAAGACAACATTTTGAACCAGGTACGGGCATTACGAGTTTACTGTAATGCCTTTTGGATTGACTAATGCACCCTTCGTATTCATGGATCTGATGAATAGAGTTTTCATGGAGTATCTCGATGAATTTGTGGTGGTATTTATTGATGATATCTTAGTATACTCCAAAAGCTATGAAGATCATGAAAATCACTTGCGGATTATCTTGAAGACTCTGAGAAGGCATGAATTATATGGGAAGTTTAGCAAGTGTGAATTCTGGATTCATGAGATTTCTTTTCTTGGCCATATTTTCTCTAAAGATGGAATCTCTGTTGATCCTTCTAAGACCAAGGAAATCCAAGAATGGCCAGAACCTACGAGTATAACTGAGGTACGTAGTTTTATTGGTTTGGCAGGTTATTATCGATGTTTTGTCCAAAATTTTGCCCGATTGGCTAACCCATTAAAGAAGCTCACACGTAAAGGGGTTAAATTTGTTTGGATAAAAGAGTGTGAAGAATGTTTCGAATAACTGAAGAGAATATTAGTCAATGATCCTATATTGAATCTACCATCGAGGAATGATGGGTTCATTATTTATAGTGATGCATAGAAGAAAAGACTTGGTTGTGTCCTTATGCAGAATGATAGAGTTATTTCCTATGCATCATGACAGTTGAAAATTCATTAACAAAACTATCCTACTCATGATCTCGAGTTGGCAGCTGTGATCTTTGCTTTGAAGATATGGAGGCACTACCTCTATGGTGAAAATGTGAGATTTATACTGATCACAAGAGTTTGAAGTATATTTTCTCACAAAAATAACTCAACATGAGGCAAAGGAGATGGCTTGAATTGCTCAAGGATTATGATTGTACGATACACTACCACCCGGGGAAGGCAAACAAGGTGGCAGATGCTTTGAGCAGAAAAGATCATGGAGTTTTGAACAATATGAGAATTGAAAGGGATCCAATTTTCATGGATCTAGTGAAGATGGACATGGGAATAACCAGGGAAGGAGAAACATCAATTCTTTTTCAAATGGTTGCCAAACCATCTTTACTAGAAAGGATTAAGAGTTATCAGACTGATGATGAAGAATTTCAAAAGAATATTAAAGCTGTGAATGATGGGAGACTGAGAGAATTTGTGTATGAAGATGGAATTTTGAAATTCGGGAAGAGACTTTGTGTTCCCGATATACCTGATCTAAAAATGGAATTGCTGGATGATTCTCATAGTTCCAATTTCTCTATACACCCTGGGAGCACCAAAATGTTTAGAGATTTGAAGGAACATTTTTGGTGGGACAGTATGAAGAGGGAGATTGCTGATTTTGTGTCAAGATGTATGGTTTGTCAACAAGTGAAAGCTGGAAGACAACACCCTGGAGGAGTCATGCAACCTCTTCCCATACCGGAGTGGAAATGGGACAATATTACGATGGACTTTTTCATGGGGCTACCAAAGACTCCTAGAAGGAATGACACAATATGGGTTATTGTTGATCGTCTTACCAAGTCAGCACATTTTCTTGTTATAAGAGAAGATCTACCACTAGAATGTCTAGCAAGACTATATATTAATGAAGTTGTGAGGCTTCATGGAGTACCCCTATCGATTGTTTCTGATCGTGATCCCCATTTTACATCAAGATTCTGGAAGAGTCTTCAGAAATCCCTGGATAGTGAACTTCATTTGAGCACTTCCTACCACCCTCAGACAGATGGACAATCAGGACGGACTATTCAAACCTTAGAAGACATGTTGAGATCTTGCTCACTTGACTTTCAGGGTATGTGAGATCATTATTTACCTCTGGTAGAATTTTCCTATAACAATAGCTTCCATTCGAGTATTCAGATGGCACCATATGAAGCGTTGTACGGAAAGAGATGTCGCACACCAACCTGTTGGGATGACGTTGGTGAAAGAAAACTTTTAGGTCTAGAACTGGTGGAGGAAACGATGGAAAAGGTGAAGGTAATCCAAAATCACATCAAAGCAGCTCAAAGTAGGCAGAAGAGCTATGCCGATAATCGAAGGAAGGATTTGAAATTTCAAGGTAGTGATCATGTTTTCCTGAAGGTATCTCCATGGAAGGGAGTCATAACTTTGGTAAGAAAGGTAAATTGAGTCCCAGGTACATCGGACCTTTCGAAATTCTATAACGAATTGGGGCTGTAGCTTACCGATTGGCAATGCCGCCAAGTCTCTCCAAAGTTCACGATGTGTTCCACGTATCTCTGTTGAGGAAATACATGCCTGACCCAACACATGTACTCACCTATGAGGAGTTAGAATTGGAACCTGATCTTTCTTATTGCGAAGATCCCGTCAGGATTCTTGATACAAGAGAACAAGTACTGAGAAACCAGACGACGCGTTTAGTAAAAGTTTTGTGGAGAAACCATAAGATGGAAGAGGCAACGTGGGAACCCGAGGAACTTATGATGAAGAACCACCTGGGTCTTTTCATGTGATAAGTATTCTAGAAATTTTGAGGATGAAATTATTTGAAGGAGGGGAGAATGTAACACCCCAAGCTTCTACGGTACGCTTCTCTTTGAATAATGTGATAGCATGTGTTGTACGCAACACCGAGTTCTAACACACCATAACCAATCAAACTAGCCGTTATGAATAGTAATACCTACTTTTTGAAATTATATATATTTTATATTTTAAAATGGACTTCATTTTTGGATTCGGAATATCGAATTTATCTTAAGGTGAGATTTTGGTACTTTTCGGATAACTTTAATATTTTGATGAATAGTAAATATTACTAAATTTTAATTAAAAACAACTTTTTTAATAAAAATAATTAATAGTGATAAATTATTAATTTGAGTGGTTTTAAAGTATATTTAGAATATATTTTTACCATTTAATACAGTGTTTGTCATTGGACATAATTTTACAATTAAACCAGACATAAACAAGTGTCAATCTTTTGATAGTTATTATCTCTTAAAAGCACGCTTTTTTGTTTTAACAACGAGAATTAATTTTAAATTAATTTCTGCCACTTATGTGTTTTGAATTTGGAAAAATGGATTCCATATTTGGAATCATGATTTTCAAATTTTGTAAATAGGTAACTTTTATTTTTAGATATTTTGAATAATTTTTCGGTAAATATTTTATTTACCATGGTTAAAGGGTAAATCTGGTAAATAAGGGTTAAAAAAATAATATTATAATAATACTAAATTACCCTAAAACATGTCCTAGCCTTATTGGTTGATACATGTTCGACCATAGGAATCTTTGGGTCGATTTTGGGACCCCATAAAGCCACTTGTAGGTGATAGGGACACTTAATTTTAATTATGTTAAAATGAATACAAAAATGACACAAGCATATATCTTTTAGAAAATTTTTTTTAAATAGGGTTATATATGTTGGATTTTAGACTATAAATATTAATTAGAAAGCTAAACCGATTTCCTACATAATGATAGTTTATTTATAATTTTTAGAGATTACATAAGTTAATTTATTTATGGCACAATGATGATGCAGTAATTACCATAATAGTGAAAATTTAAAATAATTGATATTATAAATACCCAAATAAATATAATTTGAGACTTTTAATGAATTAAAATAATTTTCTAGGATAATATGACATATTAGTATTGATTTAATTAACTTTTTTCGAAGTGATAATTCTGTTATAAGCTTCAAAAAAATCAACTATTGAATAGTGTCAAAATTGACATAAAAGAGTTTTTAAAACAAATATTATATTATTAATTGATATTAAATTCCTAAAAATCTAAGGTTCGGCCAAGAGACTTATCTCATAATAGGTGTATCATTAATGGACCACTTGGGGGTCTCTTATATTTATATAGTAAGTTTATTAACCATATAATATAAAAATACAAAGAGACATTGTAAAAGTGAAACTAATTAACTTAGAGTTAATACTTAAAGATAAGGTTAATATAAGTACCCAAACCTGTCTAAATTCTATTGGTTGAGTGGTTTTAGACCCATAACCACCTTAACATTTAAATAATAAACTTTGGAGCCATTAGAAACCGAATATGAATTTATTATAAATTAATATTTCTAGCTTTTCCAAAGGTGCCCCTCACCCCTTTTATAAAAGGGAACTCCTCCTTATCATTTCTTCACACCTTTAAAGCCTTTGGGTTCGGCCAAACTCTGCCCAAATACTCTCCCAACATACCTCACTACAACCTAGAGGCCTTAGTTTGATCCGAAAGCCAACCTAAGGAGCCATTTTGATCAAATCAAAAGGAAGAACCCGAAGAAGAGGTAATGATTTCACCACCCTTTTCCAAGTTCCTTTCTTCTTCCACTTCTTCTTCCTTTGTTGTTACCATTCTAAAATAATAACTCCAGTATCATATATATACTTTTATGTTATTATAAATATGGTACAACCATATTCAATATTCTATCAACCCTTTGAATAACATATCACCATACGTGCGTACGTACGACTTACCGTCTCCACGTCGTGGTGTAATTGTTATTCAATATATTATTATTTGGATGGGTATAATAATGATGTGTAACTCATGTAAATAATAAATATAGCATGTTAATGATTATGTATATATGATATACCATCCATTTATATATTATTTTAATATCAAAAGAATGATATTATCGCTCGTGCGTACGTACGGACTACTGTCTCCACGAACGCGATGAGATTCATTCTCCATCGTATCCATTCAAGTATAATTATCATTTGATGATTTAAAAATGATGTTTAAGGACTTGATATCATTCTGGATATGAATAATATATAACCTATCAATTACAAACATGACTTATGTAACAAAACATTTAAAAGAAAACAAGTAAGTTAACACCCGAAACAACGATAATACTAAGATATTATTAACAAATCAATGTTAAAAGATCATATATGATATCATATTAATGTATATGATTATTGTATAATTTAATAAAAATTATTTCACCACTATACAGGAGGTTTACCTACCCCAACCAAGGAAAAGTACAAGGTAAGGGTTTATTTCACAGTCTCTTCATTATCCGAGGTTGTTTATACGTAATAATCTACTGGGATCTCTTTAACATCCACATCCATGTTTCTTAAAAATGTATTTCAAAACATTTTTACTATTTAAATGAATATGGGTTAAATTCATTTATACACTTGTTTGACTTTTTATAAGTGGTTTATAAAAGAATCTTTCCATTTTTTTCCAAACAAGGTGCTTTTTAACCTTTTCGACAGAATTAAGGTAAGAATGTTTTTTTAACTTATACGGAGGGTGCGGTTATTTTCCACCGTTATAAAATCGTTGAAGCTTCCCTTATAATCTTATAAGAATATTTTCAAAGAAAATGTTTTATTTTATAAATATATGACTCTTAAATGATTTCAAAATAGAAAGAGATATTTCTCTAAAAAGAGTTTTGATTTCATCTATGTCGACATCCTTTGATGGATTTTACGATTATTTGAAGTTGATTTATTATGATACAAAACTTCTGTATTGTATTGAAGGTTTTGTGATACGTTTGAATGTGGATGTGCTATTTTTATACCATTCATAGTTTATGGTGAAAGTATTGACATTTCGTATGCTAGTTTTAATACGAATGTTTATGTTATGTTTAAACCTTTTCATATGGGAATGCATTGGACTTAATATGTGACGGGTGGAGCCCGCTATAGCTCCTCGATGCATCGGTAGGTATCATGAGACAAACTAGTTTCTTGGCACAAGGCCTTGGAAAAATCTTATTTGTAGTCTTGACACGAGGCCTTGGCTATGTGGTTATGATAGTCTGACATAATGCATTCCATCATTATGAAAGTGGTTATTGATATTGCATGTGATTATTCGATTAGTAGAATATCCATGTGAATAAGTAAATGGCATTATTTCATTTTATTTTTTCCATACTATGTTGAAGTTCAAGTTTAAAAGGCTTTTGTTTTAGTTATACATTGCCTTAAATGTTTATTCTTATTTATGAAAGTTTCCGCTATATTGTTATCCTTACTGGGCATTTGAGCTCACCCCTTTTCTATGTTTTATTTTTCCCAGGAAGTGAAGAAGTAAATTATGAATGACCTGCAGGGATATTATGAGGGGATAATAGTGTGGATTATGGAGACAATATGTTGTTGTAGTAGTTTTTCACTTCATGATGTAATGTAAAACTTTATGAATATATCTAGTGTTTCCAAGGCTACTAAACCAATCGGTCTTTCAAGATTTGATCTTTTTTGTGATTATGCCAATGTTATGTAATAATGCACCGACTCTGGGTAACTGGGGTCGGGGCGTTACATTAACTCTTATTTTATCATCCATATCTATTTTTTCCTACATGGAATCCTAGTATGGGTTATCTTGGGTGACCTTTATACCTCTCTTCCTTCCTTTTAAAGTGATAGTTTTATTGACTCTTTTTCTGATGTGGGACTTTCCATTATATTCTCAAGCCCAATTTAAAAAAAAATGCGAGGACACAATTTATTGAAGTAGGGGAGAATGTAACACCCCAAGATTCCACGGTATGTTTCCCTTTGAATAATGCAATGACATGCATTGTACGCAACTTCGAGATTCTAACACACCACAACCAATCAAACTAGCCATTATGAATAGTAATACCTAATTTTTGAAATTATATAAATTTTATCTTTCAAAATGGACTTCATTTTTGGATTCGGAATATCGAAATTAGCCTAGGGTGAAATTTTGGAACTTTTCGGATAACTTTCATATTTTGAGGAATAGTGAAAATTACTAAATTTTAATTAAAAAAACTTTTTTAATTGAAATAATTAATAGTGATAAATTATTAATTTGAGTGGTTTTAAAGTATATTTAGAATATATTTTTACCATTTAATACAATGTTGGTCATTGGATGTAATTTCACATTTAAACCAGACATAAATAAGTGTCAATCTTTTGATAGTTATTATCTCTTAAAAACATGCTATTTGTTTTGACGACGAGAGTTAATTTTTAAATTAATTAATGAAACTAATATGTTTTAAATTTGGTAAAATAGACATATTTTTTGAATTCATAATATCAAATATAGCATAGGCCTAATTTTTGGTATTTTTCTGGAAACTTTCATTTTTTGATGAATAGTGAAACCACTAAGTGAGGTAAAAAACTGAATTTTTCATAAAACTTAATTTTACCGCTTTTGTGAGTGGAATTTTGAAAATCCGAGAGAATCGGTTAATATCAAGGATTAAAATATGGTTCAGTGAGATGAAAATAATTTTTGGTGAATAGTAACATTTTACTTTTATTTACCACGGTTAAAAGTAAATAGGGTAATTAAGGGTAAAAATGATATTAATATTACCATAACACGTGTCCTAATTCTATTAGACAAGTGTATCTCGACCAAAAACAACCTTAGGAGTAAAATATTATCATTTAGGTCCACTTGTATTATATTAGGACATTTATTATTATATAATTCAAAGAAGTGTTAAAAGAGTTAAAATCAATGTTTATTTACTAAAACATTTTTAATATAAAGTTATACATAAGATAAATTCAATTGTAAATATTCATTAGAAAGATAAAATGATTTCATACATAATGGTAATTTATTTATAATTTTTAGACATTAAATAAGTTAATTTATTTATGACACAATGGTGATGCAGTAATTACCTAATTAATGAAATATTAAAATAATTGATATTATAAATATCACAATAAATGTAATTTGAGACTTTTTATGAAGTAAAATAATTTTATAGGATAACATGACATGTTAGGATTTATTTAATTAACTTCTTTTGAAGTAATCATTCTTTTATGATTTTTAAAAAAATCAATTATTGAATAGGGTCAAAATTGACATATAAGAGTTTTTAAAACAAATATTATATTATTAATTTATATTCAATTCCTAAAAATCTAAGGTTCGGCCAAGAGATTTATATCCTGATAGGTGTATCATTAATGGACCACTTGGTGGTCTCTTGGATGTATATAGTAAGTTTATTAACCATATAATATAAAAATACAAAGAGACATTGTAAAAGTGAAACTAATTAACTAAGAGTTAATACTTAAAGATAAGGTTAATATAATGACCCAAACCTGTCTAAATTCTATTGGTTGAGTGGTTTTATACTCATACCGACCTTAAAATTTAAATAATCCACTTTTGAGCCATTATAAACCGAATATGAATTTATTAAAAAAATAATATTTTAGCTTTTCCAAAGGTGCCCCTCACCCCTCTTATAAAAGGGCACTCCCCCTTCTCATTAATTCACACCTTCAAAGCCTTTTGGTTCGGCCAAAACCGGCCCAAATACTCTCTCTACTTCCCTCACTTCATCCTAGAGGCCTTATTTTAGTCATAAATCCATCCTAAGGAGCCCTTTTGATCATATCAAAAGGAAGAACCCGAAGAAGAGGTAATGATTTCACCACCCCTTTTCAAGTTCTTTTCTTCTTCCACTTCTTCTATCTTTGTTATTACCATTATAAAATAATGAATCCATTATATCCTATATACTTTAACATTATTATAAATATGGGACAACCATATTCAGTATTCTATCCATCCTTTGAATGACATGTCACCATACGTGCGTACGTACGGCTTACCGTCTCCATGTCATGGTGTAATTGTTATTCAATATATTATTATTTGGATGGGTATAATAATGATTTTTAATTCATGTAAATAATAAATATAAAATGATAATGATTCTGTATATATGATATACCATCCAATTATATATTATTTTAATATCAAAAGAATGATATTGTCGCTCGTGCGTACGTACGGACTACCGTCTCCACGAACCCGATGAGATTCATTCTCCATCGTATCCATTCAAGTATAATTATCATTTGATGATTTAAAAATAATATTTAAGGACTTGATATCATTCTGGATATTAATAAGATACAACCTATCCATAACAAACACGGCTTACGTAACAAAGAATATAAAGGAAAACGAGTAAGTTAACACCCGAAATGACGATAATACTAAGATATTATTAACAAATCAATGTTAAAAGATCATATATGATATCATATTAATGTAAATGATTCTTGTATAATTCAATAAAAATTATTTCACCATTATAAAGTAGGTTAAACTACCGTCTACCAAGGAAAAAGTACAAAGTAAGGGGTTTCATATCTCACTTTTAATTTCGTGAGATTTCCATTGTTCACCACTTATTTATTGCATGTGGTGTGTGTACTGACCATAATTGTATTCATTGTGAAATATAATATAATTTATGTATATTTAAATCATCATTGTATGATCCTTCTTTCATGGCTGTATGTTTCATAATTTACCAAATCGATAAGGGAATTTGAAATTTCAATTTCCACTCATTCGACTTTACGCATACTTCATTGAGTAATTTACTCCAAGATTATGTGTAGAATCCCTATTCATTTTATTATGTCATAAATTCCACACCCCTTTATGTGGATATACTTTTGATACACATAATCACTCCATTGATAAATTATCAGTTCATCGGTATGAACTTGATAAGAGTAATTTTTACTCAATCTCGATTTGTTGAGATAAACATCCAATTCATTGGTGTTGTTTTTATAGGAATATGTGTGAATTCGATATGATTGATTTACACTAAATATCCAATCATATTGAGTGTATTTATATTTGTCACACATAATTATGTCATTGATTTATCCTTAACCTAACGATATGGACTTTATAAGAGAATTCATCTCAATTTACATTCCATTGAGACTTCTTTGTTGTTATACACCAAATCACTTTTATATGGTATATATAATGTACTTTGACATAGTATATCATGAATCCCTTTATTATCATGACATTATAAAGTTTTGATTTCCTCAATTATTTGTATTCAATTGTCTCTCTTTTGTTTAGAAACTCTAACTAAAATACATTTTTAAGTGTTTTAAAGATTTATTATTCTAAATATTTCTCATTAATGTCCATGTTTTAAAAATGGTTTTAAGAATTTATTTATATGGACATTAAAGTTTTAAAATTACAATTACTTTTAAAAGTTTAAAAGTGGTATGAGACACTTTTATTCAAAAATCTATTTTTAAATGGTATCTTTCCAAATAGTGTGACTTTTAAATGATGTCTAGAAAAAGGGTGATATTTCTCTCAAATAGTTTTGATGATTATTTTCATATATGTCAATATCCTTCATTATTCTCGATTGAGGTTAATCTTTTACAATATAATCTTCCATATTTTATTGAATGAGTTATGGTTGACTGTGGATGTACTATTTTTATACCATTCATGGTTTGTGAGTAAAGTATTGACATTTCGTATGCTAGTTTTAATACGAATGTTTATGTTATGTTTCAACTTTTCATATGAGGAATGCATTGGACTTATTATGTGATGGGTGGAGCCCGCTATAGCTCCTCGATGCATCGGTAGGTCTCATGAGACAAACTAGTGTCTTGTCATGAGGCCTTGACAAAATATTATTTGTAGTCTTGGCACGAGGCCTTGGCTACGTGGTTATGATAGTCTGGCATTATGCATTGCGTCATTATGAAAGTGGTTATTAATATTTTCGTGTGATTATTCGACTAGTATAATATCCATGTGAATAAGTAAATGGAAATATTTTATTTTATCTTTTCCATATTATATTGAAGTTCAAGTTTAAAAGGCTTTTGTTTTAGTTATACATTGCCTTAAATTTTTATGTTTTTTTATAAAAGTTTCCACTATATTGTTATTCTTACTGAGCATATGAGCTCACCCCTATCAATGTTTTATTTTTCCCATGATGTGAATAAGTATTTTATGAATGACCTATAGGGATAGTATGAGGGGATATGAAGACAATATGTTGTTGTAGTTTTTCTCTTATTGATTTAATGTAAACTTTATGAATATATCTAGTGTTTCCAAGGCTACAAAACTAATCAGTCTTTCGAGACTTGATCTTTCTTGTGATCATGCCAATGTTATGTAATAATTCACCGACTCTTGGTATCTAGGGTTGGGGCGTTACATATACAGAGTTGCTTTGGCCTAGTATCAATGGAAATGACATACCCTCTAATTATTAAATGTATGGTTATCTCTTCTATAGTGAATTTGACTACTCTTAATCCTCATTTGAAGCCTTGTTCCTTGTAATATGTCTAGTACATCTTCAATTTTTTAGGTGGCCTGAAGGCCTTGTGATGGCTCGAAGGCCCTGAGGTGGCCCCAAAGCCTGACTGGCCCAAAGGCCTTGGGTAGACCGATTTGATTTCAGGTCTCTTGGAGGCACTTTCCAATTCATCACCAACTGGGCTGAGGATCATATGTGCTCAAAATATACAATCTCTATAAAACTGTTAAATTTTCTAGAATTAATCCATTTTTAGAATTAAGCTAAAAAATCAAAAGAATCCAAAATTGATCAAAATAAGATCAAATTTATAAATTGGAAGGATTTAAATAATTGAAAAACATATAAATAATTATTAAAATATTATTTATATCAATAATATTTTATATTATTTTATTAAACATACCAATACTATAATAGATCTAATATTTAGATTTTTTAAGTAGATTTTAGCATAGCAGTGCTGTTCCAAATGCATTTAAAAAATATCATTTTTTCAGGTATTGGGATCTATTTTCATTGAATTTGTGATGTAATTTGGAAATATTAAAAATAATCCTTTAGTGTTTATGTATTTTATATAAAGGAATCATTTTTACTCTATGTAAACCCCCATATCTCATGCTATTTTCTTACCCATTTATTACCATTTCCTATTCAGTCATTCAGTTTCCAAACAATGAAGTGGTGATAGTACTACACAAGCTTTTATAATCACCATAGCTGCAAGATAAAGTGATAGATACACCTTAGGGGATCTGTCACTTAGAAAATGTTTTGTAAATATCCATTTCTGAAATAAGTTATAAGGTAAGAGAAATATGTTTTCTATAAACTTGTATTTCAATGTTCACTAAAACTATTTTATTTCAAGGTATTTTTTATTAAAATTATATTTTTATAAAACCCTATTTATAGGGATGATTGTTTTAAGAGTTTCATTTTATTTACTTCATCATATGTATTCTTATATTAAATATTTAATTCTTAAAATTCCCATTTTAATTTTTAAATGTGTTCCTTATAAGGTAATTTTTATTTCTAATTTCTAAGATGGTTTTAAAGTATCAATATTATTATTTTATATATGAAATTATCTTTTAATTCCATGGATTCCATTCATTATTATATATATTGTATAAATATTCACTATATTTCTCATTAACAATCGATATATGTTATAAAAATCATTTTCTTAATTTTAATTTCTATGATTTAATTATAAGTGTTTTACCTAAATTTTAGGTTGTTTCTAAATCTTTTAGAACGTATGGATTTTTTCTTCAGGTGATCTATGTAATTATTTACCCCCTTGAAATTAATTTACTTATATATATATATATATATTGAAATGTGATTTGAATAGAATTATAATGATAAAGGGAATATTTTAAAAATGTTTGACTTATAAATTTGGAACATGCATATGGTGAATAATGATTTGGGATTATAAGAGATCCCATAGCCTCAAGAGAATTTTTTCCTCAAAGCGATGGTTCGCCCTTTAATATTTTAAGTGTCGTCAAGGTTTTATTAATCTTTTACAAGTATAATTAAATTCAAAATAATGTATGTTTCAATTAAAGGAATCATTTTTCAATATTCAAATGATAGTTTTCTAAAGTACCCACTTTCTCATTTAATAAATTTTGAAATATATTTACCCAATATTATTTTAATTTTAAAAGTGTAATTTTATGCTTTATAATCAAAGTAGTTTGACTTTACATGATTTTTTTACATTAAGTAAGTTTAAAAATTATTTCAAAAATAGATTTACATTCTATTTTAAAACCCTTACTGACAAATTTTTTGATCACCCCGTGTTTTAAAAATGATTTTTCATAGGTATAGTGATGAGTATAAGATAAATAGTGAATGGTACCGATTAAGAATATAGGTCGAGTGAAGATGAATAATTGTTCATAACATTATGTATTATTAGTATAAACACTGATATATATTAAGGTTTTATAATCCTACAAAACTCTAGATCAAAATAATCCTCAGACTTTATAGTTTTTAAGTGATGTTTAATATTTTTTAAAATAAAAAAAAACAAATATATATTCAATGTTTATGGAAATTGATCTAGGAGTGTAGGTTCAAGGTTGATACAACTAGTATTAGAGGAAAAGTTTAGATTACATTTGAAATTTTCAGGTTTTTCGGGTTAAGAAGAGATATTTCTACCCTTGTTTTCCTATTTTGGGAGGATCTTAGAAAATCCGTTGGACTATATTTTTAATTTTTGACATATTTGAATGCTCTTTTATAGGGGAAAAATTATGATTAGTACTTTATAATCTTCAACATAAATATAATATCTAGTTAATTATAACTAATAATAATAATAATAAAATTGTTCCATGATTAAATTTGGAATTTAAAATTTATCATGTTACAAATGTTATGTATTATTAATAGATTAAAGATTTATTTTGATATGTAAGGAAGGAAATGTCATATGAATTTATTATCCTTTCTTGATGATGTGATTGTAATAATTAATATTAATTAATTCTTAGATAACTTTGAAACTTTTTAAAACATTTTGGTTAATTTTAGAAAAATATAAGAATATATAATAACTCTTCCATACCTCAATATTTTTGAGGATCATGGATTTTATATTAACATATATTATACTCAAAACTTTTTAACCTTGGTCAAAGAGGGAAGTACTACCAAGGTATTTTCAAACTCTTTAATTTAACTAAAACTTATGAAACACTTCGTTATTTTGAAGAAGTTGTGAAATAGGGAGACCTATATGGATCCTATATGCATCTGATTTAATTTTTTTTCAAAAAATATTTTTTGATATTTTATAAAAACCTCATTTTGGAAATTTCAAAACTGTCTCTATTCTATTATTTTATAAATACCAAGTTCAAATAGATGTTTTCAAATTATACATTAATAAAACTCTTCCAAATATTTACTTATGTTTACATAAATCTGATCTAAACTTCACTAGTTGAATTTGGATAAATGAAATAAAATATTTTGAAAATATCATAACATACCATTGCACCTCATAGATCCTTTCTATTCATGACTGACACTAATGGAGGTGTTGAAGAATTTCGGGAAAGGTATGATTTGTTTCACGGAAATTATTAAAGGTAAATTTAATGTTCTATAAAAATAATGGAATGATGGTTCATTTGTGGGAAAGATTAACCATAAGACTTTAAATTATGAGAATCGAGAATCATGATTTCTTTTTCTATAATAAAAGAATTACGAGGTTGAAATTACTGTTAGGTGTGTTGAATGATTCATCTATTTTTTTTATTTTTATGAATTATACAAGTCTTATAAACTTAAAACTAGATTAATTACATTTTATTGAAAATAATACATCAACCCAGATTTAACAACAGGAATGCATATCCCAAAAAAAATTCGGTTACCAACCAGGGAGCTGAGAATACTAAAATTATAATGATCATTAATAATAAAATAGAAAAATATAAAAAAACATGATAACAAAAAAATCACATTCCACTTCGTTAATATTTTCCATGAGGATGAATCCACATGAAGATATGAGACTAAGATTATAGAGTAGAGGAAATATGAGAACCAGCCTTATGAGTGAGAAAAATAGAATGTGTAAGTTTTTGGATTATGAAAATATTTTTTTATGGGGGTATTTAAAGAATTGGGGATATGACCTTTCTATGATATTTGTTTTAGCTTAAAATATGATTGCTATGAGATCATTACAATAACTTCATAAGTAAAAGATAACGATATGAATAAATATATTATTGATATAAAAATAGTTTGTTTGAATGTTGTCTATAAAGGTAGATAATGGAAGATCAGTTCCAAATCAACCAGAATAGATTTATAATCACTATAAAGGAATATTTGATATAAAAATCATATTTATCTTTACATATTTTTAGCACAAAATCCTATATTTTTCAAGAAAGAACAATTGTAACTATTTTTGTTTTAATAGCCTAACACACACACAGAGAAATATATTAATATTTTTGTTACAAAATTTATTATTTTGAACCCAAAGTTTACTATAATTTAATATAATTATGATATTATGATATCTATTAATTAAATTAAAAATTAATTTGAGTTATTTTACTTATTAAAATAAATAAATAATTATGTTTAAAATAGGTATACATATACAAAGATTTTAATAATATTATAGTAAAAATTAAATTATAATATATTAAATATTATTTTAAAGATAAGTGAGATATATTAAATTTAAAAATATATATAAATGGAGGAAAATTTTCACTCTATTAAACTCTTGGTTTTACAGAACCACCTCTAGTGATATGATTAAACATGTATAGCTGTATATATTTTAATATCAAGGAAAATGATTCGTCATTGAAATTATATCATGATATTCATGTCTAGATCATTATTTGACACCTTCCTTTGATAATAAAATTATAGGAATATATATTTATACATATAATGATATATTTTATATTAAACCCACAAAACCTTCCCAAAAACCATTTTATAATGATAAATTCCTTATGAAAAACTTTCTCAAGTAGACCGTTTGCTGCTTTTTTATCTTTCAAGAGCATTGTAAAATATGCTTGGTTCATTATCTTATGTATGTATAAAGATATATATAGAAATATATTTCTTATCAATATATATAATTCATCATGAAAACTATACCTTGAGGATTGATTGTGGATCTAATTTGGTTCTTCGTTCATCGTCATCGTCATCGGTTTACACCAGTGGAAACGATGAGGATTATATATATATAATACTATATTTTGTATTGATATATATATATATATATAAGTATTTCATAAATCAGATATCTTTCATCATAGGTGTTTTCTTCAAGCATCGTAAATAACCCTCTATTCATCTTTCATTGTATGCGTATACATTATAATTCGTTAAATGCTACCCATTTTTTTATCTTCCTTGAGTGTCATCATCGATGAATTATTCATTGGAATAAACTAAAAATAATTGAATTATATATATATATATATATATAATTAGTGTGAAGTCTCTTAGTATAGTTTTAATTTTAGAATTATATCATTTACAAAGTTATATGACGGGACTTTAGATTATTTTATTAAACATCAAAACACTAAAATCAAACGAATATTTATAAAATTTTAAGTGGATTTTAGCATAGTAGTGAAATGTAAAATTAAATTAATGAATATCATTTATTATCTGGCTTTAGTAGTTATTTAGGTTGAACTTTTGATTCAATTTGGAAATATAAAAAATAAGCCTTATTTGTTCAAATATTCTATATAAATGCATCATTTTTACCCTATGGATACCCCCACATCCCATTCTCTTTACTAACTTGTTTTTTTCCATTTCCTATTCAATCCTTCAGTTTCTGATTAATTTAAGTTGTGTTAACACTACATAGCCTTATGGAATCATTTTAGATTTGAGAGATAATGAGAGTTAAAGCTTAGGGGATCTGTCACCTAGAAGAGGTTTGGTAAATATCTATCTATAATATAAGTTGTAATGTAATGGAAAATTATTTTCTATAAACTTACTTTCCAATTTTCTCTAAACCCCTCTTATTTTAAAAGATTTTTTTTACTAAACATCTATTTTTCCCAAAACCCTCTTTATAGGGGGATTACTTCTAAGAATTTTATTTTATTTATTCCTCAAAAGGCATTCTTGTATGAAATATTCACTTCTTAAAATTACCATTATAAATTATTATTTTTTTCTTATAAGAGAATTTTTATTTACGATTTCAAATATGGTTTTAAAGTGTTAAAATTATTGTTTTATGTATAAAATTATCTTTTGAATCCATGGATCTTATTCATGATTATATGTATTGTATGTATAATAACTATAATTCTCATTGAGGTTCCATATATTTATTAAAAACAATTTTCTTAAGTTTATTATTACTAATTTAATTTTAAGGGGTTTCCATGAATTTTAGGTTGTTTCTAAATCTTTTTCAAAGTATGGATGTACACGTCAGGAAACCTAGGTAATTATTTTACCCCTTTAAATTAATTTACTTTTATATAGTGATTTTGAGAAGGTATTTTAATCTAATTATAATGAGAAATGCAATATTAAAAAAATTATTTATAAATTCAACACTTGGGTATTGTGAATAATGATGAGGGATGGGAAGTGAAACTACATCCTTAAGGGGGTTTTTTCTTCAAAGTGATGGTTTTCTGTTCAATATTCCAAGTGGCCTCAAGGTTTTCTTAATGTTTTTAAAGTATCATTAAATTCTAAATAGTTTATTTTCATTTTAAATAAATATGTTTTTATTATTCAAATGATTGTTTTCTAAATATCCCTCTTTATTCATTAATGAATTTTGAAGGCTCTTTACCAAATTTTCTTTTAATTTTCAAAGTTTTATTTTATATTTTAATCTAAAAGTAGTTTTTCTTTAAAATAAAACATTACACTTTATGGAAGTTTACAAATTATTTTAAAAAGATATTTCCATTCTATTTTAATAACCCTTACTGAGAAAATTTGTGATCACACCATGTTTTAAAAATAAAATTTCACTAGTATAGTGATGAGTATATGATCAATGGTTAGTGGTATGTATTAATAATCTAGCTCGAGTAAAGATAGATAACTTTTTTACCATTATGTATTTTTATAATAATCTGTGATATATATTAACATTTCCAAATCCTCCAAAACTCTATAACTAAATGATCCTGAGACCGTATATATTTCAACTGATGTTTAACAATTTTATTAATAAAAAACAAATATATATACAGTGTTTATGAAAACGGATCTGGGAGTGTGAGTTCGTAGTTGTTATAGTTGGTATTAGAGGAACTTTTTAGATAACTTTTAAGATTAGAATGTTTTTTAGGGTTAATAAGAGATCTTTTCCCTATAGTTTTTCTATTTTGAGAGGATCCCATAAAATTCTGAGGACTTTATTTTGAATTTTGGATATATTTAAATTCTCTTTTATAAAAAAAATATGGGTAATAAATTATAGCGTTTTTCATACATATTATATTTAGTTAATAAATAATAATAATAATAATAATAATAATAAATTCCTTTTAATTTAAATTAGTAATTTAAAATTTATCTTGTTACATATGTTATATATTTTTAATATATTGAATAATTATTTCAATATTGAAGGAATGGTATCTCATGTGACATTATTATCCCTTCAATATGATGTGCTTGTAATAATTATCACTAGGTCATGATCAAATGACTTTGAAACTTTTTACGAAATTCATGTTACTTGAAATAATCTCTATCAAATATCAAACACCTCTCCCATAAATCAATATTTTCATGGATCATGGTTTGTCTATGAATAAATCTTATACTCTCAACCTTTTCAACATTCTCTATAAGGAAATTAATACTATAAATATTTTGAAATTATGCATATCATTTGAAACTTATGAATCACTCAGTGATTTTTAAGAAGTTTTGGAATAGGGAGACCTCCATACAACCTATATGTATCAAATTTTTTTTTCAAGAAATATTACTAATATTTTTAGGAAAATTACATTTGGAAAATTTCAAAACTGACACTGCTATAATATTCTATAAATATCATGTTCAAACTTATGTTTTGAAATTATATTATATATTAGGTGCTTGGGGGTACAATTACATTCAAACACACACACACCACACACACAAACCAGAAAGGAAGGCCATAGACCCATAAGGTGATAAACCACTCATGCATTTATTTATTATCAGTACACGGCCCATAGGCCCAATGAGTATTAAACCCATTACAACCTAATATTGTATAAATTCTAGCATACTCACCTCTTCCTAGTCCACATGTTATAGCCATCCACACACTGCACTACTGATGGAGCTATTTCATCACTCCCTCACAATTATTTTTACTTCCTCCTATTTAGCTTCACTCAAAAACTTCCATCGGTGATAGAACCACACACCCATAATCCTACTGTTCATCTAGACTTCACTACCAATAGAATCATGCATAAGTCATGTCGTCCAGCCTTCGCAGCTCATGTTCACCACCACCTTCCCATTACAGCTATAACCATAACCTCACCAATTAGTGGATGCCTTTACACCGCCAATAAACCATCATGATGTCACCAACACCTGATTCAAAACCATCATGCATTCACCTTCACCACTCTGGGCCACCTCCCTTCATAGTTTCACCCAAATGGTGGATCAACCACTACCCAAAACTTCCCCACCACGGCCCACCGACAGAAGCCATATCCAATATACACCATGGTCAAATATGGAAAGAAATCCCCAAATATGGGTTAACCAAGTTGTGATCCCTGAAATGATACAGGATTACAGGGTGTGTTAACCACTCAAAAACAACCCCAACAACATGTTTTGAAATTATACACTAATATTTTCCTTTTATGTATTTTTTTATTGTTTACACAAATTTGATCCAAAATGTACTAGTTATATTTGGATAACAGAAAATTTAATGGCATTTTTTTATTAGAAGACTTTATAATATTTCAAATAATATTTAAAAATCTTTTCATAGAGTTTTCATGGGATTTAGTGGGTAGAATATCCTAGATATGATGATATCAAAAATATTAAATATATTATATCATGAGTGAATGTTTTTCATAAATAATGGTATAACTCATGAACAAAGTCTCAGATCAGAAATATGAGACTACCATTTAGTCCAAACTATAGGTTTTACCCTAGGCATGTCATAGTTTGTTTTCAGTGTTGGGAAATTTTTTAAAGTAAAGTTGTTTGCACAAATAATAAAATAAATAAATAAGTTAATTTATTTGTTATTAAATTTCTATGACCTAATAATATCTTATTTAAAAATATTTTTGAAAAAATCATTTGGTTTTCTACCCAACCCTAGGGATTTAGAGAGATCATGGAGAAGATATAAGGTGGGTGATGATCGGATCACGAATCGAAGATCAGTACCAAGGAGTTCATATTCGCTAAAAAAGTTCATGGATCTCGCCAATGACAAAGTCAATTATTTTTAGTAATAAACTTATCCAAAAAGATGGTAGGGTGGTTGTTTTATTTAGATTACTCTTGTTTTTTTATCCAGTGTTTAATATGAACCAAATGATCTAAAATAATTGGTTCATGGGTTGATGGTTGATTGTAGTTGATAGATTTATATCCCTGTATTATCCTTTTATTGATCCTTTTTAAGTAATCTCTTCATTTGATGTTTTCTATCATCAATGAATTGAGGCTGATCTAAAAACATTTCAAGGTTTATTACTCACATTTATGATTTGTGCATTTCTACCCAAGTTTATCTGACAATCATTGTTGGTATTCTATTTGGCTAGAAATTTAACAAATCCCTAGTGTACGATTGTTGCATAATTGTCCTTTGGCACAATATATCATTATTGTGGGTTCGGGTCTGATATTTATGACAAGTTTATGGTTTGGGATAGTGAAAGATTATTGTGATCAAATTGGGAGACCCTGATTCATGGGTTAGCATATAGTAGAGGCATGGAGTGATGGGATGAGAATCCTGAGGATAAGGGTGACAAAAATCTTTCCATCGATGACAGATCAGGTGCAGTCAACCCCAAATTTTAGGTCCTTAGTGTGATTTGTGATAGATTCAGTGGCACTGGCAGTGTGAGAAAATGATTCATGAAGGTTATGGATTTATGAAAAAATACCAACTATGTGCCACGTAGTTTTTAACAATACACATCATGTAGTTCCATTTGAGTGGCATATAGAGTTTATGCATTGAGTTAAATATCATATGTTGTGTGATCTACTCACTCATCATGTGACCCTTATCCATTTAGATCATTGTGTATAGGGAGTACATGAACATGAATCCAAGTGGAGTTACATGATATGTGTATTGGATATGAATTAGTAGATCGAACAACATGTATAGTTAGTACATACCCATGTGACCATGTGACCCAAACATCATGTATGGTAGAGAACACAATTTGTAATTTGGAAGGTACACAAGCATGAGATGATGACACACACTGAGTCCTAGAATGACCCCAACACACCACGTGATGTGAAATATACCCCATGTATGTTTGGCTAGACTAGATGACACGTTGAGTCCCAACCCAATATCTACATGCCATGTATCTTAAATAACATACTGTGTATTGGGAGAATTTCATATCGTGTGATCCAATAAGAAATGTTCATTTCTAGAATGAGTGATACATGTCATGAACCCTATGGGACACATCTTGTACTCCTTAAAGGGAAGTTTTTGAGGATTTTTTCTTCTATGTTCATCTCTGGTGTGGGCTTGGGTGAGTTCCCTTGTTCCGTTTTAGTGTGGACCTATTTTCCTTAGGTTTTTTCCCTTGTTCCATCCCTAAGAGGGTACAATGTGGAATTATATCATGAGAATAGGATTTTGATCCCCTCTTTGAGATTATTCTCATATAGAGTTTCAATAATCCTTCTATGAGGCTCAAAGTGGGATCCAATATTATATCTCCTTCCCAATGTGGGGTTTGAGGAATTAGTGTGACCAAAATATATGAGAATATGATCCCCTACTTAGTGGGGGTAATCCAGTTAGGGTTTTCGGTGCCCCCCATGGCCTTATGTTTGATCACATATCTATGTATTGACTTCTATTGTATTTTGAAGAGGTTTAGTTCGATCAAGTGCGTATCTCAGATGACCCCTCTCAGTTTCCTCATGTCTTCTACATGGATAGACCCAATGAGTGTGACCTCTATGATGATATCTAGTAGTATAATAATACCTAATGAGTGATACCTTCTAGATGAGTGTCATCATGGATGAAAAAACTCATGGACTGAGTTCACCTAGATGACTATTCCTTATGAGCCTCTAGTTGAATTCTAGGATGGAAGTGAGTTTTTTGACCTCCCCATAAGAATTATATTCTACATTTGAGCATAAATGGATTATTATTTTTATTTTTTATGGTTATAGTCTCATATTTTTATTTTCATGCCTTTATGGTTGAGATAAATACTGTATTGATGCAATGTGTTTTGTGATTTCTAAGTGTCCTACTAGGTCTGTATATAATGAATCCTACATGGCCTCTAACTGAACATGTCATTCCATATTTATATGATAGTATTTTTTGATAGAGTATTAGGTAGACCAGGAGTAGTCGGAGCATATTTGATCAAGCTAGACCTTGGTTCATACTAGGTGTTTCATTTGAAAACCATACCACTATTCTTAGTACGTTGGACTCTTTTGCAGTTTTGGTGGGCTTGTAGTTGAAACTTTATGATTTATATTACTTTTTTTTCACTATAATATGGGATATAAAAGGACTAATGTGAAAACTGAGAAGGGGAGGGGTGAATTAGTGATCTTTTTCTTTTTTAAAATTTCTTATTTCTAATGAAACAACCATAACCTCCTCTTAATGATTTTTAAATTTTCTAAAAACAAGCATCCAAACACAACCACAAGAACAGATGTATTTACAAGGTTTACTACACAACAGGAGTAGCTATTCCTTAGTATGATTTGAAAATAATATAATACCACCCGATCCACTAAAATACAAATATTTTTATGTGGTTACCACAATCATGGAATATATATACACTTTCATTTCACTACGATAAAAAAATTGTGCACGTGCTTTCTACATAGATAAAGATGTAACAAATATTTTCGTAAAAAATTTAGAAACCTTCACAAAAAAGGCTTAGAATTTTTTAATTTTCTTATTGTAAAAACATCAATTTTTCTATTACTGGAAAAAATTTCCCTTTATTACCCACCAGTAAGTAATAACCTATTCAGTCAGTTAGCTATCAATTTGAAAATTTCCTCTAGAAATTCCATATTGAAAGTTTATCCAATTCCCTTTGAAAACTATGCAATTTCCTCATGGAATGTTCATATGATCATACCTAATATGAATGTTTTTCTACTGAGTTTGTCTAATGAACCATGATCACCACTTTCCTATTCATTACCAACTTCCTCTAATTCAACCAAGAGATTCCTTTGGTTGGAAACTTCTTGCATAAACTATGTCAAAAAAAAGTTCATTTTATGTTCTTGTACAAAAATAATTCTAAAAATCATCATATTTTAAACAAGAATAAATTTCACACCCTTAAATTGTAATTTCAACCCTCTATATAGTAACATATGAGAGAGAATAGGTGGGAAAATAAATTTAGTTTCCTGGTTAATAAAAAATCAAAATTCAAAACTTCCTCTCAAACCCATTTCATGATATCTTCTCGAGCTTCTAAATTATTCTTGAAGCTTCAAAAAATAAAAAACAACCACATTATTCTTCAAATTTTATTAACTCCAATGTTAAGGAATTTTTACAAAATTATTTATCATTTCAAGAATCAAAAACTTAATTTATGATTTCTAAGAACATTGAATGATCATATCATCTTCCTCACATTTAATATCTTTACAAAAACTTCTTAAAGAACTTCACTTCACCAAATGTTGTTTGAAAATTATTTCATCAGAATAGTCTAATATTTTCTCTATAAAGTGAGATGATCCAACAAAAACAGCATAGAAACATTTTTGAATTCTTATCCTAAAATGATTATTTTTCCTATACATTGCATTAGAGAACTTCAAATGATGACATCATCTATCCGATGGACTTTGTCTGTTGGGACTTTATCCGATGAAAAAAATATAGTAACACAACTTTTGAACATTGACATCATTTCCTCTTATATTTGTACATATCCATTTAAAAAACTTATGTATATAATGTTTGTTTGATGAAATTTGTACCAGAATTTCATCCTAACATCTTGTAGAAAGTTCAAATTCATAACTTTGTAAATTTTGTTTTCAATACACATTGTATACAACATTTTTTCACTGGTTTTTAATCAAATAATTTGTCCTATTCACCATTCCACATAATTTTTACTTAAATAAATTTATGACCTTTCTATTTTCAAAACCTTAAATTAATTTTTCAACCCAATATTTCTTAAAAAAAAAATCATCTGATGCACTTGAACTAAAACTTAGATATATGAATCTTTCCAAAAAATTTCTTTAACTGATCCAAATGAACATAAGAAAAAATTTTCTAGTTGATTCTATTCATCCGATGTTATTACCTTAGTAGATATCCATATACACTTAAACAAAATTTATTCATGTAGAAAAAATAGATAAAATTTTTGTTCATAAATTTTTTCCCCTTTTCAACCTAATAAAAATATCTCATTCTTTTTCACCTCATTGAATATTTTTCTGATTGTATTTGTACGATGATACCCACATAACTTCATATAACAAATTTTTATATGATGGGATAAGTTTCTCACCCTTTTCTACTAAATTATTAGACCATGAGAACTTTATAACTCATGATGTTGAAAATTGTCAGAATAAAAAATCCTTAATAGATTTTAAATATCCAAATGTTATTTTTCTAGACCATTTGAAAATAAAATTCCAACACAAAAACAATTATTGTTTGACTTTGTTAAGAAAACTTTGTCTAATCCTCATCATCCAAAATCCTCTTTGTCTGATCAAAAATATTAAAATATTTAAAAAGTGATTTTTTTTTGTAAATAAAAGAAAATACAATTATTATAACAAACTCCTTATATCTAGCAACTTCATAACCACATTTATTATACTTGGTCCGAATAATCTATTCTTTTAGATTTTTCTATCATATAAGAATTATAAATCACTAGAACTTTCAAAATCAAACTATGAATCACTTATAGAACAATTATAAGCCTATATGAATGAAATTGATGTCAGAGACAAGAACAATTTAAGGAAAAAACCTTAATTTCCATAATAAGTGACTTAAGAAACTTTTTCCGACACACTTCCATAAACTTGAAAAGTTCACAACTTTTCAAAATTTTCCTTCAAGAACAATGTTTCTTATATCCACATTAATATACTATTAAAACAGTTCAAACATACTGAAATCACAACATACCTATTTTAAATACTATTCCTAAATACATTTATTACTTAAAAGGTTAAGCACATACTAATGGATATATTTGTGGAACATCATTTTTATCCCCCTTTAAAGCACTATCCAAACACAAGATGAAGAGGGGATGGAAATAACATACCTTATTATTGAAGATATATAGTTTGAACACCCATTTTGAACCTAATCTTATAATATTTTTCCTTTGGAAATGGTTTATTGAATATATCATCAAATTCTTCTATTGTAGGAACATAATCCATCTTCAGTTTATTTTTTCCACATTCTCTTTGATGAAGTGATATTAGATATCAATATGCTTTAAAAAATAATGTTTCTCAATATTTTTAGGGAGATTTATATAAATTTGTTAACCAAAACACAAGATTAGGGGTAAATTCACTTCTAATAAAAAAATTTCCAATTATTTATTCATCTACATACGTTGTGTTCCAGCTTGAGTTGTAGACATATACTCAGTTTCAGCTGTACTGAGATTTATAGAATTTTGATTCATTTCAAGAAAAGTTATATAACTTTCCCCAATAATAAAAAATCCACCATATGTGGATCCTCTTTCATCAAAACATCTTTCCTAATCAAAATATATATAACTAAACAAATTACTTTTTCCTAAGTTATCATATTTTATACTGAAATCTATTTTCCCTTTGATGTATCTAAGAATTCTTTTTCCAGCAAAGAGATGAGATTATTTTGGATCACTTTGAAATATCATATGAAAAGTTAAAACATTTAAAATATCTATCATTGAATCCATTAAATATAAAAAAATTCCAATCAACTTCCTAAACTCCTTAGGATCCAAATACTCACTTCACTATATTTATAAAACATAGATCCCACTGAAAATTATGAAAATTATATTTGATTCTTCCATTCCAAACAACCTAAGAGGTTCCTTAGCATACTTCTCTACAGATAAAAAATATACCTTTTCATATTTGAGATTTTTAAGCCAAGAAAATATTTCATTTCTCCCAATATGTACATTTCAAATAACATTTTCACCTCTTCATTAAAATTCTCACAAGTTTCTTCATCATTCCAAGAAAATATTATATCATCAACATTAATGATATGAATGAGGGAAATATATTGATTTTATTGATGTAGAGGTTACTATCAACTCTCCCATTATTAAAGTTAAATTCACTTAAGAATGTATTAAATTTTGATTTCCATGCTCTCAGATCTTGCTTCAACTCGTATAATGCCTTCTTTAACTCACACACACAACTTTTATCATTCCCAATCATGAAGACACAAGGGTTTTTAATATGAACTTCTTTATAAATTTCTCCATTAATAGAATGTTAAATTACACACATCGAAAAAAATTTATAATATCATTGTGCAGAAATATCTAGAAAAATTATGATAGTTTCTAATCTTTCATCTCAAGTGAAAGTCTCATCAAAATCCATGCCTTTAATTTTTTAGTAACTTTACAAACAATTCATGACTTGTTTCTTATCAGTTCACCATATTCATTCTACTTGTTTCAGAACACCCATGTTTTAGTAACAACTATTTTGTTATTTGGTTTGGGTACAAGTTCCCAAGTATCATTATTCTTAATCTGATCTAGTTTTCTATTCATAGCATCAATCCACTCTTGATTAGAAAATTAATTATTAGAATATTTTGTCTTATGATTTGAATATAAGGAAGTATGTGAAACTAAACTTGATTTTCATATGGTTTGAACCTATTTTTATTTATCACCAATGATGCATTGTAATTACACCTTCTTCTTAACATAGTATGAGATGTACAATGTTGTACCTCATCACTAGAAATAGTTGATCCAAAGTCTACATTTTGATGACTTTTTTCACTCTGATCAACTGAAATATCCTCATCTTTCTCATCTTACACATCCATATCTGTTTCTAACACTTTATTATCATATTTTTCAAGAACTTTTATATAAAAATAATCAACTATTTTTCCTTCTTATTTATTAAAACATCTATATCCTCTACTATGATGAGTATATACTAGAAATATTCCATTAACACCTCTATAATAAAACTTATGAATATTTCCACCTTTTATTTATATAAAGCATGGATTGAAAAACACCCTTAAGTGATTCAAACTTGGGGTTTCATTGTAGAAAATTTCACAAGGAACCATATCAGAGATTGATATATGGAAACATTAATTCTGAATATAAAATAATATTTTAATCGCTTACTTCAAAAAATAATTAGAAGTATCATGCTTGATCAACATTGTTCATCCCATTTCCACCAGTCTTTTGTTATTTATATTAGAAACACCATTTTACTATGATGTGTATGGTGCAATAAACACATGAATAATACCATTTATTTCATGTTAATTTATGAAATATTAATTTTAATATTCACTACCATTATTAGTTCATAACTTCTTCCCAGAATTTCCACATTATTTATTTACTCTTCTCCTGAAATTATTAAATATTTCAAGATCATATAATTTATGTTTTAGAAACATAGTACATATAATACAAGTAAATTCTTCAATGAAGGAAATAAAGTACTTATATCCGCATGTTTATTTTTTACTCATCAATCTACAAATATTATATTATATCATTTCCAAAGGTTGAGTTGAATGAATTTGAATTATCTTATTTACTGAGTTTGTAATCTTCCCTTTCTAAAAAATGGAGCAATGTCAATCTCTTATTCTTTTTATGTTAGGAATATCATGACTACTATTTTTATTTGTTAACATTATTATATTTCTTTGACACATGTTCCAAAAAAATTTAATCCACAGCTTATTTTATTCCATCATGTTAATATATCATGAACTTTATACACAACCAACTTTAAAAGTTTCCATTGGTTTGTGGGCCTTTGGTAAAAAATTTCCCATATTTTATTATTTTCACAAAAAACATCTTTCCTAAAAAAACATTATTACCTTCATCACAAAGATATTAAACACTTAATAAGTTATGTTTTAGACCATAAAAAACTAGGATCTTTTGGATTTCAACTTTGCTTTTCCAAATGATGGAAGTTCCAATACTTTTGATTTTGAGTGACCTATCATTTCTAAAATTTAATGTAACTTATTTTAAATATTTTTCACTCTTAAACAGCTTCAAATATCCTATCATGTGTGAAGAAAACCCACTATCCATCTAGGGATCTTCTCTTTTTTTTAGATTTCTGAGCAGTTTCAATAAAAAAAATTCCTTGATTTTGTTCTTTCTTCACATTCAAATTTCGAGATTTGTTATAAAAATTTGTTTTACCAATAACATAACAGGACACCATTTTCAAGATTTCTTGGCTTTTCACATCTTTTTTAAATATATTATATGGTTTGGAATATATTTTTAATCTTCACACTAACTTTCTCAGGATTTCTTCCTTGAGTTGGTTGACCCCCCTCAGACTCTATTTACAATTTTTATTTGAATTTTTTCAATGTTGATTATTGAACCGACACATATTTTCTCTATGGAAAAATCACAAATAGAACCATTAGTAACCATATAAATAATATTTTACTTTTTAACTTCCATATTTTCAGAAGTTATGTACCTTCATTTGACCGACTATCTTACTTTCCACTTTAGAAATTCTCTACACCACAAAGTTTTTTTATCTTATGAGATTTTACTTGCAGTTTAATCTTATTTTTATCCACAATAAAATAAAAAGTAGTATAAATTTTTGGTTTATACATTTTCATGTGGAAAAATTCATATTTTTTAGGATTTTTTATTTTGGATATATACTTGATTTTAATAACGTTATTATATTTCTAAACAATTTCATATTTCTTATCAAACAATGAGGATAATTTTTTTTATCATTATTAAGTTTACACATATCTGAAATTTCACCAACTTCTATAACTGTGTTTAAAAAAGTTGAAATTCTTTTCTTATAATTAGAAATATTTTATTGAGAAATTTTTAACTCTTACTCGCTTATGTTCAATTTTCTTCAAGTTCAATATTAATGTTTTTCTTGTCATCAAACATCTTATTTAGATTATAAATATATTATAGAAACTAGGATTTCTATTTAATAATCAATTCTGTATTATTTTATAATGTATCTTATTTCTTTAACTTATTGATATTTCTTTCAAGTCTTATTATATTTTTAAGACATTCCTTCACCTCTCCTTTTAGTGAAAATTCCAATTGATTCTGTTCTTATTTGGAACCACTTATTTTATCGCTTGTTAACATTTTATCATTTAATTTCTCAATAAATATATTTTTAGTAGCATGATCACTAATGTTTTTTTACTTATTACTCACTTTTAGGATCTTCATCATCTTTAGATAAAAATCACATCCTTTTATATTTCTAGATCTTTTTATATTTTTTCTTGGAATAAGATTTAGATTTGTATGCATATTTTTTAAATTATATTCTTGACTTTATATAATCTCCAACACTTTATTCATCTTAATTTCTTGAAGGGGAATTTTTAAAAAAATTCTCAATATATTTACAGTCAAATAATTTTAGTGATAACTTCCCTTTATACTTCCTTATTCCACTTTTCACATTTTTAGAAAATAATTAAATAAATTAATAAAAATTATTACTAACCTCATATTAAATTTTGGAGTCAAAATATTATTCATCTTCAAGATTTTTTTTTATATTTTTTATTTTTAGTAGCTTTGAAGGAAATTTCTCAATCATATTTTTCTTTGATTTTTATAACTTTAGCTCTTCTAATTTAATACATGATGAGTGTTCTCTATAGATCATTCAAAGATAGAGTTTCAAGATCTATATCTTCCAATGTTGAAAATTTTGCATCAAAATTTTTAGTAATAATTTGAAATATATTTTCAATAGTGTTTGAATATTCCCACTTCTCATCAAGAAATATTTTGTTGCTTATAATGTCATTCACCCTTGTAAAGAAGTAACCAATAGTTTCTTAATCACCCATTTTGAGATCTTCATGAATCATCCTCTAGATTTATAACTTAAATTTCTTAACATTCACATTTCCTTCATAGATATTCTTTAAATTCTCCAAAATTCCATTAACAGATCCAACACCTTTAAATATAATAAAATCACATTCATAGAGTGAGGAAAGTATATCATTTCTTTCTCACTCATAACTCTCGAAATTTTTCTTATCAGCAGTTATTAGAGGAAAATTCTCAGTATGATGAGGGAAACCATTTATCACAGCTTCAAGAACTTCATAACCAAGATACTTAAGATATGGAAATATTATATCTTTATACATATTATAGTTCTTTCACTCAAAAAATAGAATCCCCTTACTATTTACATAAATATGAATATCGATAAGAGATTTAGAAAAGAGTTAATGAAGGAACCTTGGCTATGATACCAATTTAAAGGACCACTATGATCACTGAGAGAGGGTGATGGTGAATCATTTATCTTATTTTTTTATAACATCTTATTTATTATGAAACAACCTTCACCTCCAATTAAAGATATATAACTTTTCTAAAAAATCATCTAAACACAACCACAGGAACACAAGTATTTACAAGGTTCACTACTCAATAAGAGTAGCGCGTTCATAGTATAGATTGTAATTATTAAAATACAACACAATAATCTAGAAAATAATCATTTTTAAATGGTTATAGAATGCAAAGAATATATATACCCTTGAATTTCACTATTATAAAAACAATATTCCATGTTCTTTCTATACATATAAAGATATAGAAAATATTTTAATAAAAAATTTAGAAACCTTCACCAATAGTCTCAAAATGTTATCACTTTACTACTTGTGCAACCATTAATTTTTATATTCTTCAAAACCTTTTCATTTTATTACCTATTAATAGGTAAGAAACTATTCTGCCAGTTGGATATCCATCTATAAAGTTTTTCCCTGAATTACTTTTAGAAACTTTGTCTAGTTCCCTTTAGAAACAATGAAACTTTCTTATACCCAATTTATCCGATCATACCATATATAAATGTTTGTTTACTATGTTTTTATGATGATACCTGATCACCAATTTCCTATTCATTAACAAATTACTCCTCTTCTTATTCTACCAAGAGATTCCTAGGTTGGAAAATTCTTTCTCAAACAATGGGTAAAATAAGTTCTTCTAAATTTTCTGTATGAAACCAACTCTATAGAACTATAACTTTTTTTTCACACATGAAAAGTACACCCATACTTTTTTATCACCCATTTATATTGTAACATTTCAGGGAGAAAAATAAGGAAAATCAATTTATTTTACTGCTCAATGAAAACTTGCAATTCAAAAATATCACTAAAACCAATTTCCCTAAATCTTCAGAAAGATTCTTGACTATTATTTAATCTCTACAAAATCAACAACCACATTGTTCTTCAAATTTACTGTACTTTAGTGTTTATAAATTTTAAAAAATTTCTTTCTCATTGAAAGAATAAAAAACTTACTTATTTAGTTTTATGATAGTTTAATGATCATATCAAAATCTTCTCATTTAATATATTTATGAAAAATTCATAAATAACATCACTTAAAAAAATTCATTCAGAAATTATTTGTTCACAACACTCCTGAAGATTTTCTGCATCAAGTGAGAGTCTATCCAATGAACAAATAAAAACACTGTATGAAAATTTTGGAACTATTCTCTAGGAAAAATTCATTTTACAATTCATTTCATTGGAAAACATAGACATATGACTTCATAAGTCTCATGTAATTCATTTGTGGGGACTTTATCCAATTATAAAAATTCAATAACAAAAATTTTGAACATCAATATCATTTCTTCTTAGATTTTTATATATCCATTTGATGAACATATTTAAATATTTTTTTGATGAAATTTCTACCAAAAGTTCATTAGATTATCTTGTGAATAATTTATCTTCATAACTTTATAATTGTTTTTTGGATCGATATTAGAAACAAATTTTTTCTACTAGTTTTTTCAGAAGAATTTCTCTAATTCAAAATTCTTTATAAATTTTTTATTTAACCACTTTATTGAATTTCTGTGTTCCAAAAATTTCTTTTTTTTGTGACCAAATTTTTCATATGATAAAATTCATCCAATTCACTTCAACCAAAACTTTTTCATCTAAATATTTTCAAATATTTTATTTGATCAATCCAAAATGGACTTAAAAAAAATTTAGGTTGATTTTTTATGTTCTATTCGATTTCTTCTGCAACTCTATATATGAACTTAAAAAAAATCATCATGTAGAAACATTTTATAAAACTTTGTTCACAATTTTTTTTCTCCCCCTTTAACCTTAAGAAAATATCTCATTATTTTTCAAATCATTGAAGAATTTGTCCAATGATGTATATCCAGTGATCTCCATAGAAACTCATATAAGAAAAATTGTGTGATTGAACAAGTTTCTCACCATTTTATACTAAATTCTTGGATAATGAGATCATTATAACTCATGATTTCGTAAATTATTATAAAAAAAGCATTTCTAGATTACAATTGTCAAAACATTTTTCTTAACTTTTTAAAGATAAAATTAACACACAAAAACTTATACTGATAGAATTTGTTAAGAAAACTTTTTTTGATCCTCTCCATATAAAACCAACTCTGTACAATCACAATTATTGGAAAATTTGACAAAGTGAGGTAAATTTTATAAAGAAAAAAAATACAATGCTTCCAAAAAACTCCTTATAGCCAGCCACATCATAACTACCTTTAGCTAGCTTGGTCCCAATAGGCTATAGATGTATTCATGCATTATGGTATCAGATGTATTTTTTACCTTTCAGTATTGTGTGGGTATTTGGAGATGTGTGAATGAATATAGCTACCTTAGGCTATTTCCTCCCTTGTATGTGATATTACTACACGTCACTTATCTCTAGCCAGAGCATATTAGAGATAGGATTGAGGTGTCTTACTTGACTATGTGCCGACCAGGAGGGCCCCAATGTGCCATGTTCTAAAAAATTGGTATTAGAGCGGTTCCATATTAGGAATAGAGTATAGATATTGTCCAGGTGAGAGGTTTGGTTTGGTAACTAGGGAAATAATGTAAAACTATCTCGAGTTTCGATCTCAGCCTAGAGAACCCAATGTTGTTGCAGTGACCAATGCATCCATTAACTAGGATTCTGATAACCTTCTGGTTGAATCAGTATGTACAGACACTTGTTAAAAGGAAAACATTGGTACATGAATCATATAGGAATGAGTTGTGGTTTCCATTTTCTTCTTGAGATATCTTCCTAGATATGATCTTTTACTATGGTACATCTTGATAGCTTTCAAGATGCCTTCTTGATAGAAGCCTTCTAATATTTTGAGATTGTGTTATGATTATTACTAGTTGAGCAATGATGACTCATTTTAGGGACCCTTTCATGAGTTATCTTCTCCAAGAGGTCACATATTACTACTAACATGTGCTGAGAAGTATGCAGATCCATCTCCAGTGGATCGGGTGAATGATCATCTACTTGTTGAACAGTGGATGGATCTGGTAGGATGGGATGATGGTGTGTGAATTATTTTCAAATTTCATGATTTAAAATTATATAGACCACTCAGGTTTTGTAGTGCACTGAATCTTTAGGCAGTAGATTATTGGCTCAAGGTAGTGGTTTGGGTTATCCATATTATGTGAACCCCAATCGATCTGATGGTTATGCTCACACCATTCTTCTTCATAGAGAAGAAATTGGTTCCCATGGTACCAGTATAGGCGAACCTATATTGAGTGTGCTTCACAAGTTTCAAAGATAGAGATCACCTTGGAATCATGGTGATCCAAACCCCAGATTTTCAGGTGATAGAGGATCTATTTAAGCCTATGGTGTGAGTGTTCTTCTTGGTTTGGACCCATCTTGATGATGGTCTTGGAGGTGATACATCTTCAGGGTGATTCAGGGTGTTGATAGAGCCATGCTTTAATTATTTTAGATGTGGAATCATGCATACAATGAGGAGGGTAACTTCCCCCACCAAAGTATATTCTTTTGACATGATCCAAAACAATATGGGTGAGTGAATGGTTACAAAAAAGGCTACTATAAAGGTGTGGAATATGAGTTCCTTTTACTTTTATACATTAGTTAATTTGATGTGCTAATGTGTTGGAGTGGTCCCTGGTTGTGGTAATAGGTAGGAAAGGAAAATGATAGATTCTAATGGTAAAATATCATGACTGAGAGGCATCAAGTGTGGTGTGAGGTATGATTTGTGTCACACCCTGAACCTTCTTTTTATTTATTTTTTATTCTTTTATTATCTCATGATTTTTTGGTTGAGGATTAGGTTGAGTTTTCAGCGATATTTTTTTTTGTATTTTTAAGGGTTCCATATATTTTAGGCCCTATGAACGGTTAGTGTGAACAGTTTAGGGAGAAACCCTGCAGATGGTGGGGGAAGAGGGTGTTTTCAGTTCATGTTGTTCTTTCATAGTTTTTCTACCAAGTCATCTGCATGATTTGGCCAAAACTGAGTGTGGAAAATGAGTAAACATGTTTCTTGTTGATAGTGTCTTAGGTAAGGCACGTAACTTACGCCCGGTTAGTAGAAACTATGTAAAAATCATGTGACAATCTATTAAATTTTTATAGAACTAATTTTCATGGTTGGGAAATTATTTCTCAATCCATGTGGCTAGCTCATGTTAGGTCTAAACTGGTCCTAGATACCCTAAGAGGGGGGGGGGGGGTGAATCAGGGTTTGGATATTATTTTCAAGCTTCTTACTACCCCACTGGATATTGACCTATTTATTACAAGGATCACTTGTTATGATATTTAATGTTAATGTTGATCATGTCCTTTCCAATTTTATCTAATGATAATGAACATAAAGTAAAGAAATAAAGAAATAACAAGGACACATAGATTTTTTACTTAGTTCACCCACACTGGGCTACATCAAAGGAGCATACAAGGACAATGTGGAAATTGTACTAAATTCACTAAGGATCACTACCAATAATGATGTTCAGGATAGATCACTTCCATTCCCGGGATCACTTCCTTTATAAGATTTAGGGTCTGCTCACTACATTCCCAAGGGTCACTCCCTATGTATCTTTCTCTAGGTCATGGACAGTGGAAAGGATCACCGTCTTCCTCTTCCTTTGCTCAATATTCTAGGAAGGGATCCACTCACAATTTATGGACTTGTAGGTCCATTCATTTTCATGAATGCACACATCCTCAACTATAGATATATTCTATCTTGAAGTCCTATTTGAACCTATAGATAAAATCCACTTTTCTTAGTACTGTTAGTTTTCATAAATTACTTTCGTGAAATATTTTAGTCCCTTTGAAAACTTCCTTGATTCCTCTATGGACTACCTTGCTTCCTCCATGAACTGTGCCACACTGCATAGTACGAGTGATTCATGGAATAACTCTTACTTCTTGGATTTCCTCCAATTTCATGGACCATCTTTCATTCCATGGACTACTTCTCATTCCATGGACTAAATCGTCTTCCATAGATCAATTATTTATCTGTAGACAAATGATATCCCTCATATTTTTTCTCCTTCACAGATCCTTCTACCTTTTTGGGCTATAGTTCCCCACAATACCCTTTCATGGGATTATTTCTGCAAACTACTTCACCCTTTACATAATCGCTTCCCCATGTATTCTCTCTTTCACATAATTCTCCCTCAAGAACCACTTTGGAATGCCCCAAATTTCTTCTTGGAGCAATGATGTTCTCTATTGAAAATCAATATTCATAATGATGGTATTAACAATGCTTATATATGAATTTAGATATTAAAATATTGCTACTCTGTTTTATCCAAATATTCAATGCGGTAAAACCTTCACCATAGAATACTCCTTCCATAAACCATTTCCCTACAAGGTTCATGTACTTCCTTCCTTTCCTCATGCTGGATGATTTATTCCATGAACAAAACCCTTCATGACTCCAAAAATCCCCACCTTTTTTTGAAAATAATGATCCATTCCGCAAACTAGAAGCCTTCTCATGAACCATTTTTGTCGATGAACCGTTTATCCTACGTAGTCCATGTACAATGCTTCGTGGTCCCTATAGAATTGCTAGGAAAAGTTCTTCCCATTTATAATTTTCATCCCTGTTCAGTATACCACCTATGTGGTCTAAGAACTATACTTTTCAATACACATACTCACTCCTTAGTATAAATCCTTCCTTTTCCAAAAAACAAACACCCGATTTGGAGGACAAATTTTTTTACAGACACTGGGAAACTGCACCACCTTAAAAACCTGCTTCGAAAAACACTCTCCAAACTCATTCTTGGTCATTTGGATTTGTAAAAAAACAAAACTAGACCCAAAAACACCTAGATGAAGCCTTGAGTATTCCCCCCCAAAAATCTCCCCTTTGGGTTTGTTGACAACGCTTCACTTACAGATACCTAATTTAACCTTCTTCAATCTTTTACTAGCATTCTATTATTACAATTATGAGTGATCAAAGATTTAGTCCACACATACTCTAATCCCACATGAGCCATGCACATCTTGAGAAATAAAAGTAATATTCAAATTTCATCAATGAATCACTTTATTTAATTCCAAAACTACTTTTTTTATTTTATCACAAACCTTAGTTGTCATGATATATAATATTTTGGTCGATCACTTCTAGAATCATCAGATTTAATATTCCAACTATCTCACTACTCCCCATATAGCTTAAACTTTCCTTATCTCACTGATCCACTTAACAGCTTCTCCATATGTCTTGATTGAGAAATTTTATCCCCTTTAATAACCATAACTTATCCCAATTTTTCAATGAACCCAAAGGTCACTTCTTCATGTTCTGTTATAGGGAAAATAACACATATTATCATGTTAAGGAAAAAAAATCATACCTCAAAGAGGGAGATTCTGACATCCACACTTTCTCAAGTGTGGGGAGTCAATTGAACTCCCAAATCCAGTTGATTACTTTCAAATGCTTCTTTGGATAAGGCCTTTGTTAGAATTCCCATAATGTGTAGTTTTGTAGGCACATATTCCAACTTCAAAAAACATTTCTCAACCTTCTCCTTGATAAAATGATATTTGATTTCAATGTGATTTTTCATTGAGTGATGGACTGCATTTTTTCTAATATTTATAGAACTTGAATTATCACAATGGATTCTGATCGGAGATATCACTTCCACTCCCATATCCTCAAGCTGCTACTTCATCCACAATAACTGAATGCACACTTGATTAGCCGCAATATATTCAGATTCAACGGTTCTCAATGAAATGAAATCTTGTTTCTTTATTATCCAAGAAATACATAATCTTACAAGATAGAAGGAACTACCTGATGTTGATATCCTATCATCTGTTGATCTGGACCAATCTAATTTTGTATAACCTAATAAATCTTTCTGAGATTTGTCATTGTAAGAAAAACCAAAATCCACCGATCCCTTAATATACTGAAGTATTATTTTAACTTAAAGAAAGTGGAGTTCCTTAAGATTTCTTTGATATATTGCTACTTGGCATGTGGAAAAACAATATCAGGTCTTGTCGCTTTCATGTACAATCAACTTCCAATGCTTTTCCTATATTCTATGATATTGATTTCATTACCTTCATCATCCCATGAACGTTTCATCCAGGTATCCACCACAGTTTTTATATCCTTGGAATTATCCATTAAAAATCTTTTCAAAACCTCCTTAGTATATTTGTATTGAGAAATGAATGTTCCATTCTTTACCTTGTCACCTATAAACCGAAGAAAAACATAAATTCACTAATCATTGAAATTTCAAATTCACTTTTCATGAATTTTGTGAATTTATTACATTGAGCTCCATCTGATCCACTAATGATTATGTCATCGACATATACCAGCACCATCATCTTTTGATTACTATCATGTTTGACATATAGATTGTAATCAACTCCACCATGTTGGAAACTAAGATTTTTTAGAAACTGATCTAGTCTTGAATACCATTCTCTTGGTTCTTTCTTCAACCCATATGGAGGCTTCTTCAACCAACAAAACTATATTCTCATATCAATGAATAAGAAAACCATTTACCTGCTTAATGTAAAATTATTCTTCTAGAACCCCATTAATAAATGATGACTAGACATCCATATGGAAAACTTTGAAATTTATTTACACTTTTATGACTAAGAATAATCTTTTTTCTCTGGCCTTGAAATAGGTGAATTTTTTTTTATCAACATCGATACCCTCTATTTTGGAGTACCCTTTTCACACTAGTCTTGCTTTGTGTCAAATTACTATGCCATGTTCATCCACATTATTGGGAATGATCCATTCAGTCCTGATGACATTCTTATCTGTTGGCCTTGAAACAATCTCCCAGAAACCTTCAACATTAAACTGATATAAATCATTAATATAAAATATTCTTCTTATTTTAGATTTTGAATTACTCTTCATAATGGGTAGAATACATGTTGAAAATAATTTTAATCTTCTCTTGTAGCTTCTTGGTATCCTGAGAAGAGTCAGTTGATACCATATCGTTAGAGTAAAATAGATAATAATGAAATAAATTAATGTTACTACTTATTCCCCAATCAGTCTTCATGAACATAAACTTTCATCCTTTTTATACCATTGAGATATTTCATCTTGTTAGGAGATAGAATGCCCCCTATGATATGAAACTCTTTTGGTTGTTAGGGACAATTTTTAGACCCACAAAAATTATTATTCTCTTACATAATTTCATCTCATGTGATTTTGTGTTTGAAAAACTTCTCTAGCTCAAAAAGAACTTTCTAGTTATAACTGCCTATGATGTGATTTTCTTTGGGTGAATTTAACACTTAGCAATGAGCCATCAAAAAATCTGCTAAGACTACTAAGTTGAAACTCAATGTAGGAAACAAGAGATAATGTTAATAATACCATCACTATAAATTGAACTGAATTACTCCCATATATCTCCGGAATCCATCAACCATTAACTCTTTTCAAGGAATTCTTATAGAGTTCTTCTTTATATCTGGTAACTGAGTAGAATTAGTTAACATTCTGAAGCACATCACACCACCAATATTCATCTTTTTATGCCTCTTACCCTTGGATAATATCTTCTCTTTAACTTGAAAGACTTGAACATTAGTTGATAGGATTTTTACACATAGTTATAGGGGAACCTCTAGAATCCTAAAAAAGATGATTTTGGTTGATTCTGATGGATCAACCCTTTGATACATTCTTGTAATTAATTGTACTATTTTTTTACATGTTCCAATTTACCAACCAAATTCAACTGTTATAGACATATTAGTAAACATTCTTTACCCACATAATGAGCCTTCATTTGATATTTGGATTCTATAAGATTTGAATTTTTCACAATTTTGGGTTTAAACCCATTTTTATAATTTTACTTCTTTGATTCTCCACTGAAATTCCATTTTTGATGAATCTTTCTTTGACCAAGAATATTTTCATTGATCATCTATTATTGTTTCTTCCTCCATTGTAGGGATATTTCTATTTCTTTTACTTCTATACATGTGGCTTGACATGTGAGTTTTTCAAGGAATTATTTATTTATTTTTCTTTGATCAGTTATATGCATCATTCCACCCTTTCTTGTTAGGGTTGATTCTTCCACGAAATTTACATTCTTCTTAATCATAATCAAAGAATATCTTCCCTTTTTCTTCCAGGTTAGTTCACATTATTTCCAAGAGATTAGTTTTTAGTGTAATAGAGGAGATGATTGATAAGACTTTCATTGAGCTCCTTATGATTCATCAGAGGCTGTAAACCTATTTTACAACTTATCATGTTATCTTACAATATAAGACCTTTTTATACTCTACTAGGGATAGGGATTTCCTTTAGAATTTCTTTTCCTTCCCCTCTTTCTTCTTGCTATAATGTCTTTCCAAATTCCCATAATTAGAACATATAAAACATTTTCCATTAAGAGAATACCTCATTTCATACTCTATGGGATGAGATTTTGATGCAACTAGAGTTATTCTTTTGACATTGTTCCCTTAGGATTCTTAACACATACCCATGGTGTGTCCCAGTCTTCCAAAATTGCAGCATTTCATGGATACTTTCTTCTGAGAGATTATTCTTTATGATTTCTCAATACACTTATTCTTATTATCAAATTTAGAAGTATTTTTATCTTCAAAACAGGAAATATTTTCCAATACCTCAAAACAAAATCTTGAAGTATGACCAGACGTTCCACAGTAACAGAACATGCTATTATTACTTCTTATAAAATCCTTTTTAGGTATTTTTCCACTTTCTACATGATTTTTAACATTTTTGGAACTATTCAAAGCTATCTTCATCTTATGCATGGGAGAGGGCTCATCATATCTAATATAGATTTTTCCAAAATGAGATGTACTTTTGGATGAGACAATCCTTTCATGTTTTCCCTCTGAAGTAGAAAATTTTATTTTCATTTCATTATCACCAGCTGAAGGATAATCCAATTATAAGTGCAAAACATCCTTTAATTTAGGATTTCCTTTGGCAGTATATTTTTCATTTATTTCTTGACTAAATCTATCTTTTCTCCCAATTATTGAATATTCATGTCCCTATATTCAAGATGATAAATATGTTCTCTTATGAGGGTCTTCCCACTAGTTATCTCATATTCCAATTATCAGAAGATCTTTTAAATACTTTTAGCTTGCTCCATTATTTTATAATCTTTCGAGAAACAATGCCATTATAGCATGCATTCTATTTCTGAAGCCTTTGGTTCTTCATGACCATTTCAATTACTTCATATAAACATAATAATTTCTAGATTTTAGATTCTAATTTTTTTTGAGTTCAAACTCTTTTTCTTATAATTAGCTTTGAGTTTTTGTACCCTTGTAGACATCATTTTTAATTTTTTAGATTGGGAATCATTCTTCTTTTCCAGATTTTAGCCACATCAATAATCCTTTTATTTAAGCCTCTGATCTTGTTGAAATAAATTTCCTCCACTTGGATTTGGATATCCATAGATTTAATTTTTTTCATACAGTTTCTGATTAATTCCATTGTTTCGTAGACAAATTCCACTTTTGGTATTCTTGAAATTTCTTCTTCATCAGCAGTAAAAAAATCACTGGGAACATCAGGTTCTTCACTCAGTCCTATAATATCATTAAATGAGTGAAAAATCTCATTATCAGATTCATACAGGTATTAATTTAGTACATTATTGGTTTCCATTAACAAAATCATTCTCTTTTCATAGACACATCCACACTGATGAATTCCACTAGACTACTTCTTCTTTTTTGAAGTTATTCTCTTTGAAATGGAACACAATGATAAAAGAAGACTAAATAGTTAACATCAATAATAAACTGAACCAAGTTAGAGAAAAAAATATTATAAAAGAAAACTATACTCTAATACCAATTATTAGGTCCAAATGGGGACTAGATACCCTGAGTGGGGGGGGGGGGTGGATAAGGGTATGAATATTCTTTTAAAACTCCTTCCTACCCTAATATATTTTGACATCTTTATTACAAGGGTCACTTATTATTCTCTTTAATGTAAATATTGATCATGTACTTTCCAATTTTATCTGATGATAATGCACTGAAAGTGAATCAATAAAGAAATCTTAAGGAAACATATATTTTTACTTGTTTCACCCTCATTGGGCTACATGCAAGAGAATACAAGGACAATGTGCTGATTGTACCAAATTTACTAAGGATCACTGTCAATAATAATGTTCATGCTAGATAACTTATATTACTTGGCTCACTAAATTTAAAAGATTTAGGTTCTGCTCACTGCATTCCTAAGGGTCACTCCCTATGTCTCTTTCTCTGACTCACTGCTGATGGAAAGGATCATTGTCTTCCTCTTTATTTTCTCACAATTATTGGAAGGAATCCACTCATAGTTTATATAATTTTAGGTCCCTTAATTTTCAAGAATTCATGCATCCTCAACTATAGGTATATTATCTATTGAATTATCATTTTCATTTTTAGATGAAATAAACTTTTCGGTGAACTGTTAGTTTTTGAATTTTCTTTTGCGAATTGTTTTAGTCCCTTCAAGAACTTGCTTGAGTCCTCTATGAACTACCTTTCTTCCTCTATGAACTGCGCTGCACCGTGTGGCATGAGTGATTCATGGACCACCTCTTCCTCTGTGGATTTCCTCTACTTCCGTGGGCTATATTTCTTTCTGTGGACTACTCCTCCTTATACAGACCAACTCTTTCTCCGCAGATAGTTGATATCTTACAGACCACCTCTCCTTTATAGATCCTTCTACATTTATAGGATATAGTGGGCCACAAAACCCTTTTATATAATATCTTCCGTGAACTGCTTCACCCTTCATGGAATCAATTCCCCGCAAAATCTCTCTTTCATGGAATCCTACCTTACAAACCACTTCAGAATCTACCGAATTTCTTCCTGAAGCAATGATTTTATCTATTGAAAATCACTATTAATAATTATGGGATTAGAATTTCTTATATAGGTAAATAGATCTAAAAAATATCACTAATCCATTTTACCCAAATCTTTAATGTGGAACAGCCTTGACCACATACTACTCCTTCTGCGAACCATTTTCTTATACGGTTCATGTACTGCCTTTCTTTACTCACATCGACCAATCTAGTCCATGAACAAAACCATTAATAGTACCAAAAAGCACCACCTCATTTTTGAAAAGGATGAGACATACCGCATAAAAAATCCTTCCTGTGAACCATTTCCTTCTTATGAACCATTTTTTTCCACAAACCGTTTATCCTATGTATACCACATACCACACTTCACCATCTGCATAACACTGTTATGCAGAGTTATTCCATTTTCCAATTTGCATCACAATTCTCTATACCTACCATGTGGTCCATAAAATGTGATTCATGGTAAAATTACTAACTCTGTAGTATATATACTCCCTTTAAAAAAATTGTCGATTTTGAGGTTGAACAATTTGGCAGACATTGGGAAACTTTCCCACTTTAAACACCTACTTCGGAAAACACCATCTATACTCATTCGCAGTCATTTGTCTTTGTCAACAAATTTAATGACACCTAATAAAACCTGGAGTACACCTTGAAGAATTTTTCCCAGCAACTCATGTGGGTGTATCCTTCTTCCAATATGTTGTGCATGATTGGTAGACTATTTTACAAACCGTGCAGCCAAACTGTGTGTGTTGCCCAGATTCTGAAAATATTGAGTTTCCAAATTTACTGCTCTTATTTTAAAACCCAAATTAACCCTTTGTCCCTTCTATTCAATTTTGATGTATGAAGGGGATCCCATATCCTTCTCCCTTGGATCTCCTTCTATCTTTAAAGCTCCTCCTTCAATATAGGATCGTTTTTATTGGTTTTTGGTTATTTTTCTCTTCTTCCTCTCCCACTTTATGAGTTTCTTGGTTCTTATTATCCTTCTTATATGAACCCTATGGTGAGGGTTGGATGATTAAGTTTTATTTATTTTTTTCTAGGGGGTGTGGGTTTCTTATTCGTCTCAGTTCTTCTCTCTCTTGGAGTTTCGTCACATTATCACATTGTTGAGGTAATTGTTTTCATCAATTTAATTTATAAATAATTACAATTGATTCTTGAGCCTTATTAAATTATTTTGAATGGTTTATTAATTCTCTTTGCGTGTTGGTATTATATGATATGGAATTTCTATGTTGATGATTTGATGAAAATGATATTTTAATGGATTTTATTGGTTATGCCTTTATATATAGGTATAAAAAGTGTTTGATAAAATGTATACTGGTATTTTAAAATGAATTTTCATAATTTGATATTTTATTAACCATTTATGAGATTTTGGTAGTTGGGTGACCTATGAAAATTGGCTTTATGTGTGGGTTTGGTGCTTTTTTATGGATAAGTACTTATGTGTGGTTCCTTGTGATGGGTTGTAATGTTATTTGTTGTCCGATATTTGAAACCTTGGGTATTATTATGGTTTTACATGTATATATTGATAGATATGGGAATATCCACCTATCCATGTGGTACACATATGGGTAGAAACATAGACATATCATTATAATTCTATAAAAATGTCTATCTTGAACCCATAGTTTTCAAAACACCCTTCTTCAATCCTTCATTCTATCTTACACTCTTTCTATTAAATGATTTTTCTAAAACATAAAAAGTTTTATAAATAGATACTTAGTTTCAAAATTAGAAAAAATATGGTTTTGAATTTTTTTTATCTAAAAATTGAATTGTTTGGTACCTCTAAATAAGATTGGTAACCCCATGGCTTAAAAAGGCATGTTTGGAACCTTTCAAGTATGAATAAAATTTACACCATGGTTTTGAGAAGAAAGGTATTCACATTGGAAATGGTATTATATTTATAAATGTTATGGTTCGGTTGGTACTTCCTGATGTTTTGGAAAATGGTTTTAAATCTCATATGACGTGTATGCCCCATTGGCACTTTTTGAATGGTTCTATTTATTATCGGAACCCCTATATCCATCTTTATAATGCAAGGGACTTCTCATAAACAGTGTTAGGGATTTGAAAAGTCATGAATGGTGGAATTAATGATATATGTTTAATGGAAATCATGTTATTACCATCTCATTCTCATTTATGCTATTATAATTGGATTCTTGGATGTCATACAGAGGGTTGAGTGATGATATCTTCTAGTCCTGATTAAATGGATTAAAATTATATTGATAGAGGATTTGTTAGGTGGTATGTTTCATTTTCTAGGCTAGTTTAGATTAGCTAGGTTGGTTATTAAATATGTAGGTGCACCATATACGACATTTGGGTCTGAGCCCAGTATGTCCAGGGATTGATTCTTGGGATGTTTAGGAGATGACCACGATTACATATCTACATGTTCCTATTTCCTTTTGAAAATTTTAGTTATTTTTTAGGATAGTCTTTGTCTTCTTACACCTATACCATTTCCTTTTTATTTTTTGATTTATTTTCATTTCTCTGATACTGCACTTAGTTTTAGTTTCCCTTATTTTATGTTTTATTTTGGTTGCATTCCTACTTAGATTTTGGTTTTCAAATTGGGATTTAAAAATAAGTGATGTGATTGGATATTCAAATGATAAAAAATTATTTCATAAATTTATTTTCAAATTATAATTTATGGACAATTTCATGAAATCACCTGTATGGATTCCTCAATTCTTATATACTGATCTATTTTATGCTCACACCCTACTTATGTGACTCGATATTAGTAGACCCAATCTATTTTTAGGTTCAGTTTTTATTTAGGTTTACCTATGGAGCAGGCAGATCTTATAGATGGTGGTGACCAATATGAAACTTGTATATTATGTTGGGTCTTAGTTTTCTTGCAATATTATTTTGTTTTTTTTTCATTGCAATTGTATATGGATTTGTTTATGTATTTATTTCATTAAGTGAATTAAGGATTCTCATGTTCTTAATGTGTAATCTATATTAATTCATTTATATCTATTTATTATGGTAAAATATGTTCCCAATTGTATTACGTTTGAATCTTGATAATTATTTCTAGCCTGGGAGGATCGGTAACGCCTCTTGGCTGTTGTTGCGGATCAACATAGGTGACTGGTTCAACGTTGACCTGTGATTATTTGTGAAATTTTTTGTCTTCTCTACTGAAGATGCAGTTTTAGTACAAAATAAAAAGCCATATTTCATAGGATTTATCACCTATTTGAGACCTAGAGATACTATTAGAGCCTTTTAACTCGACTCTTGCATTTGGAAGTTCCAACAGAGTGGTTCGGTAATCACACATCAAATGATAGTGTGACCAAAATTTGGAAGGAGAGAGATATTGAATCACATGGAATCATTCCATAGCTGGTAGTGAGGCCCTATGATGTTTTCTTGTAACACCATAATATTTTTATAAAATATTTCCCTTTAAATAATTTTATTTCTTAGATAGATTGTGTTACATACAACATCGAGTTTAAACGAACTACAATATATTATTAAAATATTGTTATTTTTACATGACCATTATAACCTAGCTGTTGAATTGATGTTTTTTAATAATAATAACCATATTATGAATTATATGTGAATTTTATATTTAAAACACATTTGTTTTCTTGGGAAATAATTTTAGTAAAGTCATTTTATTCTCTAAAAATATATTTTCTTCAAAAAACGATCTTTATTGCTTTCTATGAGAAAATAAATATAATTAATTTTTATAATTTTAGAAAATTTATTTGAAAAAATATTTTTTTTTGAATTCATTATGTAAAACTTATCTTAGGATGAATTTTTGAGATTTTTCTATAACTTTTGAATTTTTAATGAATAGTGAAAAATACTGATTTATATTGAAAATTTCATTTTATTTTAAATAATTTAAAAAGTAAAACTATATTTGGGATTAATTTGAAACTATAATTAGCTCATTTTTATTATAAATATTATAATTTTTGTCTTTTAAATTAACTTTATATTGGAATTTTGTATACAAACATTTTATACTTAAAAAGGGAATTCTTCAAAAATAAATTTCATTGTATTTTACCGATCTAAAAATATATTTAATTCTACAACTTATATATTTTTAATTTTGAAAAATGGACTATAGATTTCAAATTTGGAGGCCTAAATTTAGTAAATAGACTCCTTTTTTCAATATGAATAGAAACCTTAGTAATATTTATTACCATGGTAAATGGTAAATCAGGTAATTAAGAGTAAAAATAATATGATAGGGACCATACAATTACCATTACACTTCGAAATTTTTATTAGATGAGTAATTATCTACCATAATCATCCAAGGGTAGAATTTATGAAGATTTTATCCAAATTGGATAATATTATGACTTTTATTGTATTTTATTTAATGAAAAGTCAAACATGTCACACTTATGTTTTTAATAAGTATAATATTATTAATATGGTGTTATCTAGAGGTTATGTTCGACTATAAATTGTATTTTAAAATATAAAATATTTATCTTCATCATGGTAATTTATTTTTAAATTTTAGTGAATAAATAATTACCATAAATTCTTACACAATGATGATGTAATAATTATTCAATTAATGAAAAATTCAAATAGATGATATTAAAAATATTAAAATAAATATAATTTGAGTTATTTAAGGTGATAAATAAATTTTATAAATGACCATGACCTATTAAGGATATAATAAAATAATTGTTTTTTAATTTTACTTGTTTTCTTGATGTTTTTAAAGTCATAGTAATAAATAGTATCAAAACTGACAATAATGATATTTTATTGGATTAATATTTTATTAAATTATTTAAAAATCTTGAAAATATTAAATAGGTCCAAATGGAAAAATATATGGTCTATAATATCATCCCTCATACAATTATAGGCCATTTGGAAGCATTTTCCACTAGAATAGTCTTATTATATTTTATTTTTTAATGAAATTCCAAAATTTCCCATCACCTCAACTATTAAAAAGAACCTTTTCACTTCCTTACACCACTTGGAACCTTCTATATCGACCATATTCTACCAATATCTTATCTTAAATTCCCTAGAAACGTTCTAGATATTATGGGCTTCTAAAAACACTAACCCCAATTCCATTTAGAGGAGATCTAAATGAGTTATCACAAAGAAGAGGATGTTTGAACGTGAATGAGGAAAGGTGAGACTTGAGGTGAGGGTTTATTTCAAAATCTTATCACAATTCATGATTTTTTATTATTAGGTCTCCACTTAGGAATATTTCTATTCTATGTCTATGTTTTCAAAAAAAAAATTCACTATTCCCTTATAATTATTTATAGTCTTTTTTACACATATTTGAATTTTTACTAAACAGTTTGAAGGGAATCTTTTTCTATTTTTTCAAATGAGTTATTTTCAGAATTTTCCAAAAAAAATATGGAAGGAATATTTTTTAAAACTTATACGGAAGGAGTGTATTTTCCTACTGTTATTAAACCACATTTATTTGAAGCTTCCTTTACATGTTTACAAGTTTATTTTCAAAGAAAATGTTTTCATTTATAAGTGAAAATATTTTTAAAAAGGATAAGTTATTTTCAAATAGAAACTCTATTTTACTCAAGAATCATTCCAAGTGATCTTTAAAATTAATTTTTTATATAAGATTACATTATTTGATGTTACTTATACTTTACTGGGGATATGAACCAAGAATACCATATTTATTATTTCTCTAGATGGTTTATGTTTATGATGAAATGATGAAATATTTATAAAACCCATTTCATTGAAATGGGTTATGTTATGATGAAATTTTTATGAAACCCATTTCTTTTATTGTGTTTTGATATGATTAATGCTTTATGATATTATGGAACACATATGTATGATTTTCATAATGTGAGGGGTGGGACCTATATCACCCTCCAACTAATTAGGTAATGATTTATATATCATGGGATAGACATGATTGGAATGGGAAGTGAACTCAGTTCAATAAGGAACTTTTTCCAATATGGAAGTCATGGGAGTGAACCTTAACTACTATGACAGTTTGGGGAGTGAACCTATTCCATTGTGATATTCTTGGAAACGAACCTTGGCTACTAAGGAAATGGTTTTCTATGACTATGTGTATGCCAAAGTTCCATGTATTATGCTAATGTTATTCTCTCATGGATCATGTAATTTTATCATCCATGTCTTATAAACAACCTAGATTTATTCCATGACTCAATATTATGATTTTTAATATGAATTGAATAAGTTTTCAAATCTTATGCTCATGTGCACATGAAATTATGTTTATGTTATACTTATGAAATCATTGATATCTCCCTTGTTTACACTTTTTGACCATTCGAGATCACCCTTTTCTTATTTTTCATTTACCTAGGATTTTAATAATGGTATTAATTATGATATTTCAAAAATTGCACTAGTTATGAATAACTAAGTTGGAGATGATGTAGATATTTCATAAACCAGTTAATAATATTTTTAATTTTCCAAATACACTATAAATTTATGATACTTCGGCATGTGTATGTGTAATGTAATGAATATTCATCTACAAAATATAATATCTATATATAAAATGCATGGATAATTGTAGTTTTTGTCAGAGGATGAGATTAATTAACCTTTAGAAACTAGGATGAGAAAACTTTCGGGATAAGTCTAATTATATGATAACATCTTAAAGTTTTGATAACAAGAATGAAAGAAAATGGTTAGACCTAAGGTTTCTTAAAATAAGGTTTTACAATTTATAAATATTTTAAATCAATTTTCATGATTATGTGGTTTTCCACTATGATTATTGTTTCTCACGACTATTATTTTTTGTTTTTTTCAAAGGATGAAACCCAAATTTTTTTTGTTAATAATGAATGTGAAATAAAATGAAATGATTGTACATATGAGTGTCTAAATTTTATGGGATCTAGAATGAATAATCTTACTACTATGCTCACAAGACATTATCAGGATATGAATCAGGTTGATTATCCAAATGAAAAAAAGTGGGAATAATGCATTTTTGAATATTTCATAAGTTATAACCCACTTTATTTTAGTGGGTATTTTAATCTACAAGTGTATTAGTGAAATATCAACACCATTGAGAAAATATTTTCTATTCTCTAATTCTCGAGACATGAAAAAGTTATCATAGCCATTTATTGTCTGGAAGGAGAATCATATTAATGGTATAATCTTATCAATAATACAAGGTAAGAGGAAGAAATTTACTCAATAGATTGGGAGGTGTTTGGGAACTTATTTTTCAAAAAGTACTTTCTTCATATTCTTTTTATGAATATGGAGAAGGAGTTCCTTGAGCTATAGTAAAAGGGTTACGAGTCCATTGGTAATTATGAGAATTTTTTTAAAAAGATTTAAAGATATGCCTCTAGTTTAATTATCAATAATGAATGTAAAATGGATCTATTTTTTGGTGGCTTAAAACTAGTTATTTGAAGGGTATTATCAATAAGATACTTCAATACATATGAATATATTGTTTCATGTACTCTCAAGGTGGATATAAAGATTTGTGTTACCTATAAATATCCTGGATTAGATAAGGAAAGAATAATATAATTCAAAGGAAATTGTAGAAACCATGGAGAAAAGAAGATTATATTTTATTTATACTCAAAGTGTGGAAGGAAGCATCAGGGAAATTTTTTTAAGGGGACAGGTAAATGTTTCAAGTGTAGAAAGGAAGGTCATCAGGAAAATGAGTGCCGATGTGATGGGAATAATTTAGATAATGATGGAAAAACTACACAGAAAGGACCAACCATTCTCCAATGCTATAAATTAAAGGTGTATGGTTAGTATTAAAATCAGTGCATGAATATAAAGGTTTTTGATGTTCAACATCAATAATATCTTAAGACCAAACACAAAGAGAAATATCATGCGATCACAATTGTTGAAGTGGGTTACAAAAATGATGTATTGAAAGGTACACTTTTCATCTACTCTATAACAACTAATGTATTATTTGATTATGCATCCACCAACTCATTTATTACTAATTAATTTTCTAAGGGTATCACCATATCACCTCAAAAATTATATTTTTAGTTAGTTGTGGAAAATTCTAATAGAACAACGACAACATATCATGTTTATAGTTATCCTCCAATTAAAGTTTGTGGGAATATGATTCCAAAAAATCTTTTGATTCTCCATTTAGTTGAATTCTATGATATTATTAACATTAATAATATTTATATATATATATATCATCTTAATTTCCAAATAATGGAATTCATATTTCATATTTTGAATGAACCTATAACCATTTATCAATGCAAGGATGAATATGAACATCCAATGGGAATTGATTCCACATTGTGGGTCTTAATTATTATACGTGAAGGCTACCTATAAAATATGGTTGGGGTGAAAATCAGCATTATGGAAAAACTTATTATACAATATTTTTTTTGATGTATTTATAATATAATTACCAAGTTTTCCACCGAATCGTGAAGTTGAGTTTTCAGTTGAAATCATACTTGGTACTATGCCCACATTGAAGACTCTTTATAGAATGAAACTAATTGAGTCATAGGAATTTAAGAAGTCACTATAGGAGAATCTGGATAATGGATTCATATGATGTAGTGAATCAATATGGGGTGCACCTAATATATTTGTTAAGAAGAAATATGGATCGATGTGACTATGTATTAATTATCATGAACTTAACTAAATCAATATCAAGAACAAGTATCCTCTTCCCCATATTGATGACTTATTTGATCAACTATATGGAGCTCAATAATTTTACAAGATTGATCTTTGTTCTAGATATCATAAATTGAGGGCTAATAAGAAAGATATACCTAAGACAAAATTTCATATAATTAATTAAAACTATGAATTTATAGTGATACCTTTTGGTCTTACTAATACCACTACTATCTTCGTGGATTTAATTAATAGATTCTTTAGAGAATATCTTGATCAATTAGTGATAGTATTTATAGAAATATTATTGTATATTCACAGAGAATGGAAGAGAATGAATATCACCTAAGTATTTTAATAAAGACCCTTATGAAAGATAATATTTATGAAAACTTTACCATGTTTTAATTTTATCTTTATAAAGTATCATTTTTTGTCATATAATCTCAAGTGAGAGTATATGAGTAGATACTTCAAAGATAGAAGCTATAGAGAAATGGCATAGACTAACCATGGTGAATAAAATCCACAATTTTCTTAGTTTGGTTGGATATTATCAGTTTTTTGTGTGAAAGATTTCTCACAATTATCTAATCCACTCACCAAGTTGACTTGGATAAGATTTTAGTTCATATGGTTGGAGGAATGTAATGATAATTTTAAGGAGATAAAAATATGGTTGGTTAGTGAAACTATGATCATAGTACCCTATAATAGATAAAGTATTGTGACATATAGTGATGCATCAGATAAGGTATTGGGATTTGTTCTCTTGAATAATGGTATGGTGATATCCTATGCCTCTCACCAATTGATAGTCCATGAGAAAAATTATCTAACTCGTGATTTTGAGTTAGCTATGTTAATTTTTTAATTATATATATTGAAGTATTATCTCCATGGATAAAGGTGTGACATATATAATGATCAAAAAAGTATAAAGTACATTTTCACTCAAAAATATATGAAAATTTTCCAAATAATATGGTTGGTTATGATTAATACCATGACTACTCTATACATTACCACCCTAGGAAAGCATGAAAGGTGGTGGATGCTTTGATCCGAAAGGATTAGGATAAATTATCTATGATGAGGATCAAAAAAGAACCAATATTTATGGATTTAAAAAGGATAGATCTGGTAATATTAATAGAAGGGGAGAAATAATTTTTGGATCAAATTAATGTTCAACCATCTATCTAAGTAATGATTAAAGAGGCACAGACGGAAGATATAGAGCTACAAAAGAAGGATATAAATGTTACTAAGTTCAAACTTGGTTGTGATGGAATAATAAGGTTCATAAATCATGTATGTGTCTTTCCCATACTATAATTAAATAAGGATATATTGGATGAGGCTCATAGTTTATCATTCTATATTAACCCTCATAGTATAAAGATGTATAGAGACTTGGAAGATTATTTTTTGTGAGATGGAATGAAGAGATATACTACAGAGTATATTTATCAATGATTATTTATTCATCATGTTAAGGATGATAAATATAAGTCTAAGGGTAAGTTACAAAAATTCACTATACATGAATAGAAATGGGAAAATATCACTATGTATTTTTTCATCGGACTCCTTAAAACATATAAAGGCCATAATGTTTTATGGGTTATAGTTGATTGAATTATGAATCAAGAACACTTAATTGCTATTAGATAAGATTTATTTCTCAATAATATTTCCAAATTTATATTAAGGAAGTGTTAATATTGTATGGAGTGCCAATTTCTATTGTATATGATCTGGATTCATGGTTTGGAGAAATAAAGCTATTGAGACATGATATAGTTAATTAAATGATAGATAAAGTTTAATAAATTTAAAAACCGATAAGATCAGCTCATATTTGATAAAAAAATTATGATTGCAATCCTTGGAAAGATATGAAGTTTGAAGTGGGTGACACGGTATTCCTATGAATATCTCGTCGGAAGAGAGTGATGATATTTGGAAAGAAGGGAAAGATAAGGAATATTTATATTGGTAATTTTGGAATTTTTGATCATATCAGGATGGTAGCTTATCTATTGGTGCTTCTAAAGAATCTATTATAAGTTCATGATGTGTTCAACGTATATCTTCTGAGGAAGTATATACCTAATCCTTCACATGTACTAAAATAAATGGTCTTAATACTAGAGAAAGATATTTATTATGAATAATAACCAATGGATATTATGGATTGTATAGATAAACTTATACAAAACAAGAACACTATCCTAGTTAATGTTTTGTGGCAAAACCACCAATTTGAGGAAGTAATGTGGGAACTTGAGGATGTGATTCGGTAGAGGTATCCTTATCTATTTATATCTGAGTGATGAATTTCAAGTGATAAATTCATTTTAAGGGGAGTTATAATGTAATTTCACTTGTTTTTTTAAAAATATTTCTCTTTAAATAATTTTATATCTTCGATATATTTCATTGAATTAAACACTGAGATTAAAAAAACCGTTATATAATATTAAAATACTATTATTTTAACATGACGGGTATAACCTACCCCTTGAATTGGTGGGTATGAATAGGAATAACCATATTATGAAATATATGTGAATTTTATATTCAATACAAATTTATTTATTAATTAATAGGAAATAAACACTTAATTATTTTAGTAAATTCATTTTATTCTTCGAAATATGTTTTCTTCAAAAAATGAGTTTTATTTCTTTCTATGGGAAAATAAATATAATTCCTTTTAAAAATTTTATATGATTTATTTGAAAAAATAAAAATCATTTTTGAATTAATCATGTCAAAATTATCTTAGGATTATTTTTTTATAGTTTTATAAAATGTTTTAATTTTTAATAAATTGTGAGAAATACTGATTTACATTGAAAATTGTATTTTATTATAAAGAATTATAAAAGTAAAATTATATTTTGGATTAATTTTAAAATAAAACTAGTTCATTTTTATTATAAATTATCTTATTTTTTTCTTTTACATGGATTTTATACTTGAATTCAGTATAAAAACATTTTATACTTAAAATGTTCATTTTTCAGAATTTTTTTTCCATGGTTTTTTTCTGGTTTAAAACTAAATTAAATTATAACACTTATATTTTTTGAATTTTAAAATATAGATTCTATATTTGGAATAAATATTTCCAAATTTATTAAATAGATCCCCTTTATTTTTTGTCAATATGAATAGTAACCTTAGTAATTTTTGTTTCCACAGTAAAGGGTAAATACGGTAATTAAGGGTAAAAGTAGTATGATAAAAACAATAAATTACCCTAACACTTTCCCCAAATTTTTTATGTGTAAATTCGACCGTAATCATCCAAGGATATAATTTAGGACCATTTTATGTCACCTGGATAAGTTTTTGACCTTTATAGTATTTTATTTAATGAAAAATCATACATGTCACACTTATGATTTTAATAAGAATAATATTTTTAATAGTGTTATCTAGGGAATATGTTTGACTATGAATTGTATTTTGAAATCAAAATGATTTATATTCATTATGGTAATTTATTTTTAATTTTTAGTGAATAAATAATTACTGTAAATGATTACATAATTATGATGTAGTAATTATTCAATTAATGGAAAAATAAAAATCAAATAAATGATATTAAAAATGTTAAAATAAATATAATTTGAGATATTTAAGGTGATACATGAATTCTATAGATTATGAAAACTTGTTTAGGATGCAATAAAATAGTTGGTTTGAATTTTACTTGTTGTTTTGATGTTTTTAAAGTTATAGTAATGAATAGTATCAAAATTGGTAATAATGATATTTTATGGGATTAATATATTATTAAATAATTGAAAAATAATAAAAATATTAAATAAGAAAAAATGGGATAATATATGGTAAAAAATATCACCCCTATAAATTTTTAGGAAATTTAGAATCATTAGTCTCTAGAATAGTCTTATTATATATATATATATTCAAATAAATTCCAAAAGTGACCCTCACCCCAACTATAAAATGGAACCTACTCCATAACTTCTTTAAACCACTTGGAGCCTCATATATCATCCATTATGTACCAATATACCTTCTAAACATCCCTAGAAACATTCTAGATGTGCTGGTCTCCCAAATGACCAACCCTATAACCCTTTAGAGGAGTTCTAAAGGAGTCGTCACTAAGAAGAGGAGGATTGAACATTAATTATTAAAGGTGAGACTTGAGGCAAGGGTTTATTTCAAAATCTCATCATAATTTAGGATTTTTTATGATTAAGTCTCCACTGAAGAATATTAACCCTCTATGTCCATGTTTTTTATAAATGTTTTCAAAAATATTTTTACTGTTATCTTAAAATTATTTTAAGTCATTTTTACCCATGTTTGAGTTTTTAATAAATTGTTAGAAAGGATTATTTTTCTAATTTTCCAAACAAGGTGCTTTGTTATTTTTTTAAAAAAAATAAGATTCTTTTAAAACTTATATAACATGAGAGGATTTTAACACCTACATAACGCCTTAATTATTCAAATATTCCTTTATATGTTTATAAGTTTATTTTCAAAGAAAATGTTTTCATTTATATGTAAAAAAATTTTAAAAAATGAGAAGTGATTATAAAATAGAAAAGTTTTTTTCCTCAATAATTATTCCAAGTGATCTTTAAAATTTATTTTACATCTAATATGATATTATTCGATGTTACTTATGCTTTACTATGGATATGATCCAAGAATACCATCTTTATTATTTCTTGGATAGTTTATAGTTATGAATAAATGATGAAATATTAGTGAAACCTATTTGTTTTCCACAAGTTATATTATGATGAAATGTTTATGAAACCCATTTTTTCTAGGGTTATGATATGATGAATGATTTCTGATATTGTGGCACATATATGTATAATTTACATTAAATTATGTATGTAACCTATATATCCCTATAATAAATTGGGTAATGATTTATATATCATGATATGGACATGAATGGAACATGGAGTAAACTGGGTTTAGTAAGGGACTTTATAAAATATGATAATCTTAGGAGTAAACCGTGACTACTATGATGGTTTGGGGAGTGTAACGACCCAAAAATTTATGATTAAAATTAAATTTATATTTATTAAATGTATTATGTTTATAGAATACATATAAACTTATTTTATTATATATAATTGTATTTAAATGACCATTAAGTATCATTATTATTGATAATATAGGCTATGAACAGTGATCACATGACTAGTATAAATATATGGTTTTAACAAATCCTTTTGACATAGACAAAGGAAGTGATGGCCTCAACCAATAGGATTGTTCCCTATGAAGCCCATTTATTAGTGATTCTGAGGGAGATATCATTTCTTGGATTTTCTTTAGATGAATCCCAAGATGAGATCCAACAACTTAATCATGAGCGAAACTGTTTAAGGGGTAATTTCAAGCTCATTGAGATCACAACCCAAACCAAGTTCATCGAACATCCCCTTAAAATCCCCCCCATTGTACACCTTACTATTAGGGTGTATGCTAGTTCAATAAAGGGATGTGTAGAAATACCCTATCTTTATGATTATGTACATTATTTTTGTATCGAATAATGAATATACATTTATTCTATTATTGCTACTTTGTACATGATTTTTTAAATCGCAAATATTATTTTTGGTTAATATTAAAATTCAATTAAGAAATCTATTTTTAATGAATTAATTAATTTTTTTAATAAATAATATTATACTAAAATATTATTATTAAATTACTTTTATTAAATATAAATAATCATATATTTTTATGAAGTAAAAAGAAATTTTTATTAAGGTTTAAAAAATAATTTTTTCAAAACCCATCAATTTTAAATGAATGTCAGTTTTTACATTAAAAGATAAAATTTACAAATTTATAAAATTATTTAGATAAAATCAATATTTTTTTGGAATCATGATGTTTAAATTATCCAATGGTGATTTTTTCATAATTTTCTCAGATAATCGAATGTTTGGGTAAAAATTATATAAGATATAAATATCCGGTGTGTTTTATGACATCATAATGGCCCAATAATGATGTAATAAATACTATAAATGGTATATTATACCAAATATTTTTTTCAATTTAAAATAATGTAATTTTATGTTTATTTGTTTTATTTTATAAAGCCTTAGTGAATCCTCCAAAACATATAATATATTTTAAGATTTTAAAATGGTTTCCTTGAAAGTATTACTCACCACAACATAAGAAATGGAAATATTTTAATATCTTTGTCCCTTATCCTTATAAAATAATGTACACCACTCCCCTTTTCCTAAAACCATGGTAAAAATCTATAGTATGGTTTATGGTTTTGAATTTTTTATTATGTAGTGTCCAAAACCAAATTAATAAACAAATTCCCCTCCTTTCCTATATAAACCCACCCAAGCTACCATTTATATTCACTAAAATTCATTGAAGATAGAAAAACTATTCCCCCTGCTCCCTAGATTCCTCCCAAGTCACATCTCCAAATAAGCCTCTCCCAAGACTTTGGCATCACACATCCAAGTAAGGGATCTTTCACTCTCCTCTTTTATCAAGCACTTCTTTTGTGATATGACTTTCAATTTCAATTTTAATATGTTGGGATATGTTCATACATACTCCCCTTAATTTCCATTTTATTTATAAATAATTAGATCTTCCCTCCACTCTCATTAATCCATCCATGATCCTTTGTATACACCTATTACCATGCTAAAATTTTGTAAGGGATTTCTCTCTCCTCATTCAAATTCAAGAACTTCTTTTATATTATATATATTAAAATACATTTCAGGTGTTGGGGTATAATGTTATATGTTCCAATTATTTTCAATTTCAAGTATAAATTATGAGAGACCCCTTTCACTCTCATGAATCTATTTTATTAATTTCTATTTGATGTTGTTTTGCTGCCGAAATTACACTATGATTTTTCATCGTGTAGTGAATACTAAACACGTTTATCCACTATGGGTATTCACCTTTATGATCATATACTTATTTATTGGGGAATTACATGTATATATTCCATATTCCATGATCATGGAAGAACTTATGATGTTGAATGATTCCATGTGCTCCCTGATAGCGCTCTAATGCATTGGGTAATGTTTAATCATGCTAATTCATGTGAAATGAGGGTTTACTCATGATAATTCATGTGATTTGAGGGTTTAGTCATGATAATTCATTTTCAATGAGGGTTTAATAATTATAATACATGTGTAATATTGCTTGACTCATTCTAATATCATGTTGTATTTCACTGCCACATTTCCATGTTATGATTATCACGCAATATCATGCCTTTATATTAATCTCTATTTTATGGTTCATTGATATTTCTATTGACTAACATGTACTTTATTACTAATTTTATTCAATGTTTATTCCCTTACTGGTCTTTATATCTCACCTTTTTATTACATTTGTACTGAGGTTATCGCATGTAGTGTTATGTACGAAGGAATGTTGTAGTCATGTAAAATAAGTTTTCAATAAAGATATTGTATTTTATGTTTTAAGTAGTTATGTAATATTCCTAATCCCTAAAGAAACTATACCTATCAATATTATGAGTTGTATTAAGTTAATGTTTATGTAATAAATCATGTTTAAATGTGCAATGAAGTGCAATGTTGTTATAGTTTGTATCAAGGGATATGTTTAGTTATTTTTGGGATTAGGATTAGAAAACCCTAGTGAAAACATATAGGGATAAGACTAAGTATAAGAAAAACATCCCTAAATTTTGGTGAGTATAGAGTAAGTTGTTTATCAACATCCCTGTCAGCATATAAACAAGTGGGTGTGGATCTAGCATAGATGTATCTTGGGGTAAAACCTGAAAGCATCAATTTGAGCTGAAATCGAACGGGAACTGGTGTATAAAAAGTGGCCTTGCTGCACTCCTAGTTTTACAATCCTAGGGGATATGTTTTGGTAAATTCATAAGCTCATTAAAAACCATTTTGAAGAGAACAGACAAAAATTAATGTAAAAATATATGTTAGTAAGTATATCATAGATAACTTAGACAGAAGCCTAGAAACTCATTAGTTAAGGAGATAAATATAATTTATAAGTTATCCCTTTAATGTAATTATATTCTATCTATGTGTTTAACTATTTAATATATTCATCCTTAATCTTAATTTTATTCTAGCCAATGGAAGGTAATAGGAGGAATCATGTTAACAATTGATGCGAAGGGAAGTGTGAGGATTGCCCCAATGAATGCCCAACTTGATGGGAGCGGGAATCATAAACATTTTTATAATACTCTCTTAGTTAACTCAAGTTCGGAATTGAACTTGGATTAATAGGATTTCATGAACCCCCCTAATAGAGATCAACCCATAGTTGAGTGATTCATGCAATAAAGGCCGCTTATGTTCAATGGATCATCTGATCCCTTAATCATGGAGAAATGGATTGATTCCATTAAAAATATCTTCTCTATCCTTCAATGTTCTGAACAAGAGAAGGTTATGCTGAATGTTTATCATATAAAGGGTGAATATGATTAGTGGTGGACAATTATCAAGAATATAAAGCCTGAGGAGAAGATCGAAGCAACATAGTGGAAGGAATTCTGAAAAATGTTTTTTGATAAATATTTTTCCCACAACCTACATATTAAGATGGGGAGAGATTTACTTTCAATTAATAAAAAGGATAAAGAACCTGTTGGGGTGTATGAGGAAAAATTTACCAGACTTTCACGATACACCTCCGGTTTTTTCATTACCCCTGAATGCATGGTTGATCGCTTCTTTGGTGGGCTAAAGCCAAGCCTACAAAAATCCCTGGAAATCCATGACTTTGAAATCTATGAGGAGATTGTACAATGTTCCATAAAAGTCGAGATGGATATCGATGAATATAAAGGGTATCGTGGGGATAAAAAGTGGAAAGTGGACTTTAATTATAGTGGTCTGATGGATAAATCCAATGATGCTATGAAATTCCATCACCAAACTTTTCAAAGGTGCAGAAAGTGCACCAGAGAAACTGACTAAGGGGATCAAGAAAATTCTTTAGGTGCGGAAGTGAAGGGCTCCTGGATAATAGTTTCCTATAGGAGAACCCCATCAATGTGATAGAGGAAAGGAATGCTCTATTAGACCCTCAATGCATTGTTCATTGCTAAAAATTCAAGGATCCATATCACTTTTCAATCCAGTGCCCTAAGAATAGAGTTTTTAGAGGCAACCAACAACCTCTGAGGCATCAAGGGTGGGATTTTTTTCGTCACTACCACTGAAGTGAATCCTAAAAATGGAGTGGTGATAGGTAAGCTAGTTATTCATTCAATAATAGAGAATGCAAATTTTTATTATGGTTCTATACATTATTTTATATCTCGAAAGTTTAGTAAAACAGTCCAAACACCACAAAAAATAATGGAAGTAGAGATATCGGTGAAAACAATAAATGGGGAAATTATTGCATCCCATGAATATAAATCCTCCCCTGGCACAATTTATGGACTGAACTTCCCAGTAAACCTTGTTATACTTCCCTTAGTGTAATTTGATGCAATTCTAGGGATGGATTTCATTTCCCTATAAAAATCCAACATAAATTCCCAAAAGAGGTAAATCACTCTCCATATGGAGAATCAACCCCCGATTATATTCATGTGAAAGGAGGAGGATGAATCTTACTCAGCACCATTATCCTAAGAATGTATATTAATTCCCTATGAGCACACATATCTTTCTCATATAATTGAGTCTAAGGAAAGAACCATCCATGAAGATATTTCTATTGCGAGGGAATTCACTGATGTATTTCCCATGTAATTTACTGGTCTTCCTCCTAGAAGAGATGTTGAATTCTCGATTGATCTTATACTGGGGTAGTTTCCAATATCCAAGACTCCATATAGAATAAATATCTCAGAAATGGGGAATTGAAGAAAAAACTATAGGAGAATATAGATAAGGGGTTTATATGACCAAGTGCTTCACCATGGGGTGCACCGATCCTATTCATCAAGAATAAGAATGGGTCAATGGAAAGTTTCATTGAATATCGTGAGCTTAAAAAAAATCATGATAAAGAAAAAGTATCATTTTCTATGAATTGATGACTTTTTTGATCAGATATGTGGAGCAAAATACTTCTCTAAGGTAGATATGTGGTCAGGATATTACCAAGTAAGGGTGAAGAAGGAGGATATTACCATGACTACTTCTCATAAAAGGTATGAGAATTATGAGTTCATAATGATTCCATTAAGAATAACTAATGCTACATAAATATTCATCAACTTGATTAATAGAGTCATTAGATATTTCCTTAAAATATTTTTGGTAATCCATATAGATGATATTCTAATATACTCCAAAACCATGGAGGAGCCTTAGGAGCATCTAATAACTATGATAAATACCTTGTAAAATGATAATATCTATGAAAATTACAACACATGTGAGTTATGGATGAAGTAAGTCTCATTCTTGAGGCATATCATCACAAGAAATGAGATATCTATGGATCATTCCAAGAAAAATACAATTGAGGGATGGTTGAGGCCAACATATTTGACAGATATCTGTAGCTTCCTTCAGTTAGATTGATATTATCACTGATTTGTGAGAAATTTATCATGATTTTCATACCCCATTACAAAGTTAACATGGAATGGAGTTAAGTTTTAATAGAATTATTAATGTGGATAAAGCTTCATGGAGTTGAAAAAGGGGCTTATCACTACCCCTGTTCTCACACTACCCATAAGTGGGTATCCTTTCATGATCTTCAGTGATGCTTCAAAGAAGGGATTGGGATGTGTGTTGATGAAAAATGACAAATTCATTGCCTATTCCTCAAGGAAGTTTAAAATTCATGAGAAAAACTATCCCATATATGATTTGTATTTGGAAGTTGTGATCTTTTCCTTGAAAATATGGAGGAATTATCTCGTTGAGTAGAAGTGAGAAATATATATAGATCACAAAAGTATCAAATATATATTCAAAAATAAAGAGATAAATATGCTTCAACAAAGATGGTTAGAGATCATCAAGGATTATGACTGCTCAATCCACTACCATCATGGGAAAGTGAACAAGGTGGAAGATGATCTAAGAAGAAAGGACCCAAGAATTTTATCATTGATTAGAATTGAAAAGGGTCCAATCTTCATATATTTGATGAAGATAGACATAGAAATCATAAATAAGGGATCATCATCAATCCTTTCACAAATGATTGCTCAAACGTATCTTTCTAAAAGGTAAAAGGATGCTAAAAAAGATGATGAGGGAATTTAGAAGAAAGTGGAAACTATCAGAAAAGGGAAATCCTTGGAGTTCAGTGTTAATGAAGAAGTAATTATGATATTTGAGCTAGTACTATGTGTTTCATCAAATTATAATTTAAAGAAATAAATTTTGGATGATTCACATAGTTCAAATTTCTCGATTCACCCAGAAAACCCAAAGATGTAATGAGATCTCTAAGATAACTATTGGTGGGATAACATGAAGAAAGAGATGTATGAATATACCTCAATGTGCCTAGTATGTCAGTAAGTGAAGGCTGATAGGAATAAGTCTAAGGTAATGATACAACTATTACCCATAGCAACATGGAAATGGGAATACATCACCATGGAATTTTTCACCATACTTCTAAAGAAATCCAAAAGAAACAATTCTATCTGGGTTGTTGTGGATCATCTTATAAAGACTGCACACTTCATTTCAATTCAAGAGGATTTGTTACTGGATCAAATGACATAGATATACATCAGATATGTGGTAATGATGCATGGAGTATGACTATCTATTGGGTCCAATCAAGATCCAAGATTCACCTCTATGTTTTGGAAAAGTCTCTAGCATGATCTAGACACCAAGATTAACCAGATTATGTCTTATCACCCTTAAACTGATTTCCAATCTGAGCAGACTATCCATAAACCTTATGCAATGTTGAGAACTTGTTTAATAGACTTCAAAGGTAGATGATACCAACATTTTCCTTTATTGGAGTTCTATTACTACAATAGTTTCCATTTGAGCATCCAAATGGCTCCCTATTAATCCCTTTTTAGGAAGTGGTTTAGAACATCGGCATGTTGCAATGAATTTTGGAAACAAAAACTTCTATATCTATAAATGTTTGAAGAAATGATGGAGAAGGTTAAGACCACCCAACAACACATCAAAGATGCTCAGAGTTGATAAAAGGGCTATGCTAACAATCATCGGTGTGAACTAGAGTTTGATGTTAGAGACATGGTAATCCTCCACATATCTCCATGGAAGAGAGTAATGAGATTTGGGAACAAGGGAAATCTTAGTCCAAGGAACATCAAACCTTTAGAGATCCTTGATCACATTGGAGTAGTGGCCTATTAACTAGAACTCCCACTAAACCTATCTCAAGTGCATGATGTATTCCATATATCCCTATTAATGAAGTATATCCTAGACCCATCACATGTAATCAATATAGAGGTGGTACCATTGGAGAATTAACTTTTCTATGAGGAGAATCCAGTGAAGATATTATATGATAAAGAAAAAGTTCTATGAAATAATACAATGCCCCTCATCAAGGTGTTGTAGATAAACCAAATGTTTGAAAAAGCAATGTGGGAACCATAAGAGGTGATGAAGTAGAGTGACCCCATCATTTTTAGTGTGGGAAAATGAAATTTCAAGGGCGAAATTTCTTAAGGTGGGAAATTTGTATTGACATGAACATTTCTGAAAAAATTACGTTTATTTTAATTAAATGTCTTATAGTTATAGAAGACATGTGAACATATTTTATTACATCCAATTTCATTTAAATGACCATTATGTATCATTACAATTGATAATATGTCTGTTTAATAATGATCACATGACTAGTATAAATACAGTGTTTTAACAAATCCTTTTGACATATACAGTGGAAGTGATGGCCTAAATCTATAGGATCGTTCCCTATGTAGCCCATTTATCATATATTCTGAGGGAGATAGAATTTTTGGTATTTTCCATATACCAAGACCAAGTTGAGATCCAACAAATTAAGCATGATCAAAACCGTTTGTTGGAGAAGTTCAAGATCATCGAGATCCCAACCCAAACCATGTTCACTGAACAGCCCCATAAAAGCCCCACTATCCCACACTTTAATCTTAGGGAATATTATGGTGTAATAAAGGGATATGTAACAATAAACTAGCATTATTATTATTTAAATTATTTTTTAAAGAATAGTGAATATAATTTCATTCTATTATTGTTACTTTGTAAATGATTTTTAAAGCTCAAATAGTATTTCTGGTTAATATTAAAATTCAATTAAGAAATATATTCTTAATGAATTATTGTATTTTTGAAATAAATAATATTCTAATAAAATATTATTATTAAATTATTTTTATTAAATATAAATTATCATATAATTTTTATGAAGTCAAATGTAATTTTCATTAAGGTTTAAAAACTGTTTTTTTGTCAAACCCCATCAATTTTCAATAAAAGTAAATTTTTATTTTAAAAGTAAAAATTTAAATATTTATAAAATTATTTAGATAAACTTAATATTATCTTTGGAATAAGGATATCGAAATTATCCAATGGTTAATTTTTCATAATTTTCTAAGACAGTCAATTTTTTTGCTAAAAATTAAATATCGTATAAATATATAGTGTGTTTTATGACATCATAATGGACCAATAATTATGTAATAAATACTGTAAATGGTATATTAAGACAAATATGTTTTTTAATTTAATATAATGTAATTTTCAATTTATTTTGTTTATTCCATAAAGCCTTAGTGAATCCTCTAAAACATATAATATGTTTTAAGATTTTAAAATCATTTCCTTGAAAGTATGAATCACCTCCACATAATCAAGGGAAATATTTTAATATATTCTGACCTTATAATTATAAAATAATGTATTCCAATCCCCTTATATATAAACCATGGTAAAAACCATGGGATTGTTTATGGTTTTGAATATTTTATTATGTAATGTAAAAAACCAAAATAATAAAGAAATCCCCATCCTTTCCTATATAAACCCACCCAATATCCCATATCTATTCACTAAAACTCTTTCATCTCAACCAACATATGTCCCCTGATCCCTATATTCCTCCCATGGCACCATATATCTCACAGGAATCTTCTCCCAAGCCATTGGATTCACACATCAAAGTAAGGAATCTTCCACTCTCCTCTTTTATCAAGAACTCCTTTTTTGATATGCCTTTTAATTTCAATTTTCATAGGTTGGGATATGTTAATACATACCCCAATTACAATAAATTTTATTTATAAATAATTATTTCTTCCTTAATCTCTCATTAATCCATCCATTATCCTTTACATACACCCATTACCATGCCGAAATTCCATAAGAGATTTCTCTCTCCTTATTTCCATTCAAGAAATTATTTTATATTATGCATCTTAAATTCAATTTAATATTTTTGTGTATAATGTTATAATATCCCCTTACTTTAAAATTCATGTATAAATGATTAGATACCCCTTTTACTCGCATCAACCTATTTTATTAATTTCTATTTGACGTTGTTATGCTGTTGAAATTGCACTATGATTCTTCATTATGTAGTTAATACTAAACCCATTTCTATACCAAGGATATTCACATTTATTCTAATATATTTATTGACATGGGACTTACATGTTTTTATTATACATTATTTTTTCTTATAATAACTTATGATGTTGAATTATTGTATGTTATATGATCTATGTGGTACACTTATGCATGAAATGAAATGTTTATGAAGGGTGCGCCCTAATAGCGCTCCAATGCATCAAGTAATGTTTACTCATGCTAGTTCATGTGAAATGAGGGTTTAATCATGATAAATCATGTCAAATTAGGGTTTACCCATGATAATTCATGTGCAACTATGGTTCAATCATGCTAATCAATGTGCAACGAGCCTTGACTCATGCTATATCATGTTGTATATCGCTGCCACATTTACATGTTATGATTATCACTCTATATTCTGACTTTATGTTCATGTTTCTTTTATTATCAATTTATATTCCTATTTACTAAAATGTATTGTCTTTCTTATGTTATTCCATCTTTATTCCCTTACTGGGCTTTATATCTCACCCTTTTCTTATGTATGTACTTAGGTTATCCCATGAAATGTTATGTATGAAGGAATGTTATGGTCATGTAAAATAAGTTTTTAATAAATATGTTGTATTTTATGTTTTCATTTGTTATTTAATGTTACTAATCCACAAATACACTATACCTCTTGATATTATGAGTTGTATTAAGTGAAATTTTAGGTAATAAATCATGTTTAAATAATCAAGGTTGTTATAGGGAGTCAACCCATCCCAGTATGATAGTCTTGAAAATGAGCCTTGACTACTAATGATATAATTTTATATGCCTATGTGTATACCAAAAGTCCATGTATTATACCAATTTTATTCTCTCACAGATTATGTTAATTTATTATTCATGTATTATGACCGACCAATATTTATTCCATGACTCAAGATGATGATTTTTGATATGAAATATATAAGTTTAAAATTTTTATGCTAATGTTCTCATGGACTTATGATAATGTTATGTTTATGAAATCATTGACATATCCCTTGTTTAGCCTTACTTATCATCTGATATCAGATTTTTCTTATGTTTTTTCCACAAGATATGAAGAAAGTTATCAAGTATGATATAACAAATAGGGTTATAGATATGATGAAATAAGCGGGATATGATGTAGATACTTTAAGAAAAAAATGTTTATCTTTACAAGTTTACAAATGCATTACACCTTTACAATCCTCTACTGTGTATATGGGTAACGTATTTAATATTCATATAAAAAGATGTAATATTTATGAATGAAAATAATGGGTCGTTATATTTCTTTAGTATGGACTATTTTTATACCATCTATTCTCTATTGAATTTTACCAGTGAGGGTTATAGTGTACATAAATTAGTGGGTTGGGGTCTTCCTGTATTTACAAGAAGTGACACTAGGAATATCTAGGTTAGATTTTATATAGGATAGTAAGACCAATTTATTATCATTTATATAGTATGAACCTTAGATAAGTAAAATATATGGTTTTTATTTTCCTGTGATGTTAGAGGAGTGTGAAAATGTATTCCTTGAGGATGTTTCAGGCTTACCTCTCCATCAAAAGTTTGTTATCAGTATATACTTTCACTGAGGGGCGACTCAAAATCTTTGGCATCATATCTAATGATCCCATGAAGCTATAAGAGCTAAAATTTTGGTTTTAGAATCTATAGATTAAGAGATTGTTAGACCCAATGTGTTTCTTTGGGTAGCCCAATATTGTTCACCAAGAATGTGGATGAGAACTTAAGATGAGAAATGGACTAACGTTTCATGAAACATGTGACTTTTATAAAGTATTATCCAACCTATATTAGTGATGGATTCTTTGAATAATGGTTCAGGGAAGATTTGTTCTCAGAGTTTAACCTTAGGATATGTTATCGCCATCTCTGGGTGTGATAAGAGGATATAACGAGGTTGGATTACAAGAGATGCTATAGTTTCTTTGAGTTATTTTTGATACCCTTTTATGTGTTTAATTATTAGACAATGTTTTTGGAACATATGAATTGAATCCTTCAACCCTTCTTGGATCAGTTCATGGTAGTCTTCTCTAGAGACATATTTGTGTACTAAGAATCAATGGTGGAACACATGATACACTTGAGAATGGTTCAAGACATTCTTCAAGTGTACCATCTTCGTGGGAAGCTCTTGAGGATTCATTTTTGATTTGGGAGGTCCACTTCTAGGGATGTGTCTTAAAAAATGCGGGATTGATAGTGGAACATGAAAAGGTTTAGGTAGTGCCAGTTTGAGATCCAACTGAGAGTGTGACAGTGGTATTAGATTCTCAAAAAAAAGTTTTTTCCATTCACTATTGTGGGGCGAGGTGACAAAGTTGTTTACCTCTTTATAGTTGTCCCTTGTAGCAAAGAAATTGTACCATATATCAAGTTTATGGTTATCACCTCTCCACTTATATAGTTATCCAAATAGATAGAACATGAGTATATCAACAATGATATATTACTTGAATAGATACTCACTAGACTTGTTCCTGATGGATATTCTAAAGGTGTGGATTATGTCATCCTTTTCGAGGATTGATTATGAAAACTGTCATGTTGTGTAGATAAATCAAAGAGTAGGTTTCATACATTAACTTAGTAGTATATCAAGGAAAGGTGAGGATGTACTGGGGTCATTTGTCTTTTTTTTGGGTAGCCAAGGATATCAGATTAATTTACTAAGTTTAACTTTTAATGTCTCACCTATATATAGGTGGAAGATGAGATATACTGATGTGAGTGGAAATGGGATTGTGTCTTTGTGGTTCTTGTAATGGTGAATCCATGGTTATATAGACTCCATTATTCTATATGAGTTATCATATACTAGATCACTAAGTTGGCATAATTCCCAACCATCTGAGAGTAGAGCTTAGTGAAGTGTTTGAGAAACCTGTGCATGCAAGTGGTAGTATGACTTATTGGAGATTCCATGATGATCATTTAATAAAGTGATTCTCATTCCATGTCATGATTATGGTGAGGATGTATGAGTCCTTTGGGATTTTGATGCAGCTAAGAACGCTATTTTTACCCATGGAAGATATCCAAAAAAGGTTGACCATTAGGTTTTTGGAGAGCATGCTATAAGTTTTCATGTTATTTTGGGGATGTAACTGGGGGGATCATCAACCATTGGTGGAGTTTTTATATCACAAAAGTTACCACTCCAACGTAAATTTAGAACCATTTGGGTCCATATATGAGAGAACTTGAAGGTCACAACTATACTAGCCATAGCCAGTGAGAGACAGTGGTTATGGGCCCAGAGTTGGTGCAAGTGACGGTTTTAAAAATATAAAGTTCATATAGGGATATGTGAGGACTACCCAAAGATGTTAGAAGTCCTTTGTGGACCAATGATGATGAAAATTGTATTTTTATTAGAATATGTTTTATTTTTAGAGTTCTCACCTCATTGAGGGTTACATATATTTGGCTAGAATGGAAGGATATCTCTATGGTTCAAAGGCCCATGTTCCAGTTACTGCATTAGGTTAGTGTGGTGGTGTATCTCTTATCCCTACTATTATAGTTAGAATGGGCATGTAAAGTATTCCACATGTCATAGTTGAGGATATACGCGAATGAATTGTTTCACGATGTCGACCAGGGTGATATAAATATTGAGGGTGGAGTTACCTTTTTGAGGAGTTAGAGGAGCCTAGTGGAATTTGAGAAGTATCAGGAGAAAACCCTTTTTAGGAAAGTGTTTCCCTTGGGTGCATACATGTTAGCAGCATGAGAACCCCCGTGTGAGCTTTTGGGAGTGCGATACCCAGATGAGAGCTTGGTACCCTCACTTGTGGGTAGGTTTTTGCTTCTCATGATGAAAATCCTTAAAAGAGGGTAAAATTTAGAGACTCAATGTAAAATTTATAAGACTTTGGAATATTTCAATGAATATTTCCAAAGCTAGGCACTTAGTTAGAATAGGTTTATAGGGCCCTGAGATATTTGGTGTGGTGATATCAAAAATCTTAAATATATTATATCATCCACACACAATGTTTCAGAAGTAATGGAATAAATACTAAATAGAGTCTCGTATTGATAATATGAGATTTACATTGGGTCCAAAATGTAGGTTTTACCCTAGGATCAACATAATGTTTGTATGTGTTGGGAGTTTTGTTAAAGTGTTTTCATGAGTAAAAATAATAAAATAAATACATATATAATTTTTTTATTAAATTGCATAAAACCAATTATGGGAAAATCTTAGGGTTAGATGCATAGACCCATGGACTTGAAAAGAGTGTAGAGAAGTGCAATGGAGGTAAAAAATCAAATCATAGATCAATAATCAAAACTAAGGAGTTCATCTTCACCGATGAAGTCCATGGATCTCGCTAAATTCAACATCAACTGTTCTTTATTAGCGATCAATCTAATCTAAAAGTAGCACAATTTTTTATTTGGATTAATAAAAATTTTAATAGATTTCAAATGAAAATAAATTTATCTAATAAAAATGATTTATAGGTAAATGTTTGATTGTGGTTGATGTATTTTTATCCCTATATTATGGTTTTGTTGATCCTTGTTAATTAATCTCTTCGATCAAGATTTTCCCTTATAAATGAATTGAGGTAGATCCAAAAAAAGGCTAAGGTTCTTTCCTCAAATTTATGTTTTGTGAATTTCTCCCCAAATTCTTCACATGATTATCAACAATATTAAAAATTGGGATTGTGATTTATGAAATACTCAATGGATGGTCATTGTGTAATCGTACTTTGGTGTAGTCGATCATCACTGCGGGTTTGGGTTGGAGATCGATGACACATTTGTGGTGTAGGATGATGATAGATGTTTACGATTAGATTAGATGACCTAGATTCATGGCTTTTCATATGGTACTGGCACAAAGAGATGGGAAGAATATTCCTGGGTGAAAGGTGGCTGGAATACAACCACTAATGACGGCCCAAGTTTGGTTAACCCCAAATACAAGATCCTCGGTGAAATTTTCAGTTAATTTAGTGTTAATGATAGTAATAGTGGAATTAACGTGAATGTTCTGAATTTTTTAAAAAATCCCCACTACACACTATATACTCCAAAGGAGAATACACCATGTAAACCTATTAGCCTACAGGGGTCCAACAGCTAGTCGATGGGGACTAGTGGTGGTATGTGCCACTTAATGAATCCACCGACTGACCAATGGGGATTTTAAGAGGAAGAATTACAATTATAACCCCTCAAATTTTTAGAGAGATATCATATCTTTTCACTCTTGTTTTTTCTCAAACTGAAAAATATGTATCCGACCTCCATACTCTTGGACCCCTTCCTCTTGGGGTGATTTTGGTTCTAGTTCATGGAGAATATTGGTAATTTTCTTTTTTCTTTTGACTGTATTTCCTCTAATCCTCGTACCTATATAAATTTTGGTTCTCCTAATCAGATATTTGAGTGATGATTCAACTAGAAGATGGTGGAATTGTCCTGAGATGATGTTGATTATATGTATCATAGCTTGTGGATGTCCCAAGAAAATGCTTTCATGGTTTTTCTTATCGTTTTGATGGCTGTATGTTTGTTGTCTGAGTTTTCAAGGGTTTTGAGTTTAATTACGTGGTTATGATTATTTCTTTTGTTCTAGTTGATGGGAATTTAACACATGTTAGTATAGGGATCATGACAGAGGCCTATGAAGAATGGTTTCCCTTAGTTTAGGTATAGTAGGAGCATCTAGTGAGTAAATGGTCATTTATGAAAAGGCTAATAGTTTTTGGTTAATTTGTGTGAATTTTTAATTAATTATAATTTGATTATAATTAATTATTTTGGGTTGTTTGGATGTGAGTTAGGACTACAAGTTGTTTTAGAATTTTCCATTGGTCTTGGATGAGCTCAGACAGTGGGTTTCCAGGCTAATAATTAAAGAGAAGAGGATTTAAATGAGGTAGGTGATACATTAAATTAAACATGATGTCTTTGTATTTTTATAAGTGTGTGTATAGTGCATTATACCCGTTTTTCATGCTATAACCGAGATCTTTTTTTTAATAATTTAATTTTGAAGCTAGTTAAGTGTTCATATCATTATGTATTATTAGTATAAACTATTAGTAAATAAATAATACAAAATTCTACCACTTTATTCAATTTTAAAATGTTTTTATTAAAATTCAATTATACCAAAACCCACATTGTTGGGGACATTATTTTTAAGAACTTTATTTTTCTTATTTCATAAAAAGTATTCTTGTATGAAATAATTACTTCTGAAAATTCAAATTTTAAATTTCACAAGACTTTTATTATAAGTTAATTTTGATATTTAATTTTAAATATGGTTTCAATGTGTTAAAATTATTATTTTATGTATGAGATGAAATTTTAATTCCATATATTTAATTCATGATTATATGTATTTTATTTTCATGCACTATATTTCTAATTCAAATTCCATATATGTTATGCATATTGTATTATCATGTTTAATATTCATGATTTAATTATATGTGTTTTCCATTAATTTTAATTTATTTCTAAACCTTTAAGAAAGTACAAATTTATTTTCAAGAATAATATTTCATTATTTCCCACCTTGAAATTATTTTTTATTTATATTAATCTTTTGAATAGTGATTTTAATTGAACTATAATGAGAAGGTAAATATTGAAAAAAAATTATTTATAAATTTCAAACATTGGTATTTTGAATAATGATGAGGGATGGGAAGTGCACCCATATACTCAAGGGGATTTTGTACCCAAAGTTATTATTAACCACTAAATATTCTAAGTGGCATCAAAATTTTCTTGACGTTTTCTAAGAGTCATTAAATTCTAAACATTTTATGATTCATTTAAAGAAATATGTTTTCAATATTTGAATGATAGTTTCCTAAAGTACCCTATATCTTATTTAATTAATTTTTGAAATATAATTACCAACAATTATTTTAATTTATACAGTAGAATTTTATGTTTTAAGATCAAGATATTTTATCTTTCAAATAAAACATTTTAATTTAAGTAAGTTTTCAAAGTAATTAAAATAGGGATTTACATTTGATTTTAAAACCCCATAATGATAAATTTTAAGCTTACATTTTTTTTAAAATAATTTTACATAGGAATAGTGATGAGTATAATATTAATAGTGAATGTTATCAATTAAGAATTTATCTCGAGTGAATATGGATAAGTGTTTATAGAAATTTTCATTATTTGTATAAACCCTGATATGTATTCGAATTTTTAAATCCTATAAAAATAAAGACATAGAAAATCCTTGACCTATATATTTTTGAAGAGGTGTTGGATATTTTATTAAATAAATATTTAGCTTTTTTACCACCAGACTTGGGAATATGGGTCTATGTCATTATAAAGTCAATATAAATTACTACTAAACCATATATGAGAATAATATATATTCAACATGTTAAATTCATTTATAATTCAACCGAGGTTCTGAATAAACTTGGTGTGTGAACCTCTATCCCCCTTTCTTTATGGAATTAGGTTATTATACATAAATTGTAATTTCAGTTTATAGAAACCAAATAAGGGACCAATAAAGAAATAATTTAAATTCAACAACAATAGTAACCCCATACTAATGCAAAATATGTAATACAATATTTTTTCTTGATATCTCTAATCAAGCAGGTTGCATATTGGTGTCACAAACCTATGTGGTCAATGTCTCATTTTTTGAATTTAAAAAAATTAATTTGTTGATAGGATACCTTTATTATAAAATTAATCTAATATATCCATTCCAATTAATGGGCCTAATATATAAACTTTGACTGTATTGGGAATATTCAAATCCTTTCTTTCATTATGCATTAATTCAATGCCATTTGTGGGGTTCCCAATGCATCTTACCTCACCCTGAGCATATTTCATCAAAAACTTCATCAACACAACAAAGTATGTGAATCATAAAATAAATTATTATTAATATTAAAAGATAAATATCATTACACATGTCCATAGAATGAAACTCCAATGGTATATACAAAATAGAGATTTCCTACCACCACGATATGTTCTAACAATCTCCTGCTATGAATATTTCTAAAAGCATATACCATGAGAAATTAGATCGAATTCCAATGAGTCTCCAACCCCAATAACTTGTATCATATTCATTTGGTCAAATGATATCCTCCTACTATAGAACACATATTTCTAAATACTACCATAGCACTTCAAAGTTCTCATCATAGTAGGGAAATCTTATGAACATTCATTTCGATATATACTCCAAGGACATTATCTCATTCATTGTCACATAGAAAAACTATTATGATGTGATAAGATATTAATTATTATTCAACACCATGAATATTATAGCAATATAATGTGTATAGTAATTGGTTATAGGAACTAAATATGAAATATATCACATATCGTAATAATAATAACATTGGTTGGCCACTTGAATAACCTATCTCATGTAAAAAAGATCAACCTCTCAAGTGAATGAATTATCCATATCACTTTAGAAAATATGAGGATCATTTCATTAGTTTATATTCTAATGTGAGACTCAAAATTGAAATTATTTGACTCCTGGAATTTTACCTATCTCGAATCACTATAATATTGGGGTACCCAGTAGGGTTCCTTGAGCCAGATCATAGGAGAGACACCATACATGAGATCCCTTATCTCAATCCCCTCTTGAGTCCTAGGAAAAATATATAAGGGAATAGTGTCCCATGCTATAATCATATCACATTACAGTCTCAATGACCTCATAGGATAATCCCCATTGAAATTACTCTTAAAAGATGGATGAAATCCCATCTCACTTCTCAAATCATCTTATGTTTATTAACTCACCCAATCTGTGATAATCTATTGTAGATATAATCATTTAAATGCTCACATTATAGAGGGTGAATAATACACTTCATACTCCCTAATCATATATCCCAAAGATCTATAGAATCTCACTGTTCCATCATGACCTACTCGGGCCAATTATACTAATAAAAAACTCTCCTCTATAAGGAGGATTCTATGAGAACCTATACTAACAACACTATGTTCATAATTTCATTTCATTAAATATATACCTCTCTAAGGTCTTTTTATCAAGTGGAAAACATTTATAAACAAGTCATTAACCACCAAAAGTTGAGGAATAAAACAATATCTGAGAGCGCACTAACGACTTGGAACTTTCATCATGTATGTGGGAATTTAAATAAAATATTTCATTTAATTAGAATCATTTTGGGTCCACATATCACTTGAAAAATATTTCTAATCATTTTTTAAACTATTGGTGTCTGAGGCATCAAACTAGTGTTCAAGAGTTCACCGTGACCCCTGACACCTTGTTCATATCACAATAATTAATAAAATAATTCATTTCTTTTATAAAAAAATTATTTTAACTTATGGTTCAATCATACTCAAATGTCAAGAACATATATCACATTCCATATCAAATACATAAACTTTATGTGAGATTTTCAAGGGACCACTAAACGCATACAATGTTATTTCCTTAAATATCAGCCCAAAAACTCTCACCCATGCTTGTCATAGATTGAACGCACATCATCCATCAATACAAGGTCCTAATTCTATTCATAGAACCTTAATCAATTATAAAATAATTTCACAGATTATATAGTAATTAATTCCATAATTAATTTATAAAATCAATAATAATTCTTATTCTCAAATTATATTCCGTAGTTAATTCTACAATTAATGAATATAGAATAAATAAAAAATTACTCATACAAAAATAGAAGGTTCTAGGTGCAATGAAAGTACCTTTGGTGAGCATTAAATTAAAAATTATTTTAATTTTCGGTCACCCAAAACCTGGAGAGAGGATATTTCAAATTAAAGTTTAATTAATTTATTTATTAATGGGAGAAATGAATTACTCACCATAGGGTATTTTCATCAATAAATATATTGTTGATAATCCAAAAACCTTTTTTTATGAATTAAATTCATTTCTCTTAGAGGATCCAAGTATATAATCCCTCTTGTGGTGATCAACATGTATTCCTTTGATCACATAGTGATGATAATTTATTTTTGGGTGCTACTGCGGTGAATCAATTGTCTTGTATTTCTCGACATGATCACTTGAAGATCCTTTAGTATTAAAGGATTACTTTTCGTTCTTGAGAAGATGAGATGAGACATTTAAGAGACAAGTTTTTTGTGTGAATAACTTCTCAATTATTGTTAAACCCTATACAATAGACATAACCATATATTTATAGAGAAAATTTTTAGGTTAAAATATTATTTAATTGCATACCAGCCCTTAAATTATATTATAATCTTCAATAAACCCCATTACATATAATAATAATAATAATATTTTACAGTGTGCACTAACTTGTACAATGATAAATATTATTTTACTATCTTGTATATTAATATTTACGATCGAATGTGATCTTAGTCTACTCGAACTCCTTGACATTTATTGAGTACCTGAATAAATATTTTATTCAATTAAATAAATATTCTATTCATATACTAGTGAATAAATGTTTATTAAATATTTAATTAATAAGATAAATATTTATTTAAAATCCAAAGAATAAATATTCATTAAATTTTTACATAAATAAATAAGTTATTTATTTAATCCATAAATATTTATTTATTACCTTGAGAATATGAGTGATCAATAAAAAATGAATAAAATTATTCCCCGGTCATGAGAATAATATTTATTCCAATAATTAAATTCGAATATAATTTAATTGAGATCAATGAAAACACTTATTGTGTGACCCTCTAGGATTCATTCTTATTGATATTAGTTAGGTATGCCTACATTCCGTGATTACTGTCTAGAAATAGGTTAAGTCACCCATGATAAAGAACTTAGTGTCTCACCATTGAAAACCACAAATAAATAATCATTTTGTAATATAATCACTTTGTCTCAATATCTAATTAAGTAGGATGCACATATATTTCATTAACCAATATGCTTGATATGTCTATCTTTGACTATCTAAAATAAACGTTATTACACCATGGACATGTAATTTAGTGAGTAGTTATATTTCAATCAATTGGATGAGATATAAACTTCTATAAAGATGGAAGGGACCAATACTTCCTCTAATTATTAATTGAAAACATGTCATTCGTGACACACCCTACATATCCAACTTCTCCATGAATATTTATTATCATTATTTATGAAATAAATCCAAGTGCATGATTCATAACATGCATTAATAATAATCATAAAGTCTAAGGACCATTGCACATTCTCAAAGATACGAATAGCTAATAACACAGAAACATGTATAATTAGTACTATTAGGTCTCTTCTCATGACCTCGCATATTGGAGATTACCAACTGAAAACATCAAAATATGAAGCATCATCTTCTTATGAGTACTCACACATAACTATTTATAAATTTTATTCTCTATCATAGTATGTTATCCAACCATAGAACTATTTTTAAGAATATAATAATGGAATTTCAAGTTTCTTATCATAAATGGGAACTAATATGACATAATTAATGTGAAATATACTCTAGAACATTATCACATCAATGTTATGTATAATAAAAATCAATATGTGATAAGATATTTATATTAATATTCACACCTTTGAAAATTCATGAAATCAAATGTACAAAGTAATTGTTTCTAGGTCACAATGTCCACCAAAATACCACTTGAACCAGAGTTAATTTCTAATGACTGATTATTCCTCACATGAAAAAATATTCTTTTGAGTATGAATACAAATTCTAGGACTACAATGTTTCCATGGATAGGGTTAGTAAAGACACACTTCTATGCGGTGAATCTATTTACTACAATATTACTATTTTGATAAAATTCACAAGAAGTGATATAACAGAGTATCCATCTCTTATCCCCTTGTCAAGTTCGTAACATCATGACTAAACCCATTATCAAAGCTTATCATAAAATTATAAATCTATTTCTTTTGGTATATCCCAAAATCAAAATAGGACATTGCTAAAACTGTTTCATAAGTTCCATTAGAAGCTATAACGTACTCAGGTATTGTAGATATGGAAACCACTAGCTGTAATAAGTTTTTTCTTACATATTAATTTAGGTTTTTCTATGATACTAGATAAAATTGAACCAAGTGTGGACAAGTTTTCAATTCCCTTGATTACTAGTATTCTCATTCATCCAAACACTAGGAACTCATCCAATATTACTTTTCCAAGCATAATCAGATAGTTCTAATTGAAAGTTCATAAAATTATATTGGATCTATTTGATATTTAACTATTATGATTTATTCATAAATAATATCAAATATCAATACAAATCATGGAACATGATATTAATTACTTTCATTAATCTTATACAATTCTTTTAATCTCCATAATCTTTTTTATTCCCTTGCATGTTATATTTGAAGGATTATAGGCCAACAAAAATTTGGTCTTGAATATTTTGAACATTTATTTTTCCATACTATGTTAATATATTTATTATGAATATATTTAGAAAAACCAAAGATATATTATGTAGATATTGTTCCCTAGAACATGGATGCTACTTTAAGTCAAACTTAGAGAAATTTCATTCCTTATTCTTAACAAACTAGTAAGACACACCAACTGTTTTCATATGTTATCAACATATTTATCTTGAGAACTTATATCACTCCTAATAACCATTTAGAAAAAATGTCACTCATTAATTTCCAAATTAATACTATACATTATTAATTCATAAATGAATTTAGGTAATCTATATATATTATTTGAATTTATTTATGTCACTGAACCATTTAGTTAAGACTATAAGACACTTACCCTAGGGTCTCCTTTTGGTCACACCATATACAAATATTACATAAGGATTACTCTAAATGTGGTGGACTTGAAAATAAATATCCCAATATTATGGGCATAGAAATATTCTTTGACAAGTGAAATTAAAAAGGATTTTAGTCATGATGATTGGAGAATAAGTTTTTACCATACAATAAACTTATCAACAATCTATCATTCTATATTAGTAATTTATTTTACCATCAATATATAGTTTATCTTGAATACTCACCAGTAGTATCAAGTCTTATAAACACTAAAAAATATAGTATCCCTGAATCTTGATACATGGAGGTCATTACATGAATTTATACATACTTTTCAACCATAGCATATTACCATTTACTTCTTCACTTGAGGATTTTTTTATTTTCAAAGAATCATATATGTATCACCCATTGTGGTGAACATAAACCACCTTATTAGTTATATATATCCTTATATAGTATTTGTCTTTAGAGTTACTCCTACCATTGATATTAGTAGAGTCATGTATTCCACTATCAACTCATGTCCATCCAGAACCTTAACCCATAGAAGTTAATTTTTTCAACTATATTTAAATAGATAAGTCTACTTAATGAAAATATAATTGATCTTGACTAGACATTAATATCCTTAGTGGCTATAGGATCATTAACTCAGATTCAACTTAGTGTTTTGATGTTAGTTTCTAGTGAAGGCTAGATTTTAACAAATGGTTTTCAAAAAACACTTTTTGTAGTGTTTTAATTTATTCTTATCATATAATATTTTATATGATATCCATTATACAATATAGTTGTCATATGGTTAGTTTTGTCACTTCTATTTACAAAATTTATTTTAAATGGAATAATTGATGATTCTCAATATATATAAGACTAATCATTGATCTTTCTTTTACTAAAATAATGACATTGATGTATATAATGAAATTTGATTTAGGGATAACCTTTACTCTACATACTTGATCAATGATTACTTGGATAAAACATTATCCGAAAAGCTAGTTCATAGATTCTTCAATGTTTACCAAATACCCTCATTTTATTCACTAATAATTTATAAAATTTATTAAAGGAATATCATGAATTATATTAAGTTTCCTTTATTTTAAAATAGTTATTGTGGCCATTTTGAACCAAATATTATTTTTTTGGGACGTACCATTACTCAAATTTTTTTATTTATATAAAACATGATAAGTAAATTGTTTTCATATCTAGTATATTTTATCAAATTGAGACTAAAATAATATTATGGGTATAAACAGACCAAATAATTTTATTTTTATTTGATAAATAATTATCTTTCTACAATTGGGTTGGATTCCTATATTTTTTATTCATCATTTAATTACAATGGATATATGTAATTCAAGAGTTAATGAACTTATAGTTTAGTATTAGTGTAATTTAACATCATTTATTAAAAAAATTAAACAATGTATCATTGTATCTAGTTGGACACTGAGATAAATGTGTTGGTAACACTTATTACAAAATTGAATCAATCTAGTCTAGAAATTAGAAATAGTTATCTCCCCTTGGATAGGTAGGAATCCCCCTTTCTCAGTTACTTTTTATTTCACTATGTAACCTTTATATTATTTTTGCTTCTTATATTTAAATATATGTATGTTTTAAGAATATTTTATTTTATAAACAAGATGTGAATATAAAATTGATGAATATACTTGATGTGGAAACAACTACTCACCTCTTCAATTCATTTTAATTTCTTTTCTAGTGCCTATTATTTAAACATAAGAAGAAAATAGCCTCCTGTTTATTCTTCTTCCATTGAATCTTTTTTCACATTGAAGGACAAAATAAAGGATATTTTATATTTAGATTTTACATGTGATATTTAGACTTGTATTTCAAAATTTTCATTTAAATGGGTACAGAAATAGGTTTTAACCAATCCTTATCCTATTGGTAAAGTATGGAAAAAATATCTTGAGTGATTTATCCATTTCGTTTATATGGGCTTGAAAAAATAAGTACAATCTTCGTGAAAAGTATAACAAGATAATATTAATGGATAATTCCTTATCCAATTAGAAGCCTAATTTCACAAACTGATCACTATACCCCCTTATTTTTAAATCCTAATCAATAGTTAGATCACCTTCATCCAGTTTACACTGATATAGTGCATTTGAAATCTTATTTATTTATTCCCTTTATTTATCCTTCTCAAAATAATAGAGATGTGATATTATAGTTTAAGAAACCATGTCTTTATTTTTCATCATTAACTCTCCAGGTATAGTTGATGATATAATAAAATGGATATAGGAATCATTCTCAACATATCTCTGGTAAGCATCCTTTTCACCTTGTCTGACATTTTAGGGTGGAAGACCAAGAGTAGGGGATTACAACACATAGTAATTTTTTTTGTATTAATGAATCACATAAAATATTATAATATATCCAAAAATTCTCATTTGTAAGGAAATACCATGATTTAATGAATGATCATACTATTTTGTGGTTTTCTATCCACTTTATACAATAATTAAAATATACAATTAGTACTTTTCTTGATTAAAAAGTATGTGAGAAATAATAATAATTATATTTTTATAAAATCTCCCAATATTTTATCAATTATAAATATCTATCACTATTGAACTCAAAATATCTAGTTGCTTGGACATTCTAGTGGAAAGGATCCATATACCCCCTTTTCATAACCTCAATAAGGGTTGTACAATCTACATGAAGGTATTTATGTAATTATTATTTTTCAACATTAGGCTTACAAGTTCTTAACCCATTGAGTGGATTCCCAAATCTAGAAATCCAAACTTGGATTTCATCAACACTTTCCTAAAAATTACACAGTGTTTAGAAAGGGATAATCTTCTTCATGTAAAATGGTTAGTTCAAACCAAAACCTTCCTAATAAATTATCTTATAAATGTAAGTGTCCCAACAAGGGTGGTAAAACACATAGTTGTATTGTTTTAATTATTAATCATGTAATGGAATGACAAGGATAAAATAGTATTTCATTGAGAGATTTTATTTATTATGATTAAATTTTATTTGGTTTTATCCATTACATGACCTGTTAATATTAAGTGACTTTTACTTAATTAAATAACCAACTTGAATAAAACATTTACTCGTAATCCATTTATTTAAATTCAATCAATGCACAATAATTCATTTAATTATGTGATCGTGGTCTTGCATCTATAAAATAAATAATATACATATAGAAATAAATAAATAAATAAATAAATGACCAAATCACGAACTTATCAAACATTTTATTTATTAATAGAAAAATAAATTGATATTTTATATAGGGGAAATAACCCATTATGTTGGTCTTGGAACAAGTTGTAGCATTAAAATTTTCCTCTTATGTATCACCCGAGTTGGTCCCATCTAGGAGCCATGGCATGTGATTCGTAATGTGTGAAAATTATCAATTATTATTTACCTACCAAGTACTATAGAAGCGACGAGCTGGGTCGAACCAAATAGAGAATGTGAGTAGACACTAGAAATATCATCTAAGAGGAATGTTCAGGTAAATGGGATTTAATTTTGATTAACTAAAAATTCTAAAAAGCGAAAACTATTTAGAAATGACAATTTCAATTAACTAAAACTATTTAAGTGAAATAAATTAAGCTATGTAAGAAACAAGCGGAGATAGAAATGTTCAAGTCATGACGTCCATTCAGGTGCGTGCAATTCCAATTATTTAATTCCCACATATGAATATTTATTTATTCAATTATCGCCAATTCTAATTAAAATCAAAATATTATCTAGTCTCATTCTATGATGTTAGAAAATAATCTAATTTTCACACAAATTATCCATGATTTTGTTCTCTATCCTGACGAATAATTTGTTCATCATTATAGCACTGAATCACTTGGTGAAATACAATGACCCATTTCTCAAAAATTCAAAGTATCTACCTACATCGGGTTCACCCACATGAGATTACTAATTAAGTATCAGTCATGAAAGTTTGAAGGAGAGCACACAAAAAATATTAATTTTTCAAATTAATATATTTATTTATTTTTAATTCACTCGCACACTTGATCGAATGCTGGATAACTAAATTATCTGATGAACTCCTGCATGTGATTACTTATTAGGTATCACACAAACATGCACGAAATCATGTGTGAGGAGCCCAAATGAAAATTACTTTAAACAAACATTTAATTAATTAAATAAACATCCAATTAACATTAATTTAAAATGAAATCAAACATGGGAATAAATTAAATACATGCATTCACCGTCACATTTATCACAACTATGTCACCAATGGAATTATCCCACCATCGTGCAGACACGACACAAAAAATAAATAAATGAAGTCACTGGGTTCTTGTTGACATGAGGACCACCGCAAGCTACCACAGATGATTGCAAAATAATAACCTTCAATCCATTGATTGCTGCAATGTTGAACCACACCATCACACAACTACAAAAATGATTAGATTTGTATTCACTATTGGCGCACACTGCAATATTTGTAAGTGAAGCAAATGTTGATGACGCACTCGAACCACCACTGCACACGTGGTATAAAGGAGGCTAGTCGTTGGATGTTATTCTGGTCAGCGGAGGGGAGACCGACCGCCGTTGTTTGCTGGTGAGTACCTAAGAAGAGAGGGATGAGGGGGTGACAAGAAGGGATAAGGGGTATGTGGGAGTGGGGTGATGGGAAGGGGTGAGGCGTTGGGGAATTGGGAATGGAGGGATGAGGTGGGTGATGGGGAAGGGAGGGGTGAGGGGTGGTGGGTCCATAGGGTGAGGGAGGCATTGGCTAAGAGGAGTGAGGTGGGTTAGGGGGCATGGGATACATGGGAATGAGATCGTGGGTGAGAGTGTGGAGTGATTGGAGAGAGGAAGGGGATGGGGTGCGGGATGATGGGGGTGCGTGTGATTGTAGAGAGGGAGGGAGGGGGTGGGGAGGGGGACGTAGGAGAGGGGAGTGGTCAAAGAGGAGGGGGAAGGTTGAGGGGAAAATGGAGAAAAAATTCAAAAAAAAATCAAAATCAAAATTTAAAACTAATTTAAATTTTTAAAAAAAATTATCTAGATATTAATTGTTAGATAATAATAATAATAATAATAATAATAATAATAAAATTAGAAATAAAAATTAATTCACATGTAATTAGAATTAAAATACATATATATATATTTATTTATTTATATTTATGTACATGTAATTAAATATTATACTACTAAATATAAAAATAATAAACTAATAAAAAGATACTCTGTTATTAATACTATAGAAATAATAAAATCAAATAAAATAGAAAAAAAAAATTAAAAAATATATATACAAATGAAAATTAATAAAATAAACTAAACTAAAATTAGTGAAACTTATAATAATATAGTGTTAAAAATAATATATAAAATTAATATAACTAATAGAAAAACTAAATCACTAATATATGTATATAAATTAAATAAAAATTATCAAAATATCAAAACAACTACAAAACTACAAATATAATCTAAAAATATAAAAAATTTAAACTAATTAATTAAAACTAAGTTAAAAATTATAAAAATACATGTGAAATCCATGTATATAAAATCCCTCACACTTAATATTTTGAACTCCTGGGAATATAAATTAGAAATAAAAAACAAGTGGACCCATAAATGAATCAAAACATCAAAATTACAAGTTCAAAATATTTCAATCTCTTTTACCCAAAAAATATCAGGCTTTATTTAAAATTATAATTTTTGAAAACCATTTTTCTTCTACTCGTATTCTTTCCAAAACAAGTATGTGCACTCATGTATCAAGTGACCAACCTCCCCATCACTCTCATCTCTCAAAATATTTGATCAATGTTTTACTCAATTATCATACACATGCATGCTTACCATCAGCTTGCCATGAATTTCACATCTCTACTAGTGGAAATAAAAAGAACGCATCAATATAAAGGAATTTACAAGAGGTTAAAATGTATCTGAGTTTGTAGGATGGTGGGTCATAAATAAAATTGTGACAGTTTTTTTGAAAATTGGAGTGTTGAATATTGAAATAAATTCATGATAAATGTCAATCCAAATGTCTCCCTCAAACTCTCGCTCCTCCAAACTTAAAACATTAATTATCCTCAAGCATATAATAATTAAATGTTTCAATCCTTTTTTTCTTCTTTTTACACTTTTTTTTTCAGACACAACTCACTCAAATTAGATGGGTAAGAAAAACTAGTGAATATCAATTCCAAAACCACATAAAGTAAGTGTTAGAAAAAAATCCAAAAGAATAGTACAAGTAGCACGTACGCTGTAACATATCAGTGAAAATAGGTCATATAGAAAAATCTCTAGCTCCAGGAGTAATGGATCATCATATTTATAGGCATCCCTAAAAGTGAGGATTTCCATGTAATGACCACCAATGTACTCATTACTGGAACTAAAAAGATTCTATATTCCCATATAAAAATACATGCAATGAATGTGGATACTATTAAATATAAAACATATGATCAAGAGGTTATAATGTAAATCCATGTACATAAAATGACACACTTCCCATCAAACAACCCTCTTAATGAGTAAATCTCTCCACCACACATAGAATGAAAATAATCATGTAAATATTCATGAAGTGGGTAAAGAAGTGTATTTTATATAGGCTCATCCTAAAATGATTCTTCATGGATTTTAAAGGATACACGACAGAGAAAATGTCTGGGTAGATCAGTGGGTAAATGGGGCAGAAGATAAAACAAATGCCTAAATCATTTTAGTGAAACTTTCAAAATTTCTATCGCTTTGATGAAAAAATGGAATGTTTTATAGGACAAAGTATAGTCAATATTCAATCATGAAAATAAAAACATAAGATGATGTAAAATTGGCTAGATACCTCATGGGTATGGAAATATAATGTTGGAAAACACAAATGATCATGAGTGAAATAAGTGTCTTAAAAATATACAAGTTTTTGAAAATCATTTTCGAAGCATGAAATAATATCAACAATCATATAAGTCATGAGATCAAGGATCAAAGCATCCCAAACAAGAATTAGGTGCTCAAACTGCCTAGGGACACGAGTGGTATTCCCCCTACTATGTTATGAAAAAAAATGCATTGGGATTCATGTGGGTTCATCAATGACAGGAATGTTAGTTTTTTTAGTTGTTTTACATGGTGTGTTTTTGGAAGCATAAAATATGACAAAAATAAAACACATCCCTATTTAAATACAGATAGACGTGGAAAGGCTGTCTATATCTGATGAAGATCCATAAATAGTATACCAATAAAACCTACACATTGACAGAACATACCCACATCATATCAAATAAGTCACAATATAATCAAAAGCATGTGGATGATAAAAATATGTATGATTAATTCAAATCCATTGCAGTTCTAGGGGAAAATAGATTGCAGTAAATGAATGGCTTTTAATTTAATTTTTTTTAAAGAAAAATAAATGAAATTAAATTAAATTCAGTGAAAATAAAACAAAAAAATGATGGGTTACCTCCCATTGAGAACTAAGTTTACTTTCCCTTTAGCCATACGTTGTTGAAACTCCACTTGGATCGAACTGAAATAAAAACCATGCAAATGATTATTTTTCAATGGGAGTGTATAATCCATTCATTGAAGATGATTTTATCTTGAAAGATGCAAAATATCTCAATGGAATCTTGTTATAAAAATGAATGTACGCAATGAAATGAAAATAGTCCAACTCACAAGGGAATTAATATGCCTTTCCTAAATAAAGACTCACCGAATAATTGAATTTTGGAAAAAGGCCATAAATGGAAAGATCAAGAAGATTACCTCTATATATGTTCATAGGTGAGAAAGTTCCTTTACTAGACTCTTTCAGTGGTCGACTTATATCCATTACATCCTTGAATTCAGTATCTAGGTTGATGATGTATCCTAATTCATTTTTACACCCAAACACTAGCATAGAGAAATATACTGGTTTCCAACTAAAAGTATGCTCAGGGCATGGAGAAAGTAGGGTGGGATCAATTGGAGTAGATGAATCCATTGTTTCTAGAATTAAATATTTTTCTAAATATTCTTCTATACTGACCTCATTGTATTTATCTGTTGGAACATGTGTCACCATGAACTTAGGATCCTCTAGGTAATCCCATTCTTCCGCTGTTTCTATAAAATTATGATTGTTCTCTACCACCATTGCTGACTGATTCTCTAAATAATTTTTTTTAGAAGTATCCATTTTATAAAAAGTTTCAGACTCCAAAATATTTTTTACAAATAGGTGATTCAATTTCATTTTAAGTGATGTCCTCTTGAGTGTGAAAATACATTGTCTCTTGGTTCCATTCTGAATCTATCCTGGTAAATAATAGTCCTTGTTCAATGTCATCTTCATCATCAAAAGGTGAAATTTGATAAACATTGAATGTGTCCTTTGTTACTTTAGGATGGTTGGGTTTTGAACTTACTGGAGGACATGAAATCACATTTTTTGGGGGACCATTATGTTCAACAGGGTGGAATACTAAGCACTCAGATTCTTTAAATGTGATTATATTAGAAGAATTATTTTGTGACGGAGGGGAGTCATCAATTTTATGACAAGAAGGTAGATCAATCTCATTATATGACTCAGGACATGGATGTTGTTCAAATGGAACACCTATTTCATTCTCCTCAAAATAATTGTTTTGAATTGGATCATCAAGAGGAAATTATGCAGCTAATTGTACAAGATGAGTTATTTGATTTTAAAAAATTTTCATTGAGGAAAGTATCTTTTCATTACGTTCATATTGAAGTTAAAACATCTTATTTCTCTCGTTTATAGTAGATTGCAACATGTGATCAATTGTTGAATTATTTATTTCACATGAATTATTGAGTTCCAAATTTTTAGGAGTGCATTGAATTTGAAATTTATTAATAGGTGGGTTGGAATTAGTAGTAGAATATGGATCATAACACTAACTTGAATGATAATCATTAAAATAAACAATATTAACTAAAGAGCTCATGTGCGGTGAAATATTGTACTCCATACCTTAAATGTTGATTGGTAGGGTGGGTACTGGTTGTAATTGTGTGGTGTGGCCCACATCATTCTGATCTTTTCGGTGTCTTGAAAATACCTGCAATGAAAAATTCCTAGAGTAGTAATCTGTTTTTTTGTTGTTGTTTTTTACCTTAATCACTCTTTTAAAGGAACTCATAATACTGCTATTCTCCTCGAAAATGGTGCCAGAAATTTGGAACGCGCGTCACAACTTGTACAAATTTGAAATTTTTATTTACTTACCAACTACTATAGAAGCGGTAAGCAGGGTCGAATCACTTAGAGAATTTGAGTAGACACTAAAAATATCCTCTTAGAGGAATGTTTAGGGAGATGGAATTTAATTGTGATTAACTACAAATTCTAAAAAGTGAAAAACTATTTAGAAACGACTATTTAAATTAACATAAACTATATAAGTGTGCTAAATTAAGATATGGAAGAAACAAGCAGAGATAGAAATGTCAGAGTCATGATGTCTATTGTGGTGCATGCAATGCCAATTATTTAATTCCCATATATGAATATTTATTTATTCAATTATCACAGATTCTAATTTTAATCAAAATATTATCTCGTCTTGTTCTTTGATGTTAGACAATATTCAAATTTTCACACAAATTATCCATCATTTCATTCTCTGTCTTGAAGAATAATTTTCACGTCATTATATCACTGAATCACTTGGTGAAATACAATGACCCTTTTCTCAAAAAGTCGAAGTATCTACCTGCGTTGGGTTCACTCACATGAGATTACTGATTAAGTATCACTCCTGAAATTTTGATAGAGAGTGCACACAAAATATTATTATTTTTCAATTAATATATTTATTTATTTAGAATTTGATCGTGGGCTTGATCGAATATTGGAAAAATAAATTCTCTGATGAACTCCCACTTGTGATTACTTATTAAGTATCACATAAACGGGCACCAAAGAATGTGTGTAGGTCCCAAATGAAAATTAATTTAAACACAGATTAAATTAATTAAATAAACATCCAATTAAAATTAATTTAAAAGAAAATAAAACATTGGAATAAATTAAAGACATGCATTCACTGTCATAGTTATCACAACTATGACACCAATGAAATTATCCCACAATCGCACAAAAACAACATGAAAAATAAATAAATGATTTCATTGGGTTCATGTTGACATGAGGACCACTAAAAGACACTACATATAATCTAAAAATAATAACCTTCAATCCATCAATTGTTGAAATGTCGAACCACACCATCACACAAATACAAAAATTATTGGATTTGTATTCTCTCTTGGTGTGCACCACAATTTTCATAAGTGAAGCGAACGTTGATAATCTGCTCAAACAACTACTGCACACACCGAATGAAGGAGGTTGGTCGCCAGATGTTGTTCTGGTCAGCGGAGGGGAGACCGGACGCCGTGGTTTGCCTTGGGGTTTGCTGGTGAAAACTTAAGAAGAGAGGGATGATGGGGTGACAATAAGAAATAGGGAATATGGGGCTGTGGGGTGATCTAAGGGGGGAGGCAATGGGAATTGGGGAAGGAGGGGTGAGGCAAGTGATGGGGAAGGTAGGGGTGAGGGGTGACGGGTCCACAGGTCCATGGGGTGAGGGAGGCGCTAGAAAAGAGGTGCGAGGGGGGTTCGTGGGCATGAGATAGGGGGTTGTGGGATTTTGGGTGAGAGTGTGGAGTGATTGGAGAAAGGGAGGGGGATGGGGTGTGGGATGAGGGGGGTGTGGGAAATTAGGTGATTGGAGAGAGGGAGGGAGGGGGTGGGGAGGGTGACGTGGGAGAGGGGAGTGGTTAAAGGGGAGGGGGAGTTTGAGGGGAAAGTGGAGAAAGTCTAACAAAAGAATTCAAAATCAAAAAGTTAATACTAATTTAAAATTAAAAAAAATTATCTAGATATTAATTTTTCGATAATAATAATAATAATAATAATTAAATTTGAAATAAATGTTAATGCACATATAATTACAATTAAAATACATATACATATACATATACATATACATATTAATGTTTATATTTATATTTATGCACATGTAATTAAATATTATACGATTAAATATAAAAATTATAAACTAATAAAAAGATACTCTATTTTTATAATCTAAAAATAATGAAATAAAATTAAATACAAATTGATAATTAAAATATATTCATACTAATAAAAATTTAAAAAATAAAATAATGTAAAATTAGTGAAACTAATAATAATAATATAGTGTTAAATATAATATATAAAATTAATATAACTAATAGAAATACTAAATCACTAATATAAGTATATAAAATAACTAAAAATTATCAAAATATCTAAACTATTACAAAACTACAAAATTAAACTAAAAATATAAAAAATGGTTAAACTAATAAATTAAAACTATGTTTGAAAATTATAAAAATAAATTTGAAATACATGTACATCACTCCATATTTAATTTCCTCCACATTCCTTATAATAATCCATTTATTACATGCATTTATAACTCACACACAGGTGAGGGGATGAAAATGATTATTTATGGGGAATTAAATAAATAACCTTGGAGACACAGGTCCAACATAGTAATGGATGGAGGGATGACTTGTGAGACATCATTTTTAAGTTAATAATTAATACTTTTAAACCCATGAAATAAAATAAATTATATAATTCCAACACATAGATAGGTCTTGGTCAATCCCACGAATTTTCTTTAACATGAAATGAATACAAAAAATTAAAACTGGTTAGCATTCATTTATATTCATTCTTTATTATTAAGATAAACACTATTGAATTAATTAATAAATTAATTCCATTTCATCTAAATGTCCATCCAAATTTTCATGGAGATATCCACCATTAAAATCACCCATAAAAATTAAATGGTAGAACAAATAATTGAGGATTATTATAATAAATTAATAGAGAATTTAATTATTATATAAAAACATTATTACATTTTAAAATAAACCATGTATGCCAATCAATAAAATAAAGTTTTAATGATGAAATTTATCATGTTAATGTAATTTAATTATATCATTTATTGCGATTCTACGTTACATGTACTTACATACTATACACCACATACCTTGATTACTATATACTCAAGATACATGCATGGGGCTTCAAAATGCACCTCGGCTGGACTATATGGTGTGTAAAAGATTGATACATGGTATGTATCATGATTTTCTTGTTTCCACACAACCCACCAAAAGTCTTGGCATGTTATTCAAATGCGGGACTAAATAATGTGTATGCCTATTATACGTCATGTGATCCACCTTTTGTGTTTCTTCTTGACTCACTGAATGGCATGGAAAGTACTTCAGAAATAGAAATTATTGTACTACACATGGTGTATTAAAACTACGTGTCTTTTGATGCGTTAATATTCTTGGTTTCCAATCTCACGTGGTTTTGACTTTGTATTGGACAACATGATTGGCATGCATTTTTCCAAAAAACCATGTAGACTACATGACATATACTCCATCTACACACAATGTAATCCGAAAAGCCATGTGTTAGGTTAGCCCAGTCAATATGTATTGGGAAATAAATACACCATGTTTAATATACTACTTAGTGGGTCATGTGTCTTGTGACATGGCTAGGTATAGTGAACTTGGGTACATGACATGTACTATAAATACAAGATATGTAATCCCATACTATCCATCTAGAATCCTCAAAACTTCTCAATGGGAGCTCGGTTCATTCTTCATCTATTCTTAACCCTTTAATAAAAAAATCATGAATGGTGATAATTAAAATGAGAAAAGAATGTTAATTAAAAATGATTAAATAATGAATAATATGAAATAAAATATTTAACAACAATTTATCATATATATCAACAAATAAATAAATAAATATAAATTTGAAATGTGACCCTTTGATACCACTTGAAGGTTCCAGGCGTAGAGGAAACACATTTGGTGGGAGTTAATTCAAAATTTCTTTTAATTTAGAGTTTCCAAAAACCTAGAGAGAAGATATTTAATGTTAAATTTATAATTTATTTATTTATTATTGAAATACAATAATACTTGTTGAGTGGATATTTTCTTCGATTAAAATATTATTGATCATCTGAAAAATCATTTTCATGATTACCTTCACTATTTTGAGGAATCAAGTTTAGAATCACTATTGTAGTGATCCAAACATGATCCTTTGATCTATGAGTGATGATAATTTCATTTTGAGTGATAAAGTGGTGAAAAAATTGTATTCCATTGCTCAAAATGATCGATATAAGACTATTCAAGATTGAAGGAGTTCTTCTTGTTCTTGAGAAGATAAGTGGAGGTGTTCAAGGGAGAAGTTTGTTGTGTGCAACGTTTCTCAATTCTCAATTAACCATATACGATAGACATAAAATCTATTTATAGATCTAGGATTTAGGTTAAAATATTGTTTAATTACATATCATACATTAAATAATTTTATAATATATAATAAAATGTTGTGTCAAAAGTTTTACTTTCTACTTTTACTTTCCTTAGTTTTGGAAATCACAAACACATTCTTAAAAAAATATTTTACTAACTTTATATATCATAATTTTTAGTTTGTTTTTACAGAAAACATATTTTTATACTGAACATAGAAATTATTATAATGTTAAATGAATAAATTAATTTTTTATTCAAACCAATAAATAGGAATAATGGTGCATCTAGTCCATCAGATCAACAAATATTATAACGAGTGATTAGAATAATATCCTTTCTACCAAATTGATAAAATCCATAATCATTGAACTAATAATATTAATGGTACATCAGATTAAACATTTTTCAGTTTATCTCTTTGAAAAAAATAGTAAAGTCCATCGGACTATCCAATGTTTATAATCAGATTACTTATAATTTTTTTTATCTGATGGAATCCATAATATCTTTTTAGTGGTGGTAAAAATATGGAAATGGAAAATGAAGTAAAATTCATGATTAGTTTTTAAGATCAATATATAGATAATTATAAGTTATCAAAGTGAATATATCCAAAGTTTTTGGAACCAACTATAAAATACGATCATTAAAGGAATGGTTATAAATATGAGGTTATTTGAAAATATGGGATCTGATACATTCACAACTCAAAACTTCTATGTTTTTTCTCTACTTGAACATATTTTTGTATGCTTTGTAATTTATTAGTGTTGGAGTTTTAAGGAATCAATTTGAGGATTGAAAATTCCAGAGAATAATTTTATTTTTGAATTCACTATGTCTGATCATGGTATTGATTGAGGGATTATAAGGATAGGAAGAAGGGTGAATCTGATATATTAGATCGAGGGATTGTAGGTCTTGGAAGATAGACACATATCAATAATTTTATCAAGGTATTCTACGGGATTGGAATAAAAATTTATACTAATATTCATATTGAGAAATTTATTAATATTAAAAGGAAGAAAATTACCATAGTTATTTAAAATATGGATATCTTATGTTTGGATTTATAACTTCATTTACTATTAACGATAAATATTATAATTGTATTTTATAAATATTTTAAGTCATTCTTACTGTTATATATTTTTTTTTACTTGTTTCTAAAATTTATTTTTTCCACTATTAATTTTCATTAGAAAGTTAGATTTTACTTATCTTTCTAATAATAGATTTAGTGGTATATCTGTGAGACCAATAATAACATTGATACATCAGATTATTTCTGGATCTGATTTAAACACTCTGATCCACAGATGAATTCTGAGCCTGGTTTTTTCAATTAAGAGGATTTGTGGTTTGTCATAGTTTAAAATTTTAAACAAAAATTTACCCCTCTTGTAGCCAGAATAAACTATTATGATCAAATAATTGGTATCAATGGAGGTTTTACTACTATAATTGTTGAGTTTTAAGCTTTTTTTGTCAATTGTATGTTACTATGTTTTTCTTATAAATAACTAGTTTATAAATTGTATTACACTAACATTTTTTTAGAAAAGAGTTTATATATTTGATAAGATAGAATGTTTGAATATTGGTGCTTTAGAAAATATGAATCATAGTCAACCAAATATTTTTTATGTGAATTATTATTAATATTAGAGAGATAAAATAAAGACTTTTTTACCAATACTGGCGTGGATAAATTTTTCATGTTAACTAGAGATTATAAAATTTCTGAAAAGGAAGTTACTAATTTTAAGAATATGGAAAAGTAGGAATATCAATTTAATTATAGAGTAAGGAATACTATAATTTGTTATGTGAAAATAAGTATATATAGTAAAATTTCTTCTTGTGAATTAGAAAATATTATATTAAATAAATTAGAGGTTAAGCACTTTGAAACATTGAATGTTATTGAAACTAAAAGAGCCATTTTGAGAGATTATTATCAAGACTTTGATTTACTAACTTAATAATAAGTTAATAAGATGAATTATAGATTCATGAACATTGTAAATAGTTGAAATTATCATTAATAGAAATATTTAATAGATAGAATATTAGTTGAGATGATCATAAAAATTATGCCTATTGGATAGAAATATGAGATAAAAACTTTGGATGACATGAGGAGGATTAAAAATATTACTCTAGATGATCTCACTGGTACCCTTATGTAATACGAAGGTGGAATGAAAAGGGATCCATAGAATATGAAAAAGAAAAATGGAGGAGTTTCTTTTGCAACAACATCTATTGTACCTATTAAAGCTCAGTCCACTGAAAAAGTTGTGAAATATTCTAAGAAGAAGAATATTGTTATTGAATTAGATACTTGTTAATCGAAACAACCTAGAAATGTTTTGGAAAAAATTACAAGAAGAATAAATAATATTGTTGGAAAGAAATAATTTCATTATAGATATTATAAAATTCATATGTGTCAGAGTGTTAAGAAATAATCTTTATAAGTTATTTGCAATGAATGAAAAAATGAAGGACACATTAGAACAAATTGTCAAAAACTTAAAATAAAGGATAAGAATGAAATAAATTTGTACAAGAATGAAAATAATTACTCTAATCACAAGATAAATAAAATTTTACAGTATTATGAAAATTGGAGAGAAATTAGATGAGATATTAGTTCTGATAATTCTCCATTCAATTAAATTTCTATAAAAAGAAATATTCATTTATATTTAGAAATAACAAAGGTGAATAAATGCATCATGGATATGCTAACTGATACTGAATATCTTTCTAATCTTAAATTAAATTATAATTACATTATTTAAATAATTAGAATAATTGTACATATTCAGATGAATAATATTCCTCATATGAATAGGATAATAATTTACCATGTTTTTAAGAAGTATCAAATTTTCAAAACTTCTTCAAAATTAAAAATTTATAGTTACTAAAAACATTGATAATCTCAAAAAAAAATTAAGAAATAAAAAATAAATAATATTTACATTAACTATTGAAATATCAGATCTTTATAAATAAATTAACAAAAATAATTTTGAAAATCATACTCTTTATAAAGGTATTGAGAAATAAATTTTGTAGAAAACTATCTTACAAACTAATTTTGTATGGATTAGTTCAAATACTATTTCTAATGAGGATAACAATATAGTTGTTAAAATAAAATATTAAATTTCATGTTTGAAGAAATTTTTATATGTTTATTTCTAGGAAGGAAACCATTGATAAAATTCTTAATTAGATTAGACCTCATAGATATTTTATTGGAATGGGTTTTACTAATAAAAATCCTTTTTTGTAATAATTACTTTGTTCTAAAGAGTGATTAATTTTTCAGTAAATGTGAAATTAGAGGACACTATAGGAATTAATTTTCTTTAAATAAAGTTTATTCTTTAGGCTTTCATAAAGAATATTTTTCAAAATAAATGAAATTTCATCAATGTAGTAATTTTGAAAAAATATGGATACATAAATATTAATTTCTGATAATATTGGACCCAAGAAGGTTTTGGTTCCAAAACACTAATGTTTTTATTTTTAGGAAAATAATAAAATTAACCATAGTAATAATATTTGTTATATGGATTGTTTTTGTTCTAGAAATATCTTTAGAAAACAAAATTCATTAATATGATCACAAAGATGAAAGGTGGAAATTTCACTTATAGTTAGCATTGTTATTCTTTATAAATATTTAATTTTTATAAGACTTTAGGTCAACCTTATAAGAATACATAAAATATTTGATAAGTTCTATCTTATAAACTTCAAGAATGAAAAATCTAATGTTCATTATTTTAAATATGAGTTTATTATTTTTTCCAATCAGCTTGAGAATGTATACATTTTAATCTTAGAATACATTAGGTGACATGATCTACCTTGATTCAGTAAAATGGAAGATCAATCATGGTTATGGAATAGAAGATTAGGAAACTGTAATCTTATAAGTTTACCTATATTTTATAAGAAATGAATTATTAAGTATCTACTTGAGCTTATGTTTGAAACTTATAAAGTCTGCAATCCTTATCAATTTTTTAAGAAACATAAGTCAAGTTTTAAATTTATTAGTGGAGTATCAACTTTTGATTCTTTATATTAAGTGTACATAGAATTATTTGTTTCTACACAGACTAGAAGTGTTTATGGAAAATACTATGTATCTGTTTTATTTGATTATTTCACTAGATATATCAGGTTAAATTTTCAAGTAATAAAATATGAAGCCTTTAGTTTTTTTAAAACATTTATAGCCATAGGTAAAAATAAGAAAAACTTATCCTTGATAACTATTCATAGTTATCATGGTGGAGAATTTATAAATTATAATTTTGAAAAAAAAATTCGTAAAAAAGGTATTATATATAATTTTTTCACACCTAGAACTCCATAATAAAATGGTGTAGTCTAAAGAAGAAATAGAGCTTGTCAAGATATTAATATAACCATGAAGAGTGAATACATAGTTTCTAAACATTTATGGATGGAAGGGGTTAGTATTTACTATTATATAATAAATATAGTTTTAATTAGACCTTTTATTCATAAAACTACTTATGTTTTATGGAATGGAAGAAAACCAATACTTTCCTACTTAAAAGTTTTTTTATGAAAATTATTCATTCTGAATAGTAAAGATAACTTACAAAAATTTGCTCTAAAATTAGATGAGTGAATATTGTTAGGAAATTCTAAAACTAATAAGGCTTATCGAGTTTTTAAAAAAAAATATAAGTACTCTTAAGGAAACAATATATGTTATGTTTGATGAAACTGATCCTTTTGTTTTCAAACAACGTAAACCTACATCATTGGATGTTATTTATAAAATTTATTTTTAACCTATGTTGGAAAGTTATTATCATCAGAGAACAACTGATGAGTATATTTCTAAAGTTATTTCTCTAGAATATTTTCAACCTATTGTTTAATAATAGAGTTCTGAAAATCCAACAACTCGGTTTTTTCTTAGGAATTATCCTAGTGATAATATCATTGTTTATGTAGATCAAACCAATTAGAACTGGTTGTTCTTTTAGAAATGAATTTGAACATCTATCATTATTATCAAAATTTAAGCCTAAAAAACTTGATGAGGTCTTAGGTGATTAGGATTGGGTAAAAGATATGCATGATGAACTCAATTAGTTTGAAACAAAAAAAATGGGCTTTGGTTTAATTAGATAAATATAGATCTATAATTAGATTAAAATGGTTATTTTAGGTCAAATGTGATGAAAATGTTATAATAGTTAGAAATAAATCTATACTTGTTGATATGTTTTATAAAAAAAGATGGAATAGATAATGAAGAAGATTATTCTTCAGTTTCTAGACATTATACAATTCGTATACTTTTATCTTATGTAACATTCTTAAATTTAAAACTATTTCAAATTGATGTGAAGCATGATTTCATTAATGGATCTATTCAGGATAAAGTTTATGTAGAAAAAACACATGGTCTTGAAAATAATAAACATCCATAACATATTTATAAACATAATAAGGCATTATATGGACTTAAACAATCCCCTAGATCCTGTTATGATAGATCACCTAGTTTTTTGATACAAAACAATTTTATTAAGGGAGTTATAAATCCAAATATTTTCATAAAATAAGTTAATAAAATTATTATGGTTGTATAAATATATATTGATTACATTATATTTGGTTGAAATAAAAATTATTTAACTTATTCCTTTGTAGATATTATGAAATATGAGTTTGAAATGAGTATGATGGGTGAGTTAACATACTTTCTAGGTTATACAATTTTACAAAAACAAGAATGAAATTTAATATCTCAACATAAGTATATAATTTTTATTCCTAATAAATTTGGGTTTGACATCACTAAATGTATTATTACTCCTATTATAACCTTAAATACTTTTGCTATTTCTGAATCTGGGAAACCAGTTTATCAAAATATCTTTAGATGAATGATTCGAAATTTACTTTATATAAAAGCTATTTGTAAAAATTAATGTTTCTAGTATGATCATGTGATAGATATCAATCCAATATAAAAGAGTTCCATCTTAAATATATTAAATTAAAATTTCATTTTCTTAAGGAAACTATGGATTTAGGATTATTCAACTCTTTTGGAAATGATTTTAAGTTAAAATGTTTTCCAGATGCTAACTTTGGTGGATGTAAAATGGATAAGAAAATAAATTTTGAAATATTCCATTTCTTAAGAGAATAATTAGTTTCACGGACTTGTAATAAACAACACTCATTATCACTCTCCACTACTAAAGATGAATAAGTGGCAGTTGGATGTTTTTGTGCTCAAGTGTTATGGATGCAACACACAGTCACTAAATATGGAATGATTTTTACTAAAACTAATATTTTTTGTGATAAAAAAGTTCCATTACCTTAAATAAAACCCATCACATCACTCATGAGATAAAAAAATATACATAAGACACTATTTCCTCCTAGATTGCACACAAAAAGGACATATCATTTTACAATTCATCATAATGAAAGAACAAATTGCTGATTTTTTTACTAATCCTCTTAGTTATGATGGATTTTAATATATTTAACACAATCTAGGAATGATAAATATCAAATGTTTATTCATTTCTACGTCATGTTTAAAAATTTCATTACATTAATGAACTCATTTTCAAAGGTGAAGTATATATGTTATGACTAAATCATTCATTTTAATATTCTCAAAGATTTATAGAAACAACCTTGAAATAAGAAACAAAAGGGAAAAAAATAAATAGAAAACATGGGTGTCCTGAAATAATGGAGTCTGAGAACATCACCTCTCAAAGAATCCACTCCCTCTGGTGGCATGAATTTCATGATGTGGAAGCTTGTAAGCCTATCATCTTAGACCACCATCAATATGAGGAAATAATAGACTTTTTTCCCTATATCCAAGCATGAATAATAGTCGTAATATTGTTAATAAGCCCCAAAAACCATCTACTGATGTAGAATATGGACCAAGGGGTGAGTTATAAACCAATCATGGACTTGAATAATGTCATGGAATCCATTTCAGCTACTGGAAACGTGATGTTTTACTGCATGCATAATAGAATACCTATGAACATATCATTCCCATTAGCTGGAAGGGAGTCTCTACTACCAAAGTGAGTAGTGAACACAATGATGAATCCACCCCAAGAGTCCCAGACCACACCACCTCCCCATGTTATGAAAATAATTTACTAACCATTTATATTAATTTTATGATTGAAAAGGTGAGGCCTACAGTAGACCCAATGGCCCTGGTTAATTATCATATTAGAAGGAATGGAGTTCCGGACCACTTGGAGAGGTCCGAGTATTGAAGCTTCCTCCTAGTTCTTTCCTATGTGAGTCAAACCAACTAATAGGTGCTAAGTTCAAATGAAAAGGGCTATACTTGTGCTTAAAATTACATCAATCTGTGGTGTGTTCCTAACCATCCAGATACACCAACATCTTGCTAAAAAAACCATAACGCTATCCTTATGTTCCATACCCTTGATCTCATACCCTAGAACCACTGGTCAAGAAACGATAGTCCTCGTATATCCTATGAGTAAATTATAGTAAATTCACACAACACTCACCACATAGATTGTTCCCAATCACCTTTGAAGAGCTAGTGAACTGAGCTCTCCTCATTATTCTATTTATAACATAGACACATGGAATCAATGTTAATGACCATTATTTTAATATTCTCATTGGTGGGAAATGTTCGATTCCCTATCCTCTATACAAGGAAGTTATATTTTTCATGACATTCTTTACACCACACCACCTCACCCTATCTTTCTTCATGTTATGGGGATAAACTTTTCCTATAAAAGTCCTCCACAAATAATGTTCTCAAAAAATATCTATTGAATATGCACTATTCCATATCATTATTAATATCTATGAGGTCAAAAATATTAATCGGTTTCTTGGTTAAAATAGCATTGATGATGTTTGGGTACCTACATGAACTCTTAATGATTTAATCTGGGACAGGGAAACCAATGAAACCGAGTTTAGAACCATCCCAATTGTTGTGCTGGAACGAGATGTAACCCCTTACCACTAACCACCGAGTGTGGAATTATAGTGTTAAGATTTGTGACTATATGACCGGCCATAAAGATGAGGAGTTAGCTCTAACAATTTCCATATCCCCACCACATTCAATCACCATGAATCTGCCTAAGAGAATTCATTCATCAATAATATCCCATGATAATTTTTCATCAAGTATATAAATCATATCTAAAAGATTTATAACATTGATACCTCCATCCTTTACTATCCCAACCATCCTTGCCCAAGAATCCTCGTGGTGCCTGCCCTTCTGATGAGAATACCAAATGAATGAAGCCTATGTATTATTAATGTGAGAGATGAAAACCTTCCATACCTTGGTTGTTGAGCTGAAATGGATAGGTAAGGAATTTAGTACACTTTTCATTAAGGTTAGTTTGTCACCATGGGATAGGTATTTGTTTTTCCAATTCATAATTATACTTGTGATCCTCCCAAAAACATTACCACAATGGTGGATACAAGGACTAATGGTCGAGATAGGGGCACCCATATAATCCATAGGAAGGGATCTTCTCTACATGTTAAGACAATTATCAGCATTCTTACACGTCTGTATGGGCACCAATTAGAGATATTGAAGATAATATTTTTTCAATTAATATCCTAGATACTCCACTTACAACAGTCATCAAGAAGGCAGTTAATACATCAAAATGATATCTTATTGGAATTTAGAAAGATAATAGTATCATCAATAAACATTAGGTGGGAAATTGTCCACAAATGAGGCCTACACTAACATGGAAGAACACTGCCTCATGTGATACTTCTATTGATGAGGTGAATGAGTACATATTGTGTAATAGTGAATAATGTTGGGGAAAACATATCACCTTGTCTTATCCCCTGCACCATATTAAAGAAACTACTATTTTACTTAATAAGAAGATTGAGAAGCAATGATAATTATCTCATCTAAACATGAGGTCAGAAACTCTAGAGGAAAACCCCATTCTCGCAAGCACAATGATGATAAAGTTCCATTCGGCACAATCATAGGATTTTCTCATATCTAGATTTATTTTTATGTTTGAACTGAGTACATTATGATTGATACCACTGATAACTTCATGATCCAGTTCTATAGATCCCTGTATAGTCCTCTTCTTCATGAACCCATGCTATTCATTAGAGATCCACCGAGGAATGAATGTGGAGATTAATTGTTTAAGCATTCTATCCAACACCATATAAGATCCACTTCACATGCTTATCGGGAAATAATGATTGAGAGAAGAGGGATTATTGAGTTTGGGAATAAGAACCAATGTAGTTGCACAATCCACATGAGGGGAAACAATGCCCTGGAAAAAATCATGTACTACATTCACTAGATCACCCTTGATGTGTTCCCAAGAAGCATTGTAGAAAGAACCTGAAAAACCATATGGGCCTGGAACACTCTCTGAAATGCACTATTTTTTTGTATTTATCCATTACATTACTTTATCCATGTTATTTTATAATTTTTTTTAGTATTAAATTCATTATTTTTTTAAAAAACCTAAATGTTTTTCTAATATGATTAATATTTACCTGGATAAGAAGTTTTCTTAAAAAAAATTAAGAGTTATGTTTAAAAAAAATCATTAATAGATTTTATCATGATCATTGGATCAGAAAAATGTTTTCAATCTGAGCCATTGAATTATTTTGAATGTGAACCATCACCCCCATACCAATATAAGAGAGGGTCACCATGTGGTCTCACATTGGTTTTCATGTTCTCATTTCTAACTATCACCACTTGTTTTATTTCCCAATATACTTTCTTTAACATTCATATGATTTGATTCTTCATTCTGATAACTAGCACCAAATTCAGTATGATGGGCCCAATAAAATATTTTTATAAAATATAATTCATTAGAGAAAGGTTTATCGAATTGTCCTAGTATGAAAACAAGATTCTCTTCTTAAAAATATTAATAATTATCAATTATGTGAAAGAATATATATTAATAAAAAGCTGTTGAAAAACATTACCCTATGATAGTAATGGATTTTTATGAATCAATAGAGTTTCTCTTGGAAGAGGATAATTAATAAGTTGTTTTTATGTTGTTTGTAAAAATTTTAAAACTATCTTGTCAACAAGTAGCTAATCTTATTGAAGTACACATAGAAAGAGAAGTGTATCTACCTTATCAAAATATTCTAGAAAATCTATAAATTTTTTCAATGTCAAAGGAATAATCATCTTTATTTATATATTTTGAGAAATTAAGAAAGTTTTTAAATCTTACATCTGAAACAAGGATCATAACATTGTGGATTTAGGGTTATTTGATACCATGGAATGGTGCTAGGGAAACCCTAAAAGTAAATGATATTTTCACATTAGAATTTATGAATTACATGAGGTAGATCAACTTATTCAAGTTTTTTTTCCTCTCGCTTTAGTAAATTTAAATGGTTTCAATGAAGTCCATGATTTTTATTTTTGCCAATTTCATAAACAAAATGTTATTGAATTTCATTGACATTTTCTATATTAATAATCGTACTTATGATATGAGGGAAAATATTTATCTAATTTGTGAGGAGAATATGCCCTGAATGAAGCTTGTTTTTTATTCTAAGTTAAAGTAGTTTGTCGATAAAATAGACAAAGTTGTTTCTGGTGCCAAACCTATAAATGACAAGGAAATAATGTAAGAGAAAATAGAGGCTGAATCGTCACACCCTAAAGTTAAAATGAAATATAAATCCATATCAGATGAAGAATTCAAGAAATCTATAGAAGATAAGGTATAAAAGAAACCTGGTGATCCTTATTTTTTCCTTGATAGCACAGAGACCTTTCCTATTAAAATTCAGAATGTTGATAAATTGAAGGAGGATGAAATGAAAAAGAAACAAAAGAAAAATTTTGTTGAGGCTGGAATGATAGAAAGGTGAATAAAGGGAGTTTAAAGAGCTTCATAAGTTCCAACATTATCTATTTTACCCTTACCAGTAGTTCAACCATTCCTAGGTTATGGAATAATTCCTCACGCTGAAAAAACTATTCTTGATGTCATTCTAGAGTTCATATAAACCAAAATAGTTCCATCACTCTTCCCAAAAGTCGGTGATAAGGGGAAAGTCAAAGAGAATATAGAATAAGATAAAGAATCATTCCCAATAAAAGTTGAGAAGACAATTGGAAAGAAGAAACCAATATAAATTCATAAATTGAGTAAAGGGGTTATTAGAAATAAGAGGAAGTTAGAATAAAAACATGAAGATGAATCAGAATAGGTAGAATAATAAGAAGATATAGAAATAGAGGAAGAGACAAGGGAAGAAAAAATAATATTGGATTCATCTTCAAAATCAACTCCATTACCTTCCCAACATGATAAAAATCCTGACCTATATGTTTTGGAGGAAGTTAAATCATATTCAATTGAGAAGAAGAATATTAACATTCATGTATGAAAGTATCAGACAAGGACATGTAAGATGAGCATTTTTACATTTTAAAAGTTTCATAGTAATGAAAAACTTAAAGATTAGAAGAAGTCAGATGTTGGACCATTCAACCCTCATGTTTTAGAGGTTCCATCAAAGTCATCAAATTGTTATCCGACAGATGCAAAAAAAAATATTTATTAAATTTTCCAAACTTTAAAATATTTAAGTGATTTAATACAATATCTTCTGAATAATTAAGAAAGTTAAAAAAATAAAAATAATCCATGAATGAAAAATTGGAATCATCAAATATTTTGACTGAGACAGTCATCTATAATGGTGCAGAAATTAAAATCATAAAAAATAAATCAAAGGAACACAAGAAATTTTTTAAAAAAATGTTTATATGGTCCTGAAAAGTTGATAATGATTTAATGTATCACGATGATTAGATTATGGAAGTGAAGAATGTTTCTCTTTAATTTTTTAATTCTTTTTACAAACTATCATTCGATAATTTATATAGAGTAATGTTTGTTGAATATTTAAAGTACATGGATAAAAATTAGAATGATAAAGTAATTGTTTTTATAGAAAAGGTTCAAAAGATAGAAGAAGAAATAGTAGGGTCTAAAAATTATAAGGTGAGTTTTTCAGCGTAAAGTAAGAAAATAAAAATTTTAGTAAAATGATTGAAAAGTTAGAAGTACAGAATCATAGATTACTAGTCATGGAGGATATGATGGAAAAACTTGAATATTATATTGTTGAATTTGAGAAGGATCATGAAGATGTAAAGAGGTTTAAGGTGATCATCAAGAAGTTATATAAAAAATAATTAACTTTCTTATCTAAACTCTTGATGTAATCATAACTTTTGAATGATATAATTTTGAACGTGTTTTTCTAAAATTATATTTTTTTTATAAAAATTTTCCAATGTCACTTAGATGAATATTCGATATATTATATTGGATGAAAACATATTTAAATTAAGTTGTTTCATATGTTATGATTTTATATCATTTTAAGAGGTTATATACTTTCCCTTTTTCTTTTTAAAAGTCACAAATAAGGATAAATTTTAAAATAACTTTCTTAAAGGCGGAGAGTCTATTTAAAAAAGTGAAGAAATAGTCACTTGGGGAGATATTATGTAAAGGGGGAGAATTAGATCATGAGAAAAATTAATCTACTAGGAGAATATTTTTGAGAAATACTTTGTATTAAGGGAGAATCCAAATTTTTAATTTCCATGAGATCATAGAGAAATCTTAAACGTAGGGGGTGTTAAGATAAGAAAAAAAAAATCCTTTAAAGATTATTTTTGATGTTTGAAAAAGTAAATATGGTTGTAAGTATTTCAAAATTATTGGTTTTCATTTTAAGGTTTGTGTTTTTTTCATTCAAAAAAGGTGGATATTATTGAGTTGAATGTTTAACTTACTAATTTTCATCCTTTTTTTAAATCAAAAACACTGTATTAAAACTATATTTACTAACTTTATATATCCTAGTGTTTTAGAATTTTTGTTATAAAAAATATTTTTATATAAATGATAGAAATTGTTCTAACGTAAAACTAATATAAAATATTATTGTTAAAAAAGAACCATCATAATGATGGTGTGTCTAGTATATTAGATCAACTAATATTCTAAATAGTGGTTAGACTAATATCCTATCTATTACACTGAAAAAATCACAACCTTCAAATTGAAATTAGTATTGATACATCAGATTAGAATTTTTTTAGTTTATCATATTTATAAACAATAGTGATGTCCATATGACCATCCAAAGTTTATACCCAGAGTATTTAGAATTATTTATATCGAACATAATCCATATTAGCATTGTAGTGGTGCTAAAAAATGACATCAAACAACGAAGTATAGTTCATTATTAGCTATTTAGATCAATATCCAGGTCATTATGATCCTTTAAAGTGGAAGCTATATAAATTTATTGCAACCAACTTAGAAATATGACCATTTGAGTAATGCCTATAATTAGGTGTTTATTTATAGAACTAGGATCTAATACATTCACAACTCATCATGTCTAAGTTTTTTCTATTCTTTAACATCTCATTCTTACACTTTTTAATTTATTAGAGATTTGAAGTTATAAGGAATATGTGTGAGGAATTTAGTTATTTATAATAAATTACCTTTATTTTCATTATCTACGATCATGGTATTGATCGATGAATTTCGAGGATAGACAGATAGGTGAATCTGATCCATTATATCAAGATATTTTGAGGCTAGAAAGAAAGAGACATACCGATCACCGTATCGAGGGATTCTAGGGTATTATATTATAAAGTCATACCAATCATTATATCGAGGTATTTCTAGAACATTATAGTAGGTATTGAAATTGTAGATATCTTAAGTCAGGTTTTTTGACTTTTTTAACTCTTAAGGATAAATAGTAGAATTATCTTTTATAAACCATGTAAGTCATTGTTACTATTATAATCTTTTGTTTTAATGTTTTCTAAAAGTTAATTCTTCCTCTGTTCATTTTCATTAGAAATATAGTTTTTACTTATATTTGTAATAATAATTTTATCAGGCTATCTATGAGACTGATAATAAATTTTATATATCATATGATTTCTAGATCCGAATTAAACACTACGATAATTGGACGAATTATGATTCTGATATTTTTAACTTAATAAGAATTTTTTTTCATGTACTAGTTTAAATTTTAAAACTATAATTCACCCCACTCTTTAAACCGCCATAAAATCTTATGATCCAATAACAACCCCATGAAATATAATGATAATATTAAGAATTTTAATATTTAATGGTGTATTCTAACTCGCACAATGATAAATATTATTTTAAAATCTTATAGATTAATATTTATCACTGAATGTGATCTTGGTATGATTGAACTCATAAGAATTTATTAAATACCTTAATAAATATTTTATTCACAAACAAGTGAAAATTTCTTAAATATTTATCAAATTAAATAAATGTTTTATCCAAAATTCAATGAATAAATATTTATTAAATTTTAACACAATTAAATAAATTATTTATTTATTGAGTAAATAATTATTTATTACCTTGAGAATATTAGCGATAAAAAAACATGAATAAAATTATTCCCTGATTGTGAGAATAATATTCATTCTAATTATTCAATTCCAATAGAATTTTATCAATATCAATGAAAAAACATAGTATGTTACCCTCTAGTTTTATTTAATGTTTTAATTAGGTAGATATGCACAAATTAGGAGATTAATATCTAGTAATAGACCAAGACACCCAAGAAAAAGAACATAATATCATAACATTGACAACCACATAAGAAAGCTCATTGTGTAATCAAATCTGTTTTTATCAATATCTCATCAATAAGGTTGGACATATGTGTCATTAAACTATATGATTGATACATATTTATTTGAATGTCTAAAACAAATTTTGTTACACCATGTCCATGGAATTTAATTTGGCTATTATATTTGAATTAGATGACCAAGATAACAACTTCTATAAAGACGGAATGGACCAATCCTTCTTCAAATTATTAAATAACATGTCATTCATTAAACACCCAACATATCTAACTTCACCATGAACTATTATCATCATGGATTAAGAAATAAATCTATGATCATGAGTCATAACATGCATTAATAATAATCATAATCTAAGGACCATTTCACACACTCAAATATAGGAATATCCTATGAAACCAAAATATGTGCAACTCATACCAGTGGGTCTGTTCACCTAATCTCCCATCTTAGAGATTACAAAGTGTGAATGTCATGATAAGAAGCCTCATCTTATCATGAGTAATCACATATGAATATCAATTTACTATGTGAACTATTATAGTAAATTATTAAAATATAAAACTATATTTAAGAATATCATCATGGTATTTCAAGATTCTCATCATAGTGGGGAATTGTTATGACCTTTTCAGTGGGACATATTCTCTAGGACATTATCACATCAATGATGTGTAGAATAAAAATTTATATGTGATTAAATATTTATATTAATATTCACTCCTTTTAATATTCATGGAATCTAAAGTAAAACTTAGTTGGTTTTAGGGCACCAACTCCAAAAAACCCCATTTTTATACCTCAAATAACCATTTTTAAAAATTTTGGAAATAATCATTTTTATTTTTTTTAAATGCTCTACCCTTTCATAGAAGAGGGTTCCCTATATTGGGGTAAGATTACCCTTACAATGTTCATAGACCCTTTGTAAATTATAAAATGGATACCCTTATAAAGCTTAGGTTCACATAACGGTAACCCCTTTTACCCTTATGCATCACTGAACCCCTATATAAGGACAACCGTGATTTCACTTATATAGTAGGTAAACCTCATTATTTTCTTTTTATAATAATAATAATAATAATAATAATAATCATCATCATCATCTTCATCAGCAGCACCACCACCACCACCATGATGATAATGATGATGATTATTATTCTTCATCTTCATAGAATGTTCTTGACACACCCTAAAAAAATTTACAGATCCTTAACACCAAAATTACTCCTAAATTTTATAAATCCTCAAACCCAATTTCACCCACTTATCACCTCACTATGGTCTTATGAAAACCCCATCAGCTCATATCATGTAATAAAAGTTTTAAATGGTGAGAAAAAGGTGAAACAATGAAAATATAACTAACCAAATATCCTCACGGTGGATCACCAAATCATTTATTTGGAAACTATCATCAAAGGAAACTATATCTTAATTGATCTCCAATAATGCTTCTTGATAAAAAATATTATCTCATCTCCCTCTATCCCTCTGTTCAATCGACATGGATCCTCAGGGAAGACTCTATCCCCATTCCATGAAAAATGAGGTAGAGGTAAAAATAAAATAAAAAAATAAAAAATATTTAAATAAAAAAATATTTAATTAAAACAAAAACTCATTTAATGATCCAACCCGGGACCTAAAACCTGAACTGATATTATATTATGCCTAAGTGAAACTACATATTCTAGACTCAATAGTGAATTTATAATTTCAATCTTGGAATTTATTTTAATGATATCAATGTTTTTATAAATAAAATAATTAATATTAAATTAATAAATATTAATATATTTGGAACCATTCAACTGCCTATAAGTCTCAAAAAATTCAAGGAAAAGGCTAAGAAACCCATTCTAGAACCAAAAGAATATCTATAAAAATATTTCATTGTCATATGTTAGAGAAAATTACCATTTTACACCTCTTATGTTCTTAAAATATGAAAAATTATAATTTAACCTCATTTCCACAACCTATAAAGACATAGTTCTTTAAAAACTCTCCACGATAGTAATTCTCTTCCCCAAGAAGCCTCAACAGTATTAAACTATAAATAAGTACTTGTCTTAGCCATCAATTTATCACTAAATCATCATGTTATACTCTTGAATGAAAACCTATCTTTTGTTTCTCAACTCCAAAAACCAAGGTGTATAATTCATCAAAATTTTTGCCAAATTCTAGTCATTATCATCTATTCCGAGATGTATCTCACTCACACCCATCTACCTTGAGACAATTTAGTGTAATTGATTTATTCCCCAATAGGATTATAGTGATCTTAACTATAAGTCTCGAATCGTAAGTATGATTCTGATCTATGGTGTCCCCACCACCAGAACCGCCTTTGAAAAATGCATTCTCAATAGTGTGGTTTCCATCTCACAACATATAATCTTTGGAAAAAACACCATTAATTCTTCTTATGACCAAAAATTCATGAAAATGATTGGATTCACCCTTTGATACACTATCACACTATCCAAAAATATTTTATTAAATTCTGATTTTTTTTCTTAATATGATACAACACTTACGCTAAAGTCCATACCCGACACTCAGTGGAATTCCAATGTTGGATCACCAACCAAACACACAATATGTAATGCTCTACCATGAGCATCAAATCATCCCTAATTCAAATCACTCTCAGATTACATCAATATCCAACCTAATCCCTATTCCAATATACAAAATTTATCTAACATCTCATCTGAATCCCCAATATGGTGTTATCTAAGGAACCAAATAAAATTATATTTGCCTTCAAACTGGCATCAACACACCACATTGACAACCCATTGACTGGTCTCATCACCCCACAAACCTACTAACATAGGGGGTCATACATCTATGGTTCATTATTTGTCCATTACTACACACAATGAATGCACATGGCTGCCCCAATCACACCCGATCACTAATCCAAAACACTAATCTCAACATATTCCTAACTCAATGAAAACATCATACTCTAGATCTAATATAAATCTATATGGAATGAGGGACACACCCTCTAATAGCATATGGTACACTAAAAACCATTTGAATTTCCTTATAACATTCTACAAGTACAACCTCAATAGGTTCCAACTAGATGCATTCCTTAAAATCCATGTCAAGGTACACACTCAAGTTGATTGTACCATGGAAACTTGTTACAAATCTTATGTCACCTCTCACAATAAAGGTACATTTCCCATTTCATCAAAATTATCAAGAAAACATTCCCATAATAATTTCATCAAATCCATTGGTTCTGGGATCATACCCAACCACTCACAGATCCATAACTCAAGACATACCATGTGTAATAAGAGTGTACCACCTTGATCTCATCTAAACCAAAAGGGTGTACGTTCTCATACCACCTGATCATACATTCTAACTCATAATCCCATGCATCTCACATTATAAATCAATCTCAAAACACCATCTCAATGATCTATTTCAAGTGAAATAGGCTTATTAAGACCATTCATGTTCACCTTGTGTTTCTTCATGAGTCACACTTTTAATGGTTCTCAATAGACCCAGTTACTAAAATAAAGCATACCCAAACATGCATACACTGTCGTTATATCCTGACATATAATCCTACTCATACCATCTTGAGTCATTCTTATTAATAATAGGATCATGCACTAAACCAGTGACAATGATCCTCATTCATCTCAGTCTTATCTATCCATAAGCACCCCTATTCTTTCCCAACAATCCTAGTATCTCAACCATTCCTTGACTAATCACATGATCACCCATCACCTAGAAATAATTACAAAATTAAATGTGTCTACCCATATAATAACTATCCTAAATCCAACTATCTAGTATCATTATCTTCTTTCTCATTAATAACCACACATGGAAACACCAGGTCTAAGAATCCTATCGATCCTACCCTAAAAATGTAACCTTGATACCAAATCACTTTAAGTACTTTACCTCAGTGAATTCCAATGCATCCTAATGGATGTAATATATACCCATTAGCACCTCTTAAACAGTGATCCCATAACTAGAATCATTTACCCATGATTATCATCTCTAAGTAATTCGAAAATATATGCTAACTCTTCCCTCAGTTTACCCTTTCATATATCACATATATCACCAATATCCTAATCCATTTCTTAAACTCATTAGGCTCTCTCACCTAGTTTATAACCATGTATAACATAGGTCATCGATCGCATCGAAACACCTATGATATCATGTAAATATAATAAGGAAATTAATGTTCCAATACTCCCAATCTATGGTTCTCATGACCATATAAATATTAAGCATCACATGTTATGTCATCGACCTACTAGGGTGCTGACACTCATCGGGTATTTGGATATAAGACTACCCCCTCGAGGATCTCAATATCATCTATCAGCATATAATTCTATCATTATATGATGATTGTGTCAGGTAACTATAGTCATATGGGTGGGTTAATTATAATTTTACCATGAAATTATACAATAATACACCATATAGGTTGTTGTTGACACTTTAATTAACTGAACCGATTCTTTTTCTAGAACTAGTACCAAGTACCTATACCAACCAACTAAGGGTCACTATACATCCCTTAAAAGAGGGAATGTATAATTAAAATTAAGGAGTATCCCTCTATAAAATCCATAATTCCTCCTATTATAAGGAAATATGATGCAACATGGCTAAGTAGAATGCCCCCAAAATGTTATATGTGAAAAAAAATTTATAAGTTCTATCTAACATGTTGATAAAATGAACCATATCATCAACAATATCAATCAATAAAAGAACAAATATTTCATGAGAATCCTACATGGAAAAAATGATGCATGTACATAAGCCTCTTTTCGATTGACAAGAGACAAAAACCCATAAATAAAAAATCCAAAACCCATGTGCATCACACTAGGTAAAATCTTAAATTCATAAAAGAAGAAACTAAAAACAAAAATACCTTATCTCCAATAACCTAGACCATACATAAGAAAATGTGTTCAAAACACACCAGTTTGAGGTGAATCACAACCTCCAACACATTCCTACATTTTCTACCTATTATATACTAAAATAGTAAGATAAAATAAAACACTCTAATATCAATTTGGAATTTCCTATGGTTAGATACCACTAACCAGTGTCCTGAATAAAGTCACCATGTGACATCCAATGTGCCTACCCATATGCCACCGGGTTCCAGCTAATCGTGAGGGTCTAGGGTGTTATTTTGGGGATTCAATACCCTCATATAAAGGTAAGAAACAGTTGAAACAAGTAAATAAAATCTATATAAAAAATAGAGTAAATTTAATCAATGTAAAATATCAATGCTATAATATATTTTATGTGGAATAATATAGTTATACAAACACACTTTAATCCATTAATACAAAAAATAATCACACACTAGACTGATCACAAATTTAAGATAAATAAAAGAATGAAAAAAGGAGGATATAATACCATACCTATGCCTTATCTAATTCTTAGTCTTGTCCCATATTAGTTAACCCACTATATCATGCAACACTGAGACTCTTCTCTACTTGAATTTTTGATCAGTGAAGTCTGATTAGGTACCCATGTTCTATTATTCTTAGGAAGGGAGTGAATATAACTAGTTATGTAACCACAAATAGGGTCCCAAACATAATCAGTAAATAAAGTGTATACACATGTGAAATTATTATAATATGAATTTATATAATTCATAAATTTTAAATAATAAACGACCACCAATCCTTAGGCCCTAAGGTGACACCTAATATTGACTATACCAACTTCATTCAGTTTTAGGGTGCCTTTGAGAACATTGAATATCATGATAAGGGTTGGGTACATTCCCACCCATAATACTAACATCTATATACACATTCACTAAGAGGAAAGAGTATCCCATCATAATCCTCTCATAAATTATATTATTTACTTACTGAGAACAAAAATAGATCATGGGAACCGCACCATAAATCTCATATAATATTAAATAAAAAACTAAATCCTAAGAATCACTAAGAATCTCATATCATCAGGTACAATTCTAGATACTAGAAATAACTAGTAATCACTTACAAAATTATTATTTATAACAAATAGATCCTAGTAATCTCAAGGTACCTATCATAACTTCATCAGGTACAAAAATTAGATCCTAGGGATCACTAAGAATCACATATAATTAGGTATAATGATAGATTCCAGTAATCTCTAGAAATCTCTCACAACATCATCGGGTTCAACAACCATGTCCTAGGAATAACTAGGAATATATCCCAACATCACCAGTTGCAACGAAAAGATCTTAGAAATCATTTAGAATCTCACACCTTAGACTCAACATCCAAATCGTAGGAATAATTGGGAATATTATAAAGTATAATTTATTAATGGGGTCCAAAACACACCTTGTTCAAATATCATAATAATAATAACATGGCTTAGCCACCTGACCAACCAATCTCAGGTAACAAATATTGATATCACAATTTCAAAAAATATCACTGTCACTGCATCCAATAAAAATCTCATTCTATCAGTTTGGGTTCAATGGTGATAGCCAAAATCGACATCATCTGCCTCCCAACACTACCCCGCTAGGTTCAACACAATACCGAGGCACCCACTAGGGTTATTTGGGATATACCATAACACATACACCCTATATGGGATCCCTTATCTTAATCCAAAATAAGGTCCTATCCCAACTCTTTGATGTAATAGAGTCCCTAGACATCATCATGATTGAATTACTTTCTCACTGACCTCATGAGATATGTTTTGGTACCATGTTGACTAAAATAGTTTTTGAGGTTGACGGAAGTTGTTTTGAAGAAGTTTGATTGGATTATTTCTAAAAAGGAAGGTTTGTTGGTTGTCTTAACAAAAATCAAATCAATTTTCAAGTTTTCTTATAAATGAATTATTATAGATAAAAATATCATACAAACTTTTCTAAATAATTTTAATGAAAAAAATTGGATTAACTTTCCTTAGGAAATTAAAAAATATTGGATTGATTTTCCTTAAAAAAGTAAAAAAGATCAGCTAATCTTTCCTTTCAAATTTTTACTTAAGAAGCTAGTGAAGAATGATAAGATGGAGTTTTTTTATGAAGATTTTGAGAATAAGGTTATCTTATGTAGAAGTTGGTGGAAAAAATAGATAAAGGGCGATCATCTGACAATAATTTCATTTAGGGAAATCATATAGATAGAAAGGATTAGCCGATTACATTTATTATTTTCATTAGACAAAGTTTTTGATGGAAAAATTGGAAATAATTGTATTTATGAAAATCTCCAACATCATGACCTATAAATATATAATGATCCAATAAATTTTTAAAGAGAGGTAGAAAATTTTTTGGGTGTAAAAAGTTCATATTATAAATTTTTGTAAAAATCACCATTTAAAAAAGTATAAATAGAGGAATAGAAGAGAAGAGTTTCTGATAGAGCTATGAAAGAGTTACTTACAATCCTATGTAATAGAATTATCCAAATTTCCAAATGCCACAGAAGGTTAAATTCAAATTATAAGAAGTTTAAAAGATAAATTTTATTTTGAATGTTTAAAGTTGTTGAATATCTAAGGTAAGATGTTGAGGAATGAAATCATGCATAGTTTAAATTGAAAAAATACAAAACAAATTCAAATACACAATGACCAAGAAGACAAATCCATCAGATAGATAGTCTATGTATGAATTAAGAAGAATAAATAAGAAGAAAAAACTGTTAAACTATCACTGAATGGACTCTTCGGATAGATGTTTTGTAAAAAGTATAAATGAAAGAGGATGACATATAAATTTCAATGTATAAAAAGTTATTGTGAAATTCATCAAAAATAATAAGTTTTTGGGAGTGTCTTCTTAGGAGCTCCTATTAATTTTTTTCAAGGAACAATTAGATTAAGTCTCAAAATAATTAAGAATTTATGAAATTTTTTCTACAAGAAAATGTTTTAAAGATATGATATTCTTTCTTGTTTTAAATTTATTATAATGTTTTTTTAAAGATGTATAAAAGTGAATATGCATATATGGTCCTTTATTTTACCAAATATCATAGAGAAAAACTGTTATACTTGTTTTTTAAATAAATTTGAAGGGTAAAGTAGCAGAAGGTTCTCATATGCGTTCAAGAACATTTTATAATTTATGATATAATTTTAGTGATTTTTTTGAGAAAGAGATTTGAATTTCAAGGTCTAATTGAGTGGGATGTTAAAATTGAAATCCCACGATTTCTATGGGCCATGTATATATAAATAGGATGCAGGTATAAAGTATAACTATTTACTATTGAAGTGTGAAAAAGAGGAATCATTATAGAAATAGTTTCAGATGAACTAATTTAAAACACTTCTCATAAAGCCATTATGAAATACAAAATTAGAGTATGGGATTTTCTAACCAAGTAATATCTTTGTTAAAGAATAAGAAGAAGGAGATTATAAATAATATAAAATTTGTGACCAAGGACGATCAGATGAAGCCACTAGACAAAATTTTAAGATTATAAAGAATTAGATGAATTAGGGGTATGTAAGTTGCCAATGTTTTAAGAGGGAACCAGATGAAAATATAGGATGAATAAACAGCTAATATAATAAGTTCTTACTATAATATGGGTAAAAAGTTGAGAAGTTTTTGCAATAATAGAAAAAGTGATGTCTGTAGAAGCATCACATTAACAACATTTTGAGCCTGTTGGTGAAGGTTAAAAATATTTTTTACAAAAAAATTGTTACTTATTTTATTCTAGGAAGCATGGGAAATATTATTTGATTATATTGAATGGTTATGTAATGATATTCCCTACTTTTTGTAACCATATAAAATGAGTTTTTCTAGTGTATTGTGTGGTTTTGTATTATTTCTAAAACCATGAAAAGGACTAACTACTATTATTGAGTATTGAAACCTATAAATTATTATGTTCCTGTGGTTTTCTTGTGATTTATTTAAAAAATTTATAACTCATTAATAGGAGATGAAGGTTGTTTCATAATAAAAAACATAAATGAACAAAGACAACATATTCACCCCTCCCTATCTTTGGGATCACATAGATTATGGTTGGGAATTTAAATTGGTATCAGAGTAAAGTTTACCTTAGTTGAGTATTTTTTTGAAGTTTTAGAAAAATATAATTTGGTATGAATGTTCAAAATTCTATGAATAGTATGGATATTACTATTTTTTATGAAATAAATTATCATATTTTAAATGAAAAACTGTTACCATATCTTATTTCTCTTGGATATGAAGATATTAAAGTTTCTACAAACAAATTTTATCCTCATGATGAGAATGTTCCCCTTCTAACTAATGATTAGAAGAATTTTGGAAAATGATGGGGTAACCAGAAATTCATTCCTCACTTTATTAAAAGAATTATCTTAGAGTAAAATTAGTTGGAACTACTAAAGTCATTTGGGAAAATTTGAAGAGAATCTACGAAGGAAATACAAAAGTTATGAAATCCAATTTAAAAATCTTGAGGGAGAAGTATGAATATCTCAAAGTGGGTGAGTATGAATCTATTAGTGATTAATTTACAAGGGTGAGTAACATTGTATGAAACATAATATGTTTTGGTGAGAAGTTAGAAGATTAAACCATAGTTGAAAATATCTTATAAATTATTCCTAATAAGTTTGATGCAAAAGATTCATCATTGGAAGATAGATATATTTAAACGATATTGTTGGATGATCTACACAAAACTCTAATATCATATTAAATGAGAATATATAAAGTTATAAATGGTAAATAAAAGGATGATCACAAGATTTCCTTTAAATATATAAAGAAAGAAAAATATAATAAAGTTCTCAAAGATGATGAAATTAGTAAATCTAACACCAAAAATGAGGTTAGTATTTTTTTGATAAATTTATGTCCTTGTTTTATATACATGTAAAAATGGATACAAAAAATTATAAAGGGATGTTACAATTGAAATTATTTGGTTTTAGATCTATTGTGAGATTTGTTGAAAATTTCCCTTAAAGAAAAGAGGATGAATGAAGTGATAATAATAATGTAAAATAAAGAATATGCTCTAAAAATAATTGAGACTAATCTAAATAACATTTCAAGGGGATGTATAAAAATTTATCTAAATCCAAAAGGATATGTTTTTTTCATATAGATTAAAAAGATTAAAATAGTAAATAAGAAAATGAAAACCTAAGTGATAAATCTTTTAAAAATATTTTTATTGAATATGTGAATAATGAAAAGTTCACCAGTGATGAAAGTAGTTGTTTCTTTGAATAAAAGAATCATATGTATTTTATATTAAATGTATAATTTAAATATTTCATTTCAAATATTTTAATACTTTAAATAGTTAATAAAAAGTTTAAGAAATATAATCTCTTATAAAACAGTCAATAATTTTTTCTTGAAGAAAAATCAAAGTTTCTTAAACAGATTGAAGGTAAAGGAGGAAGAGTTAGAACCTACTAAACAAAAACATTCTAAATTTGTGCATGGAATTTATATTTCCAAAACTCAATTAAACAAGTTAGTGAATCTTTTGAGATGTTAAAAATTAATAAGGATAAAAAACATTTATTCTCAAAATTTGAAAACGAAGATGAATCTATTTTTAATAATATTTTTTTTAGAAAATCATGTATGTATCCTAAAGAAAAAAAGTTGAAAAATTGGATGTTTATGATATTGTAAATACTGAACCAAAAGTATATTTTATTGGTGTTTCTGTTGATTTTTTTAAGAAATATAATCTCTAGAATAAATTATCAGTTGGTATAAAAACATTGGGTTATAACAAAATTCCAAAAGTGGAATGTTTGGAAGTTTATAGAATGAAGGTTTTAAACTCCAGATAGTATGGAAGTTGAAAAGGAAAATATTATTTCTATGGTTACTGCATTTATTGTGATGGATTTAGATATACAAAAAATATTGGTTAGTTTAATTAAAAAAAATTACAATAATTCTAAGAGAAATTGGAAGAAGATTTTAAGGGGGACTTAACCTACTCAAAAAAGGCAACCTCAGAAAGTTGGTATGAAAATTGAAAGTTGATTCCAAACCTTGTAAAATATTTATGAAGCATGTGAAAAACTATTATATCATGAAATATGGTTTCTTATGATGATTCTAGAACAAAAAAACTTTTATATCAAATCTCAAAATCTGGAAGTGAAGAAATAAAAAGGAAGGGAAAAATCTCTTGTTGTTGAAACTACTCTCAAAGTTACAAAACTAAAACAACCCTATATTTTGGATAGCGGGTTATATTTATATATTATAGGTGATTATAAGATTTTATTGAATGTGAATGATTTCTAAGAAGGAACAATAAATTTGGGAAATGATGGACCACTCAGAATCAAAGGCATTGGATTTTACATTATTATGGAAGAAAAGTAGAAATCCTAAAGATCCTTGTTTGTTAATGGAATGAAAGACAAATTATTAATTATTTAATTTTTTTGATGAGGTTGATAAAGTTGTTTTCAAAAAATATGGTTTTTTTTGTGAATATAATATAATATGGGAAAGTTATTATGAAAATATAAAAAACTAAGGTAAATATGTTTCAAGTTTTTTGTGCAGAAAGTTCATGTATCATATTAAGTTGGAAGAAAATCAACTATGGAATAAGAGGTTGGAGAACATGTATCCAAATAATATGGAGAAGTTAACAAAGATAGATAGTATCCATGATATTCTTGACATTAAAATATTGATATATTGGTGTTGTTCCATTTTATAGAAAGGGAAGATAACAAACTCAATTCAAATAAATGTTGAGATACATTCAACATGTCCCATTGAGATTATTCACTCTAATATCTATAGTAAGATGAGTAACTAATCAATAAATGAATATAATAACATTATTTTATTAATTTATGGTTTTAATCACATTAAATTTATTATGTTTTTAAAACATAAATTTTAGGATCTGAGAATGTTTAAGATTTTTAGGAGAAGATCAGAAAAATAATGTTGATATTCTGTGATGGAGTTACAAAATGACAATGGTGTAGAATATAAAAAATGATTATTTTAGATATTATATTAAAAATATGTAATTAATCATGATTTTAGTGCTCTATACACACTACATAAAAATGGTTTTTATAAAATAATAAATAGAATCTTGGTGGATATGGTGAAAATAATATTGATTGAACATGACATTCATTATTATTTTTGGAGATATGCTATTATTATAATAGTTTATATTCAGAATTGATGTCTGATATGAATTATTATGAATTTTTTCAAAATAAAACCCTAATATTGATTCCCCAAAGGGAGTTTGGAAATCTATGAATTATAAAATTCAATGGTGGGAATCTTGGGAAGTTTGTTCAAAGAGGTGATGATAGAATCTTTCTTGGATATTCATATAATGGTAGATGATATATAATTTTTAATAAATAAATATAAAGGATAGTTGATTATATCAACGTAAAATTTCTTAAAAATATAATAAGAATGTTTGACAAACATATGTAGATGTAAAAGATAGGGATAATGAGGTGGTTTTATTAAAACAACATGAAAAAGTTCTTAAGGATTTTAATATTGTTGAATCCACTCAAGATGAGGATTAAAAATTTATTATCTCAAGTGATCATGAAAAATATCATTCTTCTTATTTTAGGTTGAGGAAATTAGTTGATGTTCATAACATAATTATATTTTAACAAAAATAGATTAAAACTAGAAGTGATTATAATTAAATTTTACATACTTCTTTATATTCATAGGTTGAGACAAAATATATTGATGAATCTCAAAAGCATCAAGAGTGGATTAATGTTATGAATAAAGAGTTGGATCAAATTGAGAATAATAATAAATGGAAACTTGTACCCAAACCAAGAAATAAAAATGTGATTGGAACAAAGTGGGTGTTAAAAAAATAAGATGTAGATGGTGAAGTGATAAGAAAAAAATAATAACTGGTTTGTAAAGGTTACTCATAAATTTAAGTAATTGATTTTGATGATACATTTTCTCTAATGTAAATATAAGAAACTATCATAATATTTCTTGATATCACTACATAATAAGGTTATAAAGGTTTTCAAATAGATGTAATATAAAATTTTCTTAATGTAGATCTTGATGAATAAGTATATATTAAACAACTATGTGGCTTTATGATCAGGAAAGATGAAATATATGTGTATAAGTTAAAGAAGGATTTGTAAATATTGAAGCAAGATCCAAGAGCATGGTTTTCAAAATTGGATATTTTATTAAAGATGTTTAATTTTAATAAATTAAGAGTTGATAATAACCTCCACATCAAATAAAATCATGAGGTTTCCCTCATTTTGATCATTTATGTTGATGATATTATCTTTATTGGGAATTATTAAGAAAACTGTGAAAAAATTTCTAATGATATGAAGAATTTTTTTGAAATGTCCATACTAGGAGAAATGAAATTCATATTGGATTAGAAATCCTATAAAAGAAAAATTATATTTTTCTATCTCAAGGGAAGTACTATAAGGAACTTATTAATAAAATTTCCATGGAAGAAAAAAATATTCCACACATATTTTGGTTGGAAAAATGTTTTCTAAAGATGGAGAAGTTAGGGAAGTGGATCCTAAGGAGTTTATAAAGTTGGTTGGAAGTTTGTTATATATGATAGCTTCAAGGCCAGATATTGTATATGCTATTTCTTTGTGTGAGATATTTCAAAGTTCTCCAAAATAATATCATCCCATGGAAGTAAAAATAATTATCAGAAACATCAAATGAATAACATATTTTAGTATAAAATATTGAAACTAAGGAATTATTTCTTTGTTTGGTTATACAGATACTGATTTGATTGGATGTTTTGATGACAAAAGATTCACATCTAGTGAATTTATCTTTCTAAAGGAAATTTGTTCTAGTTAGAATAAAAATAATCAAAGAAACTAGATCTTAGTAAAAATAATATTTAGTATGTTGCTACCACTCAAGATGTTACACAACTTATGTTTATGAAGAATCAGTTGGAGTATTTTTTTAGTAGTGATGTTACCCCTACTGTTGGGTAATGACAATCAAAGTGCTATAAATATAACTAAAAATCCAGTAAAATATTATCATTCAAGACATATTGACATTAAATATCACTTTATAAAAGAGAATATAGAGAATAATGAACTAAACCTGTAGTATATCCCTATAATAAAACAAGTTGCTGATATATTCACTAAACCATTTCTAATGGAAATATATTATAAGATGAGGTTGAACATGGGTGAAAAACTTCCCTCTCTTCCAGGCCAAGGTATCTTATTTCCATCCCCTATATCAGATTTTCTTTAAATAGTGTTTTCATGGGGGAAAATTATGTAACATAAATCTATCCATTGGTATGAAATTAAATTTTTTAATGAAAGTATATATTTATCCAGATTTTTTAAAATAGAGTATGTTGTGATTTCAGTTTTTGGGAACTATTTTATTATTTTTTTAAATTGGATGCAGGAAATATTATTCTTGCAAGAAAATTTGATTTTTTGATACTTTTATGTTTGAGAAAGTATTTAACAAGAATTTTCATAATTCACTACTTATGAACAAAATTGTTTTGCTATTCAATAATTCTTGTTTATTACATTTATTTTTCTCACATAGGCTTGAAATATTTGGACAAGTAATCCCAATTTTTTTTATAAAGTTATAGTAATTTATATTTCTTGTTTAAAAACAAAATAAAAAATGGGAGAATGTTGTGAACAAGTTGGATGAATGAGTTTTTGAGGTTATTGGATGATTTTTTGAAGAATTTTGGTTATAATTGTTTTTGAAAAATAATTTTTGTTGGAAATGGTTGTCTTTTACAGTCTTAAAAAAATCACATCACGTTGTAATGCTTTTATACAAATTAAATTATATAGATAAAAATATTTGATGAAATTTTCTTATGAAAATGAAATAAAAATATCAAATAAACTATCCTTAAGATATTGAAAAAAGATATTATGAACAATACTTAAAAAATTGAAAAATACCAGATGAAATTTCTTTTAAATTTTTTACTTAATATGTTTGGAAAGACCAATAATATAGATTTTCCTTATGAAGATTCTGAGTATAAGTTTCCCAAATTTAGAAGGAGTGCACAAAAAAACAGGGAAAGGGAGATAAGAAAACAAACATTTCCTTCATTGAAATCAAATATAAATAAAAAATAATAGATTGCATTCATTGGTTTCATTAGATAATTTTTTTAGTGAAAATATAACTGGTGATTCTTTGCAGTTCTAATAATTTCCATCATCATGATTTATAATGATCTCATGATCCAAGAATTTTTGTAGAGAGTGGGAGAAATATATTTTAGTGTACAGAGTTTTTTTTTAATTTCTTTATAACTCATTAGAAAAAGAAATTTAGATAAAGGAATAGATGGGAAGGTTTTTTGGTTGAGATATAAAAACTTTATGGGAATGCTACACAATATAACTAACCAAATTTATTTATTACACATAAGGTTAAATTAAAATTATAAGAAGTTTGAAAGATGTGGGTTTACACATTTTGTGTTGAATGTTTGTGAATTTTAACGAGTAGAAGAAATTTGGTGAATATTAAAAGAAAGATGATAAGGAATGAAATCAGACAAAGTCCAAACATACGTAATCCAATTAGACAATGACCAAGAGGCTGAAGCTATTATATAGACAATCTCTAGATGAATTAAGAAGAAAAATTAATACAGAGAATTAGTTAAACTATTGCTAGATGAACCCATCAGATGAATGATTTGTAAAACATTCAATTGACAGAGAATGACAAATAAAGTTCCACATTTAGAAATTTATGATGCAATTCACGAGATAATGAAAGTTTCCATGAATGAAATATGAGAATTTATTTTTAAATTTTTTCAAGGAACAATAATATATATAATAAATGGACTAAAGAATTGTTATAAATTTTTTTACCATAAAAACTATCAAAGATATAATATTCTACCAGCTTATGGTTATTTATAAAGTTTTTGTAAATATGTATAAAAGTGACAATGATGAGATGGTATTTCATTTTTCAAAATATCATTTTGGAAAATTGTGATACTCATTGAGTTTTAAGGAAATTTTAAAAAGGGTTAATTTTCTGATGGTTCTCATTTAAGTTCAATAATATTCTAGAATTATGGAGAATATTTTTGGTGATTTTTTTTAGAATATGATTTGAATTTCTTGTTTTAGTTGAGTGGGATTTTAAAATTAAAATCTCACATTTACTCAAAGTTATGCATCTAAAAATAGGATACAAGTACAAATTAATACTATGTACTATTCATGCATGAAAAACTTGAAGCACTAGAGAAATAGTTCCATATGAATTAGAAAATCTTACCAGATTAACATTATAAAATCCCAAACTAGAGTAGGGAAGATTCCAACCAAAAAATATCTTAGTTTAAGAAGAATATTTTTTAATGAACATAGAATTTTTGATCATGGACCATTAGACAAAGTCAATTAATGAACTTTTAAGACTAGGTGGAATTACATGATCTGAGGGTAATAAAGTTGTAGATGTTCTCAAAGGGAACCAGATGAACATATCAAATGGATAGATAACTAATAGAATAAATTACTACTAGATTAACGGTAATAAATTATAGAATAAGTTTTTAAAAGAAGTTAAAAAGTAAATTTTTCACAACCAACATAGTGAAAACATTCTGATATTAATGGAGAAGGTTTCTAAAATCTGTTACAAAATACATTTTTCATCCTTTATGATAGAAAGAACAAGAATTTTTGTTTGATTATAGTGAAATTCAAGTGTAATTATATCACCTACATTCTTTAACCACATAAAATGATTTCTTAAAGTATATTTTGTGGTATTTTATTATTTCCAAACCATTCCAAGGATTATAAACTCTTATTGAGCAGCTAACCTTGTAAATTCACGTGTTCCTATGGTTTGGATTGTGACCTTTTTTAGAAAAGTTATATCTCTTTAATAGTAGGAAAAGGTTATTTCATAATAAATAAAAGATAATAGAAAAATAGATAATTAATTCACCCTCCCCTCATAGTGATCACACAGATCGTACTCAGGCTTTTCTATAAGACCCATTGGCATTACACTCAAGAGATAACCAAAATCCCATGTCACTTACTAAATCATCCTTAGTTTATCCACTAACACTACATATTATAATATAATCATGGAATACTCACATGGGTACTTGAATTCTAGTGAGGGAAGAACAATAATTTAAATCCTTTGATCATATATCTGAGTCTCTAAAGAATCTCATGATTTCATCATGGATTACATAGGCTAATCATCTTGATCCGTCACTCTCCTATAGAATGAGGTGTCTAAGGGAATATATTTTCAGAACACTATGTTCATAATTTCATTTCATTAAATTTATAACACTATGGGGTTGTTTTACCATATTTAAAACATTTATAAACAAGAATCTGACTATCAATAGCTAAGGCATCAACCAGTTTCTAATGGTCCACTGATCCCTTGTAACTTTAATATTTTTGTGGAAATTTAAATAAAAATTTTCATTTAATTATAACCATTATGGGCCCAAGTATCACTTATCACATATTTATAATCAAGACCTTGACTATCGATGATTGAGGCATCAAGTTGGTGTTCAAGGGTTTCTCATGGTCTTTAACACCTTGTTCATCTCAGGAGAATTTATGAAAAAAATTATTTTATTTATGAAACAAGAACAATTCATTTACCTTGAGGTTCAATTGCACACTGGTGGAGAGACCACATATCGCATGACATATCTAATACATAAACTTTGAGGGATATTTTCATGGTAATGCCTACCTCATATGGATTTATTCCCTTTAATATTATCCCAACAACTCTCACCCGTGCTCTTCTAAGACCAAATAACCATAATCCAAAAATATAAGGCCCTAATTCTATTCAAAGTACTTTAATCAATTAGAACATAAATATAAAAATAATTATATAAATAATTATATAATTAATTTATAAAATATTAATCAAAATTAATTTCAAATTTTATTCCTTAAATAATTATAATATAAATTAATATGGAATAAATGATAAATTACACATAAAAAACTCTTGTTTTATACCATAAGAATTTTAAAAAATACAACTAAAACTAATATTTTGATTTTTTTTCAAAAACCCTTTACCCTTACGCATCGCATAACACCAACATATGGGTAACAATAGTTACCCTTACACAGTTTAGGCTCTGCATAATGGTAACACTGGTTACCCAAACATATTACACCCCTTATGTAAGGGTGACAATGATTACCCATACACAGTGCATGACCCATATAAAGGTAACCCATTTTACCCTTACGCAATAATGAAAACCTGTTTAAGGGTAACCCTAATTACCCATTTGTTATGATTCACCCCTTCATTTCATTTACTTATTTTGATTCTACTTCTTCTTCCTTGTGTAACATGTCAGGAAAACCCTCAAAAAAGTTGTATATCCCTCCAAATATATATAACAACTAAAATTTTTATGCTCTCAACCCCATTTCACATGCATATAACCTCATGATGGACCATGACTAATCCTCATCCACACATGTTGCATAATAAATGTTTTCAATGGAGAGAAAAAGAGAAAATAATGAAAATATAAATAATCAGCTTAACTCATATAAAATAAGAAAATATTTTATCTTACACCCATTCTCAAATGTTGTTATATCTTGATTTAGAATTGATCGAGCTTCTTAGAAAAAATCCACTCCCCTCACCCTCCTTCCCTATTCTGAATCAAAATAGATTCCCAAGGAAGCATGTTTCTCCATAACATGAAACAAATGGAGAGAAAATAGGGATAGGTAATAATAACATAAATTAAGAAAATATTATTTAATTTTAAAAAAGTTATTTAATCAAATAAAAAACATGTTCAAATACTTGACCTAAGACTGAGATCCCGAAATATTATTATACTTCACCTAGGAAACACTTACCATTCTATAATAAATTGTGAAGTAAAAAATTTTAATTAGAGTCTTAGTTTAAAATAATTTTTTTTTACATAAATGGAATAATTTATATTTATTTATTCAATATAAATATATTTCAAAAAAATTCCATTGAATCATAATCACACAAAATTCCATCCCAAGGAGAAAAATCGCATTTAGAAAAAAAAATAAGAGACTAAAAAAAGAATTATGAAGGCATATTATAGGAGAAATTATCATTTTCCCTCATAAAAAATTGAAATTAAAAAAAAATCAATTTTTCTATCATTTTTATAACCAAGAGAGACATGTGTATTTAAATGATTCATTAAAAAAATTAATTTTAAATCATCTAAAAATATAATTTTTAAAAAATAGTGGTGACCATTTCTGAGTTACTATAAAAATTATTTTATAATTTCATGGTAATGAGGATACTTAATGTATAAATATAGTGGGGGAACTGTATCAGGGCACTATAACGGCAGAGTGCTGCTTCAACAGTGCACTTTAGTAATGGGGCACTGTAGCAGTAACACTACTATGTTGGGTTAATTTAGAAGGTAAATATTTTGGGGAAACTATATCTATGACTATAGTTTTACTTTATTAGTAAATATAGGAAACTTTAGGTTTAACATTAAGAATTATAGGCCGCTATAGGGTAAAAATTAGCACTTTGGGGGGATGAAAACATAGCATAACTACTATTTTTGGATATGTGTGTATCTTCCTTATCATTATTGTAACAGCCCGAGATTTTATGAAAAATATTTTTTTTAATTTCATTAATGTCTTGTGTTGTACGCTACACCAAAAGAAGCTTGTACAACATGCATCCTTGACTTTCTTTGCATTACACGCAATCACGACCTTCCACGATAGCGTGTGTAGTACGCAATACCGAGTTTCACTGAACAACGATATGCTATTAAAATATTATTAAAACTAGCCATTATGAATAGTAATAACCACTTTTTGAAATTTTGTAAATTTTATTTTTCAAAATGGACTTCATTTTTGGATTTGGAATATCGAAATTAGCTTAGGGTGAAATTTTGGTACTTTTCGGATAACTTTCATTTTCTGATGAATAGTGAAAATTACTAAATTTTAATTAAAAACAACCTTTTTAATCGAAATAATTAATAGTGATAAATTATTAATTTGAGTGGTTTTAAAGTATATTTAGAATATATTTTTAAAATTTAATTCAATGTTGGTCATTGGATGTAATTTCACATTTAAACCAGACATAAACAAGTATCAATCTTTTGATAGTTATTATCTCTTAAGAACATGCTATTTGTTTTGACGACGGAAATTAATTATTAAATTAATTAATGCAACTGATATGTTTTTAATTTGATAAAATAGACATAATTTTTTAATTCATAATTTCAAATATAGCTTAGGCCTAATTTTTTGTATTTTTCTGGACACTTTCATTTTTTTGATGAATAGTGAAACCACTAAGTGGTAGTTAAAAAAACTGAATTTTTCATAAAACTTAATTTTACCACTTCTGTGAGTGGAATTTTAAAAATCCTAGAGACACGGTTAATTTAAAGGACTAAAATGTGGTTCAATGAGATGAAAATAATTTCTCTTGAATAGTAACTTTTTACTTTTTTTTACCACGGTTAAAAGTAAATAGGGTAATTAAGGGTAAAAAAGATATTATTATTACCCTAACACATTTCCTAATTCTATTGGATAAGTGTAATTCGACCAGAAACAACCTTAGTAATAAAATATGACCATTTAGGCCCACTTGAATTAGATTAGGACATTTATTATTAATTTATTTAATGAACGGTTAAAATAGTTAAAATCAAAGTTTAATAAGTAAATCATTTTTAATATAGGGTTATACATAAGATAAATTCGACTATAAATATTAATTAGAAAGATAAAAAAAATTCCTACATAATGGTATTTTATTTGTAATTTTTAGACATTAAATAATTTAATTTATTTATGACACAACGATGATGAAGTAATTATCTTATTAATGAAATATTGACATAATTGATGTTATAAATACCGAAATAAATGTAATTTGAGACTTTTTATGAATTAAACTTATTTTCCAGGTTAATGTTACATGTTATTATTGATTTAATTAACTTTTTTTGAACTAATAATTCTGTTATGATTTTCACAAAAATCAATTACTAAATAGTGTCAAAATTGACATAAAATAGTTTTTGAAAACAAATATTATATTATTAATTGTTATTTTATTCCTAAAAATCTAATGTTCTGCCAAATGACTTAGATAAGTTTATATATATTAATAATAAACAACTTGGGGTTAGTTTGGCTTGTTATAGTAAGTTTATTAACCTTATAGTGTAAGAACACAAGAAGACACGATAAAAGTAAAATTATTTAACTTAATGTTAAAACTAAATGATAAGGTTAAAATAGGAACCTAAACTTGTATAAATTCTATTGGATGAGATTCTTTAGACCCATACCCACCCTAGCTTTTAAATAACTCAATTTGGAGCTATTTAAAACCGAATTTGGCTTTATAATAAAATAGTATTTTTAGTTTTTCCAAAGGAGCCCCTCTCCTCCCTTATAAAAGGGCACCTCCTCCCTCTCTTCCTCACACCACTTTGAGCCTTCAAGCTCGGCCAACCCCTTCCAAATTCTCTTCTACACTTCCCTATAAACATTCTAGAGGTCCTGGTCTTCTTCAAAGACCAATTTTAGTGCCCCAAGAGGAGGACTCAAAGAGGCGCTTCAAAGAAGAGGTAATGTCCGTTACCGATTCTTTCAACTTTATTTCTTCTTCCACTTCTTATTCTTAGATTGTTTTATTATGAAGTAATAACAAAAGTATCCCTCATATACTGATATGTTATTATAAGTATGAAACAACCCTATTTCACCATCTATCCATCCTACAGAAAACGAAATCACCGTGCGTGCGTACGTACAGAATACCGTCTCCACACCGTGGTGTAATCTATTCTCCACCACCACCTTACTTGGATGGGTATAATGGTGTACATAATAACTATATATGATTATTGTGAAGTGATATTGATTCTGAAATAGTATACATACACTACAATACAATTCCACGATCATGAGAACGATATCATCGCTCGTGCGTACGTACGGACTACCGTCTCCACGAAGCGATGAGATTCATTCTCCACATTAACCATTCATGAATGATTATAAAGTATATATAATAAGTAGTCATAAAATATATGACATAATAATGATACTGGATTTATGTGTATATATATGTATGTCATCTACTTAATTCCATTCAACTTAATAAGGAAACGAAAACAGCATTCATGCGTACGTACGGCCTACCGTCTCCATGAACGGTGTATTTCTTTCCATTTACTGATTTATTATATATATGTATATTATGAATATATATTATATATAAATAATTTTTTATATTCTGGAATTATGTAATCATGATCTAAGTAATCATATGAATAATTACAAGTCAAAATACGGACGACAAATGAAACGATTTTACCCAAAACGCTCTTTAACATAGAATTTACAAAAGAACAGGTAATATAAAGTCATAAGTGAACCATATATAATATCATAACAATGAGTATGATTCTGGAATAAGCCAATGACATTATTTGAATCATTATACAGGAGGATCGGACACTTACGAAGCAAATCGGACCTAAGGTAAGGGAAATATCACAATCTCATTTTTTATCCTAGATTGTTTATACTTTGGTATTTACTGGGGGGTATTTTATCATCCACATCCATGTTTCCTCAATATGTAATATTATATCCATCCAATTACAATTGTTTAAATCCAATTTTACCCTTTGGTGAGTTTATAGTAAAAGATATGAAAGGAATCTTTTGTCGTTTTTCGTACGAGGTACTTTTTGACTTTTCCGACAAAAGTACGAGAAGAATGTTTTTTTTAACTTATACGACATGAATGGATTTTTAAAACGTTATTTCCAAGAATCATTCTTTACAAGTTTTCAAGTTTATTTTTAATCAACTTCTTTTAGTTTAAAATTTTATTACATGTTAAGAAAAGAAAAATGTTTTTAAGGTAGAAAGGATATTTTCCTCAAGAATGGAGTTCAATTGTTTTATCAAAATTGTTTTCCATCTAAGATAATAAAGGGTTATGTTTATATCCCTATTATTACATTGATTTGATTATGTTGTGATGGAATTATTTTTATGAATTCCTTTATCTTATATGAATTGTTTTATGATGTCATGATGTTTAAGAATTCCATTTTTATTACATGGGTTATACAATGATGTATGGTTTATGATTTTGTGGCACACATAAGAATGGTATCATTATGAGATGGGTGGGACCTATATCTCCATCCAATGCATTGGGTAAATATTTTATATATCATGAGATAGACATGGCTGGAACGGTAGGTTATACCGGTTCAGTGAAACAGGACTTAAATGAGGTGTGAACTCGGTTCAGAAATGGACTTTGTCCACTAAGATAGTCTTGGCAATGAGTCTTGACTAATAAGAAATGATTCTCTATGATTATGTGTATATTCCACAAAGTTTCATGTTTTAAGTTATGATTATTGTGATTACATTTCACTACTATGATTTATCCCATGTTATGATATTATGATCTCTTTTGCAGGTTAAGATTTCCAAAATGTTATGTTCTTATGAATATGATGTGATTGATATTTCTTTTGTTTACCCTTACTGAGAATTTGAGCTCACCCTTTTATGTTTTATTTTCCCCAGGATATAAAGAAAGGTTTTAGGTATAAAAAAAGAGGAAGATCTTTATGGGAGATGTTGAAGATCTTTCACCATGATTAGAAAATTATATTCCGAGTTTCCAAAGACACTAAACTATTACGGTCCTTGTGTGTGTGTTTTTGTTATGTACTAAGTATTCCGCAAAAGTAATGTAATGTCAATGTACATCAAGCTTTGGGTCTCTACATTTGGTATCAGAGGAAAGGTTTAGTCAACCTTTGGAAACTAGGATGCGAGAACTTTAGTGAGATCCCTAGAGATATTTCTAAGGTATGTCTAGGGATGTCCCTAAGGTTAAGTATATGTATAGGTTATTGTCCTAGAATTATGCTAAAGATCTTAGAATTAAACATAAGATGTTATATATTGAAGGTACTACCCCTTTATTATGTTGTTTTCCCTAGCATTATTTTTACCTCTCACACTATTCTTTTTGGGTTTTAGAAAATGGCTGGAAACAGGAAGATTCATGATAATGGAGGATATGATGGACAATGAAATGATATTCTTCATGAGAAACCAAATGAAATGGGATTTGGAAGTCTAAACATCGTTATTATACCTAATCATCAATCTCATAATATGATCAATAATCTCAACTTTGGTAAGTTTACCGACTCAGATAATAAGAGAAAGATGGAGTTTCATGATGATCATAGAGGAAAGAAAGTTCAATTTCCCTCATGTAAATCATGTGGGAAGAGGCATCGGGGAGATTGTTTCAAGGGTACTGGAAGATGCTTTGGGTGTGGAAAATAAGGACACAAAGCCAGTAAGTGCAAAGGAAAAGGTTCAGTTAACACCATGGATGAGGATAATGGTATTGCTATGACATCAACAATGGTTAAATGTTTTAAATGTGGAATGTACGGGAATTATGCAAACCAATGCCCTAAGGGAAAGTCTCATGAAGAGAATCAGTACAGTCGTATGGGTAGTATTTATATTGATGATGATAAAGAGACTACAAATGATATGTGAGATGAAAGAATTGTTGAAGCTCGGTCAATGGTTTAAGAAGGTAGTGGAATGATTACATGTTTATCAAGTGTAATGTTGTATAAGTAATATCATGGTACTATGGAATAAAGAGACATCTAAGGATTGTTACACTATTGTCTTTCCTTGAGTTTTGAAATTGTATGTTTAATGGTACCTATATCCATGAAAGGTTATTCAGATATTTTTGGAATGTAGATGATATGCGCATAATGAAGGGATAATGAGAAAATTAAATGTTTGATAGTATTCATGAGCTCATGACTGATATAAGGAGAAGGTTATATCATGGTTTGAGTATATAGAATTTTTGGATTTTGGTATGAGGAAAGAGTTAACTTTTGACAGCATTCATGTTTTCACTAAGGTTTAATGGGTATTCATTTTTCAAGAGAATACGTGATTAAGGTATTCACAGGATTGGAATGTGACCAACAAGATATATGGGGGATAAATGATGGTATTCACATGCTTGATTGATGACATTTCAAGTAATTGTTTTCATTATACTATGAGCTTGGACCGAAGAATTTTAGATAAGCCTAAAGATTGGAATGGATTATGTTGGACATAAGTTAGTATTGTTTAAGGATAGAACTTTTTTTTTTGATATTATTGATGGGATGTCATAGTAATATAGCTTTAGAAAAAGGACAACCTGCAAGACGGGCGACAACCCATCGCGTCGGACAAGGCTGTGGGAATCGAACCCACAACCGAAGTGCGACTGGACTTTATAGCCTACCACTGGCCTACAGGAAGTCCCTGTTTAGTAGAAACTAGTTTTATTATATTAAGCAGTATGATATATGAAGTATAAGTCCATTTTAGGAACCATATATGATTAATCTCACTATAGATGGACTTATGTATTTTTTGATAACTTTTCTAACCTTTTGTTTGAGACAGATGGAATGACTCATCATTCTATCACATGATCTTCTAACACATCACGAATGTCAAATTCAACTTCATTTCTTTAATAGATGAAGTGTAAATTATCCAAAGAATGACCAACGGCGAGACTATACCAAAATCACGAAAGTATTTCTTCTAATTCCAATTTCATCAACTTTAGGGAAATGATCTTGAAAACCAAAAATGTTGTCCTAGTGCTCTTATATCTGATGAATCAGATGGTACCATAGATCGTCACAAATTTATGGCTTTGTGATTGCTGGTTTTTCTATAGCCATGTTCTCTGCCACTCTCCATCAGAACATGGTGGTTAGATTTCTCTTCTATATCCATATTTTCACCTATATGGAAACCCAGTGATTAGTTTATTTGGGTAACCGTTATGTTTCATACTTTTGTTTTCAAAGATTGGTTTTGGTATTCCTTTTTACGATGTGGGTTTCTATTAAAGAAAATTTCGAGTAGTAAACCATTTATAACCCCGACAAATTTCGAGGGTGAAATTCATTTTAAGGGGGGTAGAATGTAACACCCCGAGATTTTATGAAAAATGTTTTTTTTAATTTCATTAATGTCTTGTGTTGTACGCTACACCAAAAGAAGCTTGCACAACACGCATCCTTGACTTTCCTTGCATTACACGCAATCGTGACCTTCCACGATAGCGTGTGTAGTACGCAATACCGAGTTTCACTAAACAACGATATGCTATTAAAATATTATTAAAACTAGCCATTATGAATAGTACTAACCACTTTTTGAAATTTTGTAAATTTTATTTTTCAAAATGGACTTCATTTTTGGATTCAGAATATCGAAATTAGCTTAGGGTGAAATTTTGGTACTTTTTGAATAACTTTCATTTTCTGATGAATAGTGAAAATTACTAAATTTTAATTAAAAACATCCTTTTTAATCGAAATAATTAATAGTGATAAATTATTAATTTGAGTGGTTTTAAAGTATATTTAGAATATATTTTTACAATTTAATACAATGTTGTTCATTGGATGTAATTTCACATTTAAACCAGACATAAACAAGTATCAATCTTTTGATAGTTATTATCTCTTAAGAACATGCTATTTGATTTGATGACGGGAATTAATTTTTAAATTAATTAATGCAACTGATATGTTTTGAATTTGATAAAATAGAAATCACTTTTCAATTAATAATATCAAATATAGCTTAGGCCTAATTTTTTGTATTTTTCTGGAAACTTTCATTTTTTTGATGAATAGTGAAACCACTAAGTGGTAGTAAAAAAAACTGAATTTTTCATAAAAAATAATTTTACCGCTTTTGTGATTGGAATTTTGAAAGTCCGAGAGACACAGTTAATATCAAGGACTAAAATGTGGTTCAATGAGATGAAAATAATTTTTGGTGAATAGTAACTTTTTACTTTTTTTACCACGGTTAAAAGTAAATAGGGTAATTAAGGGTAAAAAAGATATTATTATTACCCTAAAACATGTCCTAATTCTATTGGATAAGTTTACTTCGACCAAAAACAACCTTAGGAATAAAATATGACCATTTAGGCCCACTTGGATTAGATTAGGACATTTATTATTAATTTATTTAACGAAGGGTTAAAATAGTTAAAATCAATGTTTAATAAGTAAAGAATTTTTAATATGGGGTTATACATAAGTTAAATTCGACTATAAATATTCATTAGAAATATAATGAAATTTCATACATAATGGTATTTTATTTGTAATTTTTAGACATTAAATAATTTAATTTATTAATGACACAACGATGATGCAGTAATTATCTTAATAATGAAATATTGACATAATTGATGTTATAAATACCCAAATAAATGTAATTTGAGACTTTTTATGAATTCCACTTATTTTTCAGGTTAATATGACATGTTAGTATTGATTTAATTAACTTGGTTTGAACTAATCATTCTGTTATGATTTTTACAAAAATCAATTACTAAATAGTGTCAAAATTGACATAAAATAGTTTTTAAAAACAATATTATATTATTAATTGTTATTTAGTCCTAAAAATATAATGTTCTGCCAAATGAGTTTGATAAGGTTATATATATTAATAATAAACAACTTGGGGTTATTTTGTCTTGTTATAGTAAGTTTATTAACCTTATAGTGTAAGAACACAAGAAGACACGGTAAAAGTAAAATTATTTAACTTAATGTTAAAACTAAATGATAAGGTTAAAATAGGAACCTAAACTTGTCTAAATTCTATTGGATGAGATTATTTCGACCCATACCCACCTTATCTTCTAAATAACTCAATTTGGAGCTATTTAAAACCGAATTTGGCTTTATAATAAAATAGTATTTTTAGTTTTTCCAAAGGAGCCCCTCTCCTCCCTTATAAAAGGGCACCTCCTCCCTCTCTTCCTCACACCACTTTGAGCCATCAAGCTCGGCCAAACCCTGCCAAATTCTCTTCTCCACTTCCCTAGAAACATCCTAGAGGTCCTGGTCTTCTTCAAAGACCAATTTTAGTTCCCTAAGAGGAGGACTCAAAGAGGCGCTTCAAAGAAGAGGTAATGTCTGTTACCGATTCTTTCAATTTTATTTCTTCTTCCACTTCTTCTTCTTAGATTGTTTCATTATGAAGTAATAACACCAGTATCACTCATATACTGATATGTTATTATAAGTATGAAAAAACCCTATTTCACCATCTATCCATCCTACGGAAAACGAAATCACCGCGCGTGCGTACGTACAGAATACCGTCTCCACACCGTGGTGTAATCTATTTTCCACCACCACGTTACTTGGATGGGTATAATGGTGTACATAATAACAATATATAATTATTTTAAAGTGATATTGATTCTGAAATAGTATACATACACTCCAATACAATTCCACGATCATGAGAACGATATCATCACTCGTGCGTACGTACGGACTACCGTCTCCACGACGCGATGAGATTCATTCTCCACGTTAACCATTCATGAATGATTTTAAAGTATATATAATAAGTAATCATGAAATATCTGACATAATAATGATATTGTATTTATGTGTATATATATGTATGTCATCTACTTAATTCCATTCAACTCAATAAGGAAACGAAAACAGCGTTCATGCGTACGTACGGCCTACCGTCTCCAAGAACGGTGTATTTCTTTCCATTTACTGATTTATTATATATATGTATATTATGAATATATATTATATATAAATCATGTTTTACATTCTGTAATTATGTAATCATGATCTAAGTAATCATATGAATAATTACAAGTCAAAACACGGACGATAAATGAAACGATTTTACCCAAAACGCTCTTTAACATGGAATTTACAAAAGAACAGGTAATATAAAGTCATAAGTGAACCATATATAATATCATAACAATGAATATGATTCTGGAATAAGTCAATGACATTATTTAAATCATTATACAGGAGTTTTGGACACTTACGAAGAAAATCAGACCTAAGGTAAGGGAAATATCACAATCTCATTTTTATCCGAGATTGTTTATACTTTGGTATTTACTGGGGTGTATTTTATCATCCACATCCATGTTTCCTCAATATGTAATATTATATCCATCCACTTACAATTGTTTAAATCCATTTTTACCCTTTGGTGAGTTTATAGTAAAAGATATGAAAGGAATCTTTTTTCGTTTTTCGTACGAGGTACTTTTTGACTTTTCCGATAAAAGTACGAGAAGAATGTTTTTTTTAAATTATACGGCATGAATGGATTTTTAAAAAATTATTTCCAAGAATCATCCTTTACAAGTTTTCAAGTTTATTTTTAATCAACTTCTTTTAGTTTAAAATTTTATGACATGTTAAGAAAGGAAAAATGTTTTTAAGGTAGAAAGGATATTTTCCTCAAGAATGGAGTTCAAGTGTTTTATCAAAATTATTTTCCATCTAAGATAATAAAGGGTTCTGTTTCTATCCCTATTATTACATTGATTTGATTATGTTGTGATGGAATTATTTTTATGAATTCCTTTATCTTATATGAATTGTTTTATGATGTCACGATCTTTAAGAATTCCATTTTTATTGCATGGGTTATGCAATGATGTATGGTTTATGATTTTGTGGCACACATAAGAATGGTAGCATTATGAGATGGGTGGGACCTATATCTCCCTCCAATTCATTGGGTAAAGATTTTATATCTCATGAGATAGACATGGCTGGAACGGTAGGTTATACCGGTTCAGTGAAACAGGACTGAAACGAGGTGTGAACTCGGTTCAGAAATGGAATTTGTCCACTAAGATAGTCTTGGCAATGAGTATTGACTAATAAGAAATGATTCTATATGATTATGTGTGTATGCCACAAAGCTTCATGTTTTAAGTTATGATTATAGTGATTACATTTCACTACTATGATTTATACCATGTTATGATATTATGATCTCTTTTGCAGGTTAAGATTTCTAAAATGTTATGTTCTTATGAATATGATGTGATTGATATTTCTTTTGTTTACCCTTACTGAGCATTTGAGCTCACCCTTTTATGTTTTCTTTTCCCTAGGATATAAAGAAAGGTTTTAGGTATAAAAAAAATGAGGAAGATCTTTATGGGAGATGTTGAAGATATTTCACCATGATTATAAGATTATATTCCGAGTTTCCAAAGACACTAAACTATTACGGTCCTTGTGTGTGTGTTTTTGTTATGTACTAAGTATTCCGCAAAAGTAATTTAATGTCAATGTACGTCAAGATTTGGGTCTCTACAATTATACCACTAAATAATTAAAGTAATTAAATAATTTGAATTTATATAATTTATATTATAATAAATAGTTAAATTTTATTTAATGTTGTCCAAATATAAACACACACACAAATAAAACAAAACCAAATAATAAATAATAATAATAATAATATGTCTCATAAAACCATAAGATCTGATCTATTTATTACAAACAATGATTGGGTTGAAATATTTACACCACTCATATAAAAATTAAGTGGTTTAAAATACAATATGATCCTTTGAGTTATTTTTACTTGTTTATTCATCTAGATGATGGTTTTATCAATATTTCCAACTGGTCTGATCGAAGGGTTTTAAAATTTTGGATTTTTTTTAACGAAAGCTAACATGGTTAATTTTTCATAATAATTACTTTAAAAATGAGTTAGTATTATAAAATATCAAGACCCACCCTAGTTGCGACTCTACATAATTTAGTAACAAGTTGTAGTGTGATCATAAAAGTACGCCTTCAATAAGACTTGGGATGGTGACTAACACAAGGGTTCCATCAAAACACATATATGGAAGATAATACTAACTGTAAATGATAAATTCACCTTACCATGTTTAATATAAGGCATTTCATAACCACAATTAATAAATAATTTATATTGATATATTTCATTTCATACTTATCGAATACATAATTGAAAAAAACTATTACAATGTCTATCATATCCTCTATACCTCTTGTAAAGTATAACACAATCACCTTAGCCAACAAGTCTCTAATATCAAAAGATTTTGTTGTTTGACACCACCACAAACTCTATCAAGATAATATTAAAACAATATATATTAATTAGAGGTGATCATATAAATATACTCATTAAGTTTCTCCATGGAACTCCCATGTTTCCATGTGAATGAAGTATACTAATGAATCCTAGTATAGAATAAATAATGAAAGATAATAATCTAACAAGAATCTTCCAAATATAAATCATCTAATAGCTTAAATTCCAAACCATATAATTATCTCAATTAATAAACCACATCATATTTCCCATAATACATCACCGATAAACCACCACTATACTGATATCCAACGTGAATCCATATTCCCAAAACCAATATTTTTTCCACCCATTGGGACTTCACTGTAATATCACAACCATTAAGTAGTTATCCACTCGCAGGGACTTCAAAATAATACCCTAACCACTAAGTAGTTATCCACCCATAGAAAACTTGTTACATATAACTCTATCACTATGTATATATCCACCCACAAGGAACATGCTAAAATAGCCTTAATAAAGTAGCTATTAACTCATAAGGAACCCTCTATCACATTTTGGCACCATGTAGCTATCAACCCATAGGGAAATTTCTATCGCATCTCCATTAATAATTATTTATCTACCCATAGACAAATCACTATAACATACATATACCACACTCAGACAAACGTTAACGACAACTAAATTCCAAAAATTATTACATCATATCACCAACATTTCTTATTTCTTGGTAGCACACCAATTAAAAACTCATCGCATAAGTAACACAACACCCAAACCATTTTTTTGGTATTTTATAAAATCCACTTTTTGGTAAGTGGTAACCATACATCGGATCCATAGGAAATTGAGAACCATGAAATTAAAAAATAAAAATTCAACATTCATAATTCAAATCAACCACCATCATCAACCTCAAGACATAAACCTTGAGTCGCGTACCCACCGTGATCCACATCCATCATCCATCATTATTTGGCCTCAAACATCATCAGACGGTCAAGTCACTACCTTCCGTTATCTTCAGTATCATCATCGTTGTCCTCACCACCATACTATCCACCCAGACGTCCTCTTCATCAATGTCCACTACCACTACTGGAAAACCACTGAACACTAACATAATTGCCATCACCAACCATCAGACAGTCATGCCACAATCATGAACAACACAGTCAGTAGCCATCATACACAAAATAGAATAAAACCAACAAACAAAGATACAAATAGGTTCAATGATTACATGAAAGAAGAAAAACTAAACAAAATCAGATCCATCTTCACAGGAGAAATCTGAAAGAACATTGAAACTGGAGAAATAAACCAAGGTTAATGCAGCCTAGAAACTCTTACTGCTCCTCAAACACATCTCAAATCCTCCTGGGAATCCATCACACCCGACCAACTTTGAAGGGAGCAAAGGATTTGGAAGCTATAGTATGGAGGAGCGGCAGAGAAGGGACAAGGGAGAAAAAAGACTTCCATGAAACGAGAAAGAGTATAATTGGGGTTGAAACCCTAAGGGAAACCATAACAAAGGGGTTGAAGTAGATCCGTTGAAATAACCACCAAGTAATGAGAAAGGGGAAACAGAGGATGAAACCCTAGAATAATGAAGTATAGAAGTTGGAACCAAGGATATCGAAGGTACACTGCTGTGAGAAATCACCAGCACCTCCCAAGTGGTCTTAACTACCATCGTGCCTGACCAAGATAGAGTAAAGTGTGATAAAGAAGAGCAAAAGAGATTAACTTAAGTCACATCATAGTTTATGATATGGTGATGTTGTAAGGAATGATTTTTTCACACCACTCTACAACCTCACCCTATCATAGAGTATGATTGGGTAGGTCGTAAAGGGGGAATGAAATATGATTTTATATTACTCCATGGATCAATCATACCCTATTATTGACAAGGTATTGTAAGTAATATTGTATATACCACTACCTTGAATTTGAAATTTATTACCATGAATAATATATTAATAATCATTTGGCAAGGAAAAAATTAATTATAAGTATAATGTTAAACATGTTAAATTTTAGATTTCTTCCACCTAAAAGATACTATTTAACAAACTGTTTTATAGGATGAAATGAATTACATGTGCGATGTGTTTATCCATGAGATTCATGAATAGGATAAAGCATTTAATATCACATAATAACAAATTAGTAAATGGGATAGTGTATGAGGAGAATCCTCAAGGATATGTAAATAGGATTTTCTAATTTAAAGGGATATGGATTCTTTCTCGATCATCGAATGAATATCCCACATCCTGAAGCCCTCCGTTCTTACTATCTTTATATAGAGGCACTAGCTTGCTGTGGGGGATGAAATATCCCACACGTATGATGTGTGATCCAATCATCCCATGGATACATCCATATGTGGGAGTTCTATGGATTCCACTTATGTGATCAACATTAAATATGTTTGAAAGAGTTCATTTAATTATGAAGGCGATGAAATGGATATTTGGTGTAAGTTATGCACAATTTACAAAATTTATTTTTTAAGTTTCTCATATTTAATATTTATATGTGTAGAGATTTTAGGTATGGGATTTTAATCAGTTATTTTGCTTCTATTAAGTGTTAATAGACCCCCATGAATCCCATGATTAACATCATATAGATCTATGTTCTTTGATTTATGAAATCATTTGAGAAATGATAATTTGGTATATCGTATTCCATATCACTCAAAAATCGTTAAGCATGAAATGATTATTTATTATATAGGTTATATATAATGACATACTAAAAGGGATATTATAATCCATGGAATAATTAAATTTTGTGGTTTTGTGTTGGTCATAATATACAAAATGTTTCTATCATAAAATAAAATTGTTTTTACCGAGTTTATAAAAATAGATCATTCCATCACTAATATGATATATCTATATATCATAAAATTTGATATGGGATATAATAAAGGATAATGTGGGAATCAATGTAAAATAAAACTGATAAAACATGTTTCCATTTATAAATTATTTATAAATAATTAAAATTAAATGTTGGGTTCTTATTAATTTATAAAAGATTTTTATAAATTAATTAATTATAAATTGTTTTATTTAATTAATTAAATGTTTTAAAACATTTATTATAAAAATTAAATTAATATTAATTATTAATATTAATATATAATTTTCAAATTTATATGGAATACCTTATAATTTAAATATAAAGTGTTTATATAAAAATTTTAAGAGTGATTTATAAAGAGTATATAAATTATAAAATAATTCATAATAAAAAATGTTTATATTTATAAAAATTATTAAATTTTATAATTATTAATTTAAAATACTCAAATTGAAGATATTTATTTAGAAATTATTTGAACCATATTAAAATATTTTTGAAAATATATATGATCAAAGGTTTATATAATATTAATATGTGATATTTATATTATATAAAATATTTACATAATAGAAAATTAAAATATATTTTTAATTATATTTCATGAAATATAATATATTAAAATAAAATCCCATATAATTAATAATACGTGTTGGAGCCATGTTTATTTGAGATGTTGTTTGTTGTTCTAGTAGTTATCAATCTATTCTGGGATGATTAAGGATATTGGTAACTAAATAAGATGGTTTATATGAGGAGAAAGGCTAGATGAGGATTTGAAGAAGGTTGGAAAATATGGAATTGTGTTAAAATGTTTTATAAGTTTTTCGGTGTGAAATATCAGGGGAAAATGATTGTTTCTTCATAAGAATTATGTAGAACGTGTATTAAATACATGGTATACATAAGAATTAGTTGAATTGGGTAAAAAAATCATGTGAGCTATGTGAGAAAGAAGTACCTAATAGTCTAAGGTAGGGGACATTGTGGACAACATAATAATCATGTATTATGTGTTTGAGACGAAGATATATCATGAAGGAAGCATCATTTTCATTGGTGAGGATAAAGGATTATGAAAACTGCAAAGTAATTACATAGATACCATGTTGTGTTTATAGAAAAGGTTTGTTTTAGGAAGTATCACAATGTAATTATATAATCATGAAGCTATAATTCAGTTGGTCAGTATCATTTTTGTGATGAGGTGATAGTAATTTTACCATACTTTAAAGGTAGTACATAATCAGGATTACGTGAAGGGTAGAATAATAATCCCAATAATTAGTTAGTTTTTTAATAATATTTTCCTACAAATATCCTATTATTCACACTATTAGTAAAACATTGAAATGTTAAAATTAGATATTTATTTTTTAAAATAATAGATAAGAAAATTAGTTTTGTGAAGATAGTGCATGAAAGTGGTTCGTATAAAGAATAACGTATAAGGAGTATTTGGAAGGGGATCATGTAAATAAGTACATAGGTATCCCATGTGAGGAAATATGAGGATCTAAAATGAAGAGGGATCACACAGAGGGTCCCGTTGGTTGAAATTACATTGAGGAGCATCACATAGAGAAATTACATGGTGGGTGAAGAATCTCACATTGAAATAGTTGTTATTAAAACATTTATATTGTAGGTGTTAAACCCATCATCATGAATTCCTTGAGATGGGTAATTTAATAAATATTAGAGTAATCCCTCTTTTTGATGGAATTAACTACTAGATTTATAATAATAGAATGAGATATAATCTATGATCTCTTGGGATAGAAGTTCTTTTTCCATAGTTCATGGGATTGAGGTTAGTGAAGTGACATGACTATCTATGATCAAATCTAATAGGGAAATTATAGATGTAGATGTAATACCTCAAAATTATCTTATAGAATCCTTTTCAGATCATATATATATGAAATTAATGAGTTTTACTATAGTTAAGGCCATGTGGGAAAACTAAAAATATGTATAAAGTAGATATCAAAGTGAAGGGGGAGAAACTCCATGTTTTGCACAATAATTTCAATGTTCTAAAAATGTTGATGGTTTCTTCAACCAAATTACTAATTTTATTAAATAGATTCAAGGTATTAGTGAAAAAATTAATGATATTGAAATTATAAAGATAATCTAGAGATGGATTCTTCCCCTATACTATATGAATGTTTCATATCTTGATAAGAGATAATTTTCTAAGCTTTCCCTTTGTGATCTATTAATATATTTTGGGGCGAATAATATAAGATTTAAACTAGAAGAGACACCAATTATTAAAAAAAGTAGATTTAATTCAAATCCAAAATGAAACATGACATTGCTAAAGTTAGTGAAAATTAATATGATGTTGATGATTAATTTCTTTCTCTTTTGGCCAAAAAAATCAAGAGAAGAAAAAAGGTGACTTAAAGGAAAGTTACCATTATAATATTTCAAATGTGATAAGGTTAAAAATATTTTTAGTAAGTGTTAATGAAAATTTGAAAAATGTGTTGATAAAAAATGGAATCCACTCAGAAACCTATGAGGAGATTTCCGTTAAAAAGATACTTTAATTTAGGAAGTCATTCTAGAAAGAAGTTTCAAAGTAAGAGTCTTGTGAGAAAATAATAAGACAATTGTGAATGATATTTGGAGGAAGATGAAGTATAGTTTAACCAAGATATATAATATTTTTTAATGTCAATTTTTGATAAGGAAGAAGATGAAAAACAAAAAAAAAATAATGTGTTTCTAATATAAAAGTATAACTTGATGGGGGATATTAAGGGGATTGAAATAAAAACAATGAATAACAAAAAATATTAGGGATCCTATAAAATAATTGTATGAATATGTAGAGCAACTTCAATCAGAAATGGATAAACTGAAAGAAGAGTTATAAAATCAGTTATCTAGATATAGAAGATTAAGAGACATCATGTTATTCAAACTCATTATTGAATAATATGAAATGGTTATTGATGAACTTTGTTCCAGTCTACAGGGGTGAGATAATAAATTTTAATATAATAAAGAATAAATTATCCTATGGGGTGAACTATGAACTAATACAAAATTAAGAGAACAAAATAAAAAACTATAGTTTGAAATTTTCTCATATGAAAAACTTTTAGAATGATCCAAACATGGCTCTAAAGTGTGGATAATGTTTGTAATGATCAATGTCTTATATTTATAGGTAAAAGTGGTCCTAGATGTAATGTTGAGTCATCAAAAGTTGGTGCTATTATGGAACATAACAATGGAAAACATTTTGTTTTTGATTATAGTATAAAAAATAATACACCAAAATCACAAAATCTAATTCATTGAACAAATGGAAAAATAGGGCTATAAAAAACCCTCAATCCTTGAGGGTTAGTAATCAATCAAAAAGTAATTAAAAGGGTAGGTTCATGAGGAGAAATAAAGGTGAAACTACTACAATATATACCTTTAACAGTTATATAAATGGAATTTATTAGTGCTAGAGAAGCACTAAATACCCGAGTGAGATTAAAATCCATGGTCTTTTATTAGTGCTAAAAAAGCGCTGATAAATAGGTATTTTATCAGTGCTAAAAAAGTGCTAATAAAGGTCCATACTTTATTATGCTACAACATCACACTGTAGAAACAGTGTAATGTGCTGTAACAACACACCATAGAACTATAAACACACCATATATAAACAAAAGTACAAATATATAATTTAAATGAAATGAAATTAACACAAGAAATACAAGAAAAAACTATATTATAGTCCTTTAAAACTTTGGTTTATATACAATTACCTATATAAAAATTATTACACATATTAAAAAACATAAGTGTTCATTTTTCTTTTAATCCTGAACCTAAATCCTTATATTTCTGAACAAGACACCCCTACTCAAGAAAAAAAACATACCAGTATAAGAAAACAATTATTATGTTAGTATAAATATAAAGAAATAAATTAACATAAATTCTTAATTTTACTAAAATTAATGTCAATTTTAAATATAAAGAATTTTTTGGACACATAATTTTCACACAATTCATTTTATTGAGGTGTGGATAACTCCATCAAGCATCAAATGGCTTGTGGATCGTTTTCCTAAAGTATCAAAACAATCGGAATGTGTTTGCTCAGTTTTGAGTAAGTCAGTTGCCTTTTTTACTAAAATCACATTTTAAACTGGAAACATTCACTTTGACTCATTCCAATAACATTAGGTATTAGTTTGATGTGAAAATAATTTATATACATCAAAAATGACTTATGAATAATTTTCCTAAATTATCAAGAAAATTCGATCATGTTTGATCAGTTTTCAGTGAGTGACACTTTTTGAACTAAAATATATATTTTAAACTGATAACATAAAATTTGAGTTATACCGGTCACATCATGTATCATATTGAGGTGTGGATAATTACTACACATCAAAAATGACCTATGTATCATTTTTTTTAAAGTATCAAAACAATATGAATGAGTTTTATTGGTTTTGAGTTGGTCAATTTTCCATTTCACTAAAATTGATGTCAGTTTTAAATAAAAATATGAACTTTGAGTCATACCGATCACACCATGGTTAATATTGAGGTGGGGTTGATTAATAAATATCTAAAATGACTTTGTATAATTTTATAAAAGTATAAAAACAATCTGAATTCATTTTATTAGTTTTGAGTACATCAATTGTCTGTTTTATTAAAATATCATTTTAAACTTGAAAAATGAACTTTGACTCATTTTGTTCACACCATGTATAATTTTGATATAAGACCAAATCCTAAATTTCATAAATGAATTTTGAATAATTTTCCAAAATTATCAAGAAAACCTTGGTGTGCTTGATTGGATTTCTGTGATTGACATTTTTTTTAACTAAAATATTGATTTTAAACTGATAAGAAAGACTTTGAGTCATACCGAGCACATCGTGTATCATATTGAGGTAAAATTGATCCATACATATCAATAATGACTTATTTACATTTTTTAAAAGTATAAAAGCAATAAGAATTTGTTTTCTTAGTTTTGAGTAGGTAAGTTTTCCATTTTATTAAAATTGTTGTCAATTTTAAATAAAAAGGCACAATTGGAGTCATATCGATCACACGGTGTGTCAAATTGAGGTGTGGATATTTCCTACACATCTCAAATGACTTATGGATCATTTTAATAATGTATCAAAATATTATGAATGATTTTTGTATTTTTGAGTATGTAATTAGTTTTTTTTACAAAAATTTCATTTTAAACTTGAAACGCACACTTTGAATCATATGGATCACATTGTACATCGGTTTGGAGTGAGACTAATTAATATATAAAAATAATAATTTTTGAATATATTCCCAAAATTATCAAAAAAATATGATCACATTTTCTTTTTTTTTTCAGTGAGTGACACTTTTTAAAGTAATATGTCGATTTTAAACTGATAACAGACACATTGAGTCATACCAGGAACATCATTTATCATATTGACGTGTAGATAATTCCTACATGTAAAAAATGAATTATGGGTCATTATATTAAAGTATACAAACAATATGAATATGATTTATTAGTTTTGAGTATGTAATTTTTCTTTTTAAATAAAACTAATGTCAATTTTAAATTGAAAGTAATACTTTGAGTCTTACTTGTCACACCATGTGTTAGATTGTGGTGTGGATGATTACTACACATACCAAAGTATCAAAAACATCTTAATTGTCAATGTTACCATGATTTACATTGACTTTATTTGTCAAACTACCACTAATTCATGATCACCTTTGAACAAACCACATTAACTCGAAAAAATAATCCACTTGTATAAGAAAACAATTATTATGTGAGTAATACTAAAAATATTTAAATTAAACATAAATATGAAATCCACCTGTATAAGAAAACAATTATAATATAATTTTACTATGAAAACATCAATATTACCTCTATGATTGAGCATAGGAAATGTTTTTTCTCTTCCTGTAAAAGTAGTGGAGAGAACATGAATGAAAGTGTTCAATGGAACACTATAGGGGAGAAAAGGTTTTAAGGGAGAAGAAGTTTGTGGATTTTTTTGTGTGTAGAAAAGGCATGAAAGATGGATATAATAACCCAAATAAAAAAATACACCTATACAATAAAAAATTATTATGTGTATAATACTGAAAGAAATAAATGAAACATAAATATTAAACAACACATTAATTTAGATAATGATTTTACTGTGAAAACATAAAGATTTACTATGGGATTGAGAAGAGATAACATCTTTGATCTTCCAACAAAGGAATGAAAAATGGACAAAAATTTTATAAAATAAAAAAACTCTATAAGTAATAATAAAAATTAAATCAAATTTACATTATATAATTTTTCAATAAAATAGAGAAAGTATATCATAACATTACCTTTACATCTTTACAAAGGGATTCCTCTATTATAGTTTTTTATTTCGAGGGATTGGTAACATCATCATGTACAGAAGACATTTTCTAGATGATTAGTCAAACATTTAATTTAGATTATGTTAATTCAATAGAGAACATATAATATTATGAGGAGAAAATTGTACATTAAGAAACACTTTTACCTTCCCATTTAACTTAATTTATTTTTTAAAGGATTCAGGGATTTGGTTCCTCTATCGAGAATCCAAATCCCCTTATTGTGGTTCCATTTAATTTATAAGACATTATCTACATTAGGATCAACATGAATTGATTGTAATCTCTAAATAAAAGGTTTATCCTTGATTTAATTTTCATCTGACCCAATATTTGTTTTAGTCTCCTGTAGGACAATCGGCCAATTATTGTTTTCTAGATCTAAGACATAAAATTATTGCACTTGTTGTGATTCCATTATGAATAACTCATATTTTTCCTCTTCCACACTGAAATTCACCTTCACAAATCCTATTTCATAAAATTTCACTTCACTAATATTATCAACCCATATGAAAAGTAAAATAGGCACTTGAAGTGTTGTATAATACAATTCATATATCTATTAAATAATGATATAGTATGATATATTTGAATTAATTGGATTTCTATCCTTATAACCATATATGTGCATTGCTTCATCCACATGCGTAACCCCACTATTTTCCATCACACTGTAGTAATCATGTTATTTTGTATAGAATGTATAACCATTGATTACAAAACCATTATAAGATATAACATTTTCATCCATCCCCTGGCTAGCCATTGAAGTCGTTCGACAATTGAATTCATATTTTTAGATAACTCCTTATAAATTTGATCTTGGAACCATCATATAAACTGTTGATTATGTGTATTTGTTATCCATCATTTATACCTTGATGGATTCAAGTATCTAAGAATTTCTTTGTGGGATTCAATCTATGGATTACAATATTCACTATTATGTAAAATCTAAAGGTGCACTGGCTCCCTCTCTATCAAGGTAATTGCAATAACATCTCTTCTAGAAATCACATCACCCATAAGACATTCAATATGATAATACTTTGGGATACATATGTTATTAATATTTTATATTTAATCAGTATATAATTCAATATATCCTTCAACAATATATTTTTCTACAATACAACCTTATAGACAACATTGATTCTTGACATGCCATTTCAAAATATTCATATACCATTCAATGGGATACATCAATTTCTAATGGACATGACCACATAGTTGAACCTCTATAATCAAGTGAACCATTAGGTGGAACATTATATAAATGAATGAAAGTGGGGAGAACCTCTCTAATTCGCATAATATGACTGAAACCTCCCTACTCATGATGGGAAACTTCTTCAGGTTTATAATTTTACTACGTATGGATTTGAAAAAAAAAGCATATTTTGGTTAATGTATGCCATAAATTTTGAGATAGAATGAAACATAAAGAAACAAACAATAAATATTTCATCAGTACATGACAATCATGTGATTTTAGTCCTTGTAACTTCAAATCGGTCATTGAAATGACAATATTGATATTTTATGAATAGCCCTATGTAAATTTTACACTATTAAGGAAAATGAAATTTTTTATTTTTTTCAATATAGATAGACAAGAGGAAGAAAATTCATCCTTTTACCCTTAACCAGTGCCAACTCTTCCCTTATCCCCATTTCAATCAAGTTCAACCTATCCTTGATGCCATATTTCATTTTTCCATGAACATTTAGTAACATTCCAATTCTACTATCATATTAATTTTCTTCTATATGCATGAAATTAGTAAAATGTTTTATAGACAAACAATTCCAATACAGTAATTAAAATAAAATTGATCTCTTCTTCTAACCTGATTTTTTATTTTTATTTTTCAAAAACGATTTACCAAAACAGTTTCAATATCATTTACTTTATTTTATAGTTGATCACCCATTATTGGAGAGGATTTTTCACCTTGTTCTATATTCCTATCAAATGCTATCATCCAAGATTGGTATTAATGTCAACAATGTAAAAATTTCTGATGTCATAAAAATAGAGTCTTTGAGTAATGTTTCAACCAAACTAAGTATGTTTATTTTTCACAAATGGGACATCCCAACGTTCTGTTAATGCTAGAGCCTGATAAATTCCCACAAGTGGGGAAGTCATTTCTCATCCTGTGTAAAATTCCCTCAAATGTGATTTCTTCACTTCTATGAGCATCACACATTGTAACACCTGTATCCCACATTAATTTTAGATCTGTGATCAATGGATCCCAATAGACATCAATATCATTATCAAGTTTATTTGGTCTATATATAAGCAGAGACAACATATTGTATTTGTGCTTCCTGCCTAACGATGCTGGAAAGTTATAATTTACCAACATGAAATTCAATGTACTATGAGTACTACTCTGTACACCAAAAGGATTTATTCCATATGTAGATAACGAAGACACAAGTTTCTCGGCTCATTTCCAATTTTTGGATAATCATTATAATCTTTATTCCACTGAGTAGAATCTTCTAAATGACTTAAGTTAACATATTTATTTTTTTATACTCATGCCATGTAAATTGTATCAAAATTTCATAACATCCATATTGTCTTTTAATATGTGGAATGATAGGATAGTACAATACAAATTTTAAAGGTCATGATTCATTTTTATTGCATCAGTCTATGCCTCACTTAGGTAATTTTATTAGTGATTAATGGTCCTTGGGAAACAAAATTTAATCATTTAGAAAATAATGTATCTTTTAGAGATCATTTCCATTGAATGTAACATTCATTTATCATAATATGTTTGACATGTAATTTCATTTTCTTCTGTTAGCTTGTCATTTAGGAGACCAACTAGTTCAGTAAAGTTGGTGTCACTTCATCCACTACCAGATTTCAAATTATATAACTTAAATACAACTTACAATGTTGTGTATTTAATAAATCTAGTATACAATAGTTTCTTGGCACAACTATTTAACTCCTAGAATAACTTTAGACAATCAAAAAGGTCATCTTCAGTTTCCATTTTCATTTCTTCCATGTGATCTACATCATCATTTACACTGGTATTTATATAAAATGATACATAAATCATAGAGTCATCCCAATAAGTGTCCACAATCAGTTTTCCCTGTGTTTAGTCCAAAATTTATAGATCTGATCTATTTTGTGACAAATCAAATGTTTTTTTCAACTCTTCCAAACTAATTTTTCTTGAATAAAAACAATGTAAACACGAACAATGGATTTAAGAAGGGTGGTATGCATAATCTCTTGAAACATTTATAAACTCTTTAACTCTATATTCATAATATTTTGTCAAATGATTTGTTTTCATCCATTTTTCAATTAATATCCATCCTATTGGGTTAATAAAAGAATAATTTATTACAATAAATAAATACTCATAAGATATTCATTATCAGAGGTGAAAGTTATAGACAATTCTAATAAGGGAAACTCAACATTTTATTATTTCAATGAATTCGAACATGTTGAAGAAAATGTGAAATTGAATTTAATAAAATAATTACTCCACTATGGAAGGTGTTATTCAATGAATTCATTCAATGGAGAAATTTATAGACAAATGTCATCCTCATCAACTCATCTCTCGAACATTTATCATTTCATTTTGTTATTTGACACACATTTTCATCTCTTTCAGACATTCACCAATGTTTCATGAAATAATATAAGAAGTAGTCATCCATGGGATGAATAATTATTGAAGTTGTACAAGAAACCTAAAATATATGGGGGATGAGTTTCAAGAAAAAAATTACAATAATAACTATTTGGGAGATGAAGTTGATGAGGATGACAGTTGTCTATAAAAGTGATGGGGGATGAGTCTCAAGAAAAAAATTACAATAATAAATTTTGTTTTACATACGTAACATATGAAAATATAATGTAGGAAATTAAGGAGTAATAATAAACCCAACTATGATAAAAAAGAATAATCAACTCTCATTAAATCAACTAAAAGATAAAAAATTATATTGATAAAAAAATTTAATTAATAAAGAGTTATTTCATTTTCATGGATAGTAATCAGAGATTACTACGGGTTGAACCAATATATATAGACCTAAAATGATGAATAATGAAAAATAATTTCCAATATATAGAATTTGATAACTTCCATTCTATTTTTTTTGGAACAAGTGATGTAGAAAATTAAGGAATTAGCACATTTAAAATTATTGGTATATCAAATATTTGAAAATATCCCAGGACTCTGGGGATGTCGTATCACCACACTGACCCATCCCAAGGATTATTGGAAGGTTTTCACATCATATCTACCATTTAAAGGATTCTAGGGAGGCCATATAATACACATGGACCCATCCTTGATATTCTAGGAAAGTCTATAATGTAGATGACATAAAGAAATAATACACCTCAATAAGATATATAACAAACAAGGGAGAAAAACTTACCAACCCTCACAACATCTATCCCACATAAACTAGCCTCTACTGAGATGTAATGACTCCCGTGAGGTCACACTTTCAAAGTGGAATACCCTTACATAACTCTAAAATATAAGCATAATTGGAAAATTAACATATCTATAAAACATAACTCCCTATCTAAAGTCTCTACTACAAAAATATGGAAATAATTAGTCAGTTTAATACATCAGGAAGCAACCTTATAGGGTACCCAACTACCATCATAGAAATTGATACATAAAAAATTATATAGATGATATAAAATTGGATGGGGCTTCTACTATATAGTTGATTACACTATTTATCCAATGAAAATAAATCATGATTGATCCACACTTTCACATAAATAAAAGAGTAGCTCAAAAATACCTAACATTAATTGACATATGCAATTGAGAAGGAAGGAGATGATCATATGGTCTAGAAGCTAAGATGGTAAGGCTCACAGTATAGGTGTTTCACACTCTAAAAATTCATAGCATCAAAATGGATTATCTCTATAGAAAAATTTCCAAAACGGTTAACTCACCACTCTCACAGTTGTAATAAAACCTCCACCATGAACACATCCATTGATGGTTTAAACCCCGATTTCCACAAGAGAAAGTAGTGAAATACTTACATTCAAGAGAAATTAGAGAAATACTTTCCTTCGATCCTTGGATTCCTTCGACCCTTGAATTGTTTGAGCGTTGAATTTGAGTCGTGGATTTGTTTGAGCCTTGATTTAATCCTTGATTCAATGTTTGATTCACCGAGGAGGAGCACCGAATGTGGGTGGATTCCACAGAAAGCTCCTTATATCGTGAAGGGTTCACATATGGTTAGGGTTTTTAATATAGATAGGGATACTTTTATTAGTAATTCCAAAAAATCACCGATAAAGTTGCCTTTTGTCAGTGCTAAAAAAGCGTTGATAAATAATCCTTTTATCAGTGCTTATTACTTAAGAACTGATAAAGGATTTATAATTATAATTATAATTTTTTTTTGTAAATATAAATATAAATATAGTAAATATATTATTTATTTAACTATTCTTTTATAATTTTATATTTTTATAAACATTATTAAAAAGTAATATTTACATAATTATATATACATATATATATATATATATATATTATATATATATATAGTAAATATATTCATTATTTAAATAAATTTAATAATTAATTAATTAAATATAATTATTTATTTATAATTTTAAAAATTATTTAAAAAATATTTATTTCTTTCTAATTTTAAATATATAATTATAAATTTATCATTATATAAATATATTAAATGTACATTTAAGAATATATTTATTTATAAATATTTTTTACAAATATATTTTTAACATTATTAATGAATATATAATTTTAAGGGAATATTCATGTTAAAAATGAGGGAAATTAAATAAATTTAAAATAAGAACACTTTAACAATATTGAAAAAATGGATAAATTTTTTGTCTGCGCATTGTATATAAAAATGAATTAATTGTTTATATGTGAAATCAATATAACACATATTTAATCTATGTTAAATTTAAAAATCAAATGACATATTCAATTATATATCCCTTACTCTTTGCAATTAGTTAGTATTTTTAATTCATATTAATTATTAGTAATAAACCATTATTCACTATATATATGACTATTTAATGTAAAGTGAAAAAATATTTTGTAATATATAAATCATATTTATATACATTCACACACACACATATATATATATTTAATATATACTATTTATTAACACTATTAATAATTAACTAATTAATAAAATGTTCAATATTTTTCTCAATTTACTTATTCTTAATTTTCATTTGATTTATTTTATTTTTCATATATCTATATATTTAAAACATACAATTTATTAGTATTTATAATTTATGTATAGTATAATAAAATTATTCATTTTTATCAATAATTATTTATTTAATAAAACTTTAGTATTTTTTTAATAAACTTATCATTTATTTTTTATTTATTTCATTATTTCATTTTATTTATTTGGACCTTTATCATCACTAAAAAAGTGATGATAAAGGACTCCTTTATGAGCACTAAAAATATAGTGTTGATAAAGGGTACACTTTATCAATGATAAAAATAAAGTGCTAATAAAGGGTACCATTTGTCAGTGCTAAAAGTAAAGCACCGATAAAGAGATACTTTATCTGTGCTAAAAAAGTTCTGATAAAAGGATAAATTTATTAGCACTTTTTTAGTGCTGATAAAGATGCTATTTATCAATTCTGTTTTCAACCATTGATAAATACCTGCACTATTTAAGTCCTATTTTATAGTAGTGTGATAATATGTTTCCCCTTATGAAATTCCAATTTTTTGGATATCTAATCCATAATTTGTCTTACTGTGAAGTGGATAGGAGCTATTTTTATAGGGAAGTACCAGGTAGTCAATAAAGGTTAATGAATCCATATAATTTTTTATGTAGAGAAAATATTTTTTATGGATATTGTTTTCATTGTTCTAAATTTAGGAATAAATACATTGATTGAATAAAATGAGTAAGAGTGAATATTATGGAAGGGATATTTATGAAGTATTATTCCTTAGATAATCAATGAATATTAAGGCCTATAAATGATACAATTTCAGTCTTAGAAAAATTGTGTAGTTAAGTGATGTCAATATTATTGAGGATAAATATGTGAAGAGCTATAAGAGATCAAATATTGGTGTTTTTTTTATGATTAAGAAGGAGAAAATGGAACTGATTAAAATATAGAATTTTTTAGAGATTTACTAACACTTAGGAATCTCTTAATGATCATAATGAATAAGTGTAATCAGAGGAGGAAGTCATTTTTGAAGAAAACAATCCTACAACATTAAGGATAAACATGATATCATAGGTAGATGCATCAAACATAATTGTATATCGATCAAAACTAACTCACAAAAAGAGAATACGGAATTTAGAACATGTTGATGTACTTTCAATGGTGGAACCAACCTTATTCAAGGAAGAAACAAAACATAAATCTTGGGTTAAATCCATGAATGTAGAATTTGATTAGATTGACAAAAACCAAACTCAGGAGCTTGCAGAAAGGAAAAAACACAAAAAAATGTTATTAGATCAAAGTGGATCATCAAGAACAAATTAAACAAGCATGTAAATGTGTTTAGGAATAATGGGAATTTTTTGCATAAAGGATATGATCAAATTGAAGGCCTTTATATGGAAGAAATATTTTCTCTAGTGGATTAACTAGAATCAACTAGGCCTTTCCTAGCTACATCCATTAGGAAAGGATACAAGATTTAACAAATGGATGTAAAAAATGGAATTATTGTATGGTGTTTTGAGACAAGAGGGATATATTGAACAAAAATGGGTTTTATTATTACTAGTGATGAAATAAAGGTCTGAAGACTGAAGAGATACTTGTACGGAGTAACAAAGAACTTACATGCATGATATTCATTACTAGATACATATATAAAGACACTATAATTCAAAAGAGGTAGTGTTGACCATAATTTATATATAAATTTGTCTAGTGAATAATAATTCATGGTACTGGTATATATAAGAGATATAATCTTCAATGGAATAAAGTAAAAATATGTGGAATTTTTTTGAATCTCATGGTCATAGAATTTGAAATTTCTATGATTAGTGAACTTGTAAGACCCCAAGTTCCATACAGGGGTTAAAATTCCATATAAATTATAGTTATTATTTTAGTAGGCTAGTTATATTTTTAATCGGAGTTTGGAATCAAATTATTAGGATTTTAACACCATGAATAAGGGGTTTTGACATGGAATGACTATTTAGGGTGGTTGTGGTATCATTTTTTAGGTCTCAGGAGGAGCCGAGGCCAATAAAAAGTTGTTTTAGTTCAATCAGATGACTAGTAAAGAGCTGTTAGCTACTGGTAGGCAAGTATACTATTCTAGTTAGAGGTTCTAGACACATTTTCTAGTCGTTGGGGGATAGTGTCTAGTATATAGTCACCAAGACCCATTTTTAAATCGGTGGAATACTAATAATTTACCAGGGTCACACCCTAATACCCTAGTTAGTGTCCCCCCTCTCCACTTGACTAGTAGCAGTGTATAAGGGGGTTTTACTCCCCTTCATCCACCACGGAGGATCTCCATCATCCGATGTCCAATTTCACTTCTGTCTATGACATTGGTCAGATAGAGGCAAGGTTATGCATTCATTTCATCTCTTTTTTTTAGTTTCCTTCACTATTAAGGTTGATCTATCTATTTATGTATAATGCACCCTATTTTCAAGGATTTTTTTTAATAATTGATTTCTCCCGATTCAGACTTAACTAAAAGTTGATACATGAAGGGTGGATATCTTTAATGATAAGGTAGGAGGTACATAAGTCTTTCTTATAGTATCACATAATTTTCAAAGTGCATGGGTTTTTGGTTTCTTTGAAGTGTCACGAGTTAACCTGGGAATTAAAATTATAACCTCAAATATGAAATTTATTTATTTGTATGCCCATAAATGTAATTTTAATTGTTTGCCTTGATATTGATACCCTTGGGACACCTCAAATGATAAATAATCCCTATAAAATGGTTATGTTAAAGTGTAAAATCCAAATGGTTTGTGATTAAGATGAAAAGAGGTATTTAGAAATGGTAAAGTGGTTTTACTTTTGAACCTTGTTCATATTATGTTTTTATAAATAATGAAAGGTGATTCAATTAGACTAGTGTTTTTTATTAAATATAGGATATTTATCTTATAGGGTAGATCAGAGATAATATTTTTCATTAGATTAATATCCTTATGTTTTATTTAACCCATGTAATGGGTGAATCCAATGGAACATCTAGTTTAGTTATGGAACATCTAATGTATAAAAGTGTAATATGTAAATAGAAGTGTCCTTTTATGAAATGAATGGAGATGTTATGTTTTTCATCAAATTAACAAATGGGTAAGCCATGTTTTTGAGATTGGGAAATAAATATTATATTATGAATTGATGGTTTATAAAATAAATTATAATTATACAATTAATTGGTTAATGATAAAGTTTGAAATGGGATAAACGTGGTAAAAAACTATTGAAGTGGTAAAAAAACATTGAAATTGAAAATTGAGATATCCCTTTATGAAATTATTTTAATGTCAATGTAAAAAACATGGGGAGGTTATGGTACTTGATGATCAGGAATTCTAGGATGATCTCATTGGATTCAGCATGTCATACAATAAATAATATGTGGGAATGATAGGATGAGATACTTTTATTATATGTGGTATGTGATTTAGGAATACCATGATGAGATCTGTGGATTCTAACTGATTCCATATTCCTGGTAGTGTCGGGACGAGTACCCATATTTTCAAATGATAAAAGATATTTGGGAATGATAGCATGGGCCACAGATTCAATTGGAATGCTAAGATAGGAACTCAACTTATATATGATACTTTATGAAAATGGGGAATTCTATGATGATTTCCTTGATTCCATGTGGTTAATTTTGGAGGAAAGATCATCATGATGTGCTTAGAGACACCCTAAAATTGGATGAAGCTGGTTGAAATGACCCCAAGTGTCAATATGGATCCTAAGAATTGGTGATGTTTATTTATATATTTTGTATCTCCTACTTTATTTACCATACCACACATGAAATTTATTATCAAACATGATATTTAAGAACATGATTGGTAGTGTCCTACTAAGTTATACTCACACCCTACATGGGACACCATGGTACTTGGGTTCCCATGAAACTATCACTATCACAGTGCAAGTTTAGGTTTGAAAGAGCACTAGATGTTATTTATTTCATGGTTTCTGGGATAGAGCACATAATTTGGGACCATACAAGGGATTAGAACCATATTTATGGATTCTTATAATTATTTTTTTTGGATTTATTTGGGGTTGATTTACATATGAACCATCATTTACATATGAATTTATAATTCATTTTATTTAGTTTTTATTTTGGGATATCATGTAATTTTTTGTTATTGTTGAGAATTTCTGGGATTTTTCTTCACTATATTATATATTTTTATTTATTTTATTTCTTTATTAATTATGTTGTTGGTTCCAACAAGATATGTGACTCCAGTCTCCCCATAATCATAGCTTATATCCATACTTACGGTCAATAGATTCTGATGTATGGTGATTCCCCTTGAGTTCACATGGTGCACCATCTTGGACCACTAGTTTATTGGTTCTCATGTTGGTTAATTAAAAAACTAATATATTTTATAAGGATATATGGGATTTAGAGATCATGATATATGTTCATCTCTCAAGAAAAATTTGTGAGAGAACTACTGAAGAAGTTTTATTTTCATGATTCGAAAATGACTTTGACTTTGATTTCATTTGGAACCAACATAGAAAACATGAGAATGGTAAATATATAGATCCAAAAATGTACTAAAGAATAATTGGGAGTGTTATCTATCTAATAGAAACATGACTGAATATTATCAATGAAACAAGTCTAGTGGCCCATTTTCAATGTATTTAAAAAGATAAACATTTAGATGTAGAAAAATTAATCATGAGATAATTTTATGTAACACATAATTTTTGATTTATCTATAATGTAAGAATGGATCATGATCTATAATCTTATTATGATGTGGATTAGGATGTATATAAAGAAGAAAAAATGTCCATAAGTTGAAGTTCTTTCTTCATTGGAGAAAAATGTGTTCAGTTATTGATTGAGAAAGAGGAGAAAATATATCTCATTATAGTAGAACTTGAATATATCTTAGTTGAAAAGGAATGAACACATGTGTTATAGATGAAACAATAACCGAATTATATTGAAAAGGAAGTCAAATTTCCTATAAAAATATTCTACGATAACAATAATACAATTTAACTCATGAATAATCTTATACAACACTCACATAGAAAGCATATAGATCTTAGGTATCACTTTATAAAAGAACACATTGAGAAATGTATGATCAACATAGAGTATGTTAGAAATGATTAGAAGGTCGAAGATATCATGACTGAGTTGTTGGACACTTGTTATTAACAAATCATTTTTTATCCTTGGTGTTAAACCACCTCACTCAACATGAGGATTTTAGATAACTCCCCTCTCATTTTAGGTATCTAATGTTTATCTATTGTGATTCATGTTTGTAAGGTTACTTTGGGTTTATTCTCCAAGGGGGAGAAATGTATATTAAGTTCAATTGAGGTGATATGAAATTCATGGGATCAATAAGTGGTTTCCTAGACATACTATCACATTCCAGGGGAGTAGTTAGTAGATGGTCTGAAAGTTAGGGGAGATAAGATATGTGCCATGAAAGATAGGTGGAGTTCAAGATTATGGGGTGAAAGGAGGAATATCATACTATCTTGAACATATTTTTCTAAAAAAATAATCTATCACATAAACTTAGTATAACATCCAGATATTTTTATGAAATATTTCTCTATAAATAATTTTAATTCTTCAAAAGGTTGTGTTGCACGCAACAATGATTTTAAACGAACCGTGAGACACTATTTGTATAAAATGACTTGTATAAACTAGCCATTAAATTAGAGAGAATAAATATGAACAACTAATTTATGAAATAAAAACAATGGTCCAAATAAATATGAATTTATTGGTAAATTCGTAGATAATAATCGCAAAATTTTAGTAAAATAACTTTTTTCTTCAAAAATATATATTCTTCAATAATGATTTTTCTTCTTTTTATGAATGGATTTTAATTTTTAGAATTCATAGAAAATGTATTTGAAAAAATTAATTTCATTTTTGAATTCATCAAGTGAAAATTGTCTTAAAATTAGTTTTTTCTGAAAATATTTATTTATGAGGAATAATTTAAATACTAAATTTTAATAAAAAATTCATTTTCTTTTAAATTATTTACAAGGTAAAATTATTTTTTTGACTAGTTTTAAATTTTAATTAGTCAATTTTAATTTAATATAATCTAAATATGGGTTTTAAAAGTATTTTTTACCTGAATTTATCATATAAACATTTTATATTTGAAATGACACTTTTTCCAGAAAAACAATTATTCATTGATTTTTAACGGTTTTATTTTAAATTAAGTCATTCAAATTTTATTTTTAAAATTTCGAAAAATGGAAAAAAAATTAGATTTATAAGGTATAAATTTAGTGAAATGGTCCATTTTTTGGACAATATGAATAACAACCTTGGTAAACTTTGTTACCACAATAAAGGGTAAATTGAGTCATTTAAGTTAAAAATAAAATGACAATGACTATAAAATGACCCTAACACATGAAAAAATTTATTTTACAAATTTAATTAGACTATTAACATGTAAGAATAAAATTTAAGTTTTTTAAGGTTAAAGTTTTCCTGAAAATGACTTATATAATATTTTAATCAAATAATGTCATGAAAAATCACTTTGTTTGTCTTAAATATCCCTTATATGTCCCCATAGGAAAAACGGTATGCTATAAATGAATATAAATGTACATTTTTAACTTAATAAAATTATTTTCTTGATATAATTTATTTGACTTTTTGGGTCACTTAGATGAGATTATGATATTTTCAATAGTTTTTTTAATAAAAATTCAATGATGTCACATTCACACTTTAAATACTATATCATTTTTAATATGGGGTTAAAGAAAATATACATTTAACTTAAAATATAACTCTGAAATATATAATATTTATCTTAATAATTTTATTTTATTTTTATTTTTTAGTGAACAAATATGTATATTAAATAATTATACAATGTTGATGTAGTAATTATTTTACTAATGAAAATATAAAATAAATGTTATTAAAAATATTAAAATATATAAAATTTGAAATAATTAAGGTAATAAACGAATTTTATAGATAAAATTGACATCTTAGAGATATAATAAAATATATTTTTTCAAACTTTTCTTGTCATCTTGATATTTTTAAAAGTCCATGTAATGAATAGTTTCGAAATTGATACTAAATATATTTTAAGAAAACACTTTTTATAAAAATTATTGAAAAATTAGAAAAAATATTAATAAAATAATTATAAAATGTTCTAAAATTTTATAAATTTTTCATTTATGGTATAATTTATATCACATAATTAAAAAATAAAACCTTTAAATGTTGAAAATTTTGCTTCTATAGTTAAATTTAAAATAGGTTTAGTAAGGGTTAATCAAAATGGCATGGTTTAAAATAATACCAAGATATTTATAAAATCTATTTAATGACGAAATTATGACATTATATCATCTTAGATTCGAATCTATGACATTTTTCAGGTATTTATATTGATATTTAATTTATTATAAATTAATATTTTTTGAAACTTTCTATAGTTCCCCTCACCTCAATTATAAAAGAGAACCTCCTCCCTCACTTATACACATTAATTTTATCCTTTAATCTATACCATAAAATGAAATTTATCTTATAAACTTCCCTAGACAATTCTAGAGGTTTATTTATTCTCAAAATACCAACCCTAGTGTCCCTAATAGGAGATCTAAAGGAAGTTCGCCAAGGAAAAGGTAATCGTCTTTACTACTATTTCAAGATAATTTATTCTTCTACTTACTATTAATTTGTTTTTTTCCATTATAAAGTGATAAATACTGTATAAAATATATTATGAGATGTTTCTATTATTATGGAAAAATATATTCCACCTTTTATCCGTCCCATGAAAAATGAAGGCACCACGCATGCGTACGTACAACTTACTGTCTCTATGTCGTGGTGTAATATGTTTTTCATCAATAAATTATTTGGATTGGTATAATTATGGAGACAATAGATGTATATAATAATTATAAAATGATATTTATTTTTAATAGATATATATATATCATCCACTTCCTTTCCCTTTTTCCATTAAAAGAACGATACCATTGCTCATGCGTACATACGACCTACTGTCTCGACGACACGATGCGATTCATTTTCCATGTTCACCATTAATGAATGATTATATAAATGTATATAATGATTAAATATGATATATATTACCTTAATATAATTCTATATATGATATAACTATATCCCATTCACAAAAAATGGGACTTATATGACGAAACATGCATTTGAAAATGAAGTAGTTAATACCCGAGAGAAGGGTAATAATGAAATATTATTAACAAATAGGTGATAAGATGATATAATAGGATCATATATAATATAATAAATAAGAATTTTATTTTGGAATAAATTAATAACATTCAATAAAAAATTATACAGGAGGTTTGGATAACTATGACGGAAATCAGACCTAAGTTAAGGGTAAATTTCCCGATCTCATTATTATTTAAGATTATTTATATGTTAGTATATAATGATGAATATTTATCTTCCATGTCCATGATTATTTAGAATGTTTTAATTTTTTTATGTATTCATAAAAAAATTAAATTCATTTTTACAAATTTTTGAATATTTACTAATCGTTTTAAAAGGAATATTTTGTTCATTCTCCAAATGAGATACTTTGTGAATTTTCTGAAAAAAGAATGAAAGGAATGATTTTTTAACTTAAATGACATGAATTTATTTTTACGATTTCATGAAGCCTTAATTACCCGAGCTTCCCTTACAATATTACAAGGTTATTTTCAAATAAAGTTTTTTCTTTTAAAATTGCTTAACATTTTAAGAAAAGAAATCATTTTCAAAGAAGAAGGGATATTTTCCTCAAGAATTATTTTCAAGTCATATCTCAAAGTTATTTTCCACTTATGATAAAATTATTTGATGTTAATTATGATTTATTGAGGATATTTTTCAAGGATACTATCCCTATTATTTTATGTATTTTTATGTTTATGATGGAATGGTATTTATGAAACCCATTTCTTTTACATGGGGTTTCTTATAAGGGAATTATGTTTATGAAACCAATTTATTTTTATTTGTTCTGATATGATGAATGAATTATGTTCATGTGAAAAACTTATGTTTTATTTTAATTATGTTATCAGTGACACATATATCTCCCTCTAATGAATTGGGTAAATATTTATATCGCATGAGATAGTCAGGACTGGAATGAATAGTGAACCTGGTTCTGAAATACAGGGCTGAAATGGGAAGTGAACCTTGTTCATTAAAGGACTTTTTCCAATATGATAGTCTTGGAAATGATCCTTCAGTAATATGGAAATGATTTTCTATGCTTATAAATATTCCAAAATTTAATTTCTTATTTTATTCACTTATGAAATATGTTTTTTGATTCTTTTTGAACTTATACGATCTATCCCATGAAATGATGTCATGATTTTTTGATATGCATGATATAATTTTCTAATTTTTTTTATTTTTTTATGTCTTATAATTATGATTTGATTGATATATCCCATTTTTATCATTACATATCCTATTATATCACCTTTTCTTATGTTTCTTTTCCCTGTGATATGAAGAAAGGTATCAAATTAGAAGTGTCAAAAATGGTTGTAGTTATGAAGGAATAAGCAGCAGATGTTGTAGATGTTTTATGAATTAGTTGTTTATGTTTTCCAATTTCCAAATACACTAAACCTATATGGTTTTGTTATATTATTTAATGAAAATTATATTATTTATATATAATATCTATTTATGAATAGTACTTTCCGTTATACTTAGAGTGATGGATGAGTTGTTTTTCTTTTGTTTGGGAGAAATAAAGCATGTGTGTGGTACTTAATTTCACTTTGAATTTCCAAAAAACCTAATAGGGGGAGACTATTTGAACCAATGTGATTTGAGATGGTGTTTGATGTTGTGTTTATTGTTAATATGTTCTTGGATGTTAAAGGGTATTATTATCTATAGAAAATGTGTTTTAGAAGCGAAAGTCTAAATTAGGATTTGAAGAAGTTTGGAAAATATGGCGTTGTGTTTAGATTCTTGATAATTGTTTTGGTGAGAAAAATCGATAGAAAATGCTAGTTTCCATGTAAGAATTATGTATAACATGTAATCATTATATAGACCATGTATGAATTATATATAACATCTGATTGTTATATGGACCATGTAACAATTAGGTAGACCAAATTAGAATTAAACAAACAGTGTAAGAATTAAGAAGACCATGTAAAATTATCATGCGATCCATGTGAGATGGTTATCACCTATTATCAAAGGTGGGAATTTTTGCGGATTTCATAATAATCACATGAGAGGTTTTCATGGAAAATACATCATGTGAAGGTGGAACCTTTTACTGTGAGGATTTGGAATGATTATGTAAACTTAAAAGGAATTACATAGTTCACATGATGTGTTTGTGTAAATGGTTTGCAATAATAAATCTTGTGATGGAATTACATGTCCATGAAGGTATCAAGTTGTTAATTGGAATTAATTTTCAATTAGGTGATGTGAATTTTATCAAACCTCAAAGGGAGTATGCGATTAGTATTAAAAAAAGAGTAGAAATATAATTTCAATTTTTAGTGATATTATTATATAAGGCTTTACTATAAATATACTAAATCTCAAATCATTTGAATGAGGATAAAAAGTTAAAATTAGGGATTTATTTTTTGAAGGAATGGAGAAGGATAGGGGTTCCATGAATTGAGTGTGTGGAAGTGGTCAGAGTAAGGAAAACTATATAAGGACATCACAAAAAGGGGTCCATATAAGGAAGTATATGGGGTAAACCATGTGAGGAAATAGATGCATGGATCCCCTGAAAGGGTTATATGAAGGGTAATCATGGTGTAAAGTAAATATAAAAGCATCAGAAGGAAGAATTACACAGTTGGGGAAGAATCTTACATGGTGAAAATGGTTTACATAAGACTTATATAGAAGACAATTTTGAGAAATAAATTTTATGTGAATATTTTTTGGTGATTATTTAGGTGATCAATGAGTTCATAGAGCATCATATTTTCAATTTAATGATGAAATTAATACAATAAATTCTTGATAAAGAGGAAGTGGTCTTCAAGTCTTTAAACTGAGTAAGACTTTATCTTGAGCAGTGTAGAAAAAAGAGTTAATGAAAGTGATATGAGGGAGGTAGTGTGATATCCCTAAATTAATTGTAAAGGAAGTGTGCTTAGAATTAAGTGACCTTAAGAATTTTTTTTAATCCACCAATACTATTGAAGCATATTAGATTATTGTAAAGACAAGACATCATCAGTGTATTCTCCTTGTAATAACCCATAGTGGAAATCCAAGTTAATGTTTTTGGGCTTTGTGGTTTAATTACTCTATATATATTTATTATGGATATGTGATTCATTGAAACATTTTTAACATGTTCCTAAACAAATAGGGACAAGATCTTGAAGAATCAAAATAAAAATTTGACACCCTAGTTTACACATCCCCTATTAGGGTGTATTAGGTTGAAACAATAGGATATGTTTATATTATGAATATAATGATTTTTATTTAAGATTATTGAATGTTAATAATGATTATCATAAATTTATAAAGTGTTTACAATTTGTTATTTCTATGAAATATTCATAAAAATTTATCTCATGTATAAATTTATAAAGTAACCATTAATTTAAAAATCATTCTCTTGTTAAATATTCATGTATATAATTTTTTTTATTTTGTGAAAAAGTTTAAGATTTAGTATAAGTTATTAAACCGCTTCTTAAAAATCACCAAACCTTGTATTACATGCTAAGAATGATTATATAAGATTTAGTTTTGGATTACATTGACATTATTTTGTTGTTAATGTCAATAACTTAAATTTAATTATTGAATATAGTTTATAAATATTAGGTCTGAGAGTTATATTGAATTGGATTCTCTCTCGAGTAATGAATCCCAAGGTTAAGGGACTTCAGCTGTAATGACCCAAGATTCTATCAATGAAATTTCCATTATTATAATTATGTCATGGATTATAAATCACATAAAATCACATAAAGAACACAAAACAAACATTATAAATGAATATTGAATATAATAATAGGATTTTTATAAATTAAGAAACCTATACTAATGGAATAGTAACTTGACCTTTGAAATAGTAATATGACCCATATGAATAGTAAACTAGCCAATAGAATAGTAAAATCACCAATTGAAAGTATAAATAAAATTTAGGCATCTTATAAATGAAAATATGATATAATTATATTATAGTATAAGTAAATAAATGTTTTGAAAATAATAAATTAAGTATTGTTTTTTTGTGAAACATAAATATTTATATACAATTTTATAATTAATATAATGATTTAAAATAAAATTTATTTTCATGAAATAGATTAAAAATTATTATTTTTGTCTTATGATTATAAGATAATTTTATTATACCTAAATTAATTTTTCAAGTGTTATAAAATCAGTTATAATTTTAAAATTAATTTTTTTGAATAAATGATGATTTTAATTAAAAATTTAATTTATCATATTTAGATAATTATTTTTATAAAATGGAGTCCATTTTTTAATTCTACATATTGATAAATGGTTAGAGTGGGTTTTTTGTATTTTTATGAAATAATTTAAATTTTGGTGAATAGTGAAATAGTGTAATTTACGGTATAAGCTAAATACATGATTTATTAATTAATTAATGATGTTTGGATGACGTAAGAAACATTGGTTCTACAAAAATAATATAATTACTATAATTATTCATAATAATTCACACTATTCATTGTCATGTTCCAAAATAATAAATTAATGAGTAAAATAAAAAAAAACCCCTCTCACCCACTATAAATACCACCTCTCACCACCTCTTATCCCCACACCTAAAAAGACTTAAATATTATCCAAATTATGAAAAATCATTTCCCAAGACTATCCCTCCCACATCTAGGATTCTTTGGTCTTAATAAAATACCAGACTCAAGTTCCTCAAGGAGGTTCTCAAGGAGGAAAAATTCTAGCGGTAAAATCCTCTTCTATTATCTTTTAATTTCTATATTTTGTTTTCTTTTCTTATTACCTAATCACATCCCCTTATACAATTAATATGATAAATAAAATATATTTTACATACTAGAATTTTATTTTTTAATGGAATAACCCATCATCATTTCTCTTTCCCTCTCATTTTGTACTAAAAATGAAAACATCATCCGTGATGTGTTTATTTAACTCATTCAAGGATAAAGAGTTTAAAATTTTCATTACCTCCATAAAGGATTTTCATTAAAAAAAATTATTATTATAAAAGATTATAATATGTTTATTATATCTTATTTAACTTTCAAGAACCAGAATATATATATATAATATTAATTAATAAAACTAAACTAGTTCGTGATGATCGAAAAAATGCCACAATAATCTAAACAGTTATCATTAAAATTTTATCTAATGAATCATACTCACATATAATAATTATTTATAATAATATTTAATATTATTTCATTTAATTAATAATATATAATTTGAATTATGTATAACTATTCTCATTTTACATGGTTTTCTATACATGTATAAAAGTAAACCGATCATGAAAACCAAGGAAATGAATGCTCCTGAACCACAAAATTGTATCTTATAAGTCATAAAGAATTCCATAAATGAACTTAATAAAATAATAATAAATAAAATACCTGTTTAAAATGTTTTTATTTAATTAATTAATGGGTTTTATTTTATTATCTTGGACATTAATATCTAGTGAAGAACACATTCGAACATAAGGTAAGAGATTCTATACGAACCTCCATTTTTCCTTCGGGTTATGCTATCTCTCTATTTACCAAAATGTAAATTTTACTTTTTTTTATATTATTGTTCTAAAATCTATTTATATGTTCCAAAATCATGTATCTAGATCAATTCATCTTTCTTTTATGGGGAAATACATGTTTTAAAAAGGTTCAATTCTAAAATCTTCCTGATTAGAAAGCCCAATTAAATGGAACTTCTTGATTTCTTAACCATTTTTAAGTGCTCTAAATAATTTTTTATGACACAATTATTTTTATAGAAACAATAATTTTATCATGAAAAACTATCTTGGTTAATTTCTGGTATTATGAAGAAAAATATTCCTTTTTTTCTTTTAAATTCCATTTAATATTTTCCATAAACCACACTAAAATGTTTCATTTATAAAGATTATTAAGCCATCTTCTTACACGTTTCCACTTAAATTGTATATATTTTATCATGATATATACCTTATGACTATCCATTTATTATTTAAATATATTCTTTCATATACACATTTATGATACACTCATTTGTTATGCTATGTGTCATGATTACGATACCCATTTATTTTTATGGGTCACATGTAACACCCCAAGCTTCTACGGTACACTTCTCTTTGAATAATGCAATAGCGTGTGTTGTACGAAACATCGAGTTCTAACACACCACAACCAATCAAACTAGCCGTTATGAATATTAATACCCACTTTTTGAAATTTATAAATTTTATTTTTCAAAATGGACTTTATTTTTGGATTCGGAATATCGAAATTAGCCTAGGGTGAATTTTTGGTATTTTTCTGAAAAACTTCATTTTTTGATGAATAGTGAAACCACTAAGTGGTAGTTAAAAAACTATATTTTTCATAAAAATTAATTTTACCACTTCTGTGAGTGGAATTTTGAAAATCCGAGAGACACGTTTAATATCAAGGACTAAAATGTGGTTCATTGAGATGAAAATAATTTTTGGTGAATAGTAACTTTTTACTTTTATTTACCACGGTTAAAAGTAAATAGGGTAATTAAGGGTAAAAATGATATTAATATTACCCTAACACATGTCCTAATTCTATTGGACAAGTTTATCTCGACCAAAAACAACCTTAGGAATAAAATATTATCATTTAGTTCCACTTGGATTAGATTAGGACATTTATTATTATTTAATTCAAAGAAGAGTTAAAAGAGTTAAAATCAAAGTTTATTTACTAAATAATTTTTAATATAGGGTTATACATAAGATAAATTCGATTGTAAATATTAATTAAAAATATAAAACAATTTCCTACAGAATGGTATTTTATTTATAATTTATAGACATTAAATAATGTAATTTATTTATGACACAATGATGATGCAGTAATTACCATAATAGTGAACAATTAAACTAATTGATATTATAAATACCCAAATAAATATAATTAAAGACTTTTTATGAATTAAACTAATTTTCTAGGTTAATATTACATGTGAGGAATGATTTAATTAACTTTGTTAGAAGTATTCATTCTGTTATGATTTTCACAAAAATCAATGTTCCAAATAGTGTCAAAATTTACATAAAAGAGTTTTTAAAAACAATATTATATTATTAATTGATATTAAATTACTAAAAATATATGGTTCGTCCAAGAGACTTATATCATGATAGTTGTATCATTAATGGACCACTTGGGTTCTATTGGAGGTATATAGTAAGTTTATTAACTATATAATATAAAAATACAAAGTGACATGGTAAGTGTCAAACTAATTAACTAAGAGTTAATACTTAAAGATAAGGTTAATATTGTAACCCAAACCTCTCTAAATCCTATTGGTTGAGTGGTTTTCGACCTATACCAACCTTAACATTTAAATAATCCACTTTGGAGCCATTATAAACCGAATATAAATATATTATAAAATAATATTTCTAGCTTTTCCAAAGGTGCCCCTCACCCCTCTTATAAAAGGGCACTCCCCCTTCTCATTAATTAACACCTTCAAAGCCATTTGGCTCGGCCAAACTCTGCCCAAATACTCTCTCAACTTCCATCACTTCATCCTAGAGGCCTTCCTTTAGTCATAAATCCAACTTAAGAAGACCTTTTGATCAAATCAAAAGGAAGAACCCGAAGAAGAGGTAATGATTTCACCACCCTTTTTCAAGTTCCTTTCTTCTTCCACTTCTTCTTTCTTTGTTATTACCATTCTAAAATAATAAATCCAGTATCTTATATATACTATGATGTTATTATTAATATGGTACAACCATATTCAGTATTTTATCCATCCTTTGAATAACATGTCACCATACGTGCGTACAGCCTACCGTCTCCACGTCGTGGTGTAATTGTTATTTGGATGGGTATAATAATGATATGTAATTCATATAAATAATAAATATAACATGATAATGATTCTTTATATATTATATAAAATCCAATTATATATTATTTTAATATCAAAAAAATGATATTGTCGCTCGTGCGTACGTACGGAATACCGTCTCCACGAACGCGATGAGATTCATTCTCCATCGTATCCATTCATGTATAATTCTCATTTGATGATTAATAATAGTATATAAGGACTTGATATCATTCTGGATATGATCAAGATACAACCTATGCATGACAAACACGTCTTACGTAACAAAACATATAAAATAAAATGAGTAAGTTAACACCCGAAACAACGATAATACAAAGATATTATTAACAAACCAATGTTAAAAGATCATATATGATATCATATTAATGTATATGATTCTTGTATAATTTAATAACAATTATTTCACCATTATACAGGAGGTTAACCTACCTTAAACCAAGGAAAATTACAAGGTAAGGGTTATTTCACAATCTCTTCATTATCCGAGGTTGTTTATACATAATAATCTACTGAGATCTCTTTATCATCCACATCCATGTTTCTTAAAAATGTATTTCAAAACATTTTTACTATTTAAAAGAATATGGGTTAAAGTAATTTATACCCTTGTTTGACTTTTTATAAGAGGTTTATAAAGGAATCTTCCCGTCATTTTCCAAACAAGGTGCTTTTTAACCTTCTCGGCAGAATTAAGGTAAGAATGTTTTTTAACTTATACGGTGGGTGCGGCTATTTTCTGCCGTTATAAAATCGTCGAAGCTTCCCTTACAAGCTTATAAGAATATTTTCAAAGAAAATTATTTATTTTATAAATATATGACTCTTAAATTATTTCAAAATAGAAAGAGATATTTCTCTAAAAAGAGTTTGATTTCATCTATGTCAACATCCTTTGATGGATTTTACGCTTATTTGAAGTTGATTTTTTATGATACAAAACTTCTATATTGTATTGAAGGTTTTTTGATATGTTTGACTGTGGATGTGTTATTTTTATACCATTCATGGTTTATGGATGAATTATTTACATCTCGTATGATAGTTTTATTACAAATGTTTATGTTATGTTTAAACCTTTTCATATGGGAATGCATTGGACTTAATATGTGACGGGTGGATCCCACTATAGCTCCTTGATGCATCGATATGTCTCATGAGAAAAACTAGTGTCTTGGAATAAGGCCTTGGAAAAATCTTATTTGTAGTCTTGGCACGAGGCCTTGGCTATGTGGTTATGATAGTCTGACATTATCCATTCCATCATTATTAAAGTGGTTATTGATATTGCATGTGATTATTTGATTATTAGAATATCCATGTAAATAAGTAAATGGAATTATTTCATTTTATTTTTTCCATACTATGTTGAAGTTCATGTTTAAAAGGCTTTTTTTTAGTTATACATTGCCTTAAATGTTTATTCTTGTTTATGAAAGTTTCCGCTATATTGTTATCCTTACTGGGCATTTGAGCTCACCCCTTTCAATGTTTTATTTTTTCCAGGATGTAAAGAAGTAATTTATGAATGACCTACAGGTATAGTATGTGGGGATATGAGTGTGGACTATGAAGAAAATATGTTGTTGTAGTTTTCATTTTTATGATGTAATGACAGACTTATGAATATATCTAGTGTTTATAAGGCTACTAAACTAATCGGTCTTTCGAGATATGATCTTTCTTTTGATCTTGCCAATGTTATGTAATAATGCACCGACTCTGGGTAACTGGGGTCAGGGAGTTACATCACACATATGTTTATGTTTGATTCTTCATTTTTCACTCATATGAATGAACATGTTATGATTTGTGCGACCATATATGGATCCAATGCATTGGGTGATGTTTAGAATCATGAGATGTTAAGTACAATTCTGTCAGTGGTTAGCCTTGACTCATTCTCCTCCATGTACAATGGTCTTGGTGGTTAGTCTTGACTCATGATCCTCCATGTGAAATAGTATTGATAGTTATCCTTGACTCTTAGTCCTCCATGTGGAATGGTATTTCTGATTATACATGACTCATATTTTTCTCTTATTGTATGTTGTTTCCACACTTCTATGATTCTATATTTATATGATCCCATGGTCTATATGTTATGCTTCTATATGTTTATTCATGTTCCATGATTTTTTATGTCATCATGTTATGCCTTATAAACCATGTGCTATGCTTTATTACTATGTTTATTCTCTTAATAGGAATTTGGGCTATACCTTTATTTATGTATTCCATGGTTACCCTATGTAGATGTTAGAGATAAATGGGATTTAAGAGCTCATTATAGCGTTTAAATAAAAGTTGTTTTCATTTTTGTTTTATGTGTTCCGTTTTATGTACTTAATCCTCCATAAACAGTAGTATTTATGATCCTTGGTTTGTATTTAATGTTTATCTATTCATAAAATCATGCAATAATATGTGAAAAAGGATAGGGTTGTCATAGTTTGTATCATAGCACTATCTTGTTATTTTTTGAGATTAAGACTAGTCCACTTTATAAATAACCCTATCGATAATTCTATCACCATGGATAACCTAGATTGAGACATACCGAATCAAAATATAGGATATGATTTTATTTTACAAGTTTATCCCTCTTTGTTCAAATTTTCCTTTTATTATGTTTATTATCTAAGTATTCATTCACATTAATTGTAATTCCTTTTTTATATATAATGGCTATAAATATAAGAACTTGTGACAAAAGTCAATGTGACAGTAAATGTGATGATTTACTTAATTATAATCCAAATATTATAGGAATGGGTGATTCAAAATTCATGAAAATAGTTGATCAATTCGATCAGGTTATGAATAATTACTTGAATCATGTGCAACACTCTCCTTCTCTTAAGAAAGATATATTTTTGGTACAATTTTTTACAGGGAAAATGACTCCCATGTTTAGTGGATCTTCTAATCCCATCCTTATATAATAATGGATTAACCACATTGAGATGATATTCTCTAACCTCTAGTGATCAGAAGAATAGAAAGTTGTAAAGATAGTTTATTATTTTGATGGGGAAGATGATCAGTGGTAGAAATTAATCAAGAACACAAAGTCCAATGATAAAATTGATTCTATGGAATAAGAATATTTAAAGAAAATAATTATCAATAAATATTTTTCCTCAAACCCTCCATCTTAATATGGAAAGGGAGTTCCTCAGACTAAAGAAAAGGTGGAAGAGTTTATTGGGGCGTATAGAGAAAAAATCAAAAGGCTTGCAAGATACACATACAGAATTGTCATGAACAATGAAATCAAGTTGAGTCACTTATTTAGAAGACTGAATCAATTTCTATGAAACAAATTGGTGATTGGAGACTTTAAAAGCTATGAGGAGATTGTATTTTGTGCCATTAATGTAGAAATGGATATTTGAGACTCTCATTGGTCTCATGGGTGCTAAAAAATGGAGTTTAATATGGGAGGATCGATAGATAAATCCTATGATATAAAGATAACCCAATATACCACATTTAAAAGTTGTGGAAAGATGCATCATGATAACTTTATAATAAGAAAATGGTATATATTTGAGACTCTCATTGGTCTCATGGGTGCTAAAAAATGGAGTTTAATATGGGAGGATCGATAGATAAATCCCATGATATAAAGATAACCCAATATACCACATTTAAAAGTTGTGGAAAGATGCATCATGATAACTTTATAATAAGAAAATGGTATATGCTTTAAATGTGAAAGAATGGGGCATCTGGCTAATAATTGGTCAAGGGATATATTGAATACCTCTAATGTGGAAGAATAAATGAAGGTTTAAATCAACACTCAACATAAAGTGAAGTCTTTAAACTAAAAATAGCATGGGAATTATGAAAACCATTTCCCTATGCTAAGGGTTGTTGGAGGAAATCGACAACAACATTCTCCAAGGCAGTAAGGAAGGGAATAGGCTATCACTAATACTAAGGTTGACCTTGAAAATGATGTGGTGACAAGAAAAATAGTTATTCATTCAAGAATAGATAATGTACTATTTGATTCTCGTTCTATGCATTCCTTCATATCATTCAAGTTTAGTATAACAATTCAAAAACCACCTCAAAATATGTAGTTTCAATTATCAATGAGAATAGAAAATTGGTAAATAATTGAATCCAAAGTATATAACTCCTCCCTGATTAATTTTTGTTGACTAAACCTCCAAAAAATCTCTTCTTTCTTAATTTGGTGGAGTTTTATGCTATATTAGGCCTATATTGAATATCCTTATACAAAACCAACAACAACTATAAGAAAAGGGAGATCAGTCTTCACATCCTGAAGCATCATCCAATTATGTACATGTGTATGGATGAGGATGAATCTTATTTAAAATCATTGTCTCAAGTGTGTATGTTACTTCCTTATGAGAAATCATATCTCACTCAAATTTTTGGGACAAAAGAGAGGATCAGGTTCTAAGACATGCCCATTTTGATGGAATACAATGATGTGTATCTTGAATAATTGCCTGGTCTTCCTCTTGATTGAGAGGTTGAGTTCTCAATTGAACTTATTCTTATATCTCTGTCTATATTAAAGACTCCTTATAGAATGGAAACCATAGAGTTGGAGGAACTAAAAAAGTAGTTAGAGGAGAATATGGACAAGGGTTTTATACGACTGAGTGATTCACCATGGGGTGCACTAGTCATCTTTGTCAAGAATATAGATGAATAAATGAAAATTTTAATTGATTATCATGATCTCAATAAAATCATGATAAAGAACAAGTATCCCCTTCCATAGATAGATGACGTATTCAATCAACTACATGGGGACACACATTTCTCTAAGGTGGACCTTCTAGCAGGATATCACTAATTAAAGGTGAGGAAAAAAGATGTTACCAAGACTTCATTTTGAACAAGTTATGGGTACTATGTGTTCACAATAATTCCCTTAAGACTCACTAATTCTGTAGATATATTCATGGATTTTATGAATAGAGTCTTTAGATATTACCTTGAAATTTTTTGGTAGTGTTTATTGATGATATTAAGATATACTCCCAGAGAAAAGAGTAACATGAGGATCATTCGAATATTATGCTAAAAAATTTGTGATGGGGGGAATTTTATGGAAATTATGGTAAATTTGAGTTCTATATGGAGGATGTATCATTCTTGGGGAATGTTATTAATAGTAATGGAATATCTGTGGACCCTTCTAAGGAAAATACAACTGAGGAGTGTCCTAGAACAATATATCTAATTGAGATATGTAGTTTTCTTGGACTAAATAGGTATTACCAATGATTTGTGAAGAACTTATCATGATTATCAAACTCACTAAACAAGATGAATCAGAAGGGAGTAATGTTTATCTGGACCAGTGAATGTGAATACTACTTCATGGAGTTGAAAAATAGGTTTATCACTACATTAGTACTTACTCATACAACAAGTGGTGAACTCTTTGTGGTATACAACTATGTTTCATAGAAGATATTAGGCTATGAACTAAAGAAAAGTGATAAAGTGATATCATGCATCTCAAGGTAGTTGAAAATTCATGAGAAAAATTATCAAACACATGATATGGAGTTGGTGTATGTGGTCATTAAAATGAAAATCTAGCAGCATTATGTCTATGGGGATAAGTGTGAAATATATACTGATCCTAAAATCCTCAAGCATAAATTTACACAAAAGGAGCTTAATATGCACCAGTGAAGATGTTTATAGATCATCAAGGATTACAAATTCTCAATCCACTACTATACTAGTAAATAAAATAAGGTGGCATATGATCCAAGTATAAACGATCATAAATCATTATAAATGTTAATAACTAAGAAGGATCCAATATTCTTAGACCTACAAAGGGTGGAAAAGGGAATCGTTAAGAAAGTAACATCATAAATACTTTCATAAAGGATTTATAAACCATCACTTATAGATAAAATGAAATATTCTCAAATAAATATTGTGAAAATTCAAAAAATGGTGGATGCTATCAGAAATGGGAATCCTCAGAGTTAAAAATGGAAAAGTAATGAGTCATGTGGTTTTGGTCATAACTATGTATACCACCCAATATAGAGATAAATAATGAATATCTAAATGATGCACATAGTTTAAATTTCTATATTCACCCATGAATCACAAATTTGTATCGAGATCTCCAAGATCATTATTGTTGGGTCAATAAGCATAATGATATTAATGAATATACATCAAAGTGCTTGGTGTGTCATCAAGTTAATGATAAAAGGAAAAATTCTAAGGGGATTATGAAACCATTAACCTTACCCTCATAGAAATGGGAAGAAATCACCCTGGACCTTTTCACTAGACTTCCAAATAAATCCAGAGGAAACAATGATATATGGGTTGTTTTGGATCATCTAAAAAAGCCAACTCACTTTATTGTAATTCGAGAGGACTTATAACTTGACCAAATTGCACAGATATAAATTATATAAGTGATGATGTGTCATAGAGTACCACTATCTATTGCATATAAATGAGATCCAAGATTTACCTCAATGTTCTAAAAAATTATCAAATTTGATCTAAAAATAGAGTTGAACTTTAGAATGGACTATCATCCTCAAACTGATGGCCAATTTGAGCAGACTATTCTTACAATGGAAGACATGTTGATAGCATGTTTTATATACTTAAATTTATGATGGGAACATCTACCTTTGGTTTAGTTTTATTACAACAATAGTTTCCACTAAAGAATCCAAATGGCTATATATTAATCCCTTTATAGGAATATATGTAGAACATCGACATGATTGGATGAATTTGGTGAACGTAAGCTTATAATACCTAAAGTGGTCAAATAAATTGTAAAAAACATAAATAACATTCAACCGAACTTCAAGGTAGCCAAAATTCGATATAAGATCTATACTGACAATGGTTTATGGGACTTGTAGTTTAAGGTTAGAGACATGTTATTCCTATGAATATGTCTATGGAAGAGGATGATGATATTTTGGAAGAATGGAAAGCTATGTCCAAGGTATATTTTCCCCTTCAAGATTCATGATCGTGTCAGAGCTGTGGCCTTTCGAATAACACTTCCACTGACCATGTCTCAAGAAAACAATGTGTTCCAAATATCCCTATTGAGGAAGTACATAATCAATCTCTCTTATTTACTAAATTCAGAGTCGGTGTAGTTGGAAAATGATCTCTCTTATGAGGAGCATCCGGTAAAGATCATGGATAGTAGATATAAAGTTATACATAAAAATACTGATCCCCTAGTCAAATTAATGTGAAAAAACCATAAGGATGGAGAGGCCACATGGGAACTAAAGGAAGCAATAAAGAAGAATTACCCCCACCTATTTTCACCTTAGTATGTAAAGTGAAATTTCGAGGGTGAAATTCCATAAGGGGGAAGAATGTAACAACCCAAAATTCTATCAATGAAATTTACCATCATATAATTATTTCATATATTATAAATCACATAAAATTAAAAAAATAACATATAAAAAACATTACAAATGAATAATGAATGAAATAAGATGATTTTTTAGAAATTAAAGAATCTATACCAATGAAATATTTACATGACCTTTGAAATAGTAATATAATGCTTATGAATCATAATCTAGCCAATAGAATAGTAAAATAACCAATGAAAGTATAAATAAAATTTAGGAATCATATAAAGGAAAATATTATATAATTATATCATAGTATAAGTAAATAGATGTTTTTAAAATGATAAATTAAATATTGGTATTTTTGTGAAACAGAAATGTTAATTTACAATTTTATAATTAATATAATGAATTAAAATATATATATTTTTAAAAATATATTAATAAATTAATATTTTGTTTTCTTATTATCATATCATAAATTTATGTGACCTTAATTAATTTTTCAAAGTGTTATAAAATCAATTATAATTTTAAATTTGATATTTTTTAAAAAATAACGATTTTAATTAAAAATTAAATTTATCATATCTATAAAATTATTTTCATAAAATGGAGTCCATTTTTGAATTATACATATCAAAAAATGGTTTGGGTCAATGTTTTGGGATTTTTATGAAATATTTGAATTTTTGTTGAATAGATAAATACAGTAATTTATGGTATAAGATAAATAAATAAATTATTGAGAGATGGATGATGTTTGGAAGATGTAAGCCCCATTTTTTCTAACTCAAATTTTATAATTGTTAAAATTATTCAAAATTATTCAAAATACCAATAGTATTGAGCCAAAATAATAAACTAATGAGTAAAATAATCAAAAAATACCCCTCTCCTCTATTATAAATACTACCCATCAACACCTCTTGTCCATACACTTATAAAGACTTTAAGCTTGTAAAAATTATACCCAATCCTCTCCCAAGACACTAACCCCTAATCCTAGATCTTTTGGTCTCAATAAAATACCAAACTCAAGTTCCTCAAATAGGTTCTCAAGGAGAAGAAATTCAAGAGGTAAAATCCTCTTCCATTCTCTTTTAATTTATTTTATTTTATTTTTCTATCCTTACCTACCCTTATCCAAGTTACATGAAATGTAAGAACCCAGACCTTCTTTTCAGGTATATTTTTCATTTTTCTGGAGTTTTTGAGAAAAGAGGAGGTTTTGGAAATTTGTGAAGTACACGCCATGTACTTTATGAGTACACGTCATGTACTCCCTTGCCATGTGAGGTCGTGTGCTAGCTCTGTCTGGGCCACACACACGACCATGTAGGGGTGATGTAGAGGCCACCTAAATCGGTGTATGGAAAAGCCTAGTACAGGTCGTGTACCCCAAAAGTACACGCAGTGTAATTTCTTTTTTTACTAAATGCACTGGGGTCTCGTCCTAACCCCAGAAACGTCTTATTCTCTAGTTTAATCGACTGAGAGAATCTGTACAGCTGCAGACCTTTGAAGAATCCTCGAGCCTCCATCCGTTCTCTGAATCGACCACTATCGATTACATTGGAACCACAGTGGTAAGATCTTTCTTCTCCTAGAGATTTGTTTTCCCAGTTCCTCCTCTTTCTCAAGTTATCTTGGGTTGAGAATTTTGGATGTTTTCTTAGATCTAAAACATTCCATGGAGATTCAAGATATGAGGATCGAATATATCGATCTACTAGCATCAAGGTAGGTGGTTTGTGCCTTTCTGTAGGAAGACTTTGAGTATTTGTGCAAATTCTACCAATACCCGTGAACTGGGTGTTGCGTGTTTCATATTTATCCCTTGTTGTTAACCTTGTTTTCTTACATGCCTGAGTAGAGGTTATTGTCTGTGAATAGAGTAATTTACTTTTCGTTGGATGCTTTACCCATTCATGTTTGCCTATTTATGACCGTTTGGTCTAGTTTTTCTTGTTGGGATATTTCCAGTTTCATGCCTAGTTGTAGGATGGTATTACTGTTCTTCCATGCTGACATGTTGTAGATTCTAGCCAAGTAGTTCTTGGGGATACTTTGGGCCATTAAACGATGAGATACTTGCTGATTATATACAGGGCTATGAGAACCTAGTGTAGTAGAACATAGGGAGAATGGATGTAAGGGCTTCTACAGAGTTTCTTATAATACGATGTGAGGCCACAGGGGGAATTGACATTGATTGCTTCATCAAAGTGTATGTAGTTCCTCGATGCAGGCCACAGGGGGAATGAGACGTTGAGTTCTTCCCCAAAGCGCCTTTAGAACGACACGAGACTATAGGGGGAATTGACGGTGAGTTCTTTCCTAGAGGGTCTATTATTTATTTAGCTAAAATAGAGGGGTGATACTGTGTGTGCCTCCCAGAGGGTTTCTAGTATTTGTAGGTTGAACCATAGGGGTTAGGCTGTGAGAGCTACCCAGAGGTTACCTGTTTTTTCTACTTGCTCAAGTGGCTGCTTACTTGTTGGTAGATTATATGCTAGAAACTGTGGATTTTTTTCTGTTTAGTACTTCCCTGTTTATTTTTTACTATAATTTTACCTGCCATATATTCACTAACTATTAGGCATAGATCATTGGGTTGTAGGCTACTGGTACTTTGTCTCACACACTGTTTGGGCCCATAACCCACAGGTCGAAGGATCGAAACCTCCATCTGATACCACTTTGTAACGCTCTGGTTCCGGAAGCCACCCTGAGGCGCCCCGTACCCAGTTGGTCACATGGCCTCAAGAGAATTTCCCCGAATTCCAGAGGCTTCCGACTAGCAGCGAGGGCCTTGGGTATGATAGTGGGGAAACTATTCCCTCATTGGCAGAGTACATAGAAGAAGAGAAACAAATAAGCAAAAGCGGAAGCAGTAAACAATCCATACTCAAGTGAACAGTGGAAGACTAATAAATAAACAACTAGAGCAGAAGTATATGTAAATGATGAATGATACATATATGTCTAGGAAAACAACAAAATATGTCACAATGCTGAATACAGAACTAAACCAAAGTACAAAAGAAAAACAACAGATGAGTAACTCCTCAGCAACGCAAGCCTTGGCTTGGTCCCATGCTCTCTAGCTCCAGTGCAATCAAGAACCTGAAGTAGAAGGGTTCTTGCCCTTATCTATACCATAAACAACATAATCTGAATGTAACACCCCTGAAAAAGTGAGACTTAAAAGTCTAAATGTTACTACCCATGTCAACAAGGTGAACCATTATTTTCTAGAGCCTACTTGATTAGAACTCTATAGTTAAGCATGCTTGGCCTGGAGTAGTAATCGTGATGGGTGACCTTTTGCGATGTTTCCCAAGGTGTGTGTGAGTAGGGACAAAACACACTGAAAGAACATGTGTTGGCCTGTGGGGACACTCATTAGTTGGATAAGAGACCCTAGTGAGTAATAACCTATGGAGTGCTGGGAAGGAAAACAAGGTATTACAGGATACCCATGGGGTCAGATGACAAGGTTCATGGCTCAGGGAGGCAAGTCATGACAAATGGTATCAGAGCCAATACCCAGCTGGAAGTGCTTAGGTACTACCTGGGTTTGAGTCTTGGGGTCCACAACGAGGCCGCTGTGCTTTAAAGGGGTAGATAATGTAACACCCCTAAAAAGTGAGACTTAAAAGGCTAAATGTTACTACCCATGGGGTCAGATGACAAGGTTCATGGCTCGGGGAGGCAAGTCATGACAAATGGTATCAGAGCCAATACCCAGCTGGAAGTGCTTAGGCACTGCCTGGGTTTGAGGTTTGGGGTCCACAACGAGGGCACTGTGCTTTAAAGGGGTGGATAATGTAACACCTCTAAAAAAGTGAGACTTAAAAGGCTAAATGTTACTACCCATGTCAACAAGGTGAACATTTCTTTTCGGGAACCTACTTTATTAGAACTCCATAGTTAAGCATGCTTGGCCTGGAGTAGTAATAAGGATGGGTGACCTTCTAGGAAGTTTCCCAGGGTGTGTGTGAGTGATGACAAAACACACTAAAAGAACATGTGTTGGCCTGTGGGGACACTCATTAGTCTGATAAGAGACCCTAGTGAGTAATAGCCTATGGAGTGCTAGGAAGGCAACCACGGTATTACAGGAGACCTATGGGGTCATATGACATGGTTCATGGCCCGGGGAGGCAGGTCATGACATGATAACTCTATTATATTTTATATACTGTAATTTATTATGTTAATGTAATAACCCATCATCATTTCTATTCCCCTATCATTTTTATTAGAAATGAAAACATTCGTCGTGATGTGCTAATTTATCGCATTTAAGGACAAAAAGTTTTCAATTTCCATTACTGGATTCAAGGATAGTCATAAAACAATTTTCATATTTAAATAAATTATAATATAATTATTTATACTTATTTAATATTCTATAACTAGTATATATTCAATATATTAACTACTAAAATAAGACTAGTTCACGATGATCAAAAAAACGCCAAAATAATCTAAATTGTTATCAATAAAATTTTATTGAATGAATCATACTCAAATATAGGAAAAATGGTTTATAAGACAATTAAATATTTTTAAATTCCATTAATAATATAAAATTTCAATTATCAACATGTATTATCATTTTACATGATTTTCCATACATGTATACAAGTAAACCGATCATTAAAACCAAGGAAACGAATGCTCCCAAATGATAAAATTGTATCTTATAACTCTTAAAAAAAGACATAAATGAACTTAATAAAATTATAATAAATAAAATACATGTATAAAATATTATTAATTAATTAATTAATGTATTTAGTTTTATTATTTGGAACATTAAGAACAATTGCAGAAAAGTTTCAGATATAAGGTAAGGGATCCTTTCTAAACCTCCATTTTTTCCTTCAGGTTACACTTTATGTCTCTTTAACTAAATTTAATTATTAATTATTTTCATATTATACATGTAAATTCTTTTTTATGTTCCAAAATCATTTATACAAATTATTTCATCCTTCTATGATATGGAAATAAATATTTTATAAGGTTGTTCTTCTCAAATCATCCCAATAAGCAAGCTCAATTAAAGGGAACTTCTTGATTTCTTCCATATTTTCAAGTGCACTACATAATTTGTTTATTCCACCATTATTTTTATAAAAACATTCATTTTATCATGAAAAAATATCTTGGTTCATTTATTGTTTTATGAAAATTAATGTTCCTTTTACTCTTTAAATGATCTTTAATATTTTCCTTAAACCAAACTGAAATGTTTTATATCTAAAGTTTCTTAAACATTTTTTTTACAATTCCACTTCAATTGGAGATCATTTATCATGATCTATGTATTATTAATTTTTATTTATTATATAAATCTATTTTCTCATGGACACATTTATGATATTCCCATTCTTTATGCTCCATGACATGATTACGACACACATTTCTTTCCATGGGTACCAATTATATTTATTTTTGATTATTCATGTGGCACACATATGAATGAAAATGTTATTATGGGTGATCCCAAATAGTGATCCAATGAATTGGGTAATGTTTAGTCTCATGATATGTCATGTGCAATGGTCTCGGTGGTTAGCCTTAACTCATGCTCCTCTATATGAAACAGTCTAGGTGGTTAGCCTTGACTCATGCTCCTCCATGAGCAATGGTCTTAGTGGTTAGCATTGACTCATGCTCCTCTATGTTCAATGGTCTCAGTGGGTATCCTTGACTCATTATTATGTCATGTTGTATGTTTTTTCCACATTTCTATGATTACATGATTACATGATCCCATGTTCTATATGATATGCTTCGATATGTTTATTCTTGTTCTATGCCATTTTTAATGTCATCATGTATTCCTTCTAACCAATGTTATATGATTTTTCCCATGTTTTTTCCCTTAGTGGGATTTTAGCTCATCCATTTCTGCATGTATTCCCCTGGTTACCCTATATGAATATGTTAGAGCTCATTGGGAGTTATGAGATCCTTATGGAGTTTAAATAAAAGTTGTTTTCATTGTGGTTTAATGTTTTTATTTTTATGTACCTAATCCTCCAAAGACACAAGTCATTAGGATACTTGGTTTGTATTTAATGGGTTATTATTATTAAAATAATTTAATAATATGTGTAAAAGGCTAGGGCAATCATATTGGGTTAGACTTCCCTTTTACCCAAAGTATTGAGCCTTATTCTAGAAAGTTGGGGTCATCTAACTAATGATATGGGATTAGCCTTATAGTGAAATTAAATCTTATATAATTTTAATAATCTAAATGATGATTTCATATACCATTTGAATTATATGAATATAGATATGTGTAAATATGTTTGTATTCTATTTTTGGGTAACTAACAAAGACTGTGGGATGAATAAGTAGTTACAAATAAACATGGATCAAATATATTGATTTGGTTAATGAAATATGATTCTAGAAAAAATCATTTAAACCATGGAAATAAAAAATAGGATTACATTTGATAATATGGTGATATTAAATCCCATTTGAAATAATATGTGTTAGATTCCTTCTAAATTGGAACTTTTCAATTCCCCAACCATCCAACAAGGTATTTTTGTGCCATATTCTGGTGCCCCTAGATTATATTATATAAGAGGGAAAGTAATAGGTTACCCTGTATTATCCAATCAAATAGTTTCATTCCATAGCTGGGTTCCCTATGAGTTTATTGTGTAAAATTTTTCTTAGATTTTTCTTTAGGTTACACTTAGCTGGTAAATCCTAACAGTTATTATACCAAAGTAATGGAGTTTAGTTTATCCACTTGATGGATTGGACAAAGAGTTATCTACTTGACTATGCAAGAGTATTATATGATATGATTATGATAATTCCCTACCTAAATAACTAAATGCTGAGATGAAAATTATAGCAGACTCATTTCTATGTAAAATATAGATATTATCTCACAAGTGGATATGATGGATTTTAAAAGTGTTTATCATTTTAGTGGGATATCATTTAATTAAAAGACCAAATTAAATGGTAATAAAACATGATACAAATATTTTTTGTAGATAAATAACATTATCATCATCAATATTTGTATTTAGGTCAATCCTATAAGAACTAAAATCTTAATGTAATAAAATTATATGAATATTAACTTAATAAAATCTCATCCAGTATGATAAATTCTATGAGTTAGAGAAACACCATCTCATTTAACCAAGTGGATAAGTAGTTCAAAAGGTGAATCGAGATGATCATGAGAAGCATATAATGATTCACTTAATATTTTAAAGGAAATATATACTAATTGACTTATGAAATTTTAATCTCATATACTATATTTTATTTGGTATGAAGATAATAATCAATATGATTTGGTATGTTAATAATACTCAATATTATTGAGTATTCTTATGAAATAATGAGACTAGAGGTGTCCTTAATGATTATTATGCTTAAATAATTTATTATATTTTAATCTATGGAAATATTATTACATGGTGAATGAATTAAAAAAATGATTACCCAATATTATAAATGTTTTGAGTATAGATAAACTAGGTATATGATATCTATGTTTTGGTACTATATAGACAATAATAGTGAATAAAAGTTCAAAACAGATGAAGAAAAGTTAATTGGAGAGTTTAAAAAAGATTCAATAAGTAAGATAGGGGAGGTTATTTAAATCCTAAAGGTGTTATGAAGAAATATTAGTGATTAAATAGGATATAATTTTTTGGAATACTTGAAGGAGTTTAGGAAACTCCATGGAGCATTATTGTTAGGTATTAGTGTTATAGAATTTTATTCATTAGTTTTGAAGGGTGTGTGATACAGAATTTATATTTTAAAAGTGTTGTAAATATACAGGACATCAAAATCCAGGAAGAAATTGATAGAGTTTATAATTTACATTAAATGTGATAAAGAAAATATTTTCTACATCAAATATTTTAATGTAAAGGAATTTTTCAAGATCATATGGATCTGAGAAAATAATTTGTATCTTTATCCCATTTCTCTAATAGGATAAGAGAAGTTATTCATTACCAAAGCGTTTTTATGAAATTAGTGAGATGATTAATCATATATACATTATTTATGGTTCATAAAATTATATTATATTTTTTAAAAAGGTTATGGATTAAAAATATTTAGTCCTAAATAAAGTGTTTATCCAGATGTCTATCAAAATATGATAGAAGATTCTCTCACCACCCATTATTGGCATGTTTTGATGTAAATTTTTCTTTTCAAAGGAAAATTTTCTAAACAAATAAAATACCTTATATTACATGGAATCAATCTAACGACCCATACTTTACATACATTGTTAATACTTCAAAATTGAAGCATACTTATTACAACATATAACAAAACCACGAAAGGATCGTATAGGTACAGTGTCTTTAGAAACTGGGAAGCATAAACAACTGGTTCATAAAGCATCTACTTTGCCTCCCATTTATTTCATCATATCTAGAGCCCCTTTTTGGAATATTCTTCTTAATAACCTTCTTCCTGAACTGGTGAAATAAAACATACAAAAGGGTGAGCTCAAATGCTCAGTAAGGGTAAACAAAAGAAATATCAATCACATCATATTCATAAGAACATAACATTTTGGAAATCTTAACCTGCAAAAGAGAGCATAATTTCATAACATGGGATAGATCTTAGTAGTGAAATGAAAATCCAATAATCATAACTTAAAACATGAAACTTTGTGGCATACACAAATAATCATAGAGAATCATTTCTTTTTAGTCAAGACTCATTTCCAAGACTATCTTAGTGGACAAAGTCCCTTTCTGAACCGAATCACCCTCGTTTCAATCATGTTTCACTGAACCGGTATAACCTATCATTCCAGCCATGTCTATCTCATGAGATATAAAATCTTTACCCAATGCATTGGAGGGAGATATAGGTCCCACCCATCTCATAATGATACCATTCTTATGTGTGCCACAAAATCATAAACCATACATCAGAGAATAACCCATGTAATAAAAATGGGATTCTTAAACGTCGTGACATCATAAAACAATTCATATAAGATAAAGGAATTCATAAAAATATAATTCCATCACAACATAATCAAATAAATGTAATAATAGGGATAAAAAGAGAACCCTTTATTATCTTAGATGGAAAATAATTTTGATAAAACACTTGAACTCCATTCTTGAGGAAAATATCATTTCTACTTCAAAAACACTTTTCCTTTCTTAACATGTCGTAAAATTATAAACTAAAAGAAGTTGATTAAAAAAATAAACTTGAAAACTTGTAAAGGAATCTTCTTGGAAATAATATTTTAAAAATCCATTCATGCCGTATAAGTTAAAAAAAACATTCTTCGTACTTTTGTCAGAAAAGTCAAAAAGTACCTCGTACGAAAAACGACAAAAGAATCCTTTCATATCCTTTACTGAAAACTCACCGAAGGGTAAAATTGGATTTAAACAATTGTAGGTGGATGGAAATAATATTACATATTGATGAAACATGGATGTGGATGATAAAATACACCCCAGTAAATGCCAAAGTAAAAACAATCTCGGATAAAAATGAGATTGTGATATTTCCCTTACCTTAGGTCCGACTTGCTTTGTAAGTGTTCGAACCTCTTGTATAATGATTTAAATAATGTTATTGACTTATTCCAGAATCATACTTATTTTTATGATATCATATATGATCATATTCTTAGCTTCATAGTAGTAATATTTCATTGCTACTTGTTATTCGGGTGTTTATAACTTTTTGTTCTTATGCGTGTTTTGTCGAATAAATTGTTATTCTTATATTTAGGTTATAGATACCTCATTTACAGAATGGTATTAGTGTAATATATATCATATTCATTCATTCAATTCAATTCATTTATATAATCGTTATGAAATGAAGATCATGTAGAACGAGTCGCATCACATTGTGGAGACGGTATTCCGTACGTACGCATGAGTGATGATATCATTCCTATGATCGTAGAATTGTATTGGAGTTTATGTATACTATTTCAGAATCAATATCACTTTATAATAGTCATATATAGTCATTATTTACACCATTATACCCATCCAAGTAAGGTGGTGGTGGAAAATAGATTACACCACGGCGTGGAGACGGTATTCCGTACGTACACACGCGCGGTGATTTCTTTTTCCGTAGGATGGATAGATGGTGAAATAGGGTTGTTTCATACTTATAATAACATATCAGTATATTAGTGATACTGATGTTATTACTTCATAATGAAACAACCTAAGAAGAATAAGTGGAAGAATAAAGAAATTGAAAAAGATCGGTAATGGATATTACCTCTTTTTGACACGCCTTCACTTAACCTCCACTTAAACAACTAAGGATGGTCTTTGAAGAAGACCAGGACCTCTAGGATGATACTAGAGGGAGGAGGTGTCCTTTTATAAGGGAGGAGAGGAGCACATTTGGAATAACTAAAAATATTATTTTATTATAAAGTCAAGTTCGGTTTTAAATATCTCCAAATTGATATATTTCAAAGCTAAGGTGGGGATGGGTCGCAATTCTCTTATCCAATAGAATTTAGACAAGTTTAGGTTCCTATTTTAACCTTATCATTTAGATTTAACATTAAGTTAAATAATTTTACTTTTACCATGTCTTCTTGTGTTCTTATACTATAAGGTTAATAAACTTACTATAAGAAGTCAAACGAACCCCAAGTTGTTTATTATTAATATATATAACCTTATCTAAGTCATTTGGCCGAAACATAGATTTTTAGGAATAAAATAACAATTACCAATATAATATTTGTTTTAAAAACTATTTTATGTCAATTTTGACACTATTTAGTAATTGATTTTTGTGAAAATCATAACAGAATTATTAGTTCAAACAAAGATTATTAAATCAATACTAACATGTCATATTAACCTATAATATTAGTGGGATTCATAAAATGTCTCAAATTACATTTATTTTGGTGTTTATAACATCAATTATGTCAATATTTCATTAATAAGATAATTACTGCATCATCATTGTGTCATAAATAAATTAAATTATTTAATGTCTAAAAATTACAAATAAAATATCATTATGTATGAAATCTTTTTATATTTCTAATGAATATTTATAGTCGAATTTATCTTATGTATAACCCCAGATTAAAAATTATTTACTTATTAAACTTTGATTTTAACTATTTTAACCCTTCTTTAAATAAATTAATAATAAATGTCCTAATCTAATCCAAGTGGGCCTAAATAGTCATATTTTATTCCTAAGTTTGTTTTTGGTAGAATTACACTTATCCAATAGAATTAGGATATGTGTTAGGGTAATAATAATATCATCTTTACCCATAATTACCCTATTTACTTTTTACCGTGGTAAAAAAACAGTAAAAAGTTACTATTCACCAAAAAATTATTTTCATCTCATTAAACCACATTTTACTTACTAACATCAACCGTGTCTCTCAGATTTTTGAAATTCCACTCACAGAAGCGGTAAAATTAAGTTTTATGAAAAAATCAGTTTTTTAACTACCACTTAGTGGTTTCACTATTCATCAAAAATTGAAAGTTTTCAGAAAAATACCAAAATTTCACCCTAGGCTAATTTTGACATTCCGAATCCAAAAATGAAGTCCATTTTGAAAAATAAAATTTATAAAATTTCAAAAAGTGGTTATTACTATTCATAACGGCTAGTTTTAATAATATTTTAATAGCATATCATTGTTTAGTGAAACTTGGTATTGCGTACGACGCAAGCTATCGAGGAAGGTCACGATTTCATGTAAAGCAAGCCAAGAAAGTGTTGTGTAGAAAAGGATTCCTTTGATGATTTATATAACATAAAAGTCTCGGGTGTTATATTCTACCCCCCTTAAAATGAATTTCATCCTTGAAATTCGTCACTTTGTAACAAACAGATGAGGATACCTCTCCGTCATCATATCCTCAATCTCCCATGTAGCTTCTTCTAATTGGTGGTTCCTCCATAAAACTTTCACCAATCGAGTGGTCTTGTTTTGTAGGAATTTTTCACTACGATCCAGAATCTCTATCAGTTTTTCTTCATAAGAAAGATCTTGCTCCAGCGGTACAACTTCTGAGTTGAGTACATGTGAAGGATCCGGGATGTACTTTCTCATGAGAGATATATAGAACACATCGTGAACTTGAGAGAGATTCGGTGGAAGCGCCAATCGGTAAGCTACCTTCCCAACACGATCCAGTATTTCGAAAGAACCGATATATCTAGGGCTCAACTTCCCCTTATTTCCAAATCTCATAACCCTCTTCCAGGGAGATATTCGTAAGAACACTTTATCACCCACTTCAAACTCTAGGTCTTTTCTTCGGTTGTCGGCATAACTTTTCTGTCGACTCTAAGCTGCTCTTATGTGTTGTTGAATAGATATGACCTTTTCTGCCATTTCATCAACGAGATCAGGTCCTAATAGCATTATTTCCCCAACTTCATCCCAGCAAGTTGGAGTCCTGCATTTCTTTCCATAGAGAGCTTCATAAGGAGCCATATGAATACTGGAGTGAAAGCTATTATTATAATAAAATTCCACCAAAGGTAGGTGTTGATCCCAACCTCCTTTGAAATCCATAGAGCAATCTCTCATCATATCTTCTAGGGTTTGAATTGTTCTCTCAAACTGACCGTCTGTCTAAGGATGATAAGCAGTGCTGAAACTCAACTATGTATCCAGAGTATGCTGAAGACTTCACCAGAACTTCGAGGTAAATCTCGGATCCCGATCAGATATAACAGAAAGTGGTACTCCATGCAATCTTACCACTTCCTTTACATATATCCTGGCAAGCTGATCCAGAGAGAAATGCTCTCTAATAGCAATGAAGTGTGCATAATTTGTAAGACGATCAACTATGACCCAGATAGAATTATTGACTTTGGATGTTTTAGGAAGTCCTGTGACAAAGTCCATAGTAATGTTTTCCCATTTCCATTCGGGTATGGGTAATGGTTGTAACATCCCCTTAGACTTCTGTCTCTCAGATTTAACTTGTTGACAAACCAAGAATCGAGAGACATATTCAGCAACATCTCTTTTCATGCCATCCCACCAGAAGTACTCTTTCAGGACTCTATACATCTTCGTGCTTCCAGGATGAATAGAGAATGAAGAACTATGAGCCTCATCTAGCAGCTCCTTCTTTAATTAGGGGATGGGAGGAACACAAACCCGATTCCTGAACTTTATTATCCCATCACAATCAAGGTTGAACTCAGGAACATTTCTCACCTTCTTTTGTAACTCGACATCTTCTTTCTGTGCCTCTTTAATCTTCACATGTATAGATGGTTGAACATTCATTTGAGAAAGATAAGATTTTTCCCCTTCCATTATAATTTCAAGATCCATCCTTTGTAAATCCATAAATATTGGATCTTTTGTGATCCTCATCATGGATAAACTAGCATGGTCTTGTCGACTTAATGCATCTACCACCTTGTTTTCTTTCCCAGGGTGGTAATGGATTGAGCAGTCGTAATCCTTAATCAGCTCCAACCGTCTTCTTTGATGCATATTCAGCTCCTTTTGTGTGAAAATATACTTTAAACTTTTATGATCAGTATAAATATCACACCTTTCACCATAAAGGTAATGCCTCTAAATCTTTAATGTAAAGATTACCGCAGCTAACTCCAAATCATGTGTTGGGTAATTTTGCTCATGGATTTTCAACTGTTGTGAGGCATAAGCTATCACCATATAATTTTTCATAAGAACACACCCTAATCCCTTCTTGGATGCATCACTATAGATCACAAACCTTTCTCCACTACAAGGTAGTGTGAGCACAGGTGCACTGGATAACCTTCTTTTCAACTCCTTGAAATTCTCTTCACATTCTTCCGTCCAGACAAACATAACTCCTTTCCGAGTCAACTTGGTGAGTGGATTAGATAATCATGAAAAATATTTCACAAAACGTCGATAATATCCAGCCAAACCAAGAAAAATTCGGATCTCAGTTACTGTTGTTGGTCTCGACCATCTTTCGAAAACCTCTTTTTTTGATGGATCCACAGATATCCCCTCTTTTGAGATTATGTGACCCAAAAATGCAACTTTTTGAAGCCAAAATTCACACTTGGTAAATATGGCATAAAGCTTATGCTTTCTCAGGGTCTTTAATATAATTCTCAAGTGATCTTCATGTTCTTCCTTTCTCTTTGAATAGACAAGAATACCGTCTATAAAGACTACCATAAATTGATCAAGATAGTCTCTAAAGACTCTATTCATCAGATCCATGAATATAGAAGGGGCATTATAAAGACCAAATGACATCACTATAAATTCATAGTGTCCATACCTTGTACGGAAAGCTGTCTTTGGTATATCATCCCTTTTGACCCTTAATTGATGACACCCTGAATGAAGATCAATCTTGGAAAAGTATTGAGCTCCGCGTAGTTGGTCAAATAGGTCATCAATGCATGGGAGAGGATATTTCTTCTTGATAGTGATCTTGTTAAGTTCTCGATAATCAATGCAGATTCTCATTGATCCATCTTTCTTCTTAACAAATTAAACAGGTGCTCCACAAGGTGACGCACTAAGGCGTATGAATCCCTTATCAAGATTCTCTTGGAGTTGCTTCTTCAATTCCTGCAACTCAATTGGGGCCATTCTATAAGGTGTCTTTGAAATAGGCAAAGCACCCGGTACGAGTTCTATTGAAAACACAACTTCACGATTTGGTGGAAAGCCCGGTAATTACTCTGGAAAGATATCATCAAACTCCCGTACAATGGGCATATTCTTAATCGTGAGTTTCTCACCAACCATTTGAGATAAATAACCTTCATTTAGTGGAATCAATACCCATAAAATGGAAGAAATTTCCACTAGAAGGTTATGTTCATCCTTGCATTGATAGACGATTATAGATTGATCTGGAATATGAAATGTGACTTCCCTTCTTTGGCAATTGATATGAGCTCCATATAAAGAAAGCCAATCCATGCCAAGAATCACATCAAATTCCACTATAGGAAGGATCACAAGATTTGCAGGAAGCACTTTCCCACAAACTTCGATCGGAGAAGAATTATAAACTTTTGATGCGACTGTTGTGCCATTAGGTGTTGTCACAGCTAACTCAACATCTAATTGTTGAGGTAATACAGTGATACCCTTAGAAAATTCTTCATAAATAAAAGAGTGGGTGGATCCAGAATCAAATAAAACATTTGCTACTTTAGAGTGGATGGTAAGTGTACCTTTCACCACATCGCTATCGTACTCCACATCGCTGATAGAAATTGCATGTGACTTTCCTTTGTCTTTAGCCTTAAGAGTTTGTTGACGTTGACCATCATCATCAACCCTTGGATTAGGGAATTTATTGGCATAATGTCCCATCTCCTGGCACTTGAAACATTGAAGTGTAGTAGGTTCATTCTGTGTATCCCTTCCTTTGTTTGCATCATTAGACATCTTCTTCCCATCGTCACGACATTCAAATGCCCGATGACCTTCCTTTCCACATTTTAAACATTTACTTGTCCCTTTAAGACAACTCCCTCCATGTTTCTTTCCACACTTTGAGCATAAGGGAAAGCTCATCTTCTTTTTAGTGTTCTCTTTAGATTTTCCTTTGAATTCCATTTTCCTCTTCTTATCAAAACCATATGACTGGCGGGTTACTCCAATCTCCATCTCGACTTTGAGATAACATCGAACGATTTCCTCGTAGCTATTGAAGTCCCTTATGGATAACGCCCTTCGAAGACTTGGTTTTAAGCCACTAAAGAATCGATCGATCTTACTCTCAGGTTGGATAATAATACCAGAAGCGTACCTTGCAAGTCTTGTAAAATTTTCTTCATAGGTACCAACAGATTCATCATCCTTTTGCTTCAGTTCAAGAAACTCTTTCTCCATCTTTGTTCGGAGAATACGAGGGAAGTACTTATTGAAAAATAAGTTCTTGAACTCGTCCCATTCCATGGACTCAATTTCATCCCTTTGCCTCGTATTCTTAATAATATTCCACCATTGATCAGCATCTCCTTCCAAACGATACACTGCTAGGATGACTTTATCATGTTCAGAACATTGAAGAACTGAAAATAAATTTTCAGTAGTACTAATCCATTGTTCAGCAACTAATGGATCAATAGACCCACTGAAAGAAGGTGGACGATGTCTCATGAAGGATTCAACAGAATGTTTCTCCTTCCTTTGCTCGTTTGGAAGTCCTTCATGATTCATAGCTTGAGAAAGTTGTGTGAGCATGGATACATGATTTTGCATTCCAACTCCCATAACATTTGGTTGCTCAGGGGGACAATCATTGCATTTCCCATCTCATTCCGCATTAACACGATTCCTTCGGGTTCCAGCCATTGACTAAAACCAAGAAGAATAGTGTGAGCAACACTAATTATAATAGGAAAACCACATAATTAAGAATAAAATTTCACACTTAAGGTCTTATCCTAGGTTATTCATGGCCATTTCTAAAACACTAATATTGTGTTCTATGCTTAGACTTATCCTTAGGGTTCTTACTAAGGCTTTTACATCCTAGTTTCCAAAGGTTGACTATACCTTTCCTCTGATACCAACTATAACGACCCATACTTTACATACATTGTTAATACTTCAAAATTGAAGCATACTTATTACAAAATATAACAAAAACACGAAAGGACCGTATAGGTATAGTGTCTTTAGAAACTGGGAAACATAAACAACTGGTTCATAAAGCATCTACTTTTACTCCCATTTATTTCATCATATCTAGAGCCCCTTTTGGCATATTCTATTTAATAACCTTCTTCCTGAACAGGGGAAATAAAACATACAAAATGGTGAGCTCAAATGCTTAGTAAGGGTAAACAAAAGAAATATCAATCACATCATATTCATAAGAACATAACATTTTGGAAATCATAACCTGTAAAAGAGAGCATAATTTCATAACATGGGATAAATCTTAGTAGTGAAATGAAAATCCAATAATCATAACTTAAAACATGAAACTTTTTGGAATACACACATAATAATATAGAATCATTTCTTGTTATTCAAGACTCATTTCCAAGACTATCTTAGTGGACAAAGTCCCTTTCTGAACCGAGTCACCCTCGTTTCAGTCCTGTTTCACTGAACCGATTTAACCTACCATTCCAGCCATGTCTATCTCATGAGATATAAAATCTTTACCCAATGCATTGGAGGTAGATATAGGTCCCACCCATCTCATAATGATATCATTCTTATGTGTGCCACAAAATCATAAACCATACATCATAGAATAACCCATGTAATAAAAATGGGATTCTTAAACGTCGTGACATCATAAAACAATTCATATAAGATAAAGGAATTCATAAAAATATAATTCCATCACAACATAATCAAATCAATGTAATAGTAGGGATAAAAACAGAACCCTTTATTATCTTAGATGGAAAATAATTTTGATAAAACACTTGAACTCCATTCTTGAGGAAAATATCCTTTCTGCTTCAAAAACACTTTTCCTTTCTTAACATGTCGTGAAATTATAAACTAAAAGAAGTTGATTAAAAAAATAAACTTGAAAACTTGTAAAGGAATATTCTTTGAAATAATGTTTTAAAAATCCATTCATGTCGTATAAGTTAAGAAAACATTCTTCGTACTTTTGTCGGAAAAGTCAAAAAGTACCTCGTAGGAAAAACGACAAAAGATTCCTTTCATATCCTTTACTAAAAACTCACCAAAAGGGTAAAATTGGATTTAAACAATTGTAGGTGTATAGAAATAATATTACATATTGAGTAAACATGGATGTGGATGATAAAATACACCCCAGTAAATTCCAAAGTAAAAACAATCTCGGATAAAAATGAGATTGTGATATTTCCCTTACCTTAGGTCCGACTTGCTTTGTAAGTGTCTGAAACTCCTGTATAATGATTTAAATAATGTTATTGACTTATTCCAGAATCATACTTATTTTTATGATATCATATATGGTCATATTATTAGCTTCTTAGTAATAATATTTCATTTCTACTTGTTTTTCGGGTGTTTATAACTTTTTGTTCTTATGCGTGTTTTATCGAATAAATTCTTATTCTTATATTTAGGTTATAGATACCTCATTTCCAGAATGGTATTAGTGTAATATATATCATATTAATTCATTCAATTCATTTAGATAATCATTATGAAATGAAGATCATGTAGAACGAGTCGCATCACATCGTGGAGACGGTATTCCGTATGTACGCACGAGTGATGATATCATTCCTATGATCGTGGAATTGTATTGGAGTGTATGTATACTATTTCAGAATCAATATCACTTTATAATAGTCATATATAGTCATTATTTACACCATTATACCCATCCAAGTAAGGTGGTGGTGGAAAATAGATTACACCACGGCGTGGAGACGGCATTCCATACGTACGCACGCGCGGTGATTTTTTTCCGTAGGATGGATAGATGGTGAAATAGGGTTGTTTAATACTTATAAAAAAATATCCGTATATGAGTGATACTGATTTTATTACTTAATAATGAAAAAAACTAAGAAGAAGAAGTGGAAGAAGAAATAAATTGAAAAAGATCGGTAATGGATATTACCTCTTTTTGACGCGCCTTCACTTAACCTCCACTTAAAGAACTAAGGATGGTCTTTGAAGAAGACCAGGGCCTCTAGGATGATACTAGTGAAGTGGATAAGGGATTTTGTCAGGTTTTGGCCAAGCTTGAATGCTCAAATTGGTGTGAGGAGGAGAGGGAGGAGGTGTCCTTTTATAAGGGAGGAGAGGGGCACCTTTGGAATAACTAAAACTATTATTTTATTATAAAGTCAATTTCGGTTTTCAATAGATCCAAATTGATATATTTATAAGATAAGGTGGGGATGGGTCGAAATCCTCTTATAAAATATAAGTTAGACAAGTTTAGGTTCCTATTTTAACCTTATCATTTAGATTTAACATTAAGTTAAATAATTTTACTTTTACCATGTCTTCCTGTGTTCTTATACTATAAGGTTAATAAAATTACTATAAGCAGCCAAACGAACCCCAAGTTGTTTATTATTAATATATATATCCTTATATAGGTCATTTGGTCGAACCTTAGATTTTTAGGAATAAAATAACAATTACCAATATAATATTTGTTTTAAAAACTATTTTATGTCAATTTTGACACTATTTAGTAATTGATTTTTGTGAAAATCGTAATAGAATTATTAGTTCAAACCAAGTTAATTAAATCAATACTAACATGTCATATTAACCTAGAAAATTAGTGGGATTCATAAAAAGACTCAAATTACATTTATTTTGGTGTTTATAACATCAATTATGTCAATATTTCATTAATAAGATAATTACTGCATCATCATTGTGTCATAAATAAATTAAATTATTTAATGTCTAAAAATTACAAATAAAATACCATTATGTAGGAAATCTTTTTATCTTTCTAATGAATATTTATAGTCGAATTTATCGTATGTATAACCCCATATTAAAAATTATTTACTTATTAAACTTTGATTTTAACTCTTTTAACTCTTCTTTGAATTAAATAATAATAAATGTCCTAATCTAATCCAAGTGGAACTAAATGATAATATTTTATTCCTAAGGTTGTTTTTGGTCGAGATAAACTTGTCTAATAGAATTAGGACATGTGTTAGGGTAATAATAATATCATATTTACCCTTAATTACCCTATTTACTTTTTACCGTGGTAAAAAAAAGTAAAAAGTTACCAGTCACCAAAAAATTATTTTCATCTCATTGAACCACATTTTACTTACTGACATCAACCGTGTCTCTCAGATTTTTGAAATTCCACTCACAGAAGCGGTAAAATTAAGTTTTATGAAAAATTCAGTTTTTTAACTACCACTTAGTGGTTTCACTATTCATCAAAAATTGAAAGTTTTCAGAAAAATACCAAAATTTCACCGTAGGCTAATTTCGATATTCCGAATCCAAAAATGAAGTCCATTTTGAAAATTAAAATTTATAAATTTTCAAAAAGTGGTTATTACTATTCATAACGGCTAGTTTTAATAATATTTTAATAGCATATCGTTGTTTAGTGAAACTCGGTATTGCGTACGACACAAGCTATCGAGGAAGGTCGTGATTTCGTGTAAAGAAAGCCAAGCAAGTGTTGTGTAGAAAAAGATTCATTTGATGATTTATATAACATAAAAGTCTCGGGTGTTACAATCAATATTTTATTTTTTAAATATTCATACTAAAATTAAATAAGGGTTATTTCCTAAGCAGAATGGAGTCTTTGTGTCTTAGCATGAAATTTAGAATAGAATACAGTGTCTAAAAGGATAGTGGGAGTTGTCTAGTTGAAATATTTTTTTATAACCTTTCTTCTAAAAATACAAATTCACTATTTAAATGTTTATATATTATTAATTTTATATTTTTAAATGTTATAAAGTTTTTTTAGGTAGGTAATCAGTTTTACCAGATGGATAATTTCAATTCTATCGGATTGATATATATCAAGTATATCAAATAAATGAGTAATAAATACATTAAGAAGACATCTAAAGACTATATCTGAAGAATCTATATAGATTATATCCTTAAAAGGATAATATAGTCCATTGGAAATAGTTCTATTAAATCTATTGGATAAAGTCCATTATATGGAGTTCTATATAGTATATCAGTCAGATACCATCTGAAAGAGACATAAAAAGACTACCAGATGATGTTTTATTAAGCCCACTAGATGAAGAAATATAATTTTTACCTGATGGAGATTTATTATTTCTATTGAATGTGACACTTCTGAGTATTTTAATGGCGTTACAGGTAACAACAATTAGAAAGAGTGATGTTGTGATGAACTCAATAAAAGAATAGGATATTTTTTTGATTCCATTGCAACAGATCTTGATAAGTTTAGAATCAGATCATTGGATGATCATATATAAATAAGACCACAACCTTAAGGAGAAGAAGATTTTTTGAAAATATATGATCTATTGTTGTTGAATTTTTGGAGCATCTTGTTGATGAGTGTGCTTTAATTTTAATCTTTAGAGAGTTTCTTTAAAGAATATGATTGTGTGGATTTTATTATAAATAATTTATGGTTATTATTATATAATAATTTTAGACTGATCGTGTGATTGAGGGATCTCTGTGATATATATATACATATTGAAGTTATTTGATCAATTTAATTGAGGGATACTAGTGACAAGGAGACAGTGATTTTCAAGATCTAGTGGATTGAGGGTTTCCAAGGCAGGGAAGATAGAACTTATGATAGGTTATGTGATGGATACCTAAATTTAGGTTTAGAGACTTCATAATGAATTTGGGTTAAAGTGAATATCTTTTCTAGGAAATATTCTATAATCTTTTGTCACATTCTTTATAAAAGTTGTTACACTTTTTTATCCTTGTTTATACATGATATATTTTCCATTGTGGATATTATATAAAGTTTACACTATGTAGTATTAAAATTTATTTATTTTATGATATAGAGTATATTGGAGTAACTCTTTGTCTAATATAATTTCATAAATAAGGTGTTCTCATAATTATAAGTTTTTTTATAAACTACAATTCAAACCCCTCTTGTAGAAGTTTTAATTCTCTTATGATCTTATATGAGTATGTTTGTACTTAAAAATAATTCAATGCTAACAAATAATAGAATTATACCATTTTAGAATAATAAATAGTATTAAATTAACATTATGAAGAGTTCAGAATATGTAAAAATAATGAAAAATAATGTAAATTCTACATTTAGTTACTAAGTGAAAAGTGAATATCACTATTTTCTAAATAATTATGAAAATTAAAATTCAATGTGAATTTTACTTGATATACCAAAAGGGGTTTTCAGTATATTAGTAAAGATAAATGTAAAGAGTCACATTTATTTACCATAACTATGTGGTTTTCACTTTATCCTAAGAGGATTATTATATATTGGTAAGTAAAAAATGTAAATAGTTACATTATTTTTCTTGAAAAAATGTTGATGGAAAGGGTTCCAAATATCATGAGGTTATCCTTAGAAAATTTCTAAGTATACAACTGATGAATCTAATATTTTAACATATTTTATTTTATAATTCAATGTTTTAATCAAAACAATTGGATATTTAAGGGGAAATTGTAACATTCTTATTGTTTAGAAATATGTTTAACATTATTGTGAAAATAGATTAATTTTAAATTTTTATATCCTATTTTTATTTTGACCATAATTTATTTACACCAATAAAAATTGAAAAAATACCCTTTTAACACTACATAATTGATATAATACATTTCATTCAACTAGACTAAATTTTTATCACAACAATATGAGAAGAAAATGAAGCATATAATTGGGGCGTTGAAATTTGTCCATAATTTTGGCCAATTTTGTTGTTGTGGCCATATATCACAGTGTATTGTTCCAAAGAAGCTCAAATTTTACATAAATATAGGTAATAGTATGATTAAAATGTTAATTAATTGTGGGTTCTTGATATTCAATAGTTTTTATTAGACATAAATTAATAGGAATCTAATTCATTGGAATTCAAATAGGGTACATGGACAAAAAATATTTCTATTGTAATTATATCATAACTTTCGATACAAATTTCCAAATAAGATAACATTTTGTGGAAAAAAAATTTGGGTTAGCGTAAAATTTTTATAAAAGATTTAATTTTGATATTTATCCATTCAATGAGATATAAACATTCTAACTTTTTAATGATATATTTATAGTAAAAATTGTTCACCCCTCTTGCTATAAATTTTCACCTCTATTTCCATTCAATGGATATATGAAATTTATGTATCTTATGAGGCATTTTCTCTATTTTAATAGTATTCTTATTTTTTAAATATATATATTAGAGTCTTATTTCTCTTATATTTTCTTTGTCTCTTTGTGTTTCCCTACTATGCCTCTCTCATCTAAATGGTTGTGGAGAAATAACCTTTGTTGTTGTTCAAGGGGGAAACAATATTGCTTTGAGTTCTTTATTATTCAAAAATTATCTTTATATTTATTTGATATTTTAGTGGTGGATAAATTTTTTTGGGGGTATGTGATCCCTCCCTTTTCACTACTACTATTTTATTCATTCTTGTTCATCAATTTTCCTTTCTATCACTATCTTATTCATCAATACAACAGATTTTTACATGGGTAGTGATGGTCAATGAATAAACCTCCTAACTAAATTTAGTAAGAGTATTATCCAATAAGAAGAGGTATCGATGTGGGGAAATAGAAATTAAAATAAGAGGGCATGTTGTCGTAGGTATTCATCATTAGATCGAGTAGAATAATTCAAATATCTTTAAAGAACAATGATAACAATCTATGTAAACTCTTAGGAATAATAAATTATTCTCATATAATTCTTCATGTATTCTTTAGAATTAATATATATATATATATTTATATCATATGAATTCATAAACCCAAACTTTATTAGTATTTATCGTTTTTTGTTGTAAATTATTATTTATTAATAATAAAAATAAAAAAATGTGTGTGTGAGAATCCTCTCTAAGAGATCAAACATAGGGTACACACTATATTTTATTTAAAGAAAAATAATAAAATACTAAGTTAAGATTGATGACATATACTTCCCATAAATAAAATAATTTAACATTATAAAATTTCAGTTTTTAAGTTAAGAATTTTTAACAAATCCAAGGAGTTAAACATTATGAATATGATTCCCAAATATCACCATTATTAATACCTGATTTCTTCATTATTTTATTCACTAATGTGTTTATAGGGAGGGTTTTGTTATTTGTTTTCATAGATATGTGAAAATAATTACATATAAATATAATATCTTTATGAAACCCTAATAAGAGAAGCAAACACAAGGATGATCTGTCATTTTATTATATATGATATGATAGATATATGATCATGTAGGGTTTTGTTAAGAATTATTAAAAGAGGTTTTAGAATTTAAAATATTCCATATAAAAGGAAATATTTATTTTATCATTACATCATATTGGATACATAAATGTATAAATATATATTTTTTTGTGAAATGTAATTATAATTAACCTCAAAAAGTAAAACGTTGGGTTATCCCTAACCAAAATTCATCATGGAGTATTATACGTTATTAGGGAATATTAGGGTTAGTGTAATTAGTATTCATATATGATATAAATTATATGATCACATGGAATAAAAAACATTTTTGTGTGTTGGATGACTCACAAAGTAAACCACATGGAGTGCCATACACTATGTCTATAGTATAATAGGGGTGCATTGATCATATAATAGTCACCAGTACAAAAGTTTAGAAAGATACCTAGCTTAAGAAACATTATACTTTTATATATTTCTTATGAAATATATTGAATCTTAACGAATAATGGGGTGGTTGGGTATGTTTTTTATCATGTTATTGGTTGGATATCAACCAATAAAGGATTTTTCCTCTCATGTGTTGAGTATGAAATTTGGTCCTTTAACTGAGACAGATTAGGGAGTGAACAACCATACCAAGATTGTACATATTATGTACTTATGAATATCAATGAGAGGAATATGATGTGCTCATCCATAAAGATTAATGAAATTTGATGTATTCATGAACCAGGTTATCTTATACTGATAAAATTGATAATCTTTGAGTAGGATATACGGGATTGAAAAACTCTGTGTCACATGGTCACTTAATGTCTTAGAAAAAGGGAATTTAGAGAATTAATTTTTTAGGACATGTGTCAAGTGGAAATAGTTGTAGAGATATAGGTGTTTGATGTATATCACACTAAATTCCTTTATAGCCAGATTAGTATTGATAATTTTCTAGAGGTTTCACTTTGCATAAATTTATGGATCTGAGGATTAATTTTTGTTGTTAATGTTGCAAAGTCCCATGGGTTCACTCTTTTTGGTTGGGTGAATAGGGATAAAGTTTTATTAAAAGAGATACTCTAAATGTTTTAGAGATAATAAAAATGAGTTTTGTATTTATATTCACAAGGTATTTCATATGATTCATGGTAAAGTAGATGATAGATTTTTAAAAGTGTTTTAAAAAATATCTAAAATAGTTTTTTGATACATTTTCACAAAATATTATATATGATACAATATATGGTGAAATAAAAAAAATTGATTTATATTTTAGTGAAATTTAGATATTTAAGAATATGGATATTCATTAAAGGCTTTTTCATGAGATTAACTTATGTTATATCATAGGATTTCATAGAGTGATATCTTAATGAATGTGTTTTCATGAAACTCTACTACCTCACTCAATCATAGCATGTAATTAGGTTTTTTATTATGGGACAATGAAACATGTTTTCTTGATATTTCACAGATACATTGTACTATATTATGGGTAATGTATTATAAGAATATTGTTACATTTTATAACATTGAATTTACATTTCTATGTCATGAATTTTATAATATGATTTATTTGGTAATGATATGAAAAATTAATAATGAAATGTTAAACATATTAAAATTTGGATATATTCCACAAAAAAATTATTTAATGAAACCATTGATTGGATGGAATATATGAGGTGTGAGATATATTTATACATGAGATTCATGACTTGAACAAAGAATTCACTCATGCATGATAAATCCTGAGTAAATGTGATAGTGCCCAAGGTGTATCCACAAGGCTATATAAGATGGAAGTTCCCATTTGATGGGGGTGTAGATTCTTGCTTGATTCTTGGATGAATGTCACACATACATAATATTTATTTACTTACTACCATTACACAAGGAGAAATTGACATTCCATGGTGGTTATAAGACCTTTAATACATGATATGTAATCCAGTGGGTCTTTGGATACATCTAAAGGTTGGATTTCTACAGATTCTACTTATGTGATCATTAAAAAGAGGTGGAAGGAGTTAGTTGGCATATAAATGTGATGTAGTGTCTTTTTTTGTGTAAGGTATGTATGGTTTATAAAAGTTATTAATTTCCGATTTTTATATTTAATATTTTTATGTATAGAGATCTTGGGTATGAGTTTTAAATCCCTTCTATTGAATCTATTAAGTTTTAATATACCGCTATGAATCCCATAAATATTTATATATCAACAACTTTATTTATTCACATCAGTGTGGTTTATCTTGAGGTTCATATTATATTTGATTGTCTATACTAATATCTATACCTTCCACTATTAATTCATCCCTTAATCATAATACTAAATTAACCATTTTAAATATTGTAATACCCAATGTTAGTAAGGATCTATTCACAATAATTGACACCATCCTTTGTAATTCACTACCAAAAAGCTTATCTAAAACCCAAATGTGGTATGAATCCATGCTTATATGTAATGAACCTCACTTAAATCATTACTTATTTTCCCTAGACATCACCACCACTTAAACATTTTTTACCAATATATGGAAACACACTAGTTCCAAATAGGTACATTCTATAAAAAAAATTATAAAACTACCCATATCACCTCTTAAGGTATTTTCTATTTTATTTTATTATTATAGGATCCAAATTCATTATAGTGAATTGAAAAATATTTCATAAATATTCATAGTCAGCTTTTAACATAAATTCTCTATAAGAAAAAACTTATCCAATAATTGATACACTTCATCAAATATTTTAACAAATACCTATCATGATATAATTTCACCACTAATATATCTAAAATTAATAACAAATTAACTATATAATTATAGAATTACATTTAACATCCAGTTTTATATCAAAATTTCAGCATTTACTAATTTCATAATAACTCACTATTTCATATTCTAGCTCATTTCAATCATCCATCGAGAAAAATTATCACATTAATTATTTATTACTATCCACCATCCATAATGTTATACTATTAATATACTTCTATATTTATCTATTCAAATTATATGAACATAAAATTATATTCCTTTCTATTTATATATTCTCCTTTGTTTATAAATTTCCATCAATATACTATCATAACAGATTTATAATCATATCAAAAATTCATCATGAATATTAAATTCTAACCATTTTATAATCATTTATAATATTTAATTCCATTTTATTAAAATAATCATCAAACTAGATTATTTATGAATTATATTCCCACCATTTATGTTTAATATCATAGTACATTCACGTTGATTATTAAAATATATTAGAATTTAAAGTTGCTTACCTGGATTCCATGATGAATAGAAGACTACAATACATTGAGGATTTCCATAAATCATTCATTTATATTTAATTATTTGATTTTCACTTTCCTTAGTCACCACGAATCACCAAAACTAAGATTTTCACATTGAGAGAGTATAAATAATAAATAAAATCCTATAAGAAATGATTTATGTGGTAAATGAAACCTCTTGAATCAACTTCCTTCAACTACCATCACTCTTCCATGCCATCATTCCCATTAATTTTCTCCCATTTTCCCCAATCCATATCTCTCGAGTTCTCAAATTTACACCTTCTCATTAATTCCCATTTTAATTTTTATAATTCACTAAATTAACATAGAATCCACAAAAATATCCAGATCCATCTCCTTTATTATTTCCATGTCACCAAAATAAAACAAAAAATATATAAATTATTATTTATTTTATAAAAATAATACAAAAAAATTTAAATTATGTAAATAAATGAATATTAATTTAGTTCTGTTATAACTTGACATGTATAGAAAAAATAGTCCACTTTATAAAATTATCAAATCACTAACCAAAGTTATATGTCATATAAAGGTCCTAAAAATTTTATTTTGTGAACAAAAAAATTTCTAGTTTACCATTTTTCTTCGAATATCCAACCAATTTCATAAACAACCAAAATTAAAATTTTCATGTGTCTATTAAAATTATTTTAAAAATTATAAAAAATAAAATTCTTTGATCAATCCAATTATGGTTGTTGTTATATCATTGGAACCATTTTTTACATATAAAATCTAGTATTATTATTTTGATTCTTTAAATTTTTTGTCTTTATTCATTGTTTCAAAAGTACTATTTTATGATGATTTTATAAATCATGAATCTTTTGTTATATTATTTATGAGTTTTTTTAAAAAAAATATTGTAGTACATGTTTTAAAAATATTTGAAAAATTAAATGGATATTGAAGTCATTTTTTATGAGATTTGGATTGTTCTATTATTTTTTATACGAGTTTAAAACTTTTTAAAAAATTTATTATTCTAAATTTTATTGATTTCATTTTTTTACATTGAAATAAATTTACTTGGGTTTTAATCAAAATTTTATTCATTTAAAAAATTACAATATTTATTATTTGATATGAAATGAAAAAATATATGTTTCTTATCTATTTTTTTAAATACTAATATATTCTTTGTATATATATGTTTAATTTTATTATGTAATGTTTTATTGATACTTTTTGTATTATAATTTGTATATTTTTTTCATTTATATTTAAAATAATTTGTTGAATAATAATTATTTAATATATATTTTAAAATAAAATTTTAATATTTTTATGTGTGGTATTTTTTTCATTTCATGTAAAAGTTAAAATTTAAAATTATTTTTTTCATTATCTTTATTTCTAACATTATCATCCTATTTTTATTATCCTACTATAGATATTGATTTTTAGGCCATTAATTTGATTAAAAATCATGGTTTTATTTTGGTTTAGTTCTACTTGTGTGGAATGTTACTTGAATAACTCATTTTACCTCATGAGATTAATTATTAATCATTGAATTTTACGATCAAACAACTTTTCCTTCCTCTATTTATTTTAATTTTGGTGTTTCTTCACCATTATATTTCTTATTAATTCATGTCTATGACATCCCTTGGCTCCAGACTGAACTATATAAATTTGCCTATGGTTTTCAACCTAACCCCCGACACGCCTCCCTGTACGAAAAATTATATAGGGTTTAATCAATAAAATGGGGTAGACTATTATCTTATCATTATAACCCTAAAATATCAAAAGTTGAATAAACTATAGAGTAGATAATTAAATACAATATGGAATAAAAAATTCATGTCAACCAGATAAGAATCATATCACCATGAAATATCAAATTATAACCCATGTCATGTTATACATCAATAGCTAAAATAGATCACCAAATTAGTATTTTCAAATACATAGTTATATATCAAATAATAAAAAGTAGATGTGATTCTACAAAAAACATCAAATCCCATTCCCAGACATCATCTCCTACTCCATGCCAATACATGTGTACTCGACCTCCAGTCATCAAGTATTTTCCCTTTCATGTATCTAAAGTAAAAAAATCTCTATGTCCACTAAGGTTCATTTGTAGGGTGTGAGTAAATAACTCGGTAGGTGACTGCTAATGCAATTATGAGGCCCTAATGAGAGATGTTGATTACCAAGATTGAGTGTGGATAGGGAAGCGAATCTATAATGTCAAACTTTCCTCTCATTTAAAAACCCATTTTCCACATTTCCAATTAGTGAATGGATAAATAAAAACAGAACAATATGATAATAATAACAAAAAGTTATAGATATAGAAAAAAATTAAAACATACATTCATATGGGTTTATTACAGGGGTCACCAAATCTTTTCATCCAGTGGTAGTTCTTGGGGATAGGTGGGTATCATCTATGCATCCCATATTAATGGATACCAAGGAATGATTTTCCATTATTCAAAGAATATAAGTGAATATAAACCATGAACCTTGATAACATAATACAATTCAAACTAAAGTTTTATGAAACTATAAATTATGAGTGTGTACCTTACACCATAGAATGTTGCCACTATAGCTTTCTTTCAGTGTTTAATGAAGAACACTGACATAAAATTGGAAGGTTCTCATGATAGACTAGGTATTTATACTAATAAATAAATTTCACATTTTATTAATATTAATGTCAAATATTTAAAATCATATTAATATCATAATCTTATAACAATTTTATTATGTTATGGAACATGACTATGAAATTTCATTTGAAAAAGAAATAGTTTTATTTTAAATAAATTATTTTCCCATATATTATATAGATTTATGAAAAAAGTTATATTATAAATTTAAGAAATTTAATTTGATAAAATTGAATGATTTTTTAGTTTTAGTATATCAAAAATAACTTATAGTGATTTTTTTGATCTTTTTCAAAGAATGATTAATTTCCTGTGAATAGTAAAAAACAGATTTTTTATGGATACAATATTTTTATGACATCTACATGAGGTAGATGTGAAATAAATATTTTTGAAACATTTTTAATGAATAATAAATTATAATACAATTCTAATATCATAAAAAATACTCAATTCATTTAAAATAAACTTTATGCTAAGATAGATATGAAAATATTTATTGATGATACATAGTGCTTGCGCAGTATTGGGAAAGTCATGTTTGATGTCATTGAGGTAAAATTTTAGGACGTAAAGGTCTATGATAAAAATTTGAAATAAATATAATTTATAATTAATTATTTTTATGGATATTAATGAATTTTAGTTTTATATGAAATGTAACTTATCCAAATGCTTGGGTAAGGTGACAAAAGTAAAAATAACAAATTAAATAAGTTTTTGGGATATGGATGAGAGTAAATATGAATTATGAATGATTATATATGAGTATATTTATAGTGAATAAATTATATTTATGATATTTTTTTATTTTTAATTTTAAATAATAGGATAATTATCCCAAATTCTCACACAACATTGGTGCAATGCCTATGAAAGCCAAAAAAAGTCAAATAGGGGAACTTTAACATGTTTAATGTGAAAATATTTAGATGGATGAGGGTATTGACATATATTGGGTATATAATATTATAATTATTTAATTATTTTAAATATTTCAATTATAATTAAATTTCAATCTAGATGATTTTAAATTCAAAGTACAATAGTAACACTGAAAATGAATTTATAGACAACTTAATGTTAAAAAAATAATTTATAAATTCATCTAAAATTTATAAGAAGTTATAAATACTTGATTGGTATGTATTTGGGTCTATAATACAATTATTTTTTCTATTTTTAATCAAATTTTCAATTTATGATTACATTTTTGTCCCTAAAAAAGATTTAGTATTTGGGTTAATGCCAATGGGTTTTTCCTAAAAAAGGGGTCTCATTATATCTTTCTAAAATCATCTTCTAGGTTCAATTTTATCTTCTTATTCTACCAAAATTCCCCTATAAGCTTCCATTATCACATTAAAATGTATCTATTATTTCTGAAACTCCTTTCTCTAAAAAATTTGGACTTAGTCCAAAGAAGGTGGTTCAAGGTGAAATGTAATGGTTTCCAAGCCTACATCTTCTTTATTATTGAATATTATTTATTATAGAACTCTTTTATAAAATTACTTAATAATATTTAATGATTATATTTATATTTTAAAAACTTATTTTATATCTGTACATGATCAAATATGATTTATTAAACCTTACCAATCACTGTTCTCAAGATGTTACTATGTCAAAATATGAGATTTTCTAAAACTGTGTGTTTTTATTTTGACTATCATCATAATCTTTAAAAAAACACACATATTTTTTGAAATTAGTTATAAAATTATATTTTAATTATAATATATTTTTTTATTTTAACAAAAATATTTATTAGGGGTTTCTTCATTTAAACTATTTTTAAAAACATTGCTCACTATGACAGTTATATGGTACCTAAGTGAACTATGATGTTTTCCTAATTATACCCCATTTATATATAATTTTTTAAATTTATTTTACCATTTAATATAACATTAATATTCAAGAAAAGTTATATTTATAATTTTTTAAAGGTGAAATGACAGACATAAATATATAATTAAAAGTAAAATATCATGGATATGTTTGATTGTTTACATCAAGATTATTAAAGAAATTTATAAAAAATTAACTAATTAATGAACTATTTTACCAATTTTATTTTAGAATGAAGTTAATAAAATAATTGTACACTTATATATTTTACATAAAATTTTTATAAGGACTTTTAGACATTTTAAAATTTTGAAGCTGTTTTGGAGATGAATGAACACAAAACGACTAATGTGAACAATACCAAATTAGTAATTAAGTGAAACATGATTAAAAACAAATAAAAGGAATAATAAAAAGGAAATTTAAATGAAAAAGTTTCTTAATAAAGAAAATAATAATTTTAATTTTACTATTCAATAGGGTGGAAGTTATACCAAGAATGTTGATTCTTGAGATAATGTATTTTTTTTAAAACATTATTTTAAAGTTTTCCATTCAATTCATTACTCCCATATTAAAATTAATTAAATTATTTAAAAATATTTATTATTTATACATATATGACTTCTTATGTTCATTATTTATTGGTATTAACTTTATTTTTTTTAAAATAATATTATTTATGTTTTTAATGAGAATCACTTTTGAATTTATTTTAAATGTGTAAAAATATTTTTTTTAACATTTTAAAAATGACTGTGTTTTATTATCATGATAAAAATTATTGATTTTTATTCTTACTTTACAATTTTCTACAGTTTTTGAATGATTCTTGTAATTTTTTTTAAGAGTTATAAAAATAAAATTACATTTCTTCTTACATGATATTGTAAAGTGTTTATTTTTATAGTTTACTGGTATGATTTTATGAGTTTTTTGATGAAAATTAAAAAAACTGTGTTTTATTCATGTTATGGTTTTTGGGAATTGTATATGATGATGGGTGGTTCCATTATAACCCTCCAATGAATTAGGTAATATGGATGAATATAACTAGTTATAAGTTACTCCTATGAAGTTCATAAAGTTAACTAGATATAAGTTAATCATATGCATATATAATGGTGATAGATATGTATGAACATAAGTTACTACAATAAAGAATTTGGAAATAATTAGGTAGGTTATTCAAATAAAAGGGTGACTGTAAGAGTGGTATGATTATGATGTCCCTAGTAACCTTCATGATTATGATTTTTCCATTATGATTGATTATAAAATTTTAATGACAATATTTAGGTAAGGAGTTTGATTAATGGTAAGTGATTATTTAAACCAAAAGTTTACTATGGAAAAGAAAAAATTTCTCATGTGTTTTTATGTTTTCAAATTATTAATGGGTTTCCATTATTTTTATACCCCTTAATGAGAATTATGTGTAAATCCCATGTTTTAAATGCTTTTCATAGGAAATTAGGATATTTAGGAACTATAGAAAGGTTAGTAATTTAGTTATGGTATCTAATATTGAAAATAATGTAAATATGACATGAGTGGAATAATATTTTAAACATAAAAACTCATTTCTATTAAAAAATGTACAATATATGTAGTTTTCCACTTTTTTGTGTAATGATTTTCCTAATTCTCTAAAACCAAAACCCTAAAAGTTATCTGAGATGTTAGTGATAAAATATTTTCTATAAAACATTTATATATGGTATAGTTATGGACTTGTTTTTATTGTTTTTATTATAGAAAAGGTTTATATAAATTTATAAGTTAAGAAGTTAATAAGTAATGTTAATATAATTAATGGTTCTGAGAGATTTTAATTATACCAAGTTTTTAGATTTTATGTCATGTAATATATGTTAATTTTAGATTATTTTTCCATATAGGTAACATGGTGAATGATTTTAGAATGTAAAAGAGGAAAATATCATTTTAATTAACATTTTGAGATAGTTTTAGTTGGATATAAGCAGTTTGTGGCTGTGTTAACTCAATTAAAACTAAAAATAAATAGAGGTTCCAAATAAATCCAAATTATCCACAAAAGAATATTTCAATAGTATATAATTTCATTTTATAACATCATTTAACATTTGGTGGAACCTCATACCTAGTAATGGTATAAGTATGAAAAAATGACATAGAAAATATATCTGATGGTCCAGGATATTCATAGTGTCATAAGGTAACTCTCTCCACTTACCATCTTAAGGGTGAGGTGGTAACACCTTTGGTTTGAGATATTTTGATGTTTTATTCTATATTTAAGCTATAAAATATTTTTAATATGACTTATGAAGGTATTATTTTTTTAAGTGTTTTGGGGAGGTTTAGGAGGGAGAAACATTGGGGTGTGATTGGAGGAAGCCGTACAAATTCCTTAGGCCACCGTGAAAGAGGCGAAGTTATTTATTAGAGAACTCATAGTTGGTGTACAGTTTGTATATACTATGTTATAATCATGTGGCTTTGAAAATTTTTAGATGGATCCAATTTTCATAGTTATAACACAGTTTACCATTCCGTATGGACTAACCATGTGATGAGATTAATTAAATCGGAAAATTTTATTTAAGATGAGAAACTCCACTAGAAACCCAAATTCTTTATCTATTAAATTAGGATATCTATTTCAAGAACTCCTCTAGTATATTTTTGTGATCTAATTCAATATTATTTTCAGTTTCCATGGATTAAATAACATTTGATCTAGGAAATTGAAGGTAATAGCCTCATTATTCTTCTCTCACCATAATCCTTTAATTTAATCTAAAGAGGAACCTTGGATTGGTAAAACCATTCCTGGATCTATTAGTTAGATCATATTTTGATAAGTATTTATTGAGATTCATTGAAATAATATATTAGAAATCTTAGATCTTGGAGATCATGAGAGAAATATTTCTATCAAACACATTGAAGTTTGGTGGATTCTCCTATTTTTTCTCTTTCTCCTACAATGTAAATGATTATTATTTTCTAGTTAAATTGGTTCTAATTGTATTGAAACATAATTGAAAAAACATGTTGTAAATTACCTTTTCTTGGTTGGTTTTTAAAATTTGAACGATGTGTGACATCGAGAAGGTCTTTGATTAAATGATTAAATGATTTTTTTTCAAATTAATGGTTTTGAATGTGATAACTTGTAATTAACATGTTGGGTGGGTGTTCATATGAATAATTAATGGTCCATATATATAAGGAATGGTTGAAATTCTAATCCTTGTGGAACATTAGATTATTCCACTGAGTGAAAACTTGGGACTGGCGGGATGAAAACCACTCATATATTTAACATTTAAGAGGGGGAATTTGGGTATTGGTTGAATTAATTGGTGTTTTTCATGTGTGTATGGTTCCATTACATGGTTGTGTTTTTGTTTTTCATAGTTTCATTTCCTTTTAAATATTAATATATATATATATATCATTCACAATTTTCTATTCTTTTCCCAAATTTTATTTTTAAATAAATTATGAGGATCTACCTATTGGTTTAGTGGAATTTATGGGAATATTATGGGTTTTAATAATATATTTTATACTCACTCCCTTCATGTGTATGTAGATACTCTTTATCATGATAAGATAAGGAGAAGATTTCATATTTTACCAGTGTACCTTCATGATATTATGGTCATGAATGGATGAATTTGAAGCTTAGAGTGGCTATTGAGTCTTGGATTTTGGAGTGCTTCCACTTTAGTTCCATGTTTATTTTTAGATTTATTCATATTTAATGTGAGTTTTAATTATCAAGGGATTATAGACTACTACCTTGATTTTTCTTTTGTTTTTACAATGATGACTTCTTTTGTTTATACTATTGATGGTTATTCTTATTTAGTATCATTAATCATATTTTTTCTCTTTATTTCATTTTGGTTATAGGTTTATCAAAAAATTATTAATTTGATAACTTAAGATTTATTGTTAGCCTTTAGTGCCACAATAATGTCATCTAGAGTTAGTAGCATTTTGTTCCATCCTAATATAATGGTTTGGGTCAAGATGTTACAAATCGTATCAATTTGTTATAGTCTTTTGGTGGAGAAGTATCAAGGATATATGATGTGTTGGATCTTGAAATATATAACATAAAAAAGAATAGATATCCTCTTTATGGAAAAATTTACATTATCAGTGTTATTTGTGTATAAAAAGTGTTGTTATCCAATTTTCAGAATATTTTCACCACATTTTTATTGGTTTAAATGATGAGTATATGGTATCATGCATTTGTTAGAGACCTCCCAATAGGATTGTGTCATTTATATGTTATTGAAAATTATTAATTTTGAAATTATTTTAGTAGGACCATTTTTTTGTCATGTAATATACTCTAAAAATAATAATTAATGAAATATGCAATAATTAACAGGGGATTGTTAATGCGGTTCTAGAATAATGGGACTAGTTAGAAGACTTAGATTCCAAAAATAGGGGCCATAAATAACATGGTTACATTTAAACCAAAAGTGAAAAATAACTTATTTAGAGCATTGGGCAATAATGTTAGTCTATGGATAAAGGGAATCAAACTTGGGAACTAGGATATAAAAATCATACTTTTCAATTTTAGAAATATAATCCACTAATTTTTTAGGTGTATTTCACACTAGAGTAAGAATAAATATGAATTAATAGGATCAATAAATTTTTTTATTTCTTTGGAACCCTAACTGATATAAAGGTAAATCTAGCATTATGCATGCAGAAGGATCTTGCATGAAAATGGTAGGAATTTTATCTTCAAGCAAAACTCAACAAATGTATTACTTGGTAGAAATTTGAGGAATTTTTGAAAAAAAATAATCTTTATACTTATACCTTTAAAGAACCAAAGATGATATATTTATTTAGTATCAAGAATGGAAATATATCCATGACAAAATATTTAGCTAATTTTATGAACTTATTTAGTTTTTCTATAAAATTTTCAACTAAAATAGATTTTAAGAAATGTATTTTTTTGTAGGTTTGTGACCAGATATTCATTCTAAGGTGGTAATATGATTGATCGATTATCATAAATACATGGTAAAAAAATATAAATTGGGAGAAAGGGACATAATTTTTAAGGGTAGTGGAGTAAATAATTTTTTCATATATATGGGTGGAAATACTAACACGTAAACCGGACGAGGATGAAAAAATACTCCCTAGAAAGAATGGAAATAAGGAACCGAAACACCAGACCAATATATTTTACACCATATCATTGAAAAAACTAGGTTGTTTTCAATGTTAATCCTTCACACACAAGAAAATGGTGCATAAAATATTGTCTCAATACTTTCACAACTTTGTTTATAAAGTACACCTCAAGTGTCATTATATGAGACTCACAAGGTCAATGGGTACAGATGGTTCAAATCAGTCTCAGATAGATCAAGCATAACCAGGATAATCTCATCAAAATATTTATTTCCCTTAGGGTTGATTAACTAAATTAGATTATATTAACAAATTAGTAATCCAACAAACACTATAAAAATAATGAAAAAAAGGAAAACTCAGTTAATGTTGAATAAAAATTATGTAAAGTTGAGGTTATAATCAAAGCTAAGTAACTAGGGCCCTCAACAGTGCGAGGTACTATCCTCCTCAAATCCACTCTAATTCAAGTATTGTTTAATATTAGAAATGTTGGAGTTGGTTCCCTAGAACCAGCTTTTTTTGTACTTTATGATAAACATATATTCCTAGATTTGAATATTAATAAATTACTTATCACATAATGATTGTTCTTATGCGTAACATATTTTGTGATAATGTACCCAGAGTAGATGTCGCACTAAAAGGTTATAGTAATTCCCTGCTATGATGAGAACCCAATAATGCCATGAAACTAATATTGAATAAATGTTCTATGGCTAGATGATATCATTTGAAGGGACAAAAACGATACAAGCTATCAAGGGTGGAGACTCATAGTACATTGAGGAACCTTCTCATGGTGTAATACCGTGGTAATATCCAATAAGATATTATGATAATGAGTCCCGACATAAGGAAATACAAATTATAAGTTTCACTCAATATTCCTACATGAAGATGTGTGTAATGGTCCTTAGACATTAATATTATTATTAATGGATATTATGAGTTTTGTACTTTGATATATTGGTGAAAACTGTGCCAAAATATTCTCAATATGAGGTTGGATGCATTGGGTTCATCACGAGTAATATTTCATTAATGCATAATGTGAGAAAGTATGTATCCCTTCTGTTCATTAATGAAAGTAAATATCTCAGTCCCTTTGAAGGAAATGATATAGCCTAAATAAATCCATGGCCGTGGTGTATTCAGGGAAATTTATATTTATGGAAATTCAAAAAATGTGTTATCAATAATATTTGTTAATGACACTGATATGAAACCTTATTGATTAGAGATATTGTGGTAAAAGGATTATATCACACGGTAAGAATTCATATGAGGTGACATGTTGTTTAGGAATTAAATTCTTTATATATGGGTTCCTTGGTGTGTTACTGGATGCTAACCTCAGACTTTAGTCAAGCTCTCCTAATTCCACTGAGAAAGATTCCTAGAGGGTCACACACTAAGTGTATCCCAAATCTTAGTTAAATAATTTATTATTTAACAAGTTGAATAAATTTTATTACCTATTGTGGTTTAATTATTATTCCAGTATGATTAATGACATTTTATTTATTTATCGATGAATAATGCAGTTAAATTTATTTATTTAATAAATAAATATTTTTTATTCAAGGTCCGAGAAATATTTCAGAGTATGGGAAGACCAAGTTAAAGGGTCCAGTGAGAAAATAATATTAAATAATATTTGATTAGAATAATATTTAATTATAACTTGTAAGCTAAGCACATGTCATGAAAATAATGGTATTGATATTATTATTTGATATGGGGGTCTCACATGGAATAATAATATAAGTAATGAGACTTGTGCTAATTATTTATTATTACCTAGGGAATTGAATTCCTAGTTACATATTATTCTCTTGTTAGCCAAGCGGGAAACCCACAATCTAGATATACAATTTTTCCTATGAATAACATTTGGGAGAAAAATATCTCAAGACTCAAGAGATTTTTTTCCTCTAATAATGATCTCAATAATGAGAGCGATCATCCTCCACCGGACCAAATAACTCTTTGGAAATAGCTCACAAGGAGATCGAGGTAGGATGAAAAAAGCACAAGGACCTTCCATGATATCACCCAGAGAGTCCTTCAGCAATGTATAGAGATTTGTGAAGCATGTATATATTACCACTAGAGGAGATCTAATCTTGATCTCTACAAAGCAACAAAAGGTTCTCCTTAGATCTGTGGTCAAACACATCAGCTAAGAAAGAAAGCATTAAAGGTATTTCTTTCAATTAATTAAATTAGTTATAAAAAAATATGTCGATCCTCTCTATAAGTTCTAGGACTTTTTCTTCCTCTTTCATTTCTCACATATCTAATAGAAACAAATAATTTTTGGTTTAAAATTACATCAAGTATCTCATCAAGAGGCGACCATGATTTTTTCCAGGTAACATGACAGTACACACCATGTATTTGGAATTACATGCTATGTAATATTCCATACACACCATGTAATTCAGATTACACACCTTGTAGTTGTGTTCAATACACTAAAAGTAATTCAAAAATTACTCAAGTTGTGTGCATTAATGAAATATGGTGTAGTTAATTATTACACTATATTTTGATCATGACAAACTAGCACATGATCAGCCAGACTATACACCATGTGGCCCACTGGACATGGTGTGTAGTCCCTTCGGGTTAGGGTCAAGTCGTGTATCCCATACACAGCTTGGCCAATGGTGATTTTGTAACTCGGTGTCTACACAACGTGTGCCCCACTGGACACATTGTGTACTCCTATTATTTCCTAAGTACACCTCACATACCGTTTCCCCAGGAGTGTACTTTGGATGGATGGTGAGGAGGGTACACTCCGTGTAGTCGAATCTACTTGTCATGTACATTTTCTAGATTACACAGATTTAAAATGTATTATTATATTATGAAAAACTTGAGACATGTACCTTCGTGTGGGCATAAATCAAGGACACAACATTTGATAGGTGTCTAATATATATATATATATATATATATATATATATATGTTCAATTAATATCCGTGTAATGTTCAAAGATCTGCACACCATGTATGAGTTGTACTACAATTATAATTCGGTGTGCATGCTACATGTCACAAAGAATAAAGTGTATACAAATATAATACATGTTGGGTAGTTTTGGATGAGTATTCACCGGGTTGCCTCCAAGGTACAAGTTATGTACATAGTTAATTTAAATGAATTTATTAATTTGTTTGAAATTATAATGGATGGGAATCTCAAGGAAATTAAAAAAAATATTAATATTAAAGGATTGATTAATTAAAGATAATAATTAATATATTCGAGTGTGATTTGTCTTAATAAGAATGATTAAAATTTTGAATTCTAGTTTTATTAAAATTTTAATTTGTTACCTGTTTGTGGATGATCATGAGCTTGAACAGACCTTTTTATGTGATTGGTTACCTTTTAATATGTTTATTAAATTAAAATTGTTGTCTTGAGTGCCTTCTCTTCATTAATACATAAGTCATTCATGCCCATGATTTATTTTATGTAAATTCCCCTTTACCCCCTCACCTGCATCTGAGTTAAAATCATATGTAATGGGTGGAGGTCCCAAGTTAGTGGAGGGGGTTCAAGTTAAGAGCCAAGGAAAAACCAATCCAAGTAGATACAAAGGTGGACAAGTGGAAAGCCTTAAACATTAATTATAAATGGTTCAAGGTATTTCTCCCCTAGGTCAGGTTTCAATTATTAGCTGCCAGATAAACTGACCCTTAGAAAAGATCATGATCATACACTTTATTTTATTTATATTAGTTTCATTGTTATTCATTATGGATGTATTATCGTGATCACATAATTAATGAATTAAAAATAATTCAAGGTGGAACTAAAATAAAATGGATTATACGTAAATATTATCAATACATGGGTAATCTCTTAAGTATATCCCAATTAATATTAAAAATCATGTGAAAAGATAATAAGAGGAAATTTATGCATAAATTATAAAATCCATCAATAAAATATTATGTCGGTTTAACCTTCCATTACATCATTTAGAATCGAACCAATATTTCAAAGTGATTTAATAGAAAAGGTTGTGGTGATTTCACATATTGAGATATTAAAATTTTAGGTTTTAGGTTGAATTAACAAGGTTTACATCAAGGGTTGACTGCCAAAGCAGGACTTGGTGTAACTGAGAGGTAATGGTAGAGGAAATATAAAATAATGATTTTAGGATTGGGGAGTCTACTCAATGGATCAAGGATCTATGAGATAATGTATTTTGAATTTGGAATGCATAATTAAAACCATTCAAGTTTATTGACCATCCAAATTTGGGGCGATGAGAATAGAATATAGATCATTGCCACTCGAATATCTAAGCAATAGGATATTCTGAAGATAATGATGAGGGCTATTGGGATTTGATAAAATCATGAGAGACTAATGAATATTTATTTATTTATTTGTCTAAATTTTATTAGATAAAGTACTAAAACTTTGTTCCTCTTATTTTTAGAAATTACTTTAAAAATGTTATCAAACATATCATTGTGATCCATACTCAAGAAGGAAAAACTGCTCACTGGAACTAATTTATAGGATTGGAAAAGTCACTTTCGGTTCATCCTTCACCATGAAAGAAAACTATATGTACTAAAAGAACCTTTACCAGTTGCACTTGGGAATGAAGCGAGTTATAATGAGATCTCTTTGTATAAGAAACATCTTAATGATGCTACAGATGTTTAGTAACTCATGTTATCATCCATGTCCAATGAGCTCTTGAAGCAACATGATAATATGTATTCTTATAGAACAGTGCCTCACCTTTTGGATCTCTATCAAGAGAATGAGAGACAAGAGGGGTATGAGATCTCCAACGTGTTTTTCACTACTATGCTTGGAGAGTTTATACCAGCTGGACCACATGTAGTCAAGTTTATTGGCTATATTGAGCATCTGGAAATCTTAGGGATTAAATTACTAGATGAGTTATATATAGATCTCGTACTATCATCACTACCTAAGGACTTATATTGTTTTATTTAGAATTATAATATGATAAAAAATGAGGAGATCTTATCAGAACTTCTGACCCTGATTTTCCATGTGGATACAGACATGGGGTGTGACAACCCCACAGTCCTTATGGTGAATAGTTAGAGGAAGGACAAGGAAAAGGGGACTAAGATTTATAAATAGTCTAAACCCCTGAAGCACTATCAGACCAAGAATAAGTAGATCTAATGGTAGAGAAAGGAAAAGGAGGTAGTATTCTTTGAATGTGGCAAGTTAGGCCACTACAAGAGGAACTTCACCCAGAGGTAAGGGGAAGCCAAAACTGCATATGTTATCTTGTGCAACCATTCCATTTCTAAACATTTGGTATTATATATAGATTATGGTGATCACGTCTGTATTCAAATTCATTATCCAAGTATATTTTGGAAAATTTCCATATGAGAGGTGTATTTATGAGCATCAAATGGTTCGAGGATGGTTTCCCTTCCCATTGGTGACTACCACCTTTAATTTCCAATCAAGATGGTTTTAGTTTTACATGACTATTACTATGTACCAAGTGTTACCAAGAACATAATTTTTGTATCATGTTTATATACATATGGGTTTGTTTTCAAATTGAGAAATTAAATTTCTTTCTTTTATAAAGAAAACACGTGTTAAATTATGGTACATTTTAATAATGGCTTGTATGTATTAATTATAAAAACTAGAAATTGATTACGAACCAAGATTACAAGGCTCATATAACACCCAGTTGTGGAATCACCATATTGGTCATGTAAACAAGAAGCGCCTAAAAAATCTATGTCAAGATAGTTATTTAGATTCTTTGGAGCTAAAACCACTTGATTGATGTCACACTTGATTACAAGGGAAAATGACCAAACCACCATTTGGTGGGTAGGGTGAAAGGGTCACAAAGATTCTAGGATTGGTACACACTGATGTGTGTAGACCATTTTTAATAGAATCTAGAGGTGGATATTCTTAAATCATTACTTTTGTTGGTGACTTGAGTAGAGATGGATATGTCTACTTAATGAGGTAGAAGTCCGTGTCCTTTTAGAAATTCAAGAAGATCAAGAATGAATTGGAGAATCAGCTTGTAAAGAAGATAAAGAAGTTTCAATCAGACCAAGGTGGAGAATATCTTAACCAAGAGTTCATTGACCTTTTAATGGAGTTTGGGATTCTATATCAACTCACTCAACCTTATACACTATAGTGGAATGGTATTAGTGAAAGGAAGAATCATAACTTATTGGACATGGTATGGTTGATGATGAGATAATAAAATCTTCTATTATCCTTTTGGGGACTTGTATTACAAAATGCGACAAAAACAATAAAATGAGTACCATATAAGGTGGAAAACAACACCCCCTTTGAGTTATGGAGTGAAAAGAAACCCGTTTTTTCTCACACACGTCTATGGGGATGTGTGGCATTTGTTAAGGCTTTCTTAGGAAACAAACCTGCACCCTGGGGCATGAGGTGTATCATTATAGGGTATCTCAAGGAAATGAAGGGATAATACCTATAAACCCCCTCAGACAAGAAATTTATTATTGTTAGATAGGATATCTTTCTTGAGGGGGATCACATCCTACAAAAGTATAGTGGGAGAAAGATTGACTTCGATGAAGTTGATGCTCAAGATGCACATGAGTTGGTACAAGAAGAAGTTCTATAGGTCCCTATGGAAGAAGTAGTTCCTGAAACACAAGTACTATATATCAGTATAAGAGAGGTAAGGGAACCATATAGATAAGGTTTTATGGTCACTAAGGATGGTGAATTGTTATTTTTGGATAATGATGAACCTTTATCGTATAAGGAGGAAGTAGAGAGCTCAGAAGCTGCAAGATGGATAGAAGCTATGAATTCCTAGATGGATTCCTTGTATGAGAACAAAGTTTGGGTTCTGTTTGATGCACCAGTTGATGTAAATCCTATTGAACATAAATGTGTATCTAAGAGTAAAATATACGTTAAAGGTAAATTAAGTACCTATAATGAAATGATAGTGGAAAAATGTTTTAAAAACCGTTGAGGAATTGACTATGATGAAACTTTTTCACCAGTTACCATATTTAAATCCATCTAAATCATAATTTCTATAGTAGCTTAACATGACTATGAGTTTTTGCAGATGGATGTCAAAAATACGTTCCTTAACGGGAACCTTCTGGAAGATGTCTATATGACACAATCAGAAGGGTTAGTGACACCAAGTGATTCTAAAAGGGTTTTAAAGTTCTAGAGATCCATTTATGGATTGATGCAATCATCTAAGTCATGGAATATTTTATTCGATGAATCCATAAGGTAATTTTGTTTCATTAAGAATGAATCTGAGTTATGTGTTTGCAAAAGGTTTAATTGTAATTTGATCATTATCCTTGTCGTATATGTTGAAAATATTTTACTTATTGTAAACAACATACCAATATTAAAATATATCAAGGACTGGTTGAAAAGGTGCTTCTCAATTAATGACTTAGGTGAAGAGGCCTATATTCTAGCGATCAATATAATTCGTGATAGATCCAAGAGGATTCTTGGGATAAGACAGAGTACATACATTTACCAGATAATAATGAGATTTTGTATGGAACAATAAAAGAGCAGATTGGTTTGAGTGTCACATGGTATACATCTTTCTATAAAAATGTGTCCCCAGACACAACAAGAGAAATATAGAATTAGCAGGATCCCATATTATTTGGTGATAGGATCAATCATGTATTACATGCTGTGTACTAGACATGATGTTTCATAAGCACTGAGCCTGGTAGGAAGATATCAAGCAGATCCAGGAGAATAGTATTGGACTGCTATTAAGGCAATCCTTAAGTATCTAAGAAAAACTAAGGATATGTTCTTGGTGTTTGGAGGAGATGAGGATATTTTCATCATAGGGTATGCTGATTTTGGTTTTCAAACAGACTAGAATGATCTAAAGTTGCAATCTAGATATGTTTTCTATCTCAATGGAGGAGTTATGAGTTAGAAGAGTTTAAAGCAGCCAGTTCTTGCTGATTCTAAAACAGAGTACAAATATAAAGAATATTTTGATGCAGCTAAGGAAGCCTTCAAGATTCATAACTTTTTCTAGGATCTTGATGTAGTGACTAGAAGTATAGATCCAATCACAATATATTGTAATAATAATAATGAAGTGGTGGCTCTTGCAAAGGATCCGCGTTCACATCAATAGACAAAGGACGTAATCCAGAAGTATCAAATTTTTAGGGACTTTCATTAGAGGGGTGAAATTGAAGTGAGAAGAGTGTCCATGGATGAGAATGTGGAGGAACCCTTGACTAAAGTCTAATATCAGTAGAAGAATTAATATCATGTGTGAGATAGTGGGATTAAGGTTGTTATCGGTTGGATCTAGTGCAAGTGGAAGTCTATTGGAGTTGGTTCCCTAGAACCAACTGCTTTTTTACTTTATGATAAAATTATATTCATGGGTTTTAATAGTAATAAATTCCTTATCACAACAAGATTTTTCTTTTATGTTACATAGAATGTGATAATGTCTTAAGAGTAGTTGTCACACTAAAAGGTCATAATAGTTCCCCGCTATGATGAGAACCCAGAAGTTCCATAACACTATTTATGAATAAATTTTATAGGGATATATGATATCATTTTAAGGGAGAAAAATGATACAGTCTACCAAGGGTCGAGACTCACCTTCACATGGTGTACGCCCCTAGTAATATCCAGTAGGATATTATGAGAATGAGGCCTGACAGTAGGAAATCCATGTTATAGCTGTCATTGGATGTTCCTATCTATGGAAATGTGTAATTTTCATTATACTTTGATAATATTATTAATGGTTATTATGAGTCACTCACTTTGATGTATTAGAAAAAACCAAGGCAACATATGCCTGTGGTGAGTTAAGATACATTGGGTGTGCCATGAGTAATATTTCATTAATGAATAATTGGAGAAAGGATATATCCCTTTTGTTCATTAATATGAGAAAATATATCAGGCCCTTTGATGGAAATGATATGGCCTAAATAAATACATGGACATGGTGTATTCTAGGAAAGCTCTATTTTTAGAAATTCAAAGAACGAGTTATCAAGCATATAGGTTGATGACACTGGCATGGAATCTGCTCAATTGAGATATTATGATAAAGGGATCATATTACATGGTAAGCATTCATATGAGGTGACATATCATTTTAGAGTTAAATTATTTCTCTATGGGTTCTGTGGTATGTTGTTAGATGCTAACCTTGGAATTTAGGAAGACTTGCCTAATGCCACTCAAAAAGAGGCCTAGACAGTCACACACTAACTGTATCTAGAATCATAGTTAAATAATTTATTTTCTATAAATTTGAATAAACATTATTTGTGGTTGTGGTTTAATAATTATTTAGGTATTCCTAATTGAATATTATTTATTTATTGGAGAATAATACAGTTTTATTTATTTATTTATTTAATAAATAAATAGTTGTTATTCAAAGTCTGATAAATATTTGGAAGAATGGGAGAACCGAGTGAAAGGGTCTAGTGAGAAAAAAATATTAAATATTATTTGATTTAAAAAATATTTAAGTGTAACATTCAAGCTAAGAAAATGTAATTGAAATAATGGTATTTCTGTTATTATTTGTTATCGGGGATTCACATGGAATAATAAAATAATTAATGGAACTTGTAATAATTATTTATTATTACCTGGTGAATTAAATTACCAATGACGTATTATTCTCTTATTATCCAAGGGGGAAACCAACATTCTAGATAGCCAATTTTGGCTGTGCACAACATTTTGGAGAAAAATATATCAATCATAGAGAGATTTTTTTCTCTAAGAAAGATCTCAAGAACGAGAGTGACCATCCTCCACTAAATTAGAGAATGCTTTGGAAGAATCTCTCAAGGTGATTGAGGGTGGACGACGCAAGCGCAAGGAACTTCTGTGCTAGCACCCAAGGACTCCTTTAGGAAAATCTAGATATTCGTAGAGTACATATGGATTAACACTAGAAGGGATCTATTCTTCATCTCTATAAAGAAATGAATGGATCACTACAGATCTGTGGTCAGACACATCAATGAATAAAGAAAACATTGGAGGTATTTCATTAAATTAATTAAATTAATTATAAACAAAATATGTTGATTCTCTCTCTAGGTTCCAAGAATCCTTCTTTTTTATCTAAATATTTGAATTCATTCCATGGATACTGGTGTTCACATCATATTGATCCTAGAATAATCATCGATCATGGTAAAATCTAAAGTTGGGTGCTGACCCAACCGCGCTACGGTTGTGCCCGAAACCTATAGGAACATCCAGATATTTTCTTGATTCTCATGTTTCAAATCAATTGGTCTTTCATGTGGAAATGATTCCCCATGTCTCAATCATCAAAATTATTGTTGGGTAGTAGGAATACAAATTATTTAATTACCGAGCCTATCCCATTACCATCGTTGAGATACACTTATTGGGGGAGTTTATAGTTTTGGATATCAAAATCATTGATTTTATCATTTAAATAGTTTGGTTGGTAGAATTAAAATATCACATTGACTATTATTTCTAATAAGTATCTTTTACGTACCTTTATAGTGTTGTTCATTTATTCATAGTACAATTGTATATAAATGTTAATAGGAAATGAATTTTGGTGATAGTTGATGGAACTATATCTTCTTAGATGGTAGTGATACCTTTGGGTGATACTGATGAAAAAGGGACTAGGATTCTTTCTAATATAGTTGATTGATACCTTGATCTATTTCCACATGATTTTTATAAGTTTCCACCTAAATGAAAAATCGACTTTTCTATTGATTTAATTTTGAGATTGAATTATATTTTTGTTCCATCATATAGAATGGTACCAACCAAATTTTTGGAATTAAAGATCTATCAGAATAGACTAGAAAACAAGGGATTAATTAGAGAAATCACATCTACTTGGTCCATTCATTTCCACTTTAAATAAGGTAGATAGATTGCTTCAATTATGTGTTGACTATGATAAACTAAATCAATTTATAATCATGAATATGTATTCTCTTCCTAGAATCAATAAACTTTATGATCAATTTAAGGGGACCAAATGGTTCTACAAAATTGATCTATAATTTGGATATTAGAAAATTCAAGTTAGGAAAGATGATACTCTGAAGATAGCATTACAAATAAATTAAAACCACTGTGAATAAATATTTATTCCCTTTGGACTTACAAATTCACCGATTTTTTTCATGGATTTATTGAATTGTATTGTCCACAAGTACCTCAACTCATTTATCATGGTATTTCTCTATGATATTTTTATGTTCTCTCAAACTAGAAATGATAATGAAAAGCAGTTTGAGATTATATTGGTCGCATTGCGTGAACAAAATGTTTATGTTAAATTCGATAAGTGTGACTACTGGATAAAAGAGGTTTATTTACTTGGCAATGTAACTTCTGAAATAGTCATATTAGTAGATCTAGAAAATATTTAAGTAGTGATTTCATGGAAAATAGCTAAGAATATATTCAAAAAATATATTTTTCTTGGATTAGAAGGATTTTATCATCCCTTTGCCCAGTAATTTTCAATACTCAATTATCCTATGACTACATTGACTAGAAATGGTGATCCATTATGGTGGAGTGATGATTGACAAAAATCATTATTGGATCTTCTCAATCAACTCACTTTAAAAAACCTATCCTCATATTTCTAGAACTAGGAAAAGGATATGTAGTATATTATAATGCATCTAGACTGGTACTAGGATGTACTCTCATGTAGGGAGACCATGTCATAGATTATGGCTCTAAACAATTGAAAACACATGAAAATAATTATCAGACACATGACTTAGAAAGTATAGTGGGGGTCCATGCATTAGAAAATGATGTCACTACCTCTTTGGTGAAATATTTATGGCGTTTATGGATCATAAAATATTTAAACACATATTTTCAAAAGATAATTAAACCCAAGGTAGTGAAAATGGATGGAATATCTCCAGATAATCAAATTTCACTTGGTTTATACCCTAGGAAAATGAAATTTAGAAGCTAATGGATTGATTCATAAATTGTATAATGAGGTGGTAAGACAATTTTTTGACCAATGGAATATTATAAGAGTAATTGATGTCATTCATTTGGATTTAATGGAACATAATCAAGATTTATTTTTCTTTTCCATTACACTTTTATAGATTTAGTGAGGCTGATCATATAGGACCAACAAATAGACCAAGTTTGCCTTTCCATGGGTAAAAACTCAATATTAGGGAGACCATTGAGGTCTGGAAAGTGGATTAAAACTCTATATTTTTCTTTTGTAATTGAATCATAGTTCCTTAATCATTTCAATAATAGTTTTTTTTCTTATGAATATTCAAAATAGGAAGTTCACCTGGGTATTCAAAAGATGTATAGGGAAATGAAGACACATTTTTGGTGGTCACATTTGAAATTGAAAATTGTCTGATTATGTTATGATATGTCTCCATACCAATAGTTAAAGGCTAAAAACCAATTAAAAATTTTCATATTACTATCTAAACCAATACCCATGCAGAAATGGAAAAATATTTCTATGGACTTCATCACCGATCAGTCATAGACACTTCGAAAGCCCAATTGTATTTAGGTGAATATGGACCAAATCACTAACTTGGTACATTTCATCTTAATTTGAGATTAAAATATGGTAAAATACTGGAAATATATCTATACTAGGGATATGGTGAAATTTCATGGAGTATTTTATTGATTGTATATGACTGAGACCCTTTATTCTATTAATGGTTTTAGTGATACTTACTATAAGACCTTAACACTCTGTTGACTATGACCTCAATATATCATCCACAAATGGCTAGATAGTAAGAATACACAGTCTTAAAGTATGATTATATTCTCTAAGAATGTGTTATGGATTTAATTTGTTTATGGGAAGAACATTTTTTTTTGGTGGAGTTTTCATATAATAAAAGTTAAGATTCCATGATAAAAATGGCTCCAATCGAGGAATTGTATTGGTTTCCATGTTGATATTCAATTTATTGGGTAAATACTGGGGAAACATTATTAATCAGAAAAATTATTGTCCATGAAACTGATATGATGATCTATATGATTAGGAAATAGATGGAAATTTCCTAGGTCCATCAAAAATTCTATTTAGATCTTTGTTGATGACACTTAAATTTTAACATTGGGGACCACATATTTTAGTAACTGTCACTGAGAATGGGTCGAAAATAGTAAAAAATGAAGGGAAATTGATACCTTATTATGTTAGATGGTTTTAAATTTTATAATGTATTAGTTATTTTTTATATCTGTTAGCATTATCATTGAGATTCAAAACTGGCCATAATGTTGTATATGTGTATTAATTAAAAAAAGTACCAACCTGACACAGGTCATGTAATTAGTGGCAACCAAGTTACTCTTGAATGAAATTCATTGATTATCCATGCATTTATTTATAGATATAAAATAAAATAATTTATGTGGTATAATAGTATCTTTGGTAATAATATTATGGAAGGATGGTCTAATTTAGGAGGAAACTTTGGAGTATAAAATGTTCATGCTGGACTAATGGACTAAACTCTTTTAAGGCACCACTGAACACCAACTTCATAAGAATAGAAAAACTTATTATGAGGAGATTATAACACCCTTGAATTAAGGTATTTATCAATTACATTATGTATTTTATGATATATAATGTTTATGTTAGGACTCAAATTTTTTTTTGATTTTTTTGGAGATTTTTAGGATCATGCACTATTTTAGAACAATTATAGGAAACCATGTAGATTTACCATGTAACTATGTGAGAAATAGAGGTGTATTATAGTAGGTTCATTGTTGGAGAATGATTTTTCCAAACCATGAAACAATCATTTGAATTTGAAATTTTATTTTTAGAGATGATTTTCATGGTCAGCTCATGATTTATAAACTATGTGAACTAACAATTTAACAAGATTAGTTAGATCCAAATTTTTTTTAAGACCAAAAACACAATAAAAAAATTTATTCATTATCCTAAAACCTATTATATAAATTTTCATCACTCCTATAGGATATTTTGGTGATATTATTCCTTTCGATCATCAATTTAAATGGATTAGTGATTGTTGGATTTGGGAAATTGAAGGTAAGAGATTCATTATTATTATCTCCCATTGATCATACGATTTTATCTAAAGAGGTACCTTATATAATTTATTACTTTAATAGATCAGTTTTTTAATCATATTTATAAAAAAATATTATTTGTGACTAATTAAAGAATTGATTAGGATGATCATATCTTCAAGGCTGTAAGAGAATTATTTCAGTTGAGCACATCAGAGGTAGGTGTATTTTCTATTTTTCCCACATTCTCCTATAACATGAATTATTTTATTAATAAATTTATTATAGTTTTTTTTTTGATAAACCCTTTTGAAATATCTATTGTAAATAAATTTTTATTATTGTTTTTGGAAATTTATAATTGTGGTAATTGAAAATAATGTGTTTAAATAAATAATTAAATGAATTTGGTTTTCAAAATATGGTTCGGAATGTGAGAATTTGGTATGATATGGGTGGATGTGTGTTCATATATATTAGGAAATGACCATGTGGGTTAGACATGGTTTCAGTTCTAAACCTTGTGGAGTATTGTATTATACCCTCAATTGATGATTTGGTATTAAAGGGATAGAAACTACTTGTGAGTTTGAAAATTCAAGGGGGCCTTCTGGTAGTTGTTCTATTAATTGGTGTTTTTGAATTGTGTGTGGGTTCATTCCATGGGTGTGTTTTTTGTGTGTATAATATAAATAACTTTTATATATATTTATTTATATTATTCATTGGTTTTTATGTTTCACCTAGTATTTTATTTCAAAATAAATTATGAGCTAACTTTTTTAGTATTTTAGTAGCATTTTGAGGAAGTCTCGAGGTTCTCTTATTGGGTTTTATACTCATTTCTCCATATGCACTTTGGTTCATATAAGAATGTTGTTTATCAAGAAAAAAGTAAGGGTAATGTTTCATATTTTACTAGTGATTCTCTATGATGTTGTTGTCATAAATGTTTGGAGTTAGAGCTTGGGTAGCTATTAAGTATTGGAGTCTGGAGGGTTACCACATTAGTTCCTTATGTACTTTTACCTTATGTATCATTTCAATTGAGTTTTACTTATAATGAGATTGTATAATTATATTTTTTTTCAAATTATGTTGTTACTCTAATGATTGTTTTGTTATACTATTAATCTATATTCCAGTTTAGTATCATTCATCATATTGTATCCCTTTATTACAGTCTTTTTGAAGGTTTTTTTTAAGGTAAAAATATCCTACTTGATTTATTTAATCCTGTAACATTTATTTTCAACCTTTGGTGTGTTGGGGATGTTACCGAAGGTGAATTTTATTTTTGTGACACCTGAGTATCAATTATAGTAAGAAAGTTTTTGTCTTTAAAGATATAATAACATAATGCACTTAGATTTATTCAGTAATGTGATTAAAACCTATATTACCAAATTTTATATATTTAATTTTATGAAATTAAATTAATTTTTTAATTTATCCTGCTAAAATTATGTTTGGGTGAATTTTTGATATTTTTTGAAATAGTTGATTTTTTGCGTGAAGAGTGAAAAAAACTAATTTTATAAAAAAAATATAACTTTTATGAAATTATAATGATATAATAATAACATGAAATGTTTTTTATATAAAAAATATATATTTTGTAAGTAATAAAATGCATATGAAAATATAATTTTGAACATAGAACTATATTCTTAACATTTGGGAAATCTAAGTAATGTTTTTGTTGAAGTAAACATTGTTTTAGTTTCTTCTATTTTAATCATATATAAAAATTTCAATTTTAATTTTGGTGTTTTTGAAATAGAAATAATAATTATTTTATATTAAATAATAAAATTAATTTCAATAGGTTTAACATTTATTTTTTTTATAAAATATTTTTTTATTCTTAAAATAAATATTATTCTAAAAATGGGTTTTGTTGCATTTTACAAACATATATTAAAAGTAAATTTTACCACCTATGGAAATTTAATCTCTTAAAATGGATTCCATATTTATAATCAATAAAATTAATATTAGGTAATAATTCCAACAGAATTTTTGTTCATAATTAATATTATGAATAGTAAAAATTTGTTAACATGGTTAAGGTTAACAGAGTTTATCGTCGGGGGGGGGGGGGGGGTTAAACTAAGAGGTCAGTGTAAAAATTATGCATAAACTTATTGAAATATTATTTATTGAAAATATTTAGAACCCATATTATCTTATATTTTAATTTGTTTCCTTTTGGTTCTAGTTTCATATGAAAATGACTATATTATATAAATATTTTTAGTAATTCCATGTGTGTCCCTCACCTCACATATAAAATGGAACCTATTACCAACTAGTATTCACAAATATTATTCCCTCTATATCAGAAAATACCTACCCTAAAAAATTACTATATTCCTTCCCTTCATTATTTAGCTTCTAGTACCCTTATACAATCTTATAAAGGCTTATGGTGCAAGCAAAAGGAGGTCTCTCAAACAAGAGGTAAGCATCTTACATGACTCTTTCAAATATTATTTCATAATATAATTCCTATAAATCTATTATATCAATCCTGAAATAATTAATCAATTATCATAAATATAATATTATTTTATTATGTTTATAGTAAAACCACTTACACCCCCTTTCCATCAAATGAGAAATGAAAACATCGTTTGTGCGTACATACAACCTATGGTTTCCACATAGTGTTGTAATTCATTTTTTCTCTCCAATTTAATTATATTATTTTAAATATGGAAATATTAAATATAAATGAGATTTATGAATTAATTTTGATTCTTGAAATATAATATATCATTTACCTTCTTACCCTTCCACCCGTTAAAAAAATATTACATTTCTCAAGCGTACGTGTGGACTGTGACCTCCATGAAGTGATGTAATTCATTTTTCCTGTATGAATCTCATGTATGATTCTAAAATTTTATTTATTATATAAAAATTATATTTATGTTATGATTAATATTCTTGAGATAATATAACCATGAACACTTTTACCACGGTCAATACACCGTTGTTATTTTAAGGATATAAACTGACATACCTCTAAATGCCTAATGTGAATTTAACCAACTTACTAAAAATATAAGAATTCATAATAAATGAAATTAAATGGAATGTTAAAAAGATAAAAACCAAAAAAATATTATTAATCTAGTAAAAATTAATATAACATTATTTTAAATATGTTGAAGCCCTTGTGTGACAAGTTGGACTGGAGGTAAGGGTTTATTTAACAATCTCATACTTATTCAGGATTTTTAACGTTTAAGTTTACATTAGAGGAATTATATAATATTTTTCTATTAAATCAGATATATTTTATTTTACTATAGATATTTCTAGATATTATAATTCTTCCTTTAATTTTTCTCCCTCTAGGTAATCAATATTCTGAAATATTGTATTTAAGGAAAAATAAATTTTTTCTATTCATCATGGAATACATTTCTTCTATGCCTATATTTAATTTAAAATGTTCATAAGAATGTTTTTAAAATTCTAAAATTATTTACATAATTAATTTTTACCCATTTTTTACTTTATATAAAATTGTTTAAAAGGAGTATTTTTATCATTCTCTCAACTTAGGTACTTTTTATCGAAGATGTGAATAGAATATTTGTATTAACGTTTACTACATGAAATTTTTCCCATATTCGTGTCTATTATTTTCCATGAAGTTTCCTTAATAAGTATCCATGGTTATTTTGAAAGGAAATATTTTTCCTAATATTAATTTTTTAAAATCACTTTAATCTATTTCACCATCTTATGAAAAATATTATGATTTACCGTGAATATAATTTTTGAAAAACTATTTTTTCAAGAAATAATAAGAATTTTAAAAGTTGAATACTTTAAGAAAAATAAAAGAAAATCATGTCTTGGATCACACATTTTTTTTGTGTAATACTGCACAAGGCCCATCCTGTGGTACCATGAACGTCCAACCTGCACACTAGTGGAACCACACAGGACCAACCTACACACCAGTGGAACCACATAGGTCTATCCAATGTGACGGTTTCCCACATAGGCCCCATACTAGGGTAGTTAGAAGAAATTATCAGGTCACACATTCTAAATGACCAAATTTAGGCACCTATACGAGCTGACTCCTTCACCCAAGGTCCCGAGAATGCCTATAAATAGGGGCCCTGGGCTCCTCAATTACAATGAATATAAGATCACAAGAATCCGTAAATATCCAATCACCCTTATCATTTACCCAGGTCCTCTAAACCACACAAGTATCTCTATAAAACCTAAGAGAAGAGAGAATTAATGGGAATAGTGGAATTAAGGTTCCTCTAGTGTGTGAAACACAAGACACCCTCATAAAGAGCCAATCCCCCTAGTTGAAAATTACTAGCATGGAGGTCTCATCCCAAACTCAAGAACTATACATGACCCTTATAAATATACCCAAGGAAAACAATGAAACCTAGAGAAAGGCCTTAACCATATGTTTTTCCAAGAGTATTCGTCTTTAATAACTCACTTCTAGATCATATAGTTACACCATACATGAGGAAATTTAACTCGTCTATCCCTCACTTGTGCGACCCCTTCTACTTAGATGAAATCACCTGTATGATCCATCCTTTAGGCCATTTTTTATTGCCACTGATTGAAGTGTACCTCCTACTTTGGGACTTCTATTTGAGGGGGACCAAATAAAAACCTCCAATAAGGCCTTTGTATTTTTATGATCATAGAGAAATACACACCAGGGTGTCTCCCATTTGATTAATCATTCCCTTGATAGTAATTTTATAGGAATTTTCCTACCTGATGGGTAGTTTCCTTGGGGGTGTTTACAGTTGTGAATCCCCTCAGTAACAAGGACCCCAACCTTAGTGTATTTGTTAGAGACCTCTCATTTCATATGATGAGGGATAGTACCTTATCCTTCCCTTTACATCTCTGAAATATGGACCTTCCCATTTCAGACAATGATGGGGAACACTTTCCATCCCCTTTGATGAGGGATAGTACTTTATCATCCTATCAACATCTCTGAAAATGGGAACAATTGAATCCATCCAAAAATAATCCCCTGGCCTTTTTTTGTGCCATAACCACTTGGGTTCACATATCCTAACAATAGTTATGAAAGAAAGAGAGTAGACAGACACCTCAAGGACCTTTATCTCCCACATAGCTCTAAACCCATTAACCGACTGATGAAGGATATTGCGTGGTTTTTCAAATATTAACTTTCCTCATGTTTCTCGCATCTGGTATGAATCACAGGGTCATAGTGGTTAGTGATGATTATGGCATTGATATGATAAAACATGTGTCTTAGAATGTAATACTTTTCGATATCTTCCTCTCTCCTTCCTTCAAAGGGCCACTATAAGCATGGGTACTCAAAGTAATGTATACATTTAAGAGGGCCTCCATAGTTATGGGTCCTCAAATCCATGTATATATCTTAGAGGGCCTCCATATACGTGATTACTCAAAGACATGTATACATATCAGAGGGCCTACATAAGAATGGTTCCTAAAATCCATGTATCTATGTAAAAGTTCCATATCCCATATGATATAAACCTTCATTAGGGCCTCCTCTATAGGAATAATCCCAAAAAATAAAACTACATTTTCTTTCATTCCATTACAAATGGTATATGTAGGAATACTCCTTGAGGTTCAAACCCATCACCACAAACTAACCCTAATTTTCTCTATGAAACATTAATAATAGGGTCATATCTATTTTGGGAGGATACATCTCTTCTAGGTCCCCTGGTCTACTTTGACATAAGTACAACACAAATATTTTACTAAGAACCTTTCACCTAAACATAATTTCTATATGATGTTATAATATAAGGTTTGGTCCTTATCACATGACCTTAAAAGGTGTGATGTTTCCCATTAAGTGGTGTTAAACTATGTGGGTTCTGATTCCTCTCAAAAGGATATGTAGGAAGAACATCACATAGACCCAATCTAGACACAAAAATAACACATGTCTCACGGGATGATGAAAATTCCAGGGCACCTCACTATGTGGATTAAAAAAACCTCATAATAATAAATGACATAAGAATCTCTAGTCCATTTACAAACGGATACCATTTATGTGGAACTTCTAATACATTTAGATATATCTATTGATAAATAAACATTGATACATATAGATGATTCTAAAGAAACTATATGACTATAATTTATTTTTAACCTAATGGTGACCCCTGTTACAGTTGGGTTTTAATAAAGGATTCAAAAATATATCTTAAATCTATAAGAGAGTCCTAGAGTAGGAAATAATCCCCTCCAAAAGGGTGGAATAACCATGATCTCCCATTATATCGACTAATGTTAGTACCCAAGCATTGTTGGACCATTCCACAATAACCACCAATGATTAGATAGCTAGTCCTTGAAATATATCAAATAAGGGAACCATTGGTTTCTTCTATCTCTATGAATGAAAGTCATTGAAAGCCATTTGAAAATTTTATACCAAATTTGAATGAATGTGAAACATTCAAAACCCCACAATAAAACATTGGGTGAGACTAATATTTTCTTTGGAAATAAAAATGGTGAACCTGAAGTGAATCATTAACAAAAAATGACTATGTTTTCCAAATGTCAGCCCCCTTTTTCATAACAAATGAAATCTGTCCAAATTAGGATAAAAATTGATTATTTATTTGTTCATTTATTGAGATGTTTATTTGATAGGTTTTTCCTTTTCTTTTTGTAGTATATATTTAGGAACCTTCAACTAGAATTTCCTTCAATCCAAATGAAATCATACCATTTCCAGCTGATATATACCTTAACCACTTCACAAGTTGGATCCTTGGCTAAAGAGAGGACACCATAACCTACCTAGTGTATTCAAATCTAAGTCTAAAATGCACTAGTTTAGGAGTAACACCTAAATGGTACTATCCAAACCTTGTAGGCCTCTCAATAAGACATCCATATCAATAATCCCCACCAACCATCCACTCAATGATGGCTAGTGGCCTAGAAGCAAAAAAACTAGTTTCTTTGTCAAATGGTTATGGGAGCCTATTCCTCGAACACATCAATATGATCCTCCCTTATACTTGGGAGGAAGATCAGGAGTTCACTAATAGCCTCATCCAGATAGAACTTGGGTTCCACCAAAAGTCTCATGCCGACAACCACCACCTCCAATGTTGCGTGACCTAAAATCCTCAACATGATCAGGTTGTTACCCTTGGGAGACCATCCCAGGTCACCCAGACCAGAGCACTCAAGAAATACCATTAAGGGTCACAAACATACAAAAATGAGTGGGTTCATTCCTATCTTCCCAATAGATAATCCGACCAATAAAATTTGGTGCAAAATTATACATAGGAACACACACATTCCCGCACCTACCATGATCTCTAATATAGTTTGGAAGCATCTAGGAATCCCACTAGTCAAATAAGGTGGAAAACTAGGAGTAGGATAAGACACCTCCCCCAATCCAAGAAGCATTCTGACCCCATTTTACAGTCTATATTGAAACTAGCTAGTAGACATCGATAATAAATAAGGGGAATACACATATCTCTGTCCCAGAACCTGAGTACTTTCAGTATACACCGACATAAAATAGAGGACATGAGTAGAAAAAAACCTTACTCTAGCCACAGAATGAGCATATATGCCATTATTGCTTTTAAATTCATGAAACATGTCATGAAAATAGTGCAAGGGAAGACACAAATTTCTACACATATCCTATAAAATTATTAGGATATAATAATGGTAGTGGTAATTATTGAGGAGAAGTCACACAACTCCATCCCCATAATAGGGACAACTCCTCAACACAACACAACAATCACTCGAGAGCATAAACGTATCTCTTATCCCATTTAGTAGGGTCATGAGACAAATTTTCCCATGATATATAGACAATCAAATCAGGTCCATACCCGCATTCAAACTGGTGGTCATCAGTCTATCCAAATGGCCACTCCCTAGTAGGAAAAAATCCCTTACAATATTCCAAAAAACCTATTGGAAAATTCTAGTAGCGATATGAGAGATAATAAAACAAGCTTCCATATATGAAATCCACTACCCACAATAAGCATTCCTAGTCTCCTAAAGGAGACACTACAAAAAGAAATGTAACATCCCAAGTATGTAATGAGTAATATATATTTTTATCTATGTCTATTAATGATTAATATAGTGTTTTAGAGGCTTAAAATGAAAATAAATACAATCTTATGCATGGAATACACTAATATTCTTAAAAGATTATTTTACTGCCTTTTGACGGAAAACCCTTTTTAAATCAAACTTTTGACAATTTTATAATCTATATTTGTCAAAATAAACATATTCATTTTGATTGGGACATTGAAATTTACATTGGATAAATTTTTGGTATTTTTCTGACAATGTTCATTTTTTAATGAATAGTGAAAAAATACTGCATTTTACATCAAAACTGCTTTTTCATTTAATTTAATTATATGGATAGATTATATTTTTAATTGGTCTTAAAGTGTAATTTGAATATACTTTTACCATTTAATCCAATTGTGGTCATTAGGATTAATTCCACTTTGTAATTGGTCATAAACTAATGCCAAACTTTTCATAGATATTGTTTAAAAAAAACCCGCTATTTGTCATGACAGCGGGAATTGATTATTAAATTAATTAATGTGACTTATATGTTTTGAATTTTGTAAAATAGACTTCATTTTTGAATTCGGAATATCAAATATAGCTTAGGGTGAATTTTTGGTAATTTTCTGAAAAACTTCAATTTTTGATGAATAGTGAAACCACTAAGTGGTACTTATAAAAACTGATTTTTCTGTTTAAATGAAATTTTGGCATCATTGTGTTTTGAATTTCAAAAATCCGACATACATGGTTTTCATCAAGAAGTAAAATGTGGTTCAATGGGATTAAAATAATTTTTTGGTGAATAGTAACTTATTAAGTTCTTAATCGCGATTAGTGGTAATTAGTGTAGTTTAAGGTAAGAATAATGTTTTAATTAAATTAAATGACCTAGAAACATGTCCTAACCTTATTGTATGTGTCATGACGGACCAAAAAAAGCCATGGGTCAACTTGGGGACCCCATGGAGCCACTTTGGTTGGGAAATGACATAAATATCTTTTTATTTAATGATAAAGTAAAAATGAAACAAACATGAGTTATTTTACTAAAACAATTTTTACATGGGGTTATACAAGTCAGATTTTTTACTATAAATATTCATTATAAAGATAAAAAAATTTCCTACATCATAGTATTTGTTTTATAATTTTTAGACATTAAATAAATTAAATTATTTATGACATCATGATGATGCAGCGATGACCTCATTATTTAACGATTTAAATAAAATGGAAAGATAATGTAAAATATAAGACCTACACGTGGCCAAAACCAATTGGATGAGTGGATTTAGAACCCTTATCACCTTATCCTAGAATTATATCAATGTGGGACCTTTTGAATCCGAAAATCATTTTAAAATAAAGTAACATATCTGTACTTTCCAAGAGTGCCCCTCCTCTCCTCTTATAAAAGGCCCCCACCTCTACCTCATTACCCACACTCCCAAAGCCTTTGGATCGACCAAACCCTGCCCAATTTGGCTCTCCACATCCCTCTCTTACTCATTGAAGCCTCACTTTGGGTAGAAGTCTTCCCAAGGAAGCCTTTGAGCTCAAATCTAAGAGAGTTACCCGATTTTAAGGTAATGTCTTCTCTTGAGTCCTTTTGTTTGATTTTGCTTCTCTGACCCCCTAAAATCTTTTTATTCATTTCTTTTGTAACAACTCCAGTATCCTCAATATACTAGGATGTTGTTATAAGAAGGATTCGAGCTACACTTACACACACCTACATCTAATGGCTAAAGTACATACTGTTTCCGTAGATGGTGAATTTATGCCTCCCGAAACGATGATTGTTCAACATTCTTTTAACACCTTCAAAGGTGGCCATTAAGATGAAACTATATTTATATATGATATATAATATGTTTATGTTTTCCTTAAGCTTCTGTATTTTTCATTTTGGGCATACCTTTATGGTTTCCATTATGGGTAAACACGATATCTTCATTTAAGGAAGTGCGGACTACCGCCCCCTCAGAGTGATTTGATTCGTTAAATACCATATGTGGGACGTATACAGGATTGAACTATGATATTATATATGATATTATACTGGAATTATAAAATACCTTTATATCATTATGATTCCATTCTATAAAATATGAAATATAAATGAAAGTAGCGTTCATGCGTACGTACGACTTACCGTCTCCATGAACAGTGCATTTCATTTCTTACCTCTAAATGATTATGTAATATTATAAATGCATGTATATACTGGATATATATGATATATACATAATGATTATAATTCTGGATATAATGGATACATGAACAACATGTAATTATAAAGGGTTTATTTTTGACTCAAGTACCAATGATCGTTAAAACGACCGTTATTAACTTAAATAATAACATAGTGTTCATGACATGGCAATAAGAGATATAAAAGGAATAATGAACTTGAAAATGGTTCTTAAGAAAGTAGAAATTAACTCAAGTTTATTATTCAGGACATTAAAGAATGATCGAGTCAAGTCGGACCCGAGGTATGGGACTTCGTCTCAATCTCCTTTCATTGAGGCATATTTTGTTTTATACAAAACCTTCTTGTATACGGTGTATAAACCCCTTTGAATTTTACGTTTATCCAAAAGTAATTGTTTTTATACGAAGCATTTACTAAACGAAAAAAGGGAATGTTTTTGTCGTACGTATGCGGCGACAACGACTTCTCTGCCGCCGTGACCATTATTTGAGTTTCGGCTTCCTCTACAAGTCGTACCTTCTTTTTAAAAGAAAAATAAATACCATGTTTTACTTTTCTTTTATTTTGGAATTGAAAATGGTTTTCATAATGTTTTTATATCAATGTGTTGTATTGATATCTTTTGATTGAAAGGTGGAAGTGTTATGTTTCCTTTATGCATGTTTTATGTGATATGATTATGTTGAGGTTCTTGGGAATTATTATGAAGACGGGTGGTTCCGTGATAAACTAAGGGCGGGTGAGAACGATATAGCTCTCCAATGCCTTGGGTAACGTGAAGGAGTGAAATGTTAAGGTTTCTCTGAAGAGATTTAGGGAATATACTGTGATGGGTATTCCAAACGTAACCAAGAGGGTTACTCCCTACGTAAGAATGCTATGAATGCCTCAAGTTACCTTTATGTATTATGATTTCTATGATTTATTCATGATTAGATGAGGTATGTTAAAATGCTTATGTTTTATGGGTAAAGTATGATCTCATTCTTATGTATATATGTACCCATTTTTCCTTTCCATATTTTTATATCCCTTACTGAGCTTTTTATGCTCATCCCAAGTTTTTTTTTGAAATGTTTTTCACAGGTCAAGGGAAAGGTACATGATATGATGATAGTGTCAAGGAAGTGTCATGAAATAATCCATTTTTTTTAAATATGTTTCCATTGATGGTAATGATGAATACTATCTTTATGTAACCACTTTGTTTATATGTGGAATGTAATGCATGTTTTATGATCTAATTCTCTAAAACTCTAAACCCGAAAAGATCCTCAATGTGTAATCTTGTAATAACTCAAGATTAAGTAAGGTTTAAGGCTGGGGCCTTATAGTTGGTATCAAATGTCGGTTTAGATAACTTTAGGAGTTATAATTCCATTAAATGATTATCCAAAAATATTTTTTTTGAAATGATATAGCATTTGAAGATTACCATGTTGCTCCATCTAAGACATGTTTTTTCAGAATGGTTTTCCGCAGAGGAAACAGGGAAGCAGTGCTAGGAAGGCATACAGAAGAAAATAACCTTCCGAATCAGCATCCTGAGATGGTCGGAATTGGAACTGAACAGTTTTTTGTAGTAATGGCGCAGTTGACTCAAGTGATAAATGGTGGTGGTATCCATACACGAGATCAGCCAGATCAACTGCAGAGGAACATGTCAGTGGTGGAACATTTCATGAGGCAACATCCCCCATCATTCAGAGGATCATCTGACCCTGTGCTAGCTGAAGGGTAGATTAAGGCACTGGAGAAGATTTTTGATGTCATGGGGTGTTCAGACAATCAAAAGGTTAGTCTTTCTATTTACCGTTTGGAGGGTGAGGCAGATCAGTGGTGGTCTATGGTTAAAAATATCAGGGACGCCGATGAGATTGATGCTCTTGACTGGGATGAATTCAAAGGTATGTTTCTTGAGAAGTATTTTCCTAAGGCTGTTCGACATAGGATGGAAAATCAATTCTTGGAATTGAGGCAAGAGGAAGACTCAGTGGCTACCTATGAAGAAAGGTTCACTCTATTGGCAAGGTATGCTCCAAATTTTATCCGAGACCTTGATAGTAAAATCAATCGTTTTTACTCAGGATTAAAGCCAAAATATCAAAGGGCATTAGCTTCTCGTGAGTTTAAGAGTTATGAAAAGCTTTTTCGAAGTGCTGAGAAGGTGGAAATGGAGTTTTCCGATGATCAAGTGTTCTATAACAACCAACAGAAGGAGAGACCGAGGTGGCAGGAGAAAGGTAATAATTCTTCAAAAAAGTCTGATGGTAAGAAAACTAAGTTTCTAGTTTGTGATAAATGTGGCAAAAGTCATGCTGGGGAATGTCTTCTGAATTCTGGAAAGTGCTACCGATGTGGTAAGATGGGACATAAGGCTCGTGATTGCACTGAAAAGGATCAAGGTGAAGGTAAGACCAAATTTGATTTACAGTTTGTGAAATGTTATAAGTGCAATGAGATGGGTCATTATGCAAATGAGTGTCCGACAAAGAGCTTGAGTGATGGGAAGCAGTTAGAATACAAGCAGAAAGGGGTGGTGAAATCCTTTGCAACTACTTCAGCAGATGTCGGGCCATCAAATGAAGTTGTATCAGGTACTTTGTTTGTTTTTTCAGATTATTCCAGTGTGTTGTTTGATTCGGGGTCTACACATTCTTTCATCTCTGAAACCTTTTCTAGTAAAATGGGAATACCATCTCAAGAAATGACTCCTGAACTTTTGGTAAAAACACCTGGGGGGAATGTTGAGGCAAAAAGAATTTATAAGAATCTTCATATCCTTATCTGTGGAAAGAACCTACTTGCAAACCTTATTTTTCTACCTCTAGTAGAGTTTGATGTTATCCTGGGTATGGATTGGCTCTCTATTTACCATGATAAGATTGACTGTAGAGCTAAAGAAGTTTCTTTTCAGAAAGACTTTTGGTTTGTGTACAAGAATGAACCCTTACTGTTGATAACTTATCAAGAGGCTGAGAAACTTGTAAAAGATGGAAATGAATGTTACCTTGCACACATCGTTGAAAATAAAGGTACTGTTCAGATTAATGATGTGCCAGTGGTAAATGAGTATCCTGATGTTTTTCCTGATGAGTTGCCTGGAATAATACCAGATCGGGAAGTTGAATTTACTGTTGACTTAGATCCTGATGCTAAGCCAATTTCAAAACCCCCCTATCTAATGGCTCAAATTGAACTTTTAGAGTTGAAGGAGCAATTGTAAGATTTATTAGAGAAAGGTTTCATTCGACCTAGCACATCACCATGGGGTGCTCCTGTCTTGTTTGCTAAAAATAAAGATGGTTCAATGAGACTTTGCATTGATTAAAGAGCCTTGAATAATATCACTGTTAAGAATAAATATCCTTTTCCTCATATCGACGATTTGTTTGATCAGCTCCAGGGAGCTCAGTTTTTTTCAAAGATTGACCTGAGATCGGGGTACCATCAGCTGAAGGTAAAGGAAGAAGATGTTCCGAAGACCGCGTTCCGTACAAGATATGGAAACTATGAATTTGTAATAATGCCTTTTGGGCTAACCAATGCACCTGCTGTATTCATGGACTTAATGAATAGAATTTTCCATTAGTTCTTGGATAAGTTTGTGGTGGTTTTTATTGATGATATTTTGGTGTTTTCTAAAAGTAAAGAAGAGAATGAAAGACATTTAAGGGTTATCTTGAAAACCTTAAAAGAAAATAAATTGTATGGGAAGTTCAGCAAGTGTGAGTTTTGGTTGCAACAAATTTCTTTCCTTGGTCACATTGTTTCTAAAGATGGGATAACTGTTGATCCTGTAAAAACAAAATTTGTGGAAGACTGGCCAAGACCCACAAATGTAACTGAGATTCGTAGCTTCCTTGGTTTGGGAGGCTATTACTGAAGGTTTGTTAGAAATTTTTCAAGGTTATCTAGTCCGATGACTAAGCTAACTTGGAAGGGTGTTAAGTTTATCTGGACAAAAGAATGTGATGATTGTTTTCAGGAATTGAAAAGAAGATTGATAAATGCTCCAGTTTTGGCACTACCTTCCAGGAATGGTGAGTTTGTTATATAAAGTGATTCTTCATTGAAAGGACTTGGCTGCGTCCTAATGCAGAATGATCAGGTAATTGCTTATGTTTCACGACAGTTGAAAACTCATGAGGTAAATTACCCTACACATGATTTGGAATTAGCTGCTATTGTTTTTGCTTTAAAAATTTGGAGGCATCATTTGTATGGGGTAAAGTGTGAAATATATACCGATAAAAAAAGTTTAAAGTATATATTCACTTAGAATGAATTGAACATGAGACAAAGGAGATGGATAGAATTAATCAAGGATTATGATTGTACAATTCATTACCATCCGGGAAAAGCAAATAAAGTGGTTGATGATTTGAGTCGAAAATGTAATGCTTCATTAGCAATGTTGCGTTTAGAACGTGATCCTTTGGTTAATGATTTGATGAACTTTGGAATAGAAGTTTTGGGTGCAGGAAGTTCTTCTGTTTTGTTTCAGGTATCAGTGAGATCATCTCTATCAGATAGAATCAAGCAAGCACAGAAGCAAGACAGTGAGTTGCAGAAAAAGGTAGAGCTGGTTCAGAAAGGTAAGTTGCCTGAATTCAACATTAATAATGATTGCATTTTGAGATTTGGGAAGAGATTGTGTGTGCCTTGTGATTCACAGTTGAAGAGAGAGTTGTTATGTGAAGCTCGTAGTTCTCCATTTTCAGTTCATCCTGGTAGTACTAAGATGTATAGAGATCTGCGGGAGTATTACTAGTGGGATGGAATGAAAAGAGATATTGCTGATTTTACTGTGAAGTGTTTGACATGTCAACAGGTTAAAGCAGAGCGGCAGTTACTGAAAGGGATGCTTCAGCCTTTACCAGTGACAGAGTGGAAATGGGAGAATATATCTATGGACTTTGTTGTGGGATTACCGAAGACATCTCGAGGTAGTAATGCAATCTGGGTTAGTGTTGATTGCTTGACTAAATCTGCTCATTTCCTTGCTATACGAGATACATTTTCCCTAGATCAACTTTCCCGTTTGTATCTTAAAGAGATAGTCAGGTTACATGGATTTCCTCTCTCCATTGTATCTGATCGTGATCCCAGGTTCACTTCTAACTTTTGGAAAGGCCTTCAGAAGTCGTTGGGTACTGAATTAAATTTTATTACATCTTTTCATCCTTAATCAGATGGGCAGTCAGAATGAACAATTCAGACATTGGAGGATATGCTACGTTCTTGCTCTATGGATTATCAGGGAAGTTTGGACCAACATCTTTATTTGGTTGAATTTTCATATAATAACAGTTTTCATTCCAGTATACAGATGGCACCATTTCAGGCATTATATGGGAAGCGGTGTCTAACTCCAGCTTTCTGGGATGAAGTGGGTGAAAGAAAGCTGATGGGACCAGAATTGGTAGAAGAGATGGCAGAAAAGGTTCAGCTGATTCAGAAACACATGAGAACAGCTCCGAGTAGGCAGAAGAGTTATGCAGACAACAGGAGGAAGGATCTAACTTTTGAGGTAGGTGATCATGTTTTTCTCAAAGTCTCACCATGGAAAAGTGTGATGAGATTTGGTAAGAAAGGAAAGTTGAGTCCAAGGTTTATTGGACCATATGAAATTCTGGAGAGAGTTGGATCAGTTGCATACCGGGTGGCTTTACCTCCGAGTTTATCTCAAGTACACAATGTTTTTCACTTTTCTATGTTGATAAAGTATATGCCAGATCCATCTCATGTTTTGAGTCCAGAGGTAGTTCAGCCGGAAGAGAACCTATCTTATGAGGAACAACCGGTCCAGATTCTTGACCACAGGGAGAAAGTGTTACAAAATAAGGTGATTAATCAGGTAAAGGTTTTGTGGAAAAACCACATGATGGAAGAGGCAACATGGGAATCTGAAAATGCAATGAGGGATAAGTACCCTCATTTATTCGACAAGTAAATAAATTGCGGGGATGCAATTTTCAAAAGGGGGGAAGGATGTAACATCCCAAGTAAGTAATGAGTAATATATATATTTTTATATATGTCTATTAATAATTAATATAGTGTTTTAGAGGCTTAAAATGAAAATAAATACAATCTTATGCATGGAATACACAAATATTCTTAAAAGATTATTTTACTGCCTTTTGATGGCAAACCCTTTTTAAATCAAAATTTTGATAATTTTATAATCTATATTTTTCAAAATAAACATATTCATTATGATTGGTACATTTAAATTTACATTGGATAAATTTTTGGTATTTTTCTGACAATGTTCATTTTTTAATGAATAGTGAAAAAATACTGCATTTTACATCAAAACTGCTTTTTCAATTAATTTAATTATATGGTTAGATTATATTTTTAATTGGTATTAAAGTGTAATTTTAATATAATTTTACCATTTAATCCAATGGCGGTCATTAGGATTAATTCCACTATGGAATTGGTCATAAACTAATGCCAAACGTTTCATAGATATTGTTTCAAAAAAACCCGCTATTTGTCATGACAGTGGGAATTGATTATTAAATTAATTAATGTGACTTATATTTTTTGAATTTTGTAAAATAGACTTCATTTTTGAATTCAGAATATCAAATATATATTAGGGTGAATTTTTGGTAATTTTCTGAAAAACTTCAATTTTTGATGAATAGTGAAACCACTAAGTGGTACTTATAAAAACTGATTTTTCCGTTTAAATGAAAATTTGCCATCATTGTGTTTTGAATTTCAAAAATCCAACATACATGGTTGTCATTAAGAAGTAAAATGTGGTTCAATGGGATTAAAATAATTTTTTGGTGAATAGTAACTTATTAAGTTCTTAATCGCGATTAGTGGTAATTAGTGTAGTTTAAGGTAAGAATAATGTTTTAATAAAATGAAATAACCTAGACACATGTCCTACCATTATTATATGTGTCATGGACGACCAAGAAAATCCATGGGTCAACTTGGGGACCCCATGGAGCCACTTTGGTTGGGAAATGACATAAATATTTTTTTATTTAATGATAAAGTAAAAATGACACAAACATGAGTTATTTTACTAAAACAATTTTTACATGGGGTTATACAAGTCAGATTTTTTACTATAAATATTAATTAGAAATGTAAAACTATTTCCAACATCATAGTATTTTTTTTATAATTTTTAGACATTAAATAAATTAAATTATTTATGACATCATGCTGATGCAGCGATGACCTCATTATTTAACGATTTAAATAAAATGGAAAGATAATGTAAAATATAAGACCTACATATTGAAAAAACCAATTTGATGAGTGGATTTAGAACCCTTATCACCTTATCATAGAATTATATCAATGTGGGAACTTTTGAATCCGAAACTCATTTTAAAATAAAGTAACTTATCTTTACTTTCCAAGAGTGCCCCTCCTCTCCTCTTATAAAAGGCCCCCACCTCTACCTCATTACCCACACTCCCAAAGCCTTTGTCTCGGCCAACCCCTGCCCAATTTGTCTCTCCACATCCCTCAATTACTCATTGAAGCCTCACTTTGGGTATAAGTCTTCCCAAGTAAGCCTTTGAGCTCAAATCTAAGAGAGTTACCCGATTTTAAGGTAATGTCTTCTTTTGAGTCATTTTGTTTGATTTTGCTTCTCCAACCCCATAAACTCTTTTTATTCTTTTATTTTGTAACAACTCCAGTATCCTCAATATACTAGGATGTTGTTATAAGAAGGATTCGAGCTACACTTACACACACCTACATCTAATGGCTAAAGGACATACTGTTTCCGTGGATGGTGAATTTATGCCTCCCGAAACGATGATTGTTCAACATTCTTTTAACACCTTCAAAGGTTTCCATTAAGATGACACTATATTTATATATGATATATAATATGTTTATGTTTTCCTTAAGCTTCTGTATTTTTCATTTTGGGCATACCTTTATGGTTTCCATTATGGGTAAACACAATATCTTCATTTAAGGAAGTGCGGACTACCGCCCCCTCAAAGTGATTTGATTCGTTAAATACCATATGTGGGACGTATAAAGGATGGAACTATGATATTATATATGATAGTATACTGGAATTATAATATACCTTTATATCATTATGATTACATTCTGTAAAATACGAAATAGAAATGAAAGTAGCGTTCATGCGTACGTACGACTTTCCGTCTCCATGAACGGTGCATTTCATTTCTTACCTCTAAATGATTATGTAATATTATAAATGCATGTATATACTAGATATATATGATATATACATAATGATTATAATTCTGGATATAATGGATACATGAAAAACATGTAATTATAAAGGGTTTATTTTTTACTCAAGTACCAATGATCGTTAAAACGGCCGTTATTAACTTAAATAATTACATAGTGTTCATGACATGGAAATAAGAGATATAAAAGGAATAATGAACTTGAAAAAGGTTCTTAAGCAAGTAGAAATTAACTCAAGTTTATTATTCAGGACATTAAAGAATGATCGAGTCAAGTCGGACCCGAGGTATGGGACTTCGTCTCAATCTCCTTTCATTGAGGCATATTTTGTTTTATACAAAACCTTATTTTATATGGTGTATAAAACCCTTTGACTTTTAAGTTTATCCAAAAGGAATATTTTTTATACGAAGCGTTTACTAAACAACAAAAGGGAATGTTTTTGTCGTACGTATGCGGCGACAACGTCTTCTCCACCGCCGTGACCATTATTTGAGTTTCAGCTTCCTCTACAAGCCATACCTTCTTTTTAAAAGAAAAATAAATACTATGTTTTACTTTTATTTTATTTTGGTATTGAAAATGGTTTTCATAATGTTTTTATATCAATGTGTTGTATTGATATCTTTTGATTGAAAGGTGGAAATGTTATGTTTCTTTTATGCATGTTTTATGTGATACGATTATGTTGAGGTTCTTGGGCATTATTATGAAGACGGGTGGTTCCGTGATAAACTAAGGGCGGGTGAGCCCGATATATCTCTCCAATGCCTTGGGTAATGCGAAGGAGTGAAACTTTAAGTTTTCTCCGAAGAGATTTAGGGAATATACTGTGATGGGTATTCCAAACGTAACCAAGAGGGTTACTCCCTACGTAAGAATGTTATGAATGCCTCAAGTTAACTTTATGTCTTATGATTTCTATGATTTATTCATGATTTGATGAGGTATGTTAAAATGATTATGTTTTATGGGTAATGTATGATCTCATTATTATGTATATATGTACCCATGTTTCCTTTCCATATTTTTATATCCCTTACTGAGCTTTTTATGCTAATCCCAAGTTTTTTTTGAAATTTTTTTCACAGGTCAAGGGAAAGGTACATGATATGATGATAGTGTCAAGGAAGTGTCAAGAAATAATCCATGTTTTATTTTAAATATGTTTACATTTATGGGAATGAAGAATACTATCTTTATGTAACCACTTTTTTTATATGTGGAATGTAATGCAAGTTTTATGATCTAATTCTCTAAAACTATAAACCCGAAATGATCCTCAATGTGTTATCTTGTAATAAATCAAGATTAAGTAAGGTTTAAGGCTGGGGCCTTATAAGAAAGCTCACCATAGGTGATTGGAAAATGAAGATCCTAAATATGATCCCATACTACTTAATATTAAATTTCATTAAGACCTCAAACATTTATCTATGGTTGATTAGGATTATACACTTCTATTACCAAATTATGTAACTAGTATTTTCAATTGATAAGGTCCTCCCTGCAATATTTTTTCCAGTAGTTCCTAAGTCCCCCCATAAATCTATCCATGAAGGATCACTTGATGTATAGAATATGATTGATCATGAAATAACATATCCTGATGAGCACCATGACAACCATCCACATGTCCATAATATCTAACAATAAAGAGTTGTTCCCACTTTTGTAGTCCAATCTGACATTTTTCTCTAGGGTATACACTGTAAGAATTTACCTTATATTCATATAAAAATCTATGATGATGGTCCTCCCCATGATGACATCCACTGTGAATGTCCTCCCTATAATGAAATTTCATTTTTTCAAGAAGGTACTCCCCTTTTAAAATTAATTGTGAGAAACACCTCCTATTATGAGGGACTTGGGAAAATGTGGACAGTCATGCATGATGCCTATTGATTGAAAATTGAAATCCTTTCTCAGTTGAAATACAATCCAATGAAACAATCATTCTCCATGCCTCACTTGGATTGTATGCCGTCCAGTATGACATTGGAAATCCCTTCCAATTCAATGGATTATGAAAAATCTGTGGGGAAATGTCCATTTTGTTCAGACAAAGTTGAGGAACCTATTTCCAAGGATGAAGAAGAAATATTACTCATAAGTAGATAGTTGGATAAAGAAAATATAACACCTATGTTCTTTAATTTATCCACTCCTCAATACATTATTCCAGATGTTTTGTTGGAATATTTTATGGATGACATCTGTCTGTAGATATGAACCACTCTTAGAATATTTAAAAAAGTATTTACATATGATTAATATAAAAACCATGTCAATGTAATATATGGGATACACCGTTAAATCAACTTGGAATCTCTCCTAGTGGCACAATATCCAAAACTTCGAAAATAGTAAGGATACCTTCAATGTTCATGTCTTAACATATTAAAAGAGTTGAGTTACATGATCACTAATGTACCATATGATGTTTATATCAGATGATGGCATAAACATTAGAAATTTCGTTTCACCTATCTCCCTGATCATAAAATCCTACTAAAAGTGACATCATACGATGTCCTAGACTCATGTCAACGTAAAAAATAGAAACAATTCACAATAAATGTTACACTTAGAAAAAAACTAGCCTTGAATGATTCTTGAATACAAAGGTCCATAAAAGAGTGATACATTTAAGGAATCTTTCATTGAGCATCAAAAAATATAGAAAAATCATCTCTCTTAATGGAGGATAATATTTTGTAATCACTGATATCATTGGAAGCAGGTGTCTCATGTGAAAATCATACAATTCAATTATCATGTTTCAAAATAAAAGAACTCCATAAAATCAAGAAATTATCCATGGTAGGACTAACCCTAGTAATCCAGGAGGAACCCTATCCCATAGTGATAAGATATATATATTTTAAAAACCTTTAAGGACAATAAACTGAACATGAATGGTTGTGAAAATGAAATTTGAGTAGCCCCATCGTATAGGGATGGGGGATTTTTTAGCTAAAAAACTTCCTCCCCAATGGAATTCAGTCTTCTCCAGACTAGTGGAACAACACAAAATGGATCTTCCAAGCTAATCATACCATGTGATACAATGTCCTCAGTTGGAACATGCATTGAATTTTTTTTATTAGATTCAATTTGGATCACCATTCATTAAACGATTTTGAGAGGAATAGTGATGGAAAAGATAAGACCATGTGGCATGAAAAAACAAAATCAATCTGTCAAGAAGTATAAAGGAATGTATGAAATACATTATGCATCCATTAAATTCAATAGAAACACCCCTAAAAACACTACATAACACGAAGATGATAAAGATGATGAATTATCTTTTCCTAATATGGTTCATACTGAAATGATTAATGGAGGTGATCCTACCAAGAATTAGAGTCTTTCTATGAATTTGGGGATTACCTCAACCGCCCTATTACTACCTCGTTAGTGTGAATACTCTAAAGAAAAAGGAAAAGGTAAGGTCAAATTCCACCCAAATACAAAAGAGTATAAACTTCTCAAAATTTTGTAAAGATTCTCCAAACAAGATAAATAGATGATGGTGTTTAGAAGACTCAATGCAGAATTGATGTTCGGAAACATGTAACACCCTGAGTTTTTATGGACCTTTTTTCTGAATAAATTAAATTTTAATTTATGTCTTGAAATTATCTAAGTCAAAAATTCAATTCACACAACACTGAATATATTATTTTAAACAAAAATAGACTTGTTGTATGTTACAAAAAACATCCAATTGGTGTATGTGACATGCAACAATGACATGGTGTACATTAAATGCAACACCGATGTTTCTATGAAACAGTTTATTATTATTATAATTATTTAAATTAGATAATTATAACCTAGAAATTAAACATAGTCATATGAATAGTAATAAGTACTTTTCAAATATTTTTTATAATTATTTTATATAAATAAAAAATATTTGCAATTGAAGATATAATTTTTGGTAAAGTCATTATATGTTTAAAATACCATTTTCTTAAATGAATTACTTTTGATGGCCTTTAATGAAAAAAAAATTAATTTTAGTAACATTTAAAAATTTAATTTGATTAAAAACTTTATTTTTTTAATTTATAATTTTTAAATTATCTTAGGTTTAAATTTTTTAATTTTTCCACAAAACTTCATTTTTGGATAAATAGTGAAAAATACTAGATTTCAATTCAAAACTTTATTTTCAAATAATTTATTTATAAGGATAAATTATATTTTAATTTGGTTTCAAAGTTTAATTATAACATATTTATATAAAATAATATAATTTAGGAAATTGTATGAAATTTCACATTGAAATTGGATATAAAAACTTAGCAAACGTTTGAATGTTTTTACTTTAAAAACTCGTATTATCGACCTGACTACACGATTAATTTTAAATTAACTTATAACACTTATATGGTTGGAATTTGGAAAATTGGATTAAATATTTGAAATAAAAATAATTCATAATTTATAATAAGATAAAAATTAGTGTTTTACCAAAAATATTAGTGAAATTAAATAAAATTAATTACATCTGTTAAGGTAAAATTAAGTTTAACTAAGGACTAAACATTACATTTAAGACCGAAAAAGATGTATAAAATTGTAAAAAACCAATTTTATACCCATTATTCATCCATTTAACTTAAAGTGTTGATTTTTGTTGGTTTTTTATGTCTTTTTTAGGTAATATCATGGGTACACCTAACTTGTTTTAAAAAATACAAATTGTGTCTTTTCTCTTCCATATAAAAGGACACCTCTTCTACCTATTAATAACCCCTCTAAAACCAATTATATTTGGATAATATCTTCCCAATAAACTTCCAAAAATCCATCAATTACTCCTTGAATCCTTCTCTTGGGTAGAAATCAATTCAAGGAATCCTTTCTTTCACAAACCAAATGGATTTACCCGATTAAGATGTAACGTCTTCTCTCAAGCTTCTTTATTTTGTTTTATTTATACACCAACTATACTATATTTATTACATTATTTTATAAAAATATCATTATTAGAAATATAATACTATGTTTTTGTGATAATGTTTCAACCTACACTTACAGACACCTCCGTCTAATGGGTAATGAACATTCTTCTTATGTGTACGATGAACTACTGCCTCACTAAACAATGATTGTTCATTTTTTTACATTAATATATATCATGGTGGAAATTATGATGGAAAATATATTTATATATGTTATATATTATATTTATTACATATTTATTTTTATGTACTTATTTTACAACATATATATTTATTCTTTCTATTTTTTTAATACCATAATTTTGTTTAAGGAAGTGTGGACTACCGCCCACTCAAAGAGATGTGATTCGTTCACACACTATATGGAATGTATTAAGGATAGGTTTAGTGAAATTATATGATATATATGTTATAATAATTATACTATAATAATTATATATATATACACATATTTCAATTACATTATTTCTCTTAATACGAAAATAAAAAAAGAAATTGCATTCATGCGTACATACGACTTACCAACTCCATGAATGGTGTATTCCATTTAGTTAATCTATATTATATAGATTATTATAAACAAAATACTGAATAAATTATTTTTATATAATGGTATATATTTTAGAAATCATTATTTAAGTATAAGGACCAAATATATAACAAATTAAGACACATGCCGAGAACAAATCATATATTACCTGAAGTAAAACCTTGACATAGGATTGCTAACAATAGGATAATATATGGTCATGATCAAACAATATATGGTATTAGATATAGATATATATTTCTTTAAAATATGTATAATAAAATTATATTTATTATATAGGTGGTTTGAATTAGTACGACAAGAGTCAAGACACAAGCTAAGGGGATATCATCTCACTTTTTTATTTCAATGAGATACGTGCTTTATTCACCCCCAATCCCTTTCGTGTGATGTATATAATACCCATGTATGTATTTAAATATTCTTATTATTAATTTATGTTTATTTACATATTCATAATATGATCTATATTTCATGTGATTTATGATTCCAAATCTACCAAAACGGTAAAATAGTTTTGTCTCAATTTTCATTCTTTATATCTCATGTTTTATTATGAACCTAAATTCTTTTTTAGATGTATATAATTCCATTCTAAATTTTATATCCTGAATACCCTTATTTTAATTAGATTTTAAGCTTCATGTAATTTCCTTTTCTTACATGGAGATTATGATCCCAAGTTACCAAGTGATAAGGGTTTATTGAAACAAACTCATCACTTTTCGAGATTTTTTATGATAATGATTAAATTAATGAAATATCAGTACCCATATATCAATAAAAATCATGAATATTCTTCTATTATTGTGATTCAACATATCCTCATGTATTATTACCATTTCCCCACTTTTTGGTACTTAAGATAACATTTTTAAGTAAAATATTCCCGTCTCTCTTATTGGTCGGAAATCTATTATATTGAAAAACTATAATTTCAAAAGTGTTTTAAAAAATGTTTTCAAAAGATATTTGAAGACCATTTTCAAGGAAAAATGATTTCAAAAAACTTTTTATGGTTTTCAATTCTTTCTTTATATGTTTTAAATGATATTTATAAAGAAAATAGTTTTCAAAATTTCTTATATTTTAAAAAGAATTTTCAATTTAGAAGGGATATTTCCCTCAAGATATAGTTATAAAAGATTATTCCAAATTATTCCCCATCCCTGATAACATCAATTGGTGTTTCTCATGCCTTTTTGGGGATATTATTCAATGTTTCAATTCATATTATTTATCTAAATGGATTATGTTTTAATCACATGATGTTAATGAAACTTGTTTCTCTTTCACAGGTAATATGAATTTGAAACCCGCTTCATTTCATGGGTTATGTTTATGAATAAATGATTATGAAACCTGAATTTTTTCCCAGGTTATAATATGATTACATATTTATGACACCCATTTCATTTCATGGGTTATGATATTATTATTTATGATTTTGTGGAACATGTATGTATGATTGAATTTTGAGATGGGTGTTACCTATATCTCCCTATAATGAATTGGATAAAGATTTATATCTCATGAGATAGACTAAGATGGTATTGGGTGTGAACCTTGAATACTAATATGGCCATGGGAGTAAACTACGACTACCATGATGGTATGAGGAGTGAAATCATGCTATTAGGATGGCCATGACAGTGGACTATGAATACCAAGATGGTATAGGGAGTGAACCTGTACTACTAATACGGTCTTGGAAGAGATAACTTGGATACTATTAAAATAATATTATATACTTATGTTCTTTCCACAATTCCCTCTTGTATTCCTATGTTATTCTTCCATGGGATTATGATTATTATTTCCTTATGATCTATGTATTATGAACTACCAAGATTTATGCTAGGTTTCATGTATAATATATTTGATACTTAGGGTATGATATTTAATTTTCATGACCATGTATTGATACCCTTATTATCATGATTATGCTTACATACTTTCCTTTTTTACCCTTACAGAGCATCTGAGATCACCCGCTTTTTTGTTTACTTCCCCAGGTTATGAAGATATGTATTATGTTTGATGTGTTTAAAAAGATTGATAGGAAAGAAGAACCTAGTGGGAGATAATGCATCTCACTTATATATTAGTATTTACATTTATATTTTTCCAATGGAACTAGACTAATACTATCTTTGGGATTTTTTTTGTAAAAAGTTTTATGTATTCTATAAAAGTTATGTAATGTTAATGTATGAAAAGTGAGCATCCCTATAATTCGTATTAGGGAAAAGGTTCAGTTAACATTTGGAAACAAAGATGAGAAAACCTTAGTTTTAACTCTAAGTAAATGGATAAGGATAAGTATAAGGACAAGGAAAAGTATAGGAAAATGTCATAAACTTTGGTAAAGGATTGAGTGAGTGGTTTCCTAGTATACATCCATGTATGGATACTACAAGTGGATATAGATTTGGTAAGGATGTACCTAGGGGTAAAAACTCTAACAAGATGTTCCTGGCCTAACTTAGGGTAATCTGGTACCTGACAATGGGCCTTAATACACACCTATTTTGACAATCCTATGAGATATTATTTAGGAATTCACAAACTCGTCATGAGCCATCATGATGGATTTAAATAGAATTTGTCTATGAATAACCTAGGATAAACATATTGATTTATATAATGTGTCATTACTTAGAAATATTATAGGTGACTTTTCATGATTATGAGGTTCCTTATTATGATAATTGTTTCTCACTCTATACTTTTTTGGTTTTAGTCAATGGATGGAAACTGAAGGAATCACATTAATGGTGATTGTGGTGGATAATGAAAAACATTTCCTCCTGAGAAACTGAATGCAATGGGAGTTGGAATTAAAAACCTTGTTGCTATGCTCACATTGCTTTCTCAATATATGAATCACAGTATACTTATAAACAAGAAAAGGAGGGAACAAAATTCTATCGATTCTTCCATTAGGAAATTTCCACCTTATTTTAGAGGGTCCTCTAATCCAATTATTACTGAACAATAGACTCATACTACTAAAAAGATATTCTCCATTCTTCAGTGTTTGGAGCATGAGAAATTCATTCTAGCTATCTATCAGTTAGAATAAAAATCAAACCCATGGTGGACTCTAATCAAAAATAAGATGTAGAAAGATGAGATTTAATCCATGGATTGGGTTGAGTTCAATAACTTATTTTTCAATAAGTACTTTCCCTGCATTCTTCATATGAAGATGGAGAATGTGTTCCTCAAGTTTAAGAAAAGTGATGATGAGTCCATTGGTACCTATGAGGATACTTTCAAATATTTACAATTCATGCCTCATGAGTTATATTCCAACCTTGAAGTATGGTTGATAGGTTATTCAAGGGATTAAAGCCATGTCTCATAAGGGAATTGTCCACAATAGATGTTAGTAGCTATGAATATATTTTTCATTGTGAAATCAATGTTTAAATGGAGGTTTGAGTCACATATCAGTCTATGAAATTTGACAAGAAAAAGAAGATGGAGTTTAAAGGAATATCTAAAAACCATGACGAGAAGAAGAAAATATTTAATTTATTCTCTAAGTGTGGGAATAATCACGAAGGAAATTGTCTTAATGGGTATAATAAATGTTTTATTTATGGAAATGAAGGTAACTAGGAAATTTATTATTGAAGTTATTAGAATAATTTATCTAATAGTGATAATGGAGAGTAATATTCATAGAATTCTCCTCCCATGATTTAATGCTACATGTGCGAGGAGAATAGTAATTATGTTAATCAGTGCCAAAAACCAAGGTTTGGTGATGATGATTGACATTAAAAACCTCTTAAGATGAGGTAAAAGGGAAAATATCATGAAATATTTGTTTATAATAAGGGGTGTGATAATGGCGTGATGAAATATACACTTATAATCAACTCTAAATATGATAATTTCATATTTGATTCTAGATATATCCACTCTTTTATATATAAATAATTTTATAAGGGTGTTAGGATTCCATGAAAACAATTAGATGTTGAATTAGTAGTGAAAACCCCCTAGTGGTATGATGATTACATCCCAAGTCTTTGATTCCTCACTGGTTAATGTTTTTGGGAATGTGTTTCCTTAAAATCATTTCAATATTACTTTGGTTGAATTTGATATCATCTTAGGAATGGATTAGATTTCTCTGCATTAATCTCAAATAAATTTTTTAGGATGTAAAGTTACGTTTTATATTTCAAACCCTCCTATGATCATCCATCAATGTGATTATAAGCATGAACTTCCTATGGATATTACACCCGGTGTATGGTTCTTAATTTCAATTAAAAAGGGTTGTTTGTCTCAAATGGTTGGAGAGAAAATCAACATTGATGGTCTACCTATTGTTTGGAATGTTGTATATGTATTTCTAGAAGGGATTCCTAGACTTCCACCGAAATGTGATGTTTATTTCTAAATATAACTCATACATAGTTTCACACTAATTTCATTTACTCCTTAAAAAAATCCCTTGATTGAGTTATACGAATTAAAGAAGAAAATCCAAGAAAACATTGATAAGGGATTTATTCAGCCAAGTGTATCACCTTGGGGTGAACTCATTGTTTTTTGTGAAAAAGAAATATATATTAGTGTGACTATGAATTGGTTATTTTGAGTTAAGAAAGATCACAATAAAGAACAACTATCCTCTTCCCTGTATTTATGACTTGTTTGATCAACTGTGTGGGGCTCAACACTTTTTTAGATTGACCTTCATTCTGGATATCATCAATTGAGGGTCAAGAAGGAGGATATACCCAAGTTGACATTATGTAGAATATATGAACAATATTAAAATACAGTAATTCCTTTTTTTATTACTAATTCTCCTTTTATATTCAAGTATTTGATGAATTGAGTCTATAGAGATTACCTCAACTAGTTTCTAGTTATCATTATAGATGATATTATTATCTATTCAAAGAGAAATGAAGAGCATGAATTCCACATGATAATTTTACTAAATACCCTAAGTAAGGATAAACTTTATAAAAAAATTTCCAAGTGTGAATTCCTTCTAAAAAAGGTTTCTTTGTTTGGTAACATAATCTCAAGAGACGGTATAACACTAGATCCATCAATTATGAAAGTTATTTAATGTTGGCCTAGACCAATCATAGTGATTGAGAGACATATATTTCATGGATTAGATGGATATTATTGAAGGTTTTTGAAGATTTTCTCATGAATATCTAAATCCTCGAACCAAGTTAACCAGGAAGGGTGTTACGTTCCTCTCGTTTGATGAATGTGATGAAAATTTCAAGGAATTAAAGAGAAGGTTAGTTAGTGCACGTATATTTAAATTACCATGTAGTGGAGAAGGATTTATAATATTTATATATACTTCAAAGAAGGTATTGGGATGTGTTATTATGTATCATAACATGGATTTCACTTATGCCTCATGAAATTTTAGGATTCATGAGAAAAATTACCCAAATCAAGATTTTTAGTTAGCAGCGGTAATTTTCCCATTAAAGATTTAGAGGAAATATCTTTATTTTTAAAAGTGTAATATATATAACAATCATAAAATTCTAAAATATATATTTACATGGAAGGATTTGAACATGTGTTTGATAATATGGTTAGATTTGATAAAGGATTATGACTTCTCAATAAATTACCACACCGGGAAAGCAAAAAGGTGGTTGATGCTTTGAGGCGAAAGGATCATGCTATATTTTCCATGATGTGGAACAAAAAAGATCCAATATTTATGGATTTTCAAAGGATGGATCTAGAAATCCATAAGTAAGGGGAAATTGTTTTTATTAATTAAATGAATGTTTAACCCTCTATCCAATTGAATATTAAGGAAGGAATGCGTATAGATATAAAAGAATGATAGAAATTTTCTTGAGTTTAACCTTCATTATGATAGAATGATAATGTTTATAAAGCATTTATGTGCTCCTTACAAACCAAATTTGATGAAGGATTTTTTTAGAAAGCTCATAGTTCTTCATTCTCTATTAGTCTAGGGAAGTACTAAGATGTATAGTGACTTGAAAGAATACGTCTAGTCAGAAGGAATGAAGAGATATATCACAGAGTTTATATCTCGATTCTTGGTATTCCAACAATATAAGGATGCAAGAAAAAAGTCAAAGAGGTTGTTGCATGCATTAACCATGCCAGAATGGAAATGGGGGAACATCACTATGGATTTTTTCATGGGAATACCCAAAAAAATATGAAGGGTTTAATTCATTATGGGTGGTAGTCAATCATCATACTAATTCATCACACTTAATCTCTATTAGAGAAGGTATATATCTGGATCATCTTTCCCAGATATACATTAAGAAAGTGGTAAGTTTGGATGGATTAGAACATTCTATTATATCAGACTAGTATATGAGGTTTACTTCAATGTTTTGGAGAATAATTTGGTAAGAACCTGATATAGAATTGAGTTTTAGCATTGCTTATCATCATCAAATAGTTGGCCAGTCCGAAATAACAATTCAAACCATAAGGGATATATTGATATTTTTCTTTGGATTTGAATAGTGGTTGGGATCAATACATTCCTCTAGTTGTGTTTTCATACAAAATTAGCTTTCACTCAATCATTTATATGGAACATTATTAATCCCCATGTGGGAATAAATTTAGATATACAATGTTCTATGATGAGTTTGGATAAATAATGGTATTGGGACCTAAGATCATTGAATAAATGGTCGAGAAGTTGAGAACCATCCCGCAGTATATCAAGACAATTCAAAGTAGGTAGAAAAGTTATGCTGATTACCGTAAGTGTGATATAGAATTTGAAGTTGGTGAAAAGGTGTTTCTATGAATCTCACCCTGGAAGAAATTTTTGATATTCAAGCAAAAATGGAATCTATTCCCTAGGTGTATCGGTCCCATTGAGATTCTTTATCATATTAGGAGGGTATCATATTATTTGGAACTTCCTCCAAATATATCTCAAGTACATGATGTGTTCAATGCATCCTTCATGAATAAGTACATACCTGACCCTTCACATGCAATAAACTCATAATCCATACCTTTAGATCATGATATTTCTTATGAAGAACAATCATTTGAAATTATAGACATATCATAGAATGTTCTACGAAATAAGACTGCTCACCTGGTCAAAATTTTGTAGAGAAATCAACAGTTAAATGAAGATACAAGGAAAATTGAAGATAGTATTAATAATAAGTATCCTAATTTTTTTTACCAAAGTGACTTATTTTTAGGGTGAAATTAATTTTAAGTGTGGTATGACGTAACACCCTGAGTTTTTATAGACATTTTTTATGGATAAATTAAATTTTTATTTATGTATTGCAATACACTAGTCACATATTACTTTAAAATAGAACTAACTTATAATATGATAAATGGAAAATTGACTAGGTGTATGTTACCCAAAAAATCGACTTGGAATATGTTATATAAAACACTGACTTCATGTACATTACACATAACACTGATGTTTCTACAAAAGATCATTTTGTTGTTATAATTATTTCAATGAGATAATTATAACCTCGATGTTAAACATGGTTATATGAATAGTAATAAATATTTTTCAAATATTTTTTTATAATTATTTTGTATAAATAAATTATATTTATAATAAAATATATAATTTTAGGTAATGTCCTTATATGTTTAAAAATACCACTTTCTTAAATGAACTACTTTTAACATCCTTTTGTGATAAATAATAAAATAAATATTAGAAACATTTAGATATTTCATTTAATAAAACAAACATAATTTTTGAATTTAGAATGTTGAAATTATCTTAGGGTGAAGTTTTTGGAATTTTCATAGAAACTTCATTTTTTGATGAACAGTGAAAAATATTGGATTTTAATTCAAAACTATCTTTTCATCTAATTTATTTATAATATTAAATTATATTTTAATTTGGTTTAAATGTTTTATTAGATAATATTTATATCAAATAAAACAATTTCGGTAATTGGAACCTATTTCAAATTGAAATTGTATATAAAAACATTGAAAACTTTTGAATGTTTTTAGTTTAAAACCCGCATTGTCGACCCTACTATGAGATTAATTATAAATTATCTTTTGCCAATTTTGTGCTAGGAATTTAAAAAAATGGATTCCTTATTTTAAATAATAATAACTTATAATTAATAATAAGTTAAAATTATTTTTTAACCAAAAATATTAGTGAATGTAATTAATATTAATTTCATCGCTTAAGGTAAATTTTAGTTTAATTAAGGACTAAACCTTACATTTAAGACCCAAAATGACTTAGAAACTTGTCCAAAACCACCTGTATGGCCATTATTCTTCTATTAACATTAAATTATAGAGTTTAGTTGATTTTTTAGGACTTTTTAGGTAAAAATGTGGGCACACCTAACTTCTATTCAAAAATTCCATGTGTGTCCTCTCACTTCACTATAAAAGGCCACCAACTCTCCCTCTTTTTCACACATATCAGACCACTTAGGTTTTAAAAATATCTTCCCAATACAATTCACAACATCCCTAAATTCCTACTTAAAGCCTCCCCTTAGGAATAATGGAATCCAATGAATCCTTTTTTCACAAACCAAAAGGAGTTACCCGATTAAGAGGTAACATATTCTCTCAAGCTCCATTATTTTATTTTATTTCTCCACCCCTCCACTCTATTTATTCTATTATTGTATAGAAAACAGTATCATATGAATAATAGGTAGTTTTTATGATACGTTTTCTACCTACATTTACACACACCTTCATCTAATGGGTAATGGACATACTATTTATGTGTACGACTAACTACCACCACACTAAACAATGATTGTTAATTTTTTCTTTACCATATATCATAGTGGTAATTATGATGAATTTTTTTATATATGTTATATGTTATATTTAGTATTTTTTAAATCTTTTTTAATTATTTTACAACATATATCTTTATACTTTCCATTTTGTGTTACAATTATAATTTTGTTTGAGGAAGTGTAGACTACCACACCCTCAACGTGATGGGATTCGTTCACACACTATATAGAAAGAATTAAAGATGAGTTTAGTAAAATTATCTGATATATATGGTAATTTAAATCTAATTTAATAATTATATTTATACATATATATACAAATTTTTCATTTACCTTATTTCTTTCAATTCAACAATAAAAACGGAAACTTCGTTAATGCATATGTTTGGCTTACCTTCTCCATAAATGGTGTGTTATATTTAATAATTATATATTTTATAGATTATGATAATAAAAATATAATAAATAAATTATATTTATATCACGGTTTACATTTTGTAAATCATGATAAAATTATAAGGACCAAATATATAACAAATTAACACACATGCGAAGAAAAAAGCGGATATTACCCAAAGTGAAACCATAACAGAGGATTGTTAACATAGGGTAATATAAGGTTAGGATAAAAACATATATGGTTTTAAATATAAAAATAATTTTATATAAAAAATTTATAAAAAATTTATATTTATTATATATGTGTTTTTAATGAGTACAATGAGATTCAAGGCACAAGGTAAGGGAATTTCATCTCACTTTTTATTTCTATGAGATACATGATTTATTCACCACCCATTCCTTTTGTGTGGTGTGTATACTAACTAATAATGTATTAAATTATTCTTATAATTAAATTTATTGGTATTTAAATATCCATTCTATGATCTTTATTTTATGTTATTTACATTTCAAAAGTTACCAAATTGGTAAAATAGTTTTGTCTCAATTTTCTTTCTTTGAGACTCATGTTTTGTTATGGAACAAAATTTTTGTTGAGGTGTATATAATTATATATTACATTTTATATCATGAATATCCTTTTTCTTATGATATTTTAAGGTTTATGTAATTTTATTTTCTTACATGGAGAGTATGATCTAAAGTTACCAAGTGATAAGAGTTTATTGAAACAATCCCATCGCTTTTCGAGATTGTTTAGGATTATGTTTTAATTAATAAAATATCATAATCCATATCTCAAGAACACTCATGAGTTTTATTCTCCTATGGTTATTCAAGATATCCTCATGTATTAGTATCATTTCCCACTCTTTTGTGTGTAATATAATGTTTTTATATAAAATCTGTATGTCTCTCTCTTCGGTCAGAAATCTATTATATTTAAAAACAATGTTTGAAAAGTGTTTTCTAAAATGTTTTAAAAACATATTTGAAGACCATTTTCAAGGAAAAAGGATTCTAAAAACGTTTTATGGGTTTCAAATCTTCCTTTATGAATTTTCAAATCTATTTTAATAGATTTTTTTAAAAGGTTTTGTGTTTTAAAAAGTGTTTTTCAATGTAGGAAAGGCATGTTCCTAAGGAAATGCTTTTAAATGATATTTCCAAATTATTTTCCGTCTAAGATAACATCCATTGGTGTTACTCATGACATTTTGGTGAAATTATTTAATGTTTACTATCATAGTATTTCTCTGAATTGATTATGTTTTGACGACATAATATTGAAGAAACCCGTTTTTATTTCAAGGGTTATATGGTTTTGAAACCTGATTCTTTTAACGAGTTATGTTTATGATGAAATGGTTATGAAACCTATATTTTTTCACATGTTATGATATGATTACATTTTTATAACACCCATTTAATTTCATGGGTTACAATATGATTTTATATGATTTTGTGGCACATGTATGTATTCTTTAATTATGATATGGGCGGGAACGATATATCTCTCCAAAGCATTGTGTAATGATTTATATCTACTGATATTGAATAAGACGATCTTGGGAGTGAACCTTGACGACTGAGATGTCCAGGAGAGTAAACCATGACTACCAAGATATTATGAGGAGTGAAATCATTCTACAAATATGGTCATGGGAGTGAACCATTACTAATAAGATGAAATAGGGAGTGAACCCATACTACTAAGATGGCCATGGAAGAGATTACTTTCCTACTATGGAAATCATATTATATGCTTCTGTGTTTTCCATAATTTTATGTTTTATTCCATTGTTATGATGTCATGGATTAGAGTCATTATTTCTTTATGATTCATGTCTTATGAACTACCAATCTATATTCCATGTTTCATGTATATGATCTTTGAAATGAAAGGTATGATCTTCTATTTTCATGATCATGCACTCGTACCCTTATGATCATGACTATGATTACATATCTCCCTTATTTACCATTACTGAGAATCTAATATCACCACATTTTTTGTTTCCTTCCCTAGTTTATGGAGATATATATTATGTTTTATGTTTCTAAGAAGGGTTCTAGGGAATAAGAACAAAGTTGGAGATAATGTAGCTTACTTTTGTATCAATATTTTTATTTCCATGTTTCCAAAGGCAATAAACTAATATGGTCTTTTGGAATCTGTTTGTAAAATTTTATATGTATTCCAAAAAAGTTATGTAATGTTAATGTATGAAAATTCAGGGTCTCTATAAAACAACCCTATCAAATATGATCTATAATAAGATCCTCACTCAATACTCCCAGCTGATGCACCTCAACAAAGAGGGTTTTCCCCAATAGATGAAATAGAGCCAAAATAATCACCCCAATATAGGTTACAAACAACAAATATATTTGGAACCATTATCAGTGAGGTATAAAGAGCTCCATATATTGGGTACACAAGCAGGGATGGTTTAGACACATCCTCATGAACAAGCTCCTACATATTACCTAACATGGGTAAAAAAACGAGTCCACATAGATGGCCCTACATGTTCAGTCGCCTTCTTAAGCTCCTATTTAGATATAAATCCCTCAAGGTATCATCAACTCTATTGAGTCATTGGTATCTTGATTGTATTATATGGAGGAATGATGTGCACTAGTAAGCTAGAATGGAATCCTGACCCTAAATATGTGGATCCAACCCCTCCATCACCAAACATTGTGAACCCAAAATGTTTAATTTTTACCAGTTTTGTTGGAAATATAGAATCATTCAATGTATTTTGTGTCCAAATTTGATCCCATGATGAGGAAACCCACACAATAAGAAGAATTGAAATACAATTTATTACTGAAAACACTAGAAGGTACCACATTTATATGGTACACTAGTTTTCTAGATCGGTCAATCACATGATGTGAAGATCTCTGTCAGCAGTTTCTATTTCAATTCAACTAAACACTACAAAAGAAGGCAATCCTCAAACCCAAAAATTGAAAATATAGGGGGAATGAGAGATTATTGGATTTATATTCTCTATGTAATGGGTTGAACTACTCACTAAACCTATATATCCCTAAGGAATAATTGTTTTCTATCTGTATTGAGAATCTCTATGATGTGTTAAGCACACTACTCATCCTTGTGAATTATATAGGTGGGTTTTAGAATCACACAACAATTTCTCAAATGTTGGATGAATCTATCTTGTGAACCAAGTCCATTTACAAATTAATTACATTATATTAAGGGAAGATAGCAAACAAAGTATAGGTTGTCACAATCATGATTAAAATATCCCCTATACTAGAACCATCTTGAAAGCCCATTCCATATCATGATACACCACCTTTTAGAAGAAGAAAAAATACTTGAGTCATCAGGATGGGTGAAATTAGTAGAGGTAAAACGAACCTGAGGAACTAAAGAACAAAATTTATTCATTCTATGATGATAAACTCCCTCGTTACTTCATCAGGGATTTTGAGAAAAACTTGATCAACTTTCGAAAGCCCAAGAGGCCCGATCAAACTGGTCTCGAGGATCTACCAAATTATGTCTCCATCCACTGAATATTGGTTTGAATCATCCAAGAATTATTTTTTAAATATATCCTATAAATATAAAGGATTCTAGAAAATTAAAGTTAGGAAACCACTAGTGTATTCAACCACGAACCTAGAGGAAGAGGGTGAATGGGAGGAAGTTACTACAAAAGAAACAATTTTTTATTGATTATAAGAATAAAAAGAAAATAAAATGGACTCGTGATATACTTTGAGAATAGTTAAAATAGCCAACTATGTGCCCAGTTACTTCTACTATAGAACATCCAACTCAATTGACACCACAATCCTCTAAAGGTCAGCCTTCTAAAAATTGACTGAGCTGGAAGGTTAGGAAAAAAACACGTGAAAATAAACCTGTACCAATTCCAAAGTTATCATTGACTCTCTTAAACTTCATGACTTAATTCCCAAATGCACATTAATTACTTGTCCAGATGGTACCACATTTGAATCATCAGATAGAATCCTCATCTAATGAGGAATTAATCATTGGTTCCATTAAAGTAATTCACATTATGGATCCATTATATGATGATTAATATATCCATGATCCCGATTTCTATTCCTCCAATTATGGAATGAGAGGAAGGGGCCACAAAGGGTAAGGATATAGAGTAATATGTATTCAAGGTAAAAATCGGTATTATGACCACATACCCACTCAAACTATTCATGACACCAAAACTCATCAGAGATCCCTCTAATAGGACCAAAAGAAGTAGGAAATTTCCAACACATCTTTCTGGGGTTTCATAGACCTAGCCATCATAGAATATATATTATAAAGGGATCCATTATCTGTTCAAAATTAGTGATTAGGTAGACCTGTTCGACATAACCCACCAAGGACATGAGTGCCTTGAACTCCTCTTATGAGGGATGATCAACATACATCAAGTAATTCAACTCCTAAAGCACCTATGAAGGAACATACTCATTCTAGGAAGCATAGAACATTATAATATAAGTACAATAATCTAAACAAATACTCCTTGGTTTTAACCAATATGTTAATCATGGATTCTCTATGTCTATCAAAATACCTCTATGAACCACTCATATAGTATTTTCTAATCCCTGATGATTTTAATGTATAGGTTGATGTTGATGAAATATATCATGTAGAGAGAGATCCTGAATGGTTCCACATGATCATCTATTTTATAGAAAAAGACAAGGATTCTATTATACAAGGACACATCAAACACTTTCATGTGTCTAGTAGGATAAATAGAGTTGATATCTAATGTGATTTCATTGAAAATAGATTAGGAGTCGACATCATTACAATCCAAACAATTCATCATCTGGGTTAGAGATAATCCTATTTATCCCTTTTTCTCTAACACTATAGGGTTATGACATGATTAAGAAGAAGCATATCAGAAGACTCAAGATTAGAGTTCAGTTTGGGGACCTCATATCTAACTCATATTTATGGTTTCTCGGTAATATACGTCTTTCAATGTTATAATAGGAAGGCATTAGTTACATATGCCCGTGGAAGTCCATTATTCATACAACCAATGCCGAACAGATTTCATTAATGGTCAAATTGGGATGTTTCATAGTGATAAGGCCTTATTAAAATTCTATTAATCATAATATATTGATGCATGATTCTAGTAGAGGGAATGGAAACAACCCAGGACTAATGGGGTCCCTCGGTACAATGCGCTAAATGGTGTGGAAATTAACCCAATAAACCCATTACAATATATCAGTGAAGAATATGTGCTTCCCATCAATAAAATTGGATCCATGGGCCCAAATTCAAGAACATATTCAACAATATTCAATATATCATTCATTATTACTAATCCTGACAATGCTAAAAAAGGTTATTGATTCTCAGAAAAAATGGTAAAATCTTAGGTGAAAATACCATCAGTCCATCCGTTGAGATTCAAAGGATTCATGCCTCATCATCTACATCAGAAGTATTTTTTCATGTCACCAGAATATAGTGTAGACACTCCTCCATCCCTCACCTCCTCTACAAAACTTCAAAGAAAACCACCATTATCAATTGGATCAACAGAAGCTACTTCACCTACAAGATGTTAAAATATTGACTCCTATCCTAAATCTGAAAAATTTCCAACACTACCAACATAACCTAAGAGTTAATTTAAAAATGGAGAAGAATATGAAGAGGAGAAGGAAGAAGAAGAGGAGGAGGACCTCAGGGACTCCCCTTTAACACTTTAGGAAGGTTTATTTACCACCATCGACAAACTCAAACAAATTAATCTTGGTATGGAAGGTGACACATGTCTCACATTGATCAGTTCAACCGTATATTATAGAGAAAAAGAGGTATATATATCCTTTCTAAAGAATCATAAGGGAGTATTTTCCTAGAATTGCATAGAACTTCTAGGCATCAATCCCACACACTTGGTCTTTCTATAAAACCACTGGGGATAAAAATTGACCATATTAAGGATACACCCAACTCACTCCACCAAAATAGATTCTAAAGTTGAAAATATTATCATAGAAATTTCATTATAGAATTATAGAAACATAAATTTCTAGAAAAAATTCAATCTAAAAAATAAGAACTAAAAAATTAAGGACTATATTGACTTCAGAGATCTCAATTGGTATTGTTTGAAAGATAATTTACCAATCCCAATCAAATAACTGATGATTAATTCCATGAGAAGATATCAAGACCTCTATTTCATGGATGGTTATTTAATGTATAAAAACACTAATGTTCTTGTAAGATGAATAATCCACCACCTTTATAGACCCTATGAAGTATTTTACTTTCAAGTGATTCCCTTTGGATTGAAAAATGTCGGCACCACATAACAACATGCCATGCATCAAATCTTAAAACCCTTTTTGGGATTGTATTTAAAATTCTATATAGATGATCTGGTGGTGAAGACTTGGTAGTGTTCTGACCACCTGGATGATCTAGAGACATTCTTCAACAAACTGTAACAAAATTACCTAATTATGAACACTTTTAAATTTTATTTTGAAGTTACCTCATGAATGCTTCTTGGCATAATGGTATGACATCACAACAACGAAGTCAATTCCAAGAAGACAAAGGCTATCCTTAATATGTCACCTTCTAGAAACAAAAAATAGTTAATCAAATTATAGGGAAATAATTCCATCTTTCGTCACTTTATAGAAGATGTCACAAGTAAGTGTTTTCCTTTCATCGGTTTGATGAAAAAAGTGGTCACATGTCAGTAGGCTAAAACCTGTCAAGAAGAATTTTAAAGTCTCAATAAATATCTTTTTACATGCCACCTATTGAAGGAAAACCACTCATTTTTTATGTTACAACCCTGGATCGATAAAGAGGTGCTTTCATTACACAAAATAACGATTCTAGGAATGGAATATCCATTATTATCTCATTTAAACCATGATAGATATTGATACACATTATTTAAATACTGATAATAGTTACCTGGAATTAATCTTCACGGTTTAGAGGATGGGGAATTACTAGAAACACCACATGGTCCATTTTTTCTCTCACAACAACCCAATTAAATACATACTCATTTGTCCTATGTTTAATGTTTGTTTATCATAATGGGTGAGAATCTTACAGAAATTCTAAATTGAATTCATGCCTCATAAAGTGGTAAAATACTAGGATTTGGAAAACATCCTTACATATCACTAATATGTAGGAAAAAAATCATTATATAATGAGTTTCCTAATTAGTTGATCTTATATATTCAAGATTCCATGGGTGTGGAAAATGTATTTTGATGGTGCATGCAGAAGACCAACATGGAAGAGAATGGAAGACCTGAAGCTCAACAATGTCGGGTTAGGAGTTGTTCCCATCTATATAGAAAAGATAGTCTTACCTTACACCTTCCTATTATCAAAAGGATATACAAAAAATGATGTATAATTTCATTCCCTCATCTTTGGACTGAAATTGGCACTTCAAATTCTAATAGACCACATGAAGGTAAAAGGTGATTTAGTGTTAGTAATCAAGAAGATAAATAGAGATTATTCTATCATAAATGAGGATCTAATCCCCCTTCATGACTATTTATAGGGACTAATGAATGAATTCCCCTTGGATACAATATTGAATCATTTTCTTTGATAGAAAAATGCCTGTGACTTTGGAATATCCAAACTGGGATGAAGTAGTCTTCAATATTTTTCACCATGTAATGGTATCACAACTTGTTTGTATTGAAATAAAAGAATCAAATTAGGTTAATTCCATCCTTCAAGAAGATGGTTTTATAACCAGTTGAATGATACCCACTATTAAATACCTTCAAAATGGAGTGCTATCATCGGAAAAAGCTAGGAAATAGAAAACCAGATGTCGATCTACAAACATTACTCTTTATCATGGCTCAGATCACTAGAAATTCCTCTATCAATAGGCCATTAATGGGGTCCTTATCAAGTATATTGATGGGGAAGAGACTATTGCTTTCATAAAATATGTATATACAAGAGAATGGGGTTCCCACAAGTTAGGACTCCATATTTCCAATCAGATTCAATGTCTAGGATACTTCTATACTTCAATGAAAAAATTTGTATGAAATTCACTAAAAATTTCCATTCATACCAAATTCATGAAAAATTCATCCATCATCTCTAGGGTTTCATCACATATAAAAATAATCTTGTCTATTTTCTATATTGGTAATGTATGTTGTAGGGTCGTATCCTCAGACTACAACCAAGAAATTAAAATACATCGTTACTATTATAAACTTCTTACCCAAATGGGATAAAGGAATACCCTTTAAATAATTAGAGACCAAAAGAATCGTTATATTTGTGAGATCTATCACTATTACCATATTTTGTGTCCCTCATATGATATAGATGGAAAATGGCACTAATTTATGTTCTGTTGAGTAAGAGAAGCTATATCAGGTGTACAATATCAAATCCATCCATTCATCTGGCTATCGTACACCAGCTAATGGACAAATACCTGCCTTCAATAAGACCTTACCGAATATACTGTATAATATGGTGGAAAAAAATAAAAAATGTTTTCTTGAAAAGATATTTCATTACTTTTGGGACTACTAGACTACTAGACTATAACCTACACCTCTACATAGACAACCCTATATTTGGTGGTATAAGGGATAGAATCAGTCCTTCCCATTGGGGACCAATTCGCCTTACTTTATGTTTCCATCTATCATAAACTATCCACATGAGAGATAACCCAAAAATGGGAAGATGAGTTAGAGTGACTCGATGACAAGTGAATAATTACATTTTTTCAATTGGAGGTCCACAAAAAATGGATAACATGATCCTTTAATAAGAATTTTTTTCAGTTTTCATTCCTCCAAGGAGAATGGGTACTGGTCTAAATGACCCTGATGATACCAAGGAAGAATCCCCCAAATCTTGATACAAATTAGGTGAGACCTCATTCCATACTTAATGTCCACTCTAATAGAGATTATTCCCTAACATGAGTGTTTAGAGCTTATTACAACCCCTACCAATTAAATTTTTCTCAATAAATACAATGTGTGATAGAGACACCTTCATCTTTATTATACGATGTTAAACTACACAACATCATGGTCTTGCATACATGAACTTAAAAGGAACATATTTTTCCATCATCGGACGATAATTAACATGACGACCTATGGCCCTGTATTCATGACATTAAAAGGCACAAAATATGATACTAGTTGTATTACCTAAAAATAAAAGATACCATAGTCCAACTTGTAAGACTGTAAACCATATAGGCAATAATTATAGTAACAAGAGATTAAACTTTACGAAAACATACTCACTTCATGACTTTAAATTTAATGAATCATTTCCTTTTTAATGACATAAAACTACAAAACATTTTGATCAGTGCTTGAGAGGATCAAAATCCTTAGTACTAATCTCCCACCACAAATTCATTCTAGAACAATATGTGGCATGTTTCTCATATCTATGAGATACATAGTGACATTCAGACCCTATGTCATAGGACCAACTACGAAGTAAGGAAAATATCCCACTCTGTTGAATAGAAAATGAAGATCTATGCTTGTAACTCCACAATACATGCCCAATTCTGGTCCAAATTATCCCGTTTTTATCATAAATATTCCTTTCAGACATTATAATCCTTGTCCCAAGAAATTTCAGATATCCGTAATATTTCTTTCTTCATCAGTAATAGAATGTTAGATTCTCGATGAAACCTTTTTTTACTATGAATTGATACACCCCAATATTTCTTTGTATAAGTTTCCAACCAAAAGGGGTCTTCAACTAAAGACACATTCTTCTTTATTAGTTACCTCTTCAATATACATAAGCCTTGAAAACATCTTGCTGAAAAACACTTTTTAAAGAAGGACCGTTTTCATTTCTTGTATTCTTTTCCCATATCACTTCTCCAAATATGATGACCCCAAGGTCATGGTTTAAAATTTCCTTCTTCATGTATGGAGTAAGATAGGACATCCTTGGCCTAGTAGGCCTTATATCTCTCATCGTTTTCATGATTTGTGGTCCTAGATTTATGAACAAAAATAACTAAACACCTTTATCCCTTCCACATGAAATTAAAATACATGGTTTCCTAGAATTAAATATGAACTGATTCTCATTTCAATGAGATACATATTGACACTTAGATCCTACATCTTTGACCATCCACTACAAGATCAAAATTCCCTTTTCCATTATTATAATCACCTATATATGGTAAAAGAAACCTTTACCACTCCTTTTTTCTCACATCGAGAACGGATCACATGGGATTCAGATTTTTGGTAAAGGATTACCTACATGATTAAGAAATAACATTTCACATCAGGGTTAACTTGGTAGTGAATGAAATAACTTGAAAAACAAACCAAAATTTCTCACCATATGATGTTAAATCGCATAGTTGATGTCCTCAATGCAAGACATTAAATTGAATGGTTAATGTCCTCACTACATTATGTTGAACTGTATGGTTGACATCCTCACTGCATGTCATTAAACTACATGGTTGACATCCTCACTACAAGATGTTAAACTACATGGTTGACGTATCCTGCATGACCTAAGTTCAAGAACTACATGCATCTTGATTCTCCCTTTTACGAGATATGTAGTGGCACCCAGATTCTATATCATAGTCTTGTCATAATAAAACATCCCCCACTCTCCTATGTATGATAAAAATCTATATAAGAGGGTCCAGTACACGTTCTCTCCATTCTTTTGAGCCTGTATATAAAAAATACCATTTCTCCATACAAAAATTTTATTAGTGTGGAGAGGCTTTCCTAGAACTGCATATGGCTTGATTCTAACTTTTATGAGATATGTAGTGATGCCTAGATCCTAAGTATTTTTCCCATCATTAGTAAAAAGATTCATCTTCCTTACGTATGGTTCTAACCTGTATGGGTAACATTTCTCCCCATTATTGGGTGGTTTTGACATGAGTTACTCCTTCTATACTTAGTCACTTTTTTAACAAAAACTAAAATCTATTTACAGGGAAATAAAAATATCTATAAGCTTCCCATAGCCATATGTAATAGAATTTTTGATTCAGAAGGACTCCATTGTCTTGAATATTATTTGATACTCCCCAGTTTGATTTTCATAAGTCACACACTAAAAGGTTCTGTCAACTAGAGGATTATATTTTTTGACTATGAATTGATATACCCTAGTTATCTTTGCATATTTTCCCACCAAAATGATCCTATAAACCATATTAACAAAATTCCTCACGATAAACCTCCCATATCTATGCAAGCTGCATCAAAATTATACTAAAAACTAATTTTAGAACATGGACCATAATTATTCCTTTCATAATTTTCCCATATCACTTTTGGAATCAAGAAGTCCCCAAATAATAGGTTACAGCTTTCCCTCATCACACATGAAAATTATGGAAAATCCCTGTCCAGATCACTATGAGATGAAAAATCACCAATCTTTTGGTCAAATATAAATGACATTAAATTGTATCCCTTAAGTCCTTTAGATAAGATGTTAATTTGTATGGTCCATATCCTAGTTGCACGAAATTAAAATAAATGATTCTTCAAACCTTTTTAGGAAGGAGTGTTTTCTATTAATGATGGTCAACCAGTACATCACCATAATGAACTATGAACTACTTGATGATCATTCCATCGAGACATGTAGTAGTGTATAGATGATACATTCTAGGAAAAGCTACCATAACAACCAAAACATTAGTGATTATTTACTCATGGATAGTTCCAACCTAGATGTTCTACTCATTCTCAGACACATCCCCTTTACAAACCACCCTTAACGGTCTTGAAAAATATATACATTCAAAAAATCACTAACCAATAGTGATATAAAGTATGATTATTGTGAAAAACATTGTCTTGAACATACATTGATATGCCTCATTTGGATTTTCATAAGTCTCCCATTAAAAATAGCATTTCAACCAAAGGAGCATTCTCCCTTAGGATAAACATCTTCTATATCAATAAACCCTGACAATATCATGCTATAAATTTCTTTTCAAACATGGTATATGGTCATTACCAACATAGTTGTCCCATATCTAGTTTTTGATATGGAAGTCACAAAAGAATGATATAAAAATACCCTTTGGGTATCTAAATAATGTCAGAACATTCTCAAACAATAATCCCTACTTAGTTGATCACCCCATAACTCATGGTCAATGTTGTTCATCCTAAAACACTAGTTTAATTGGTCTGACATGAAGGACTCTAAATTTCACATGAAAAGAGACATAGTAATCACTATATTGAATACCCAAAAAGGGAACCTTGGGTGAATGTCAAGTCACATCTTACTAGACACGCAATCCACATGGTTTATAAAAAAATAGCAATGAAAATAGAGAGTCATAAATCATGTTAGGTTGAAAACCCATAGAGGGTGTCCTAATAAAAATTCAATTCTAACATGATACTTCTTCATCATATCCTACTTAGGATAAAATTAAGGAGATGAAACAAAATATAGAATGTTTTTAGGATTTTTCATATATCCCTAACAAAAATCTAACTATGCTCACTAGGTCTAAGAAACTAAGAGATAATTAGAGTTCCCTATCATTCCTATCATTGTGATTGAAACACATTGACATGAGGAAATTTAGTTATAAAAAAATCTTCAGTGTTATGTTATAATTATATAGGAAAACAAGAAAAAAAAATAGATTATTAGAAAAAATTATCTTCATTTAGGAAGAAAAAACATAGGGGAACATACAAAAATTTGAGTCTCTATATCATGTTCTACAAAATACCTTAAATATAGCTCTAAAATTGATAAAGGGTATTTCCATCTCCATCAATGACCTATTTAAGCTCAACTAGATGAATATCCTCAGCCCCCTCATCTAAGAAAAGTTCATCCAATGAGTTTAGAATGGAAGTCACCCCTTTATCTTGAACCCCATCCAATTGATGATGAAGTCGAACAAGCTCCCATTTTTTGACCTCAAACTCTTGTTAGAGGTGTGATATTTGAGTGGATTTGTAATCATCTCGCTACTTTCAATCTACCAATTTCTTGGAATGGTTTAGATATTCCTAGGATAGTGTGGATCATGGGTCATTGGTTTTGATGATCATTCATTCCTTGATAAGGTACTATTTTGACACGTTCTCTTTCTCCATTCAGATAATGATCTAGTTCACGGTGATGTGAAGAATATGGTAGTCAAATACATCATACCCCAAAATCCTAAACATGGTATGGAGATAATGTAGTTTTGAAGGTTGATCTTCTATGTGTTTCCATAAGGATAAATTCCTAATATCCTATCATATGAACTGACATAATTCTAGGAATATGTCATGATCCTCCTAACTTTCCCTGGAGCTAGTCTATAGAGGAGAGGTGTACTTCAGAATTAAGTTTCTTTTTAAATAAACTTTAATTATAATTCATGGAGTGATTTCACCCTTTCCTTGTGTAGTCAGTTGGGTTGGCGAAGAGGCATATCCTTTGGGATCAACTACTGTGACTGTCATTATCGTAGTACGAATGAAACTAGTCATTAAAATTGTGTAATAGAAAGGATAAAGGAAAATGAGAATCACAGTAGTTGATGTTTTGTACCTTTTGATGGATCTGTTTAATGGTTCATTTCCTCCCTATAATACCTTGTCTCATCACATTGAACCAAGATTTACTAATGAGGATCATTCCACATATTTTTATCAAGTCTTAAGATGGAAGGATCTTGATAATCTCCTACATCGAAGTGCTAAACTATCCTTCCTCTAACAGTAGGGGCATGATGGACCTAAATGACCTGGTAATGGATTTCATTTGTGACGTTTTCTATAAAAAATCCAAAATAATCAAGATAATTGATTTAATTTATTGGATGTAATAATGTTAACCACAATAGAAAACACAAAAAAAAGAAATTCACATCCACTGAAGTCCTTATCAAAGTCCCCAAATTCCTCCATAGAGTCAGGAATATCAATATACGGAAAAAATGATTCAATTATTTCATTATATATTATGTTAAATATCATATAAACTTTATCAATAAGGGTGTCTATAATGCTATACTTAGGACCCAAATTATCTCCTCTATAAGCAGGAGCCACTATCCTCTTAGTGAGAACAACCCTTTAAGCCCCCACTAGATCAGTATCAGCACCAACACCTTCATTGGATGGTCTAAGTTCTATGTCATCAAATTCTAGAGTGGTGATAGGACTAGTGATGGTGGTCATAGGATCCTCTAGTGTATGCGATAGATCTGAGCATCATAAGGAAGGGAAGTAAGTGATTGGTGCCTAACGCTTTATGGTGTGCATTTGACTATACCATGATTCTACTCCTTCTATATAGTGAAAAAATTGATTTGGATGAATCCCCTGATGCTCCCCTTGAAGAAGGGATAAACTTGATAGGAAGAATCTATGTATCATCTGGAATGTCCTCCTCAGTTCTAGGAGGATCATCCCTAAACCCCTTGAGAGAGGAGAGGGGACTAGAATTTGGAACCAATATGCCTAATTAACCATTTATTCTTGACAAATTGATAATAAATGATGTCATGAAAAATCACCCTATGTAATGAAGATCTTCTACAAGTGCTTTAATATCAATTGTTCCATTACTTTTGATAGAGTAAGGCTATCACATGCCTCCTAAAATAAAAATATTCAAGGTGGAAGTCGAGAATTCTCTCCCTCTATCTCCTCTTCCACTATCCTCTGTCCTAAGGATAGATCCCCTAATTTAGGATCTGATTCCTCATCCACCATAGGGGTTTCTATCAAGGCATATTTTTGAAATGGGGTCCTGACTAATTCTCCCTCTACCCACTGAAAAATTGGGTTACCATTTTCATAGTAATTTTTTTCAAAAAAAACGAATATGGTGAACTAAGAAAATAGAAGAAGGGAAAAACTTATTTCCAAATGATTTATGAGGTTTTCCCATTCATCATTGGATGTTTTATCAACCCCTTCATAGGCACAAAATTTCATCACATCCCATGCCCACCATGTAGTATGGATCTGATTATTGGTGGTTTAAATGAGTATCTCCGACAATTAGATATGTTTTACTGACTTAATAGGATCAACATCAAAGCAGAGGTCGAGTAAGGCTCAAACATCCCCAATCTATTGAATCTACAGGTCATTGATTAGGAGCGACTATAGGTCCTTGTAATTAGAAGGCATGTGATGCCAAAATTAGAATGCGTCTGGTCACATAAAATCCATGTTTTTTCTAGCCATATGTGAATCAAACCTGATGCTCCATAGTTTCACTAGATTCTTGGACCACTCATTCATGGTTGAAGGATGGGAAAATGGATCCAATGTTTCTTCTCGATGATGAAGGTATGAAAAGATCGAATAAATATAAATGGTAACAACCCTTTTGATACAAAATAATAGATTAAACGGTATATGGGGTCATTTGGGTAAGCTCAAGGCCCCTCCATTATCTCCCTCTATTAAGGGTGGAGTCGTTCTACCATGTTTCCCTTGTCTACCAGTCATTATGGCTGCAAATTATGTAATTCTAATTGTTAATCCCCTTTGGAGACATGATGATATTTAGGCATCATCATACCATGATTTCATACCAGTGGATGCACTTGTTAGAGTTAGTATAATTATTGATTGATTTTCCTACATAGTTTTAAGAATCTAGAGTTATCAACCCACCATTGGGTTCTCTCTGACTGAACGTGCACCACAGGGGATATAGTTGGTTGCTATAAGAACTTTAATATTGCATGAAAATATAAATGGGCTATAGTATTTGGAAATATAATAATTTTTAATTTGGGACACTAGCATGCTGTCCTTGAAGGAAATCATATATGGTCTTAGTTTATCTCCATCTTTACCATCATCGATGAATGTCATACTAGGTGGATCTCCATATGGAAATAAGATAATTTATTTGAATAGATTAAACTTCTTGAAGGCTTCACCATATTACACAGAAAAAAGGCTAAATAATGGATGAAACATAAAAAAATGGTTTAAACCAGACCCCATGAAACTTTATTCAACTCAATACTTCATAATAAAAAAATGTGCTGCATTTATTCCCCACAATAACTGGAATGAACATTCGATTCAGAAAGGGTCCTTCCCTATGTGAACATGTAACAAGTACAGGTGTGTCTTTTCTAAGATGGTAGATTCCAGCCCCATATGCCTCCTCCCTAATATATTGGACTCTATGATTAATGTACTTATCCTTAAACAACAATTTAATTCATGAACCAGTGGCATATAAGTGCTTAACCACATCACTAAGAACTCTGCAAGATGTGTCCTAGTGGGTGAGTATGCCTTGATTGCATATCCTTATTGGATGTACAATATTTACTTCAAAGTAGGAAAGAATTTAGTAGTAATACCCTTATTTTACATTACAGGACATCCTGTAGGAATTTTTCATGTTGGAACTACACACTTAGGATTCAGGAAGGTATCCATCAATGAATCAAAATCGATATCCTCGAGAGGGTCATCATTCATGATGTCTTAAGATATCTTCAGTATTTCACTAGCCAGTACATGAATTCTTTCAGCATCATCTCTTGTGTATTTTTCAAGATGAACTGATCATAATTATCTCTAATGGCTGGGGATAAAAAGATCTTTTATACATCCCATAGAATGATTCCAACTTCTCTATGCATCAAATTGAAGGTTTGGGTCTAATGGATCCATCAGATTAATTACTCAGGAATAATTTTTGGGTCCTAGTATATATATGTCTAGGCCACCCAGACAACCTCATAAATGACAACCACCTTAATCTCAATTGGAAAATTATAACAGGTCTAGCACAGCCAGTACACCCACAACCACATGGGTCTAACACCCACTCATGGGAGAAGGACCCATTCCTCCTTCCTTCCCTTTGATTGGCCTATCTTAGAAACACAGAAGACAAATGAGTAACAGTGAGGGTTTAACTAGGTTATATGAGGATTAACATATGGAGTACAAATATTATGATTCATGAAGAAGGTTGAGGATGATGATCCCTCACTAAAATATATATCCTCGGATGATATTTTTTATGTGGTAATGTTTTTATATTCTTAAAACTAGGAGAGCGGGAGAAAATACTTCAACATCAGGATGAAGATTTCATTCAGAATCTAATGTCCAAAAAGTGGTAGATAGTTACTCTCCATATATTCATGATGATACTTATTCATGTTATATTAAATGTCTGAGAGAGTTGTGTCACATGTAATATAATAATCCATCTCGATGAAATCAAACATATCCCTGATATGGTTACCAGCATGTTCATCAAAAACTCAAACATTCTAAGACACCATCGGAAATATGTAATGAAGCACCAATATTTTTATTATTAAAAAAGGCATGGTTTTAAAAATCTCAATAATTTAGAAATTTATAAATGTAAGTAGCCTTTTATAGGTTAGTCTCCCATGTGGCCTCGCTCAGGTCACTTACCCAAGTGGACTCGTGAAGCTCACTTTCCCCAGTGACCCCTACTTAAGTCACTGACCCAAGTGTATGAGTCAAACATATGAATGTGTACCAGGTCTGCATGAATGGAGATTCAGTGGACAGACTAGTGTGGTGAGATCACCAGCACAAAGAGAGCAGCAATGTGAAGTAGAGAGGAATAACCCCCTAAAAAGTCAACAATATATATAGACACTGAGAAATCGGTGTGACCGACCCACACGACATGTGTGGTCCACTTATGATCCAACACTATGAGACATGCCTGCATAGCTTACCCTTTCACTTATACCTTGTATGGAACTAAATTGTTAGTGCTCTTAAAGCCAATGAATGAAGTTAAACTAACACATAAAGGCCAAAAAATGGATTATCCATTAAAATTCCATTTTTTATACATCAAGATCAGACCTTATTTTCCAATCGTGTCCAATACCTATGGGGGGGTTTTTTGGTCACCTCTTTTTTCATGAAATAATGATAAGTTTCAATGGGGAATATATAAAGAAAAAGAAAAGTGAAGGATTGCAATGATCATATCCTTCACCTAGGTAATACCGCACAAGGACCAAATAAAACTACACCTAAAAAAGAAAACATATAAAATTGATTATGTTAATAATTACATGTTTATATCATCTTAATTTATATTTAAAAAACTTATTATGACCTACACATTATATATAGGGTTAATATATGCATTACTGGCTGTCAAAGGTTATAGTTTTAGGTTTCATGTGTAACAATATATTTTCAAATATTTATTTAAGAATAAAATACACATAAAAAATCATGTTTTTTACATTCTATCACATTAAATAAATTGTATCCATGGAATTTTCATTTCTTAAAAATGGAAGTTTAATATTTTATACATACCTTTGAAATATGGAACACCAATAATTTCTATCCCAATATATAAGTCTAATACACCATGATACACTAGGTTAAGCCCATGCATTATTTGAATGCCTCAAAATGTTTTGAAGTTAATTTATTTACTTTTTCTATGTACAATTATTACATCTTGATAAAAATATGTAATGCATAAGATTTTCCCATATTTACTTTTAGAAATTAATTAGGAAAATTCTGAGACCAGGTATAGAGATTGCGAGTGACTCCGAGGCCCAGTGTGCTTGGAACAATTCGCTGAAAAATGTTATGCTTTTAATAGCACACAAACATGACCTTCATGAAATAATTGAATATCTTTAAAATAGGATCCTAGATCAGAAATCTTAGGGAACCGTTGAGCTCAGAATGATGGCATTGACCTAGGTGTGACCAAGCTTTGGTCTACATGCATCTTCTAGAGAAAAAATCAACAAGGACATAACTGTAAATAAAATTATTAAATAAAATTAATTTATTTTTACAATCATAATAACTCATAAATGGCGACTTAGATTGTAAATCCAATACCATCATTAAATTCATGATTTGGTGTTTTCCTTGTATGGGGCTGAATATTGATCGATATGGGTTGGCCGTGAAAGTTAGTTTTTTGATGTACTGGTAATAAAATATTTAATAAAAGTATTTTATTTCAATATAGAGAATCTATTTCTTTTTATAAGGGGTTTTCAATAATCTAGGGTTATAAAAATAACCCAAAATTTCTCTTGAGACAAGTAGAATGGTTTTATCTTGATGATAATGATGGATTAGAGATCAGAATGTTGTTCGATGATCAGATACGAACTTTGGATTCAAATAATATCACTGATGATGACAACACAATAATTGTTCTTCGTTAATGAGTGGTCCAAATATAGGTAGGTTTGTTGTTAATTTTTTTTTGAAATTACAAATTATTTATTTCTAGATTAACATAGACTAATCCACGAACATATTATCCCAAAGAACGATCTTACGTTGGGGGGGGGGGTTGGTTGCGGGTTAACAAGATTCTATTTAGTATGTTTTCTAACCCAAATCCCCTGGATCATGTTCATCGGATAAGAATGTTTGGAAGAAGATGCTAAAACATTGCAATGTGAATATATCCATCCTTTATTCATGTTCTTTGATATTGGAACCCTACGATTCTAGGTGGTTTTGAGTAGGATTGGACCCCATAATTCAAGGTGAATTGACAAAATAGGCCTCAACAGGGCATATCGGGTCATGAAGAACCTAGCTCTATGGTAGTACAAAATTCTTGGCATTAGAGGAAGCTAAGTGGTCCATGGAAGGGATGACCAGTGTGGGTTAAGCATGATGGTCCAGTGAGGCATAATGATGGTCCGACAAGGCACGATGGTGGCACTGATGAGGTGAGGAAGCGGTGGCTGGAGCAGTTGGCAGTGGTGGCACTGGCTAGCAAGGATGCGAGGTGGATGCATCGAGGAGGTCTCATGCATGACATGGTGTCCATTTGGAGCCAACAACGAAGGTGAGGTTGTGGGTAGGCAGAGCATGTGGGGAACATGTGGAGGTGGAGGGTCGACTGCGTGGGATACAGTGTCACTGTGACACCAGGCAGGGCACACGAGCAGGGAAAAACCTGTGCAGCAAGCCAAGTCGGCCCACATACTGTGGTTTGGACTAGTAGATCCATGTCGGTCCAGGCCCATTAAGCTGGGTCGGGTTGGGTCGACTGACATGGTTGAGTCCAGGGGGTCAGGTCAGACCTAGACTAGACCAGGGTAAGATATTTTCACTAAAATGACCATATATTTCAAACTGTGTGTTAGTTTGATGATCCATTTATTGCTTTAAGATCCTTGTGAAAAAAGGTCCTTTTGAGAGTCTATAAGTGAGTTTTCTGTGGAAGAGTTAATACAACCTAATTTCTTGAGGTGTGAATTATACTGAAAATATCATACTACAAGTGGAATCATGTGGTCGAATGTGACCTTGAAACTACATGACATACTAATACTATGTGTCTTATTGAGACTATGTGTATCATCGAGACCGAGTGTCTCATTAGGATTGAGTGTCTCATCAGGACAGAGTGTCCCATTAAGATTTAGTTTCTCATCGGGACTAATCGACTCATTGGGACTGAGTGTCTCATCGGGATTGTTTTTCATACCAAGACTACATGTCTCACTGATACTACATGTCTTATCGATATTGGGTGTTTTGTGTATTATTTCTGATAATACTATTTTTCAAACCATAAACCAATACATGTGTGAGATCACTTTTTATCTTCATTTTGGTATACTTCATGTATATCTTAGTCGTGTTCTTTTGTTTTTTATTGGTTTCCTAATGAGTATTGTTTTACTCACCACTACACGGGCTTTTCCTGCACAAGTCATGTATTGTGCAGATGCTTGATGCTTTGACGAAGTCCTAGGTGGACTCAGACCAGCTGGTGCTTAAATAGGCTAGACAATTGAGGTGTGCTCCTACGACTTTACATAGTTTTCTCTATACCTACCCTTAAGGTATGGTTTTCTACGTATGAGTTTCAGGAACTTGTGCATTCTGATTTACAGACTCCTTTTTGGGTGGGTTTGTATTCTGGCCCAATTTTCATTCCAGTTTTCTAATATTGTACTCTATTTTTGGTATCTTAGTGGTACGAATGATTGTTTAATTAGTGTTTTAAGTTTCAGAATTTTTTTTTGGAAATGTGTGCATGTTTACAGGTACCTAGGAAAATTCCTCCCATTTGTCGGATATGCCTACTCGGTGCTAGGAACTAGCCCCTAGCCTATTGGAGGTGGGCCGGGGTAGTCATGGCACGAACCCATCTTGTATGGGTCCTGAAAGTGTGGTATCAGAGGCAATCGGTTCTACTTAAAGGACCAATAATATATGATATTAGTTTAGTAAAATAGTGTTAAGTGTTTCGAGTTTTGATTTTAGGAAAGGGAATACAGTGTTTGTGTGGTAGCTGATGTATCCATACACTAGGAATTTGATATTTTTTTGACTCGGTAGATGAAAAATCTAGTTACAGGGAAAACAATGGTACATCCACATATAGGACTTGGGTGTGTTCTCATGACCTTCTTGAGTCATCTCACATGGAATACTCTTTTGATTGTGGTATATCTTATTTTACTTTAGGATACATCTACGCAGACAACCATTTAGGATTCTGATGTGTGATCATGAGGATGATCTACCTTGTGAAGAGACATTAGTAAAAGGATCTGTACCCGTGATAGTACCTCCAGGTGGTGCACCATTCATACCACCACTCATATAAAATGTATGGTACCCATAATACCAGTGGGTGAGGAGCACAAGTTGAGCGTGCTTCATGATTTTCAATAGTAGAGACCCCTTATGTTCCAATGTGATCCTGACACACAGGTAGATGAGGAATAGCTTGAGGTTGTGATACATGTTTTACGTTTAGTTTGGACACCAACATATCATATAGAGGTCCTAACAGTGAGACTTTTATATGAATTAGTAGGTCTATTGGGGGGTTTAGTTACCCAATCATACAATGAGGTGACTCTTATGAGGACAGAGTTTGAGAACCTTTTCTGAGAGGAGTTCTCACCTTATAAACAAAGGGATATGTGTTTTTAAGAGATTCTACAGCTCCCATAGGATGACATGTCGGTACTTGAGTATTCATCGAGGCATACCAATGTTTCTTGGTACTCGATGGTTATGATATTCAATTTGTACTTTAGGGCATGTACATTGAGTGATGGATGCGTAGGTACATCTGAGCCAGTGTTAGCCCATTGTGCATTCCTACCATTGATGGAGTACTAGACCAAGCCTTGGAGGTTGAGTGTTCCTTGGTTGAAAAAATATAGCTTGTTGTAGTCAATAATGGGAAATAAGGTGTAGTTACCTCAGTGGAAGGTGTCCAACAACAGTCACCAGGATCCAAGAAAGTCAAGATCTTCAAGAGGTGATCATTGGGTAGCTCGAGATAGCCAAGGGATAGTCTGTGTTACTCATACCATGGTTAGGGATATCTGACACGAGATTGACTAAACCATCGTATAATTGATCAAAATATGGTTGAAGAACTGTAGAGACCCAATCTTGACGTACATGGACATTACATTAATTGTGCGGAATTATTAATACATAACAAAAAAACACCCAAGGACCGTAATAGTTTAGTGTCTTTGGAAACTCGGAACATAATCTTCTAATAATTGTGAAATATCTTCAACATCTCCCATAAAGAACTTCCCCTTTCGTTTCCTCACCTAAAAACCTTATTTATATCATGGGGAAAATAAAATATAAAAAGGGTGAGCTCAAATTCTTAGTAAGGGTAAACATGGATAACATAAAACAATCTATAAACATTTTAACATAAAATCATGAACATAAAATCTAAAAAACAAAATCTTGGGAAATGACATAAAACATGGAAGTACAAAAAGAATAGATCATAAAGGAACATTTATCACGATAAAGTAGCATGGGGATAAAACATGTAATTATGGTAAACGATTAATCACATGATATGATTTTCATTTTAGTCAAGGCATTGCTGCCAAGACCATCATAGTGGACAAATTCTATTACAGAACCAGGTTTAGTTTCCGTTCTATCCCTGTATTATTGAACCATATTTACTTCCCATTCCATTAATTTTTATCTCATGAGATATAAATCATTACCCAATGCATTGGAGGGAGATATAGGTCCCACCAGTCTCATAATTAAATCATTCTTTCATGTGCCACAAAATAAACATAAATCATTCATCATAACCCAAATAATAATATGGGTTTCCTAAACATTATCCAATCATAACATAATCCATATAAAAAAATGGATATCATTTCATCATAATAAAATTCAAACCATGTAAATTATAGAGACATTATACTTGAAACATAAACATATTAAATAATGTTATCTTATATGGAAAATAGTTTTGATAAAACACTTGAAATGAATTCTTGAGGAAAATATCATTTCTTCTTTAAAATCATTTTCTTTTCTCAAAATACAATGAAATTTTTAAAAAAAATAATTTTGTTGAAAATAATCATGAAATCGTGAAGAGAATTCTTCATGGAAATAAGGCATTATGAAACCGTACAAATCCGTTCTTTCCATATAAGTTAAAAAAATATTCTACTTTTACTTTTACCGGAAAAGTCAAAAAGTACCTCGTATGGTAAATAAAAGAAAGATTCTTTCCATATGATGTGGTAAAAGAAAAAAAAGAGTAAAAATGACTTTAAAAATACATGTAAGAATAGTAATCATTTTCTTAAAATATTTTTATAAGACATGGACATGGATGATAAATATAACCCCAGTAAATACTTACGAATAAACAATCTCGGATAAGAACAAGATTGGAATAATTATCCCTTACCTTATGTCCAATTTCTTCCGTATGTGTCAGAGACTCAAGTATTATGGGTTTAAACATATTATTAACTTGTAACAGAATCCTAATAATATTAATGATATCATATATGATTCACTTATGACTTTATATTACCCGTCCATTTGTCAATTCCATGTTAAAGCAGTGTTTTGGGTAAAATTGTTTCATTTTTCGTACGTGTTTTAACTTGTAATTACTCATATGATTACTTAGATCATTATTAATTAATTAAAGAATGTAAAACATGATTTAAATATAATATATTCATAATATAATATATAATAGATCGACAAATGGAATGAAATACACCGTTCATGGAGACGGTTGGCCGTACGTATGCATGAAAGATGTTTTCGTTTCCGTATTAAATTGAATGGAAGTAAGTAAATAACATATACATAAATAAAGTATCACTATTATGTCATATATTTCATTCTTATTTATTATATATACTTTATAATCATTCTTGAATGGTTAACTTGGAGAATGAATCTCATCGCATCGTGGAGACGGTAATCCGTACGTACGCACGAGCGATGATATCATTCCCATAATTATTGAATTGAATTGGAGTGGATGATATAATATCCTAGAATCGTTATGATGTTATAATAATCATATATAGTTATTATTTCCACCATTATACCTATCCAAGTACGGTGGGTGTGGAAAAATAGATTACACCACGGCGTGGAGACGGTAAGTCGTACATATGCACGCACAGTGATTTCATTTTTTGTAGAATGGATAGAACGTGAAATATGGTTGTTTAATATTTATAATAAAATATAAGTATATTAGTAATACTGATATTTTTACTTTATAATTAAACAACTAAATAAGAGGAAGTATAATAATAAAAAAACTTGAATGAATCGGTTGAAAAGATTACCTCTTCCTCAACGCACCTCCTTTAATATCCTCTTAAGGCACCATAGTTGGCCTTTTGAGAAGACCAAAACCTCTATAATAAAAATAGATAGGTTTAGAAGAGTAATAGTCAGGGGTTGGCCGAGCTAGAAGGCTCAAAATTGAGTGAAGAGAAGAGGGAATGAGGTTCCCTTTTATAAGAGAGGAGAGTGACACTTTTGGAAACCTCCAAAAATATTAATTAATAATAAAATCAAACCCCACATAAAAACTTACAAAGTGACTCAAATTAGGATATTAGGTAATATAGTGTTTTAATATCATCAAACAATCAAATTTATATATGTTTGTATTTTATTTTAAACCTTATCATTTAGATTTATCCTTATTTAATCTATTTAATTTTATTTGTGTTAATAATATTATAATTTTTAAATTGTTATAAATACTTCCTTATATGTTGTGAATATCCCATAATTAGAAGGATTATTACATTTTAGACCATATAATTTTAAATTTATAATTTTTAAATATTTTTGTGATTTTTAAACAATTTAATAATATGTTATTTTTATAAAATATCAATAATGTCAATTTTGACATTATTCAATTATTTGAATTCAACTAAAATCCAAACAGAAGATATATTCAAATCAAAATATTTAATAGATTCCTAACATGTCTTATAAATCTAAAAAATTCATGGATCACATTAATTGGTTCATATAATATTTATTTCAATATTTTTCAAACCATTTATTTGATATTTCTCTTAATAAAATAATTACAAAAACATTTTTGTATATTTTCTTAATATAATTATTTTTGTAAAAAGATTAAATATAAAATACTATGATTAAGATAAATCTAATATATTTCCTTAGAACAATTTTAGTCTAATTTATCATCTAAAACACCCAACCTTTAAAATGATATGTTTATTAAATTATGAAGGTGACAACTTTGACATTATTTAAAATAAAATAATATAAATTTCCTAATCACTTTTATAATGATCCAAATAGTCAAAATTCGACCATTATATTATTATGGTTTAAATGTACACTACTAATAAGTTTTTCTCAGATTTTTGTGTCTTTTATGAGCATTAATAGTTTAATAAAAATGGTATTATTGATTTTTCACTTAATAAATAATTTTTGCATCATTGATGTATAAGCTAATAAGGTAATTATATATTTATTAAAAATTAAAAATAAATTACCATAATAAATAAAACATTTTATATTTCAAATGAGTACTTATAATCGAATTTATATTATGTATATCCTTATATTAAAAATCCTTTAATTTTTGAAGTTTGAGTGAGACATATTTCACATTCTTTTAATAAAATAATTTAATGGTCTTAATCACATCTAAGTTAGTTCCAAAAGATACAATTTAGACCAAAGGATATTTTAGGACGAAATATAATCATTCAATTATATTAATACAAGTGTTAGGGTAATATTATAATATTATTTTTAACCTTTATTAACTGATTTACCTTTAACTATAGTAAATAAAATTTACTGTAGTTTCTATTCATAATGCCTAAAAATAAAAAGTTTCCTATTAACATAATTTGAACCTAATGATTCCAAATATGGAATCCATTTTTCCAAATTCAAAACATATAAGTTGCAGTATTTAATTTAAAATTAATCCTGCTGTTGAGAAAATAGGTTTTAAAAGTTAAAACATTGCAAAAGATTGAAATGTTTTTACCTATGAATTCAATATAAAATTAATGATAACGACTTATATTATATTAAAAGGTAAAAATATATTCTATTTATACTTTAAAACCATTCAATATTATAGTTTAACCATATAAATTATCTTGATGAAAAAAATTGTTTTTAATTAAGATTTAGCGTATTTTTATTATTCATCAAAATATGAAAGTTAACAGAAAAATATTAAAAAAAGTATCCAAAGTAAATTTTTATATCCTTATTGAAATGAATAAGTTTATTTAGTCAAATTTAACTTATAAACGTCTAAAAACTAGATTTAAAGTGGGTTTTCCATCAAAAGGCGACAAAACTTCATTTTTTTTAAAAATACTTATTTTCCACAAAAAATTTATTTTGTTCTTATACTATGTTCTAGAATATTAGTAAGATGAATTATATGTTATAAAATTTGAAATGTACTTAATAATATTTATAACGAATAGTTTATAATAATATTATAACAATATATCGTTGCTTAGTGAAACTCGGTATTGCATACAACACACGTTATTGAGGAAGGTCGCTCTTGTGAGCAACACAAGCCAATAATAGTGTTTGCATATACTACAAGCTAATATGGTGTTGCATATAGCTCAAGAAAATCTTGGTGTAACATACAACACAAGTCATCAAAGAAATTAAAAATAATATTTCACATATAATTTCAGGGTGTTACATTCTACCCCCTTAAAATGACTTTCACCCTCAAAATTCATTGGAGTTATAAATCTTTTACTAATTGAAAGTTTATTTCGTAGAAACCCACATCATAAAAAGTAAAAGTAAAACATAATTTTAAAAACTAATGTATTAAACGTAATGGTTACCCAAATTAACTTATCACTAGGTTTCCACATAGGAGAACATAGGAGAAAATATGGATATGGAAAAGAAATCTAACCATCAAGTTCTGATGGAGAGTGGTAGAGAAAATGGCTATGGAAAATCCAATAGTCACAAATCCATAAATTCGTGATGATCTAAGGTACTATCTAATTCATCAGATATGAGGGAACTAGGACAACAATTATGGTTTTCAAGATCATTTCTGTAATGCTGAAATTTTTTTGAATTAAAATAATTACTTACTTGATTTTGGTACAATCACACCGTTGTTCATGCCTTGAACAATTTCCACTTCATCACTTAAAGAAATTATGTTGAATATTTCATTCGTGAAGTGTTAGAAGATCATGTGATAGAATGATAGGTCATTCCATCTGTCTCAAACATATGGTTAGCAAAAATTATTAAATACACACAAGTCCATCTATTGTGAGATTAATCATATATGGTTCCAAAAATGGACTGATACTTCATCTATCATACTGATTAATAAAATAAAACTTATTTCTATAAACCAGGGACTTCTTGTAGGCCAATAGTAGGCAATAAAGGCATGTCGCACTTCAGTTGTGGGTTCGATTCCCGTATCCTTGTCCGACGTGATGGGTTGTCGCTCGTCCTACCGGTTGTACTTTTTTCTAAAAATACACTATTATAACATTCCAGAAATAATATTGAAAAAAATGTTCTAGACTTAAACAATACTATATGATGTCCAACTTAATCCATTCCAATCTTTAGGCTTATCCAAAATACTTCTATACAAACTCACAGTATAAATAAAATGATTACTATAAAGGTCATATAACAAGTATGTGAATACCATCATTTATCCCCCATATACCATAAGATATATCTTGTTGGTCACATTCAAAACATGTAAATACCTATATCATGTATTCTCTTGAAACATGAATTACCATAGAACATTAGTGAAAACATGAATTCTATCAAAAGGTAACTCTTTCCACATACCAAAATCCCAAAATTTCTATATACTCAAAACCATGATGTCACTTTGTCCTTATATTAGTCATGAGATCATTAATACTATCAAACATATTATTTTCTCCTTATCCATTCATTATGCGCATATTATCTTCTTTCCAAAAATATTTTAATCACTTTTCATGGTTACCGATATCATTCAACATATACTTTCAAATACTCAAGGAAAAACTATAGTGTAACAATCCTTATATTTTTATTTATTCCATAGCACCATACATTATTCTTGATATACATGAAATAATTCTACTACCTTCTTAAACCATTGAATGAGCTTCATCATTTTATTTCTCAACACTTCTTTCATCTCATATATCATCTGTAGACTCTTCATCATCATCAACATAAATACTACCCATACGACCATGTTGATTCTCTTCATGAGATTTTCCATTAGGGAATTGGATTTCTTAATGCCCATACATTCCTCATTTAAAACATTTAACCATTTTTTATGTCTTAGCAATACCATTATCCTTGTCTATTGTGTTAACTGAACCTTTTCCATTGCAATTACGGGCTTTGTGTCCTTCTTTTCCACACCCAAAGCATCTTCCAGTTCCTTTGAAACATTCTCCCCAATGCCTCTTCCCACATGATTTACAAGAGGGAAATTGAACTTTCATTCCTCCATGATCATCATGAAACTTCATATTTCTCTTATTAGATGAGTCAGGAAACTTACCAAAGTTGTGATTATTGATCATATTATGAGATTGCTGATTAGACATAATAACGATGTTTTTCCTTCCAAATCCTATTTCATTTGGTTGCTCATGAAGAATATCATTCCATTGTCCATCATATTCTCCATTAACATGAATCTTCCTATTTCCAGCCATTTTCTAAAACCCAAAAAGAATATTGTGAGGGGTAAAAATATTACTTGGAAAACAACATAATAAAGGGGGAGTACATTCAATCTCTAAAATCATAGGTTTAATCCTAGGTTATTCATGATCGTTTTCATAATTCTAGGAATTTAACCTATACTTATACTTATCCTTAGGTACATCCCTAGACATACCATAGAAATATATCTAGGGATCACACTAATGTTTTCACATCCTAGTTTCCAAAGGTTAACTAAACCTTTGATCTGATACCAACTTTAGAGACCCAAGCTTGACATACATGGACATTACATTACTTTTTCAGAATTCTTAATACATAACAAAAATAGACTCCCAAGAACTGTAATAGATTGGTGTCATTAGAAACTAGGAACATAATCATCTAATCATGGTGAAAGATCTTAAACATCTCCCATAAAGATCTTCCCCTTTTGTTACCTTACCTAAAACCTTTCTTTATAACCGGGGGAAAATAAAATATAAATAGGGTGAGCTCAAATTCTTAGTAATGGTAAACATGGAGAACATAAAACAATCCATAAACATTTGAATGTAAAAACATGAACATAAAATCTAAACATCAAAATCTTGGGAAATGACATAAAACATGGCAGTAAACAAGGAATAGATCATAAAGAAACATTTATCATGATAAATTAGCATGGGGATAAAACATGTAATTGTGGAAAACCATTAAGCACATGATATGATTTCCATTTTAGCCATGACATTGCTGCCAAGACCATCATTGGGGACAAAGTCCATTACTGAACTGGGTATAATTTCCATTCCAGCCCTGTATTACTGAACCCGATTTACTTTCCATTCTAGTCATATTTATCTCATGAGATATAAATCTTTACCAAATAGAATGGAGGGAGATATAGGTCCCAACCATCTCATAATGAAATCATTCTTTCTTGTTCCACAAAATAAACATAAATCATTCATCATAACCCAAATAATAATATTTGTTTTATAAACATCATCCCATCATAACATAATCCATATAAAACAAATGGATATCATTTCATCATAAGAAAAATAAAACCATGTAAATAATAGATACATTATACTTGAAACATAAACATATTAAATAATGTCATCTTAGATGGAAAATAGTTTTGATAAAACACTTGAAATGAATTCTTGAGAAAAATAACCTTTCTTCTTCAAAATAATTTTCTTTTCTCAAAATACCATGAAATTTTAAATGAAAAGGATTTTTTTTGAAAAAAATCCTGAAATCATGTAGAAAAAGCTTAATGGAAATAAGGTGTTATGAAACCGTAAAAATCTGTTCTTGCTGTATAAGTTAGAAAAACATTCTACTTGTAGTTTTGCCTGAAAAGCCAAAAATTACATCGTTTGGAAAATAAAAGAAATATTCCTTCCATACAATGTGGTAAAATTAAACAAAGGGTAAAAATGACTTTAAAAATACATGGAAGAATAGTAATCATTTTATGAATATATTTTTAGAATACATGGACATGGAATATGAATATAACCCCATTAAATATTTACGAATAAACAATCTTAGATAAGAACAAGATTGGAATAATTATCTCTTACCTTATGTCCAATTTCTTCCGTATGTGTCTGAGAATCTTGAATAGTGGGTTTAAACATATTATTAACTTGTAAAATAACCATAATAATATTTATGATATCATATATGATTCACTTACGACTTTATATTACCCGTTCATTTGTCAATTCCATGTTAAAGCAGTGTTTTGGGTAAAATCATTTCAATTGTCGTACGTGTTTTGACTTGTAATTATTTATATGATTACTTAGATCATGATTAATTACTTCCAGAATTTAAAACATGATTTATATATAATATATGCAGAATATAATATATAATATATCGATAAATGTAATAAAATACACCATTCACGGAGACGGTTGGTTATACGTACGCATGAACGCTATTTTCGTATCCATATTAAATTGAATAGAAGTAAGTAAATAACATATACATAAATCAAGTATCATTATTTTTTCATATATTTCATGATTATTTATTATATATTCTTTATAATCATTCTTTAATTGTTAACTTGGAGAATGAGCCTTATCGAGTCGTGGAGACAGTAATCCGTATGTACGCACGAGCGATGATATCGTTCCCATAATTATTGAATGGAATTGGAGTGGATGATATAATATCTCAGAATCAGTATGATGTTATAATAATCATATATAGTTATTATTTCCACCATTATACCCATCCAAGTATGGTGGTGGTGGAAAAACAGATTACACCACGACGTGGAGATGGTAAGCCGTACGTACGCACACGCAGTTATTTTATTTTTCATAGGATGGATAGAAGGTTAAATAGGGTTGTTTAATATTTATAATAACATATCAGTATATTATTAATAAATATGTTATTACTTTATAATGAAACAACTAAAGAAGAGTATGTATAATAAGAAAGAAACATGAAAGAATCGGTAGAAAAGATTACCTCTTCCTCAACGCACCTCCTTTAAGATTCCTCTTATGGCACTAGAGTTGGTCTTTTGAGAAGACCAAGACCTATATAATATAACTAGAGAGGTTTATAATAGTAATTGGCCGGGGTTTTTCGAGCTTTAAGGCTCAAAATTGAGTGAAGAGAAGAGGGAAGGAGGTTCCCTTTTATAAGAGAGGAGTGGGGCACTTTTGGAAACCTCCAAAAATATTAATTAATAATAAAATAAAACCCCACATAAAAACTTCCAAAGTGACATAAATTCATATATGAGTTCATATAGGGTTATAATATCATAAAAAATCAAATTTAGACAGGTTTTTATTTTATTTGAATCCTTATCATTTGGATTTATCCTTATTTAATCTCTTTAATTTTATTTGCGGTAATAATATAATAATCTTTAAATTGTTATAAATACTTACTTATGTGTTGTGAATATACAATAATTAGATAAATTATTACATTTTTGACCATATAATATTAAATAGTAAATTTTTAAATTTTTTTGTGATTTTTAAACAATTTAATAATATGTTATTTTTATAAAATATCAATACTATCAATTTTGACACTATTCAATTATTTGAATTCAAATAAAATCCAAAAAGAAGATATATTCAAACAAAAATATTTAATAGATTCCTAACATGTCTTATGCATCTCAAAAATTCATGGAGAACATTAATTAGTTCATATAATATTTATTTTAATATTTTTAAAACCATTTATTTGATATTTCTCTTAATAAAATAATTACAACAACAATTATGTATATTTATTTAATATAATTATTTGTGGAATAAAATTTAAAAATAAAATACTATGATGAAGATAAATCTAATAGATTTCATAAGAATAATTTTAGACTAATTTAGCTTCTAAAACGCCCAACCTTTAAAATGATATTTTTATTAAATTATGAAGGTGAAAACTTTTACATCATTTAAAATAATATAATATAAATGTCATAATCACTTTTATAAGGTTTAAAATGGTCAACAATTCGACCATTGGATGATTATGGTTTACATGTACACGAACAATAAGTTTTGGTCATATTTTTTTACCTTTTAAGAATGTTATTAGTTTAATAAAAACTGTATTATTGATTTTTCACTTAATAAATAATTTTTGTATAATTAATGTATAAGATATTTAGGTAATTATATATTTATTAAAACTATATTATAGATTTTTCACTTGAGTGAGACATATTTCACTTTCATTAAATAAAATAAATTAAAGGTCTTAATCACATCCTTGTTAGTTCCAAAAGATACAATTTCGACCCAATTATATTTTAGGACGAAATTTAATCATCCAATTATTTTAATACATGTGTTAGGGTAATTTTAAATATTATTTTTAACCTTAATTACCTGATTTACCTTTAACTGTGGTAAATAAAATTTACCGTAGTTACTATTCATAATGCCTAAAAATAAAAATTAGCCTATTAACATAATTTGGACCTACTGATTCCAAATATAGAATCCATTTTCCAAATTCAAAACACAAAAGTTGTAGTATTTTATTTAAAATTAATCCCGTTGTTGAGAAAATGGGTTTTAAAAGTTAAAACATTGCAAAAGATTGAAATGTTTTTACCTATGAATTCAATGTAAAATTAATGATAATGTATTATTTTATATTAAATGGTAAAAATGTATTCTATTTATAATATAAAATCATTCAACATTATAATTTAACAATATAAATCATCTTGATGAAAAAATTTGTTTTTAATTAAAATTTAGCATATTTTTACTATTCATCAAAATATGAAAGTTAACAGAAAAATATTAAAAAAATATCCAAAGTTAATTTTTATATCCTTACTGAAATGAATAAGTTTATTTCATCAAATTGAACTTATAAACCTATCAAGAACTAGATTTAAAGTTGGTGCGCCATCAAAAGGTGGTAAAACTGCATTTTTTTTTAAATAATTATTTTACCCGAAAATTTATTTTGTTCTCATACCATGTTCTAGAATATGTGTAAGATGAATTATATGTTATAAAATTAAAAATTTTGTTAATACTATTCATAATTTCTAGTTTATAATAATATTATAACAATATATCGTTGTTTAGTGAAACTCGGTATTGCGTACAACACACACTTTTGAGTAAGGTCGCTCTTGCATGCAACACAATCCAAGAATAGTGTTTTCATATACTACAAGCTAATACAATGTTGTGTATGGCTCAAGAAAATTTTGGTGTAGCATACAATACAAGACATCAAAGAAATTAAAAATAATATTTCTAATAAAATCTCGGGGTGTTGTAGGAACCACTGAGATAAAGACATATGCAGAGGTATGAACATGGGGCTACTCAAGGTGGAATACATGGTAGAGGAGAAGGTGGGGTGGAAGGAGGTGGTCGGAGGTTCGACCCATTACCACCATGATCTCTAGTTGTCCCACCACATGCTTTGGGGGATGGTGGATGAGGATGAGTCCAGCTATATATTATGGAGGCCATAGACCTCGAGGCTCCATGGATGATACAACGAATGATTTTTTTCATTTCAACCTTAGCTATAGTTTTAATAGACATAAGTACTAGTCATTATTTTCTTTCCACAAATCTTTTTTAAGACTCAAAGATTATAATTGAGCCATTTAATCAAACCTTAATCTTGAAGGATCCTATAAGAGGAGATTAAAATATCACACACTGGTTCCGATAGTGTGACCTTACTCTAGGAGGTGAGAGTTTCAGTTGGGATCTCTTAGTAGCAGAGTTGAGGCCTTATGACGTCATTCTTGGTATGGACTGGTTATCCACAGTTCAAGATCAAATTGACTATTTTAGGCACAGAGTGCGATGTGTCTGTAGTGATGGGACCAGGTTTTCCTTTATTAGAAAAAAGGAATCCCAGGCAGTGTAGGATGGACTCACACATATGAGGGTGAAGCTGATCACACATCAGTTGGCTAGACTAACCCTTGGTGTAGTGGGTGATATGAGTTCCCAGCTTCCTGTTGTGGTGGATAAATATGAGGAAAAATTTCTTGAGGATGTTCCTGTATTACCTCCTCATAGGGAGTTTGACTTATTCATTGATCTATACATCAGGATGACACTGATATCTACACTTACATATCGGATGTCTCCTGCATAGCTTCGTGAATAGTGGGTACAGTTGGAGGAATTGAAGAGGAAGGGCATCATTAGACCCAGTGTTTTACCATGGGAATCCCCAGTTTTGTTTTCCAAGAAGGTAGACGAGGGATTGAGGTTATGTGTGGACTTATGATGCTCGAAATGGGTGACCGTTAAGAACAAGTATCCACTATTGAGGATTGATGACCTCTTCAATTATTTGAAAGGGGCAGGGTGGTTCTTGAAGATAGTCCTCAGATTCAGTGATCACCAGCTTCGAGTATTAGATGAGAATATAATGAAGAAATGTTTCATATGTAATTATGACCATTATGTGTAATTGGTGATGCTGTTTGGAATGAAGAACTCCTATAAGTGTTCATGGGACTCATGAACAGGATATTGTACCCTTACATAGACTGGTCTGTGGTGGTCCTCGTTGATGACATCCTAGTGTACTCAGTGTCTGAGGAGGATCACATGTGTAAGAAACTAATTTTTGGCTATAAAAGACTTTGGAATATTTTTGATGTTATTCCAGAGCAGCGCCTTCAGACGGCGTGCGATTCCGAGCCCCAGTATGGCCAGAATTAAATTTTCAGTGCGTTCACACTGGGCACGCACAATAAATGAGATAACTCCTAAAAGGTTCGTCATATCAGAAATCTGAGTGTACGGATGGGTCCAAAATGGGGTGTTTACCCTAGGAACGACATAAAGCATGTCGACGAGGGACGTTTGGACCCCTCGCCCACTACCAGAAAGTTAAACGGATAAATTAATTAATTAATTAATTCGTTTAATGGTTAAACTCAAATATCTCTTAAATGGTGGCTCATATTGAAAAACGGAGTGCACCGTTGAGTTCGGAGCGTGCTGTTTACCCAATGAGGGGTGTAAGTTTCGCAGGCGTGGGTCGTCAGTGAAAATGGCCCTAGGGGCGTTTTCGTAATTTGGCGGCCTCTGGCGTTGAGTTTAATTACTTCCGAATGGAAGCTCGGATTAAAATTATGAGACCGCTGTTGTGCTAGGGAGGTGGTGTTTACCCTAGGGTAGGCTTAATCTTGACAGCGCCAGAGGTTTTGGACGCGGGTGTTTTCAGGGGTCGAGGTTTTTTATTAAAGAGTTTATTTATTTAAACTCTCATCTCCTCCCCCATCTTTATTCCTCCCCCTGGAGAAACCCCCTAGCACCTCAAACTCCTCCTCCTACTCCTCCTCCCTCCCAATCAAGGTAGAAGTGGCAATAGAGGGGTACAGATTGGCATCGAAGCTCCGGGCAACGCCCAACAAGGTAGGATCATGCGTTTCATTTTTAATTTCCCGCACCTACTTTGAGCTCGATTATTTGTGTCAAATTTCTTTTTGATCTTTGATAAAATTCCATATTTGCGTATATTATCTTATGATATTTCCACCGCACTTTTAGGATTTAAAATCCAAGTTGCGAGGCGATCGCAAACGTACGCCGAAGATTGCGGGTTTTGGAGGTCGTTTGGGTTCTCCGGTGAGCGGACGGTGGTGGCGTGGGTCTTCCAGGCGGCGGCGCGGCACTGCGGGCGAGCTCGGTCGGCGGCTGGCTGAGGAAGAGTGGCTCCAGGTGGCGGCACGTAGTGGCTCAGGCAGGCGGCGGTCTTCAGCAGGAGGTCGGCGCGGGGCTCCTCAGGCGGGCGGCTCGGGGGGACCGGCCGGCTGTGCCGCCCGGTTGACGCTGAGGTTGGGGTTGCGGCGCGCGACCCCGCTCGGGAGACCGAGACCCGCCATACGTGGGTCACCATGTGGATGAATCGACCGGCCTCGAGGCTGGTTGGCGGAACCGGGGACCGCATGTCCACGGTCGGCCCGCGCGGCCGAACCGCGGGTCGGCCCAGGCCGGTCAAGCCCAAGGGGCTTTGCCCCCTCGACTCGGATGCCCGTAATTTAGACTACAGGCATCCGTTTTGCATGCCGTCTACGACAGTGCCTTACTGGCATTGAGACAACCTTTTTTGAGATGGTATCGGGATTTTTTAATTCCTGAGATGAGGGGTCAGTGGCACGACACGTGCGTTAAGTAAGTTTGACGTTTTTCCGGGGGTTCGTGTTTTGAGCAGTGCAGACGTATCCGATGTCCAATTTGAGCGCCGTCAGCGGCATTCGGACCCTGGTGCTGAGGAAAATTTTACCAGTGTGGTTTCGGGCATTGAAGCCAGAGTTGAGGCATGGGCCCCACGACCCGTCTTTCGAGATGCACATAGCTTTTTGTAACATTTTCATCAGACATCCGTTCGGGGCATGCGAGTAGTCAAATCTGGGTGTTTTTCTGAGGGCATTGCAATGGCGCAATCCGCCCGTGTTAATTCCGCACTATGGTGCCGGCCCCACGAGGGCCGTTTTGGGAGTTGGCGGTGATTTCTAGCTTAAACACCGGGTGTCTGTTTTGGACAAGTGAATAGTCCATCTTGTGTACTTTTTCATGAGGATCATAATGTTGCGATCCATTCATTATGCTTCAGGACCGGGATGCGGATCCCACGTAGCACCGCTCGTGTGTGGTGCACCGGAATGAATCCTTTTCTCTGGATATTCATTCCACTCAAGTGATTAGTCCTTTTGATGTGTTTTCCTGAGAGGATCGCAATGGTGCGATGCGCTCGACTGTTTTAGGGGCCGAGGCTCGGGATCACGGGATGTCATTCGGGCGTAAAATGGTGTTGGTGAATTTTCCGTCGGATATCTGTTTGAGGCGAGTAGGTAGTCTATCTCGCATGTTTTTTCGCAAGGATTACAACGGTGTAATCTGTTCATGCAAGCGGAACCTCTTCTGCGATCTTATTAAATGTGGAAATATGAAGGGTGCTCAGGTGGCGGTTATTCTTGCCATGTTCGGAAGCGAACCCTTGGCGTGTGATCTCTTGCACTCCCGTATGAGTGAAGTAAATATTTTAAGAGATGTATTTGGCCATGCCTGGGCCGATGAGGTGGAATGTTGGAGTTGTTATGTTTACGCCTTTGCGTTGATGTTGGGTGTCGTGTGCAAGATAGCCTTTGGGCTGGAAACGTGGTATACTCTGGGTGTATACGGGGACTCTTGGAGGTACATGTGGTTGTTTTTACCTGAGAACGTTTGTACACTTGGTTGGAGTTGACTTGGGGCCACACATCGTGTGGGCCCCATGTTTGTGTCGTGTTCTGCTTTGCGTACCCTTGACCTCTCGCGACGTATAGGGTCTTTCTGTACTCGTTTGTTTGACCAGAAGGGTTCAGGTTTCCCCTGGTTCTGTTCTCGTTTGTTGACCAACAAGGTTGAGTTCCCATGGTTATATTTTCGTTTCTGGATCAGCAGGGTTGAGTTTTCCCCTAGTTTTATTCTCGTTTGTTTGGCTAGCAGGGTTGAGTGGGTTTCCCCCTGGTCCTGTTCACGTTGGTTTCGACCAGTAGGGTTGAGTGGTTTTCCCACGGTTCTGTTCTCAATGGTTTGGCCGGTAGAGTTGCTTTGTGATCCCTAGTAGAGTTCTTGTTGATTCGGTGTGACCAACACATTACGCGGGCACTGATCATCTACCCAGGAGGTTGTTTCCTGCAGGGTTGGCCAGGAGGTTGTTTCCAGCAGGGGTGGCCAGTTGTACCATCCAGCAGGGATGGCCAGTGCGGTTACCATCTAGCTGGGATGGCCAGTGGGTTACCATCCAGCAGGGATGGCCAGTACAACGGTGTTCACCGAGCAGTACCATCCAGCAGGGATGGCCAGAGCAGTTACGATTTTACCTCCAGCAGGGCTGGGAAGTGGTCCCTGATGCCGGGTTTACCTCCAGCATGGCTCAGAAGTGGTCCCTGATGCTGGGTTTACCTTCAGATGGGCTGGGAAGTGGTCCCCGATGACGGTTTCGAGCCTCCCTCCAGTGGAGTACCCTTTTATGAGACTGGGCATTTGGAATCGTCGACGCATTTAGCTGGGTCGCCCTCCAGTGGATTACACTTTTACGGGACTGGGCAGTGTGGCACCTTTCGAATTTTTCCGGGTCTCCCTCCAGTGGGAACCCGTCGACTTCTAGGGATTAACCTCCAGCGGGGCTGGGTAGGGGGTCGCATGTCGACTTTGAGGAGACCTCTCGACAGTAGGGCAATGACGAGGTGTTGTTTGACATTCCCCCAGAACTCTCAAGTATGAGGGGCTCTTTCCCCACTGAGACGCATCCTTGCGATGCAACCTAAAACCTTACGGGTGAGTCAGTGTTGCCCAAAGTGGATAGTGTCAAGGTGTGGTGATTTGAGCCCCTTGACTTGCAGTTCGGGGAAGACGTGTGGGATGCTGGGCATCGATGGTGTCTACTTCTAGGACTGTTGGCTACTCACTTTCTTGGGATGAGATACAGGACAGAGATCCCCTTACGATCTTTTTTGGTTTTCTTGACAGAGCATATATATATGTATACCTTGTTCCAGTACCCACTTCTTGGGTTTTGGTTACTCTCTTTCCAGGAGAGGCGAAGATGCGTGGGTTATGCAACGTGCTTTCCGTGTCTAGCTTATCATGGTTGGACGAGTCTACTATTCTGCTATAGGTAGCGAAGACTCGACGAGAATTTCATCTTCTCACCATTTCCATCTCCTTGTGTCTGGAAAAGTCTACCTCCTTTCTCTTGTTGGGTTGAGCTAGACTCTCTACTATTACTCTTACTGCACTCTTGGTTGTACTCCTTTACTTTCCCCTATTTGATCTACTGATCGCCCTTCAGTACCTCTTTTGTTTCTCCCTCGAGCCTTCGGGGTATCCTACTGAGTATTTTTATACTCACCCCTACTTGGGCTTTGCCCGCACTTGGTGTTCCCTTGTAGACGATAGACAGGTGGAGCGTGACTTCAGTGGAGCTTAAGAGTTCGGGATCTTGGACCGCGTGCGGTGGTCGTAGTCGGGTTACAAGTGTGGGACTCTCCCAGGTGTTTGATTTTGTTTACCTGTTGTCGGGTTGTGGCACATTATTGATTGGTCATGTGTTTTGCCCCTTTTTTCAGTTTACCTTCATCTTTTACTTTCTACTGTTTAGAGGTTGATGCACTCTTGTGGTTGTTTGTAGCAGTTAGTACTTTACTTTTCTTTTTTACTCTGCACTTATACATTGATTGGGATGCATGTGTGTGTACATGTACTTAGGCAAAGGACTCCCTGAGTTGTTGAGCCTTCAGCATTGGTCGCCAGCCCCTAACCTATGGAGGAGGGCTTGGGGTAGTTGTGGCTCGAGCCCAGGTAGGGTCGTGTTGTGACAAAGTGGTATCAGAGGTGGTTCGTTCCTTGGGACGTTGTTATGATGTCCCTAAAAAGGAATTGGTTGGGATCTAGGGCAACAGTTTCGACATATCTCGAGAGCAGCTCTCAGGCCAGGGAGTCCAGTGATGGCGCGATGGCTGACGTATCAATTCACCAGGACCCTGATAACCCAATTGTCGACTCTTCATGCTGAGACACTTATTGTATGGAAAATTTGTTTGTGCATCACATAGAATTGAGTCTTTGAATTTCCTTCTTGAGTTATCTTCTCATCGTTGTTGTTACTGTTATATACATATATTCTCATCTGACCACAGCACTCCTTGATAACATTCAGAATGTCTCCACGAAGACTGCCAGCCAGGATACCAGCATTGTTGCGTGACAACGACCCTATGAGCTACGAGGCCTCAGTCCAGGACCCATCATATGAGCCCCTTTCTCTAGGTGGGCCGGTAGCAGCACCCCCACCTGTTGAGCAGCAGACAGATCTAGTAGAGCAGACTGAGCTTGAGCGCAGGTTGAGGGCGCACCATGTGTTCCAGCGGTAGAGACCGCTGAGGTTCGGTGGGGAGCCGGACCCTCAGGTAGCAGAGGTTTGGCTTGAGACAGTGGTTCACCTTTTCAGGATTGTGCAGACGCTGGCAGATCTTATGGTGGCTTTGGCCGCCAACCTTTTCCCTAGAGCAGCTTGACTTTGGTGGAGTCTGGTGACTTAGTTTCTTGGCGAGTGATCACTTTCGTGGGGCGACATTCAGTTTTTTGTTTTGTGAGGATTTTTTTTCCTTCTTCTTACGCTCTGTTCAGATTTAGGAGCTCCTGCAGTTTCAGTAGGGAGGGATGACGGCGGCCAAGTACGCGGCCAGTTTCACAGACCGTGCACGCTTTTACCCAGACTTGGTCCATGACGGAAACTTCCGAGCATGAAAGTTTGAGTAGGGTATCCACCGAAAGATTCATGTTGTCATAGTACCCTTGGGAATTTCCACATATGTTGAGGTTATAGAGTAGGCGCTGGTGATAGAGAGCTTCATGTGACGCTCTACAGTTGGTGGTGGTAGCAGGCACGACAGAGCCGAGACGCCTGCCGTAGCTAGTAGGCATCAGCGGATAGAACCTCGAAGCTGGTGGCTTTCCGATAACCAGACTCAAGGGCGTGGTCGTACACCACAGTGGCACTAGAGGTCACTAGTGCAGCCCGGAGAGAGTTGGTGCTATGCTTGATATGGGTGAGGTCACTTGGCACGGGACGGACCGACCAGGCACACTGAGAATATCGGGCACATAGCAGGTGCACCACGACGATAGAGGTAGCGCCGTGATCGGATTAGCGCCTAGAGAGTTGGTGATAGTAGAGGATTGGGAGGAGCTGTTAGTGGGGGACAATTTTACGAGGTCTTCCCATCACCACTAGGCGGTCCATGTCAGGCTCCGGGAGCTGAAAGTTGGGACCACAGACAACCATGAGCATTGAATGTCTACAATCCTGCAGATCATGAGGTGATAAGAGGTATGCTTTATGGCTCTCCTACTTTTGCACTAGAATTGTTAGACTCTTTGTGTGAAATTCTTTTCTCCCTTCTCCTTGTTTGAGGTGTTACCAGGATGGCGCGAGGCATCAGTGTAACCTTGTGTTGGTAAGGAAAACGGCATCGGAACTTTTTCTTTAGTCGATGGTGTCAACTCCTTTGCCCTCTGAGCGTGTAAGGGAGTCTTGGTCATGGGACATCGACTATGAAACCTTGCGTGATCAGATATCCTTGGGTGTTTCACCATATGGATATTCTGAAGGAGGGAATCATCGGGCTTTGTCCCAGGTCCAAGCAGTGATTTCAGTAGCGGCGTGCGATGTGGGGGTTTGACCAGGGAGGCGAGATACCCCCGAGAGCCTTCGGGTCGTTTGAGACCATACGAAGGGATGGCGAGGTTCCCTACCGCCTTTCCCTATCCCCCCAAGGTCTGGATTGGGTTCACGATGTCTCCTGCATGGCTCACCTGAGGAGATGTGCACATGCTCCTATGCACGTCATCAGCAAGGGAAGACCTCGCGTGAGCAGATCAAATCCTTTGGTCTGTGTGGGTTGATGCTGGACTATGCAAGAGTTCTTCTGGGTACGGGAGAGCTAGGTGTGGGCTTAGTACCCTGAGTTGTTCCCTAGTTTTGCTTTTCTGGGATGAAAATCACGAAGGAGGGAATGATCTAAGAACTCGTTTTTTAGATATAAAAGATTTTGGAATATTCTTGATGTTATTTCAGAGAAACGCCTTCAGAAGGCATGTGAATCTGAGCCCTGGTATGGCCGGAATTAAATTTTCAGTGCGTTCACAGCGGGCACACCCAATAAATGAGATATCTCCTAAATGGTGCTTTAGATCAGAAATCTGTGTGTATGGAAGGGTCGGAAATGGGGTGTTTACCCTCGGAACAACATAAATCATGTCGGTACGGGACGTTTGGACCCCTCGCTAGCTACCAGAACATTAAATGGATAAATTAATTAATTAATTTATTCGATTAATGGTTAAACTAAAGTATCTCTTAAACAGTGGGTCAGATTGGAAAACCAAGGGCGTCGTTGAGTTTGGAGTGTGCCATTTACCCTAGGAGGGGTGTAAGTTTCCTGGGCGTGGGCCGTCAGTGAAAATGGCCCCGAGGGTGTTTTCGTAATTTAGCGGCCTCGGGCGTTGAGTTTAATAACTTTTGAACGGAAGCTCGGATTAAAATTCTGAGACCTTTATTGTGCTCGGGAGGTGGTGTTTACCCTAGGGGAGGCTTAATCTTGACCGTGCTGGAGGTTTTGGATCCAGGTGTTTTCAGGGGTCAAGTTTTTTTGTTAAAGAGTTTATTTATTTGAACTCTCATCTCCTCCCCCATCCTTATTCCCCCCTGGCGAACCCCCCCCCCCCCCCCCCACACACACCTCAACCTCCTCCTCCTCCTCCTCCTCCCTCCTAATCAAGGTGGAAGCATCAACGGCCGGGTACGGATCAGCGGTGAAGCTCCGGGCAACGCCCAACAAGGTAGGATCGTGCGTCTTGTTTTGAATTTCCCGCACATACTTTGGGCTCGATCATTTACATCAAATTTATGTTTGATCTTCAAGAAAATCCCATTCTTGCGTAGATTATCTTCTGAGCTTTCCATCTCACTTTTTGGATTGAAAATCCAATTTGCGAGGTGATCGCAAACGTCCGCCGAAGATTGCGGGTCTTGGAGGTCGTTTGGGTCCTCCAGCGAGCGGACGATAGCGGTGTGGGTCTTCCAGGCAGCGGCACGGCGATGCGGGCGAGCTCGGTCGGTGTCTGGCTGAGGCGGAGTGGCTCCAGGTGGCGGCACGTGGTGGCTCAAGCAGGCGGCAGTCTTCAACGGGAGGTCGGCGCGGGGCTCCTTATGCGGGTGGCTCAGGAGGACCGGCCAGCTGTGCCGGCCGGTTGACGCGGAGGCCAAACCGCGGGCCAGCCCAGGCCGGTCTAGCCCAAGGGGCTTTGCCCCCTCCACTCGGACACCCATAGTTTCCATTATGGGAGTCCGTTTTGCATGCTGTCTGTGGTAGTTCCTTCCTGGCGTCGAGATGAGCTTTTTTGAGATGGTCTCTGGAATTTTCAATTCCCGAGATGAGGGTTCGGTGGCACGACACGTGCATTAAGTAAGTTTGATGTTTTTCCGAGGGTTCGTGTTTCGAGCGGTGTGGAGGCATCCGACGTCTGATTTGAGAGTCGTCGGCGGTGTTGGGACCCTGGTGCAGAGGCAAAGTTTACCAGTCTGGTTTTTGGCGTTGAAGCCGGAGTTGAGGCATGCGCCCCCCCAGTACAGCAGGGATGGCCAGTGGGTTACCATCCAGCAGGGATGGCCAGTACAGCGGTCTTCACCGAGCAGTACCATCCAGTAGGGATGACCAGATCGGTTCTGGTTTTACCTCTAGCGGGGCTAGGAAGTGGTCCCCGATGTCGGGTTTACCTCCAGCGGGGCCAAGAAGTGGTCCCCGATGCCAGGTTTACCTCCAGCTAGGTTGGGAAGTGCTCCCTGATGAAGGTTCTGAGCCTCCCTCCAGTGGAGTACCCTTTTATTGGACTGGGAATTGAGACTCATTGATGAATTTATCTGGGTCTCCCTCTAGTGGATTACCCTTTTACGGGACTGGGCAGTGTGGCACCTGTCGACTTTTATCGGGTCTCCCTCCAGTGGGTACCCGTCGACTTCTAGGGATTACCCTCCAGTGGGGCTAGGCAGGGGGTCGCCTGTCGACTTTGAGGATACCTCTCAACTGTGGGGCAGTGACGAGGTGCGGTTTGATGTTCCCCCATAACTCTCAAGTACGAGGGGATCTTTCCCCATCGAGACATGTCCTTGCGACGTGACCGAAAACCATGCGGGCGAGTCAGTGCCGCCCAAAGCGGATAGTGTCAAGGTGTGGTGATTTGAGCCCCATGACTTGCAGTTTGGGGCAGATGTGCGGGATGCTGGGCATTGATGGTGTTTACTTCTGGGACTATTGGCTACTCACTTTCTTATGCTGAGATACGGGATGGGGATCCCCTTACAATCTTTTTCAGGTTTCTTGATAGAGCATATATATATGTATACCTTGTTCCAGTACCCACTTCTTGGGTTTTGGTTAATCTCTTTCCAGGAGAGGCAAAGACGTGCGGGGTATGCCACGTTCTTTCCGTGTCTAGCTTCTCATGGTTGGACGAGTCTACTCTCCTGCTATAGGTAGTGAAGACTTGACGACAAGGTTATCTTCTCACCATTTCCAGCTCCTTGTGTCTGGACGAGTCTACCTTTTTTCTCTTATTGGGTTGAGCTGGACTCTCTACTATTACTCTTACTGCACTCTCGGTTGTACTCCTTTACTTTCCCTTGTTCGATCTACTGCTCACCCTTCGGTACCCCCTTTGTTTCTCCCTCGATCCTTCGGGGTATCCTACTGAGTATTTTTATACTCACCCTTTCTTGGGCTTTTCCTGCACTTGGTGTGCCCTTGCAGACGAAGGACAGGTGGAGTGTGAAATCAGCGGAGCTTAGGAGTTCGGGATCTTGGACCATGTGCGGTGGTCGTAGTCAGGTTCCAGGTGTGCACTACGGGAAAAAAGGGCATTTGCGACGGGTTATTTGCGACGGGAATAAATCCCGTCGCAAATAGTCCTGTTAAAAACTTATTTTCGACGAGGTTATTTTCCCGTCGCAAATAAGTAGCCTTTTGCGACGGGACAGCTTTCCCCGTCGCAAAAGGACTGGCGCGGTTTGCGCGCCAAATCGCGGGAAACTTATTTGCGACGGGGGAATATTCCCGTCGCAAATAACCGGCGGCGGTAAAAGGTATTTGCGACGGGAATATTCCCCCGTCGCAAATAGTATGTCGGCAGGTGGTTATTTGCGACGGGTCCCGTCGCAAATAACTATTTACCCGTTGACCGTAATAAATGTTGGCTAAGGTATTTGCGACGGGATACCCGTCGCAAATGGGCCCGTCGCAAATAATCTAACCTATAAATACCCCCATCCGTTTTTTCATTTCATTCTCATTCTCTATCTTCTCCTTCTCTCAAAATTATATTTCTAGAGTTCAGTTTTTCTCCAGTTTAATTTTTTTCTCCAGAGCTGATATTAAAGTTTTGAAGAACGATCAGAGCAGATCAATTTTCAAGGTATTTATGTTCATTTTAATTTAATATTTATTTTTAATTTTTTATTAGTTTCAATTATTCTTAATTAGTTGTAATTTAATTATGTTTACATTGTTTTATTACTTAATAAATTTAAATTATTAGTATTGTTCATAGTTAATGGTAATTAGGAATAATTAGTAATAATTTTTAATAATTAAGAATAAATATTAATAATTAGTAATAAATACCAATAATTAGGAATAATAACATTATTACATTATTAGTCTATTTTATTATTAATATTAAAATAATATAATTTTTTATATATATACAGTTCTCTTTTCATCTGTGTGTTTGCTGTCTTCACATGTATTATTTGTATGTGGAGATAGAAAACGCACAGATGAAAGGAGAATTGTATATAAATTAGAAAATTATATTATTTTAATATTAATAATAAAATATATTAATAATGTTATTATTTGTAATTATTGGTAATTATTCTTAATTATTGATAATTATTCATTTAATTACTAATAATTAGGAACAATTATCAATAATTATCAATAATTAAGAATAATTAGTAATAATTAGTAATAATTACCAATAATTAGTAATAATTAGTAATAATTATCAATAATTAGTAATAATTACCAATAATTAGTAATAATTACCAATAAGTAGTAATAATTACCAATAATTAGTAATACTTACCAATAATTTGGAATAATTACCAATAAGTAGTAATAATTAGTAATAATTAGTAATAATTACCAATAATTACCAATAATTAGTAATAATTAGTAATAATTAGGAATAATTAGTAATAATTAGTAATAATTAGTAATAATTAGAAATAATTAGTAATAATTAGGAATAATTAGTAATAATTAGTAATAATTGGTAATAATTAGTAATAATTAGTAATAATTAGTAATAATTAGTAATAATTAGTAAAAATTAGTAATAATTAGTAATAAGTAGTAATAATTAGGAATAATTAGGAATAATTAGGAATAATTAGTAATAATTAGTAATAAGTAGTAATAATTAGGAATAATTAGGAATAATTAGGAATAATTAGTAATAATTAGGAATAATTAGGAATAATTAGGAATAATTACCAATAATTACCAATAATTACCAATAATTAGCAATAATTAGCAATAATTACCAAAAATTAGGAAAAATTAGGAAAAATTAGGAAAAATTAGGAAAAATTAGGAATAATTACCAATAATTAGTAATAATTAGTAATAATTAGTATTAATTACCAATAATTAGTATTTATTACCAATAATTAGTAATAATTACCTATAATTAGTATTAATTACCAATAATTAGTATTAATTACCAATAATTAGTAATAATTACCAATAATTAGTAATAATTAGGAATAATTACCAATTATTAGTAATAATTAACAATAATTAGTAATAATTAGTAATAATTACCAATAATTAGTAATAATTACCAATAATTAGTAATAATTACCAATAATTAGTAATAATTACCAATAATTAGTAATAATTAGTAATAATTAACAATAATTAGTAATAATTACCAATAATTACCAATAATTAGTAATAATTAACAATACTTACCAATAATTAACAATAATTGCCAATAATTACCAATAATTGCCAATAATTACCAATAATTAGCAATAATTAATAATAATTGCCAATAATTATCAATAATTGCCAATAATTAGTAATAATTGCCAATAATTAGTAATAATTGCCAATAATTACCAATAATTGGTAATAATTACTAATAATTCCCAATAATTAGTAATAATTAATAATAAATATTAATAATTACCAATAATTAGTAATAATTATTAATAATTACTAAAAATTACTCATAATTAGTAATAATTACTAATAATTAGTAATAATTACTAATAATTAGTAATAATTACTAATAATTAGTAATAATTACTAATAATTAGTGATAATTTCTAATAATTAGTAATAATTACTAATAATTAGTAATAATTACTAGTAATTAGTAATAATTAGTAATAATTAACAATAATTAACAATAATTAGTAATAATTAGTAATAATTAGTAATAATTAGTAATAATTAGGAATAATTAGTATTAATTACCAATAATTAGTATTAATTAACAATAATTAGTAATAATTACCAATAATTAGTAATAATTACCAATAATTAGTAATAATTATTATTAATTACCAATAATTAGTATTAATTACCAATAATTAGTATTAATTACCAATAATTAGTATTAATTACCAATAATTAGTAATAATTACCAATAATTCGTAATAATTAACAATATTTACCAATAATTACCAATAATTACCAATAATTACCAATAATTACCAATAATTAGTAATAATTAATAATAAATATTAATAATTACCAATAATTAGTAATAATTATTAATAATTAGTAATAATTACTAATAATTAGTAATAATTACTAATAATTAGTAATAATTACTAATAATTAGTAATAATTACTAATAATTAGTAATAATTAGTAATAATTAGTAATAATTAGTAATAATTAGTAATAATTAGTAATAATTAGTATTAATTAGTATTAATTTCCAATAATTAGTATTAATTTCCAATAATTAGTAATAATTACCAATAATTAGTAATAATTACCAATAATTAGTAATAATTACCAATAATTAGTAATAATTATTATTAATTACCAATAATTAGTATTAATTACCAATAATTAGTATTAATTACCAATAATTCGTAATAATTAACAATATTTACCAATAATTACCAATAATTACCAATAATTACCAATAATTACCAATAATTAGTAATAATTAATAATAAATATTAATAATTACCAATAATTAGTAATAATTATTAATAATTAGTAATAATTACTCATAATTAGTAATAATTACTAATAATTAGTAATAATTACTAATAATTAGTAATAATTACTAATAATTAGTAATAATTACTAATAATTAGTAATAATTAGTAATAATTAATAATAATTAACAATAATTACTAATAATTAGTAATAATTAGTAATAATTAGTAATAATTAGGAATAATTAGTATTAATTACCAATAATTAGTATTAATTACCAATAATTAGTATTAATTAACAAAAATTAGTATTAATTACCAATAATTAGTATTAATTACCAATAATTAGTAATAATTACCTATAATTCGTAATAATTAACAATATTTACCAATAATTACCAATAATTACCAATAATTACCAATAATTACCAATAATTAGTAATAATTACCAATAATTACCAATAATTGGTATTAATTACCAATAATTGGTATTAATTACAAATATTAATGTTTATGAAAAAATTATATTAGTATTATTAAAATAATAAAAAATCAATATAATATTAAAATTATCAATATTTGTAACATGTTTTGCTTTATTCTCAATATATTCAATCTTTACTTGAGTGTTTTTTCTAACAAATTATTCAAACCCAGTAATGCTTTTATATTTTATAGAGAAATATGGAACAACGAGGTCGTCAACAATCATTATTAGGTGACCGCATATGGATAAATCAACGTAGAAATCCAAACGGTTCTGGTTTAAATCCAGTATATGTTGAGGGTGTGGAGACTTTTTTATCATTTGTGGAATCAAATTTAGAATTTGTTTCAGAAGGAAAAATAAAATTCCCTTGCAGAAAATGTGCATTGAGAACGTTTGACACATTTGACAAAGTGGGAGAACATCTCTTGCGTTTTGGTTTTCAACCAGATTATGTTTTTTGGTATCAACACGGTGAACGCTGTTCTAGAGCAGGTGATACCAACTTAATTCTGGATCCATCCCGGTTTCATGATTTAGTACATGATGTTGCAGGTTCATCTGTTCAACATACAGAAACTCCGGCTGATATAGCTTCAAATCCTGAGTTGGCACCATCTGAATTTTATGAGTTATTGAAATCTGCTGAGGATGAATTATATCATGGATGCAAGATGAGCAAATTAGAAGCAGTTGCAAAATTTATGGCTATCAAATCAGATAACGAAATGTCAAACACCTGTTTTGACCAGATATTTTCTTTGCTGAAAACACTGTTACCCGAAGGAAATGTTTTACCTGCAAATTACTATGAGAGTTAGAGGATGGTTCGAAATTTGGGACTTACTTGTCAGAAGATTCATGCATGTTCAAATGACTGCATTTTATATTCTGGGGAAAATGAGTCGTTGGATAGTTGTCCTACATGTGGGCAACTGAGATATAAAGAAGGACAACACGGGAAGTCTGGTTTGATTCCTGTAAAACAGTTGAGATATTTTCCGCTTACATCCAGACTTCAGCGTTTATTCATATCTAAGAATACAGCGACAATGATGTCATGGCATGAAGAGAATATTTCAACCGATAAAAGCTTGAATCATCCAGCCGATGGTGATTCATGGAAAAATTTTGATAGAGTGCATCCATCCTTTGCTTTAGAAGCTAGAAATGTTCGACTGGGCCGGTCCACTGATGGTTTCTGTCCGTTTGGATCTTATGGTAGTCAATATTCATGTTGGCCTGTTTTTTTAACTTCGTGGAATTTACCTCCATGGATGTTGATGAAGGAGCCATATATCTTTTTGACTTTACGAATTCCAGGACATCCGAAGAAAAATATTGATGTTTATTTGAAGCCATTGATTGATGAATTAAATTTATTGTGGAGTACTGGTGTTAGTAAATATGATGTTGCAACGAAACAGAATTTCATACTGAGAGCAGCATTGATGTGGACAATAAGTGACTTCCCAGCTTATGGGATGTTATCTGGCTGGAGTACACATGGTCATAAATCATGTCCTTACTGTATGGGAGAGAACAAAGAATTTATGCCCATTCATGGAAAGAAACCTTGTTATTTTTACTGTCATCGCAGATTTCTTCCAGCTGATCATCCTTTTCGCAGAAACAGATCTCATTTCAGAAAAGGAACAGTTGAAAGGGATGGACCTCCAAAAATGCTATCAGGTTCGGAGTTAAAATCAGTTTTGTTTTCATTACCTCCCATCACTTTTGGTCCCACAATAAACCAACAGAAAATTTCTGGTTTTGGGAAAGAACACAATTGGATTAAACGTAGCATATTTTGGGATTTGCCATATTGGTCTGATCTGTTGGTCCGACACATGTTAGATGTCATGCATATTGAGAAGAACTGTTTTGATAATTTGTTTCATATAGTTTTGGATACGCCAGTAAAGAGCAAAGACAATGTAAATGCACGTTTAGATCTTGCCCAAATTTGCAGGCGTCCAGAATTGGAACTATTTGAGAATGTCAGAACAGAAAGGTTACTGAAACCAAAAGCAGCTTATACACTGTCTAAAGAAAACCGTTTATTATTTTGTCATTGGATTGCAGATTTGAGACTTCCAGATGGCTTTGCTTCTAATTTGGGTAGATGTGTAAAGAATGGTCATATTACTGGATTAAAAAGTCATGATTGTCATGTTATAATGGAGAGACTTCTACCCATTGGATTAAGAGGTCTGTTTAATTCTGTGATTTGGGATTCCATAACAGACATGTCTCATTTTTTTCGGGAAATTTGTGCGGCTACGGCAGATTATGATGCTCTAGGAAAACTTGAAAAAGATGTTGTTGTAATTATATGTAAACTGGAAAAAATATTTCCGCCGTCTTTCTTCGACTCAATGGAACATTTGATGTTACATTTGCCATATGAAGCCAAATGTGGAGGTCCGGTACAGTTTCTATGGATGTACCCATTTGAAAGATGCATGCAAAAATTGAAAAGAAAAGTACGTAACAAAGCATCTGTTGAAGGATCTATTGCAGAAGCTTATGTGCAAGAGGAAATATCATTTTTCTTCTCCCATTATTTTGAATCTGAGTATCCTTCAAAACACAACCGAATGGGATGGAATGAGAGGAATATTGATGAAATCGACAGTCAATTATCTATTTTCAACCAGTCATAGCTTGGTTTTGGTGGAGTTTATGAACGCTGGCTTTCAGATGATGAACATCAGAGAGCTCATACGTATGTTCTGCTCAACTGTGAAGAGATGACATCAGCTGTACTGTAAGTTTTTATATCACTTATTCTATCATTTATGTTACAGTAAATAACTTTGGTTTTTATAGGTTCTATGATAATCATATCAAGAAACAAATTCCACAAATTACAGCAGCTTCTCTCGAAGAATGTCGACTGAAAAATTTCTCTCAGTGGTTTCAAAAACTGGTAACATAAATTCTTTATCTTTTAGAAACTCATTCAATGTATAGTTTACTATATTGATAATTATTTCACAAATTTTCAGGTGTCTCGACATGCTGATAAAATTGACAAACGGCTGTGTGTATTGAGTAACCCACCTTCCAAACTTGTTAAAACTTATAATGCATATGTGGTGAATGGATTTCGATTCCACACACATGCATATGGGGAATCGAAAAAAACAATGAACAGTGGAGTTAGCTTGAGAGGATCTCATCATCGAGAAAATGAAGTTGACTTTTATGGCATACTTGATGAAATCATTGAACTCTGTTATCTTGGACAACATTACATAACCATGTTCAAATGTTGGTGGTTGGATACAGAGAGAGGCATGCGTGTTCATCCGAATCATGGAATCATCGATATTAAATGTAAAAGTGTTCTCGCAGTAAATGAACCATTCTTATTGGATCAACAGGCATATCAAGTTTATTATGCAAAGTACTGTGCAACATCAAGAGACTTGACTGATTGGTGGAGTATAATAAAAATCAAAATTCGAGACAATCAGTTTAGTCAAAGTGAATGTGCTTTCACTGATGTGCAAAGAATTGAAGTTTTTCAAGAGAGTACTCAAAATCAATCTTTTTTACAAAGAGACATGAGTATCGATGACGACACCCCACATTTAAGAGTCGGTGATAACGATGATGTTAATGATGTCACATATGAATTTGAAATGGTAAGAGATGAAGCAACTGTAACTCGAATGGATATCGATGATGTTGAGGAGGAATATGAAGATGGCATTGACATATATGAAGATGATGATGAAGATGAACACTGATAGCATTCCATGGTATTTATATACAATCATAATATGTATATATGTATATATAATAGTAATTATAAATTATTTTCTAACATTAAAATTTTCTGTTTCTGATGGACGAGGCCACATTTCGTGAGTTGACAGATGTTGACCTGCCTTTCGATGCGGATGAGTTGCTGGCAGATGGCCCTCAGCCTGCAGGCGCTCCAGGGAGTACGCGGAGGGGGCGCGGTCTTGCACGATTGAGGATTCCTGACCCCGTCCCCGAGCGACGTCCACGTCTTGGGTTTGATCCGCGCACCCGGAGGCGTGATAAACTGTGTGATAACCTGTGGATTTGACTAAGATTTCATTAATCTATTCACATAATAAATGTTTATTATTTTTTCAGTTTTCCGCATATAGCAGTCGGACAGGGCAGCGCTATTTTGCGCAACTATTTCTCTCAGTCGTGGACCACATGGGAGCAGATTCCCATTGATGTACAGTAGGCCATGTTCGGCCATTGGTTGGTACGTACGTAAATAAATAATTTTTATTTTGAAAATTATTTCATTTCTGACTTGATATTTTGATTTATTTGTAGGGTTTATGGTATCCGATTGAGGATACCATGCGTGACGCCATCCACGAGGCATGGGAGGTGGCCATGCATGATCGCCTTCGTCAGTTTTTGCACAATTTAAGAAAAGCTGCGATGAAGAAAGCAGGAGTGTCAGATTTTGAGGAGTCATGTAGAGCACACCGACCAGAGTATATTTCATCCCATGTATGGGATGGATTATGTGCGCACTGGTTGAGTGGTGCCTTTTAGAGGAGATCATCGGTGGGGAGGCAGAATCGGGGGAGATAGGAGGTGACTCATCGAGCTGGGAGTCATTTATTCAGTACTCATAGACAGCATCTGGTACGTACATTATTTATAAATATTTTATATAACTATAAATATTAACAGTTTATTTTTTATTCTTATAGGCTGTCTAGCACACCGATATTACAGAGTACGACGTATATCGGAGGATGTATAGTGATCCTGCTACTGGGGAGCTCAGAGGTGATCGTCAGCATCACATCGTGGTCAGTATTATTTGTTTTCAAGTTTAAAAATTAACTGCATATAATATATTCACAATTTTAATTTTAAATTGCAACTATAGGAGTCATATGAGGCCGCAACGTCACAGGCCCGGCCTGAGAGTCAGGCCGAGTCATCAGATCAGACCACTGCCCGTCAGTTTGATGAGGCGGCATGGATGCAGGCCACCCAGTATGCCTTCGAGAAGGGTCAGGTAGTTGGTATCGGCTCTCGACTGACTCCCGGAGATTATTATGGCAGTGCTGTGATGTCGGCGTCCAGCTCGAGATGAGCTCGTGCATCTTCTTCTACTACACAGTATGAGGATCAGTTGCGATCTCAGACTGCACAGATAGAGAGTCTCCGACAGGAGCAAGAGCAGATGCGTCAGCAGCATGAGGAGGAGCGTCGACGCCAGCAGTAGTTGTACGAGGAGCAGACGAGTCGGTGGAAGCAGCAGCATCAGGAGCAGATGGACTACATGCGCCGACTCACTCATGCTTTAGGGATGGAGTTTCCTCCACCACCATCTGCAGATCCCCCAACTCCCCCCTCCTTCAGATTAGAGTTTGTATTTATGTTATAAAATTTGGGAAATCAAAATATTTTTTTTCTATTCTTAGTTTTTGTCTCATTATAAAATGTTAATAATATTATATTTTTAAATAACAATATTAATATGAATAATAATATTATTTATATTTTATAATATTAAAATATATATATATATTAAAATTTTATAATATTATAATTTAATTATATTTTTTTTGTAATACTTGAATTATTTTAATATTTGAATGTAAAATAATTCTATTATTTTTATATTAATTAAAATAACTTATTAATATTTTTTTTATTTATGAATTATAATTCTAATATTATTATATTAATTAAAATATTTGAATGTAAAATAATTCTATTATTTTTATATTAATTAAAATAACTTATTAATATTTTTTTATTTATGAATTATAATTCTAATATTATTATATTAATTAAATCATTTATTAATATTCTATTATTTTTTATTTTTGAATTATAATTCTATTATTATTATATTAATTAAAATAATTAATTATTTTTATTTGTGAATTATAATTCTATTATTATATTAATTAAAATAATTTATTAATAATTTATTTTTTTATAGTATTTGCGACGGGATACTATGCCCGTCGCAAATACTAGTATTATTAATAGTTTTTTATTTTTTTTTTAAAATAGTTTTTGTGACGGGTCCCGTCGCAAATACTAGTATTATTAATAGTTTTTTATTTTTTTAAAAAAATAGTTTTTGCGACGGGTCCCGTCGCAAAAACTATTTTAAAAGTTTTTTACAAAAATACGGAATACTATTTGCGACGGGGAGAATAACCATCGCAAAAAAAGGCTTTAGCGACGGTCCTGTCGCAAATAAGTGTTGTTGCGACGCCGTTTTCAGCAACGGGCTATTTGCGACGGGCCCCCATCGCAAAAAGCCAATTGCGACGGGATCCCGTCGCAAATGCCCCGTCGCAAATACCTGTTTTTCTAGTAGTGGTGGGACTCTCCCAGGTCTTTTCTTTGTTTACTTGTTGCCGGGTTGTGGCCCCTTCCTAGTTGGGCACGTGTTTTGCCCCTTTTTTCAGTTTACCTTTAGCTTTTACTTTGTACTATTTAGAGGTCGATGCACTCTTGTGGTTGTTTATAGTAGTTTGTACTTTACTTGTCTTTTTTACTCTGCACTTTTTCATTGAGTGGGTTTCATGTGTGTGAACAGGTACTTAGGAAAAGGCCTCCCTGAGTTGTTGTGCCTTCAGCACTGGTCTCCAGCCCCTGGCCTATGGAGGTGGGCTTTGGGTAGTTGCGGCTCGAGCCCTAGTAGGGTCGGGTCGTGACAACATGAGACACTTGAGGATGAACCTAGATATACTCAAAGAGAATAAACATTATTGGAATCTCTTGAAGTGTCAGTCCTAGATACGATAGGTCCATTTTTAGGACACTTTATTTGAATGGATGGAGTTATAGTGGATCCAATGAATATTGAGTCAGTTCTTTCTTGGGAGCTATGCAAGAGAATTACCAAGGTGAAGAGTTTCTTTGGTTTGTATGGGTACAATCAAAGGGTTGTAACTAAATTTTCTAGAGTAGAATAACACTTGATATATTTGACATGAATGGGGAATCCCTTCATGTGGATGGAGAAGTTTTAGGAGAGTTTTTCAATAGTTGAGGTAGATATTGTTGAGCACTCCCATCTTAATCTTTTTAGAGGAGGGTGTTGAGTACGTAGTATTATATGATGCATTACGAACTGATTTTGGTTGTGTCTTGATATAGGGAAAATTGGTGATGGCCCATAGTTCACAATATTTGATACCACATGAGCATAACAACACAACCCTTGATCTAGAGTTAAAAACTATAGTCTTCGCATTGAAGACGTGAGAACACTACCTAATGGGTGAGAGATTTATCATTTAGTTTGACCATAAGAGTCTCATTTATATGTTATATTAGAATGATTTTAACTTGAGATAGGGGTGATGGCTATATTTCCTATAAGAATATGAATTTGAGATTGTCTATACTCTTGGGAAGGGGAATGTGGTGGTAGATACTCTTAACAGGAGATCAAGTTGACAGCTACTAAATGAGGATTAGAGCAGTTTGCCTCAATGTAGATATACTTTTTGGATATAGATTGAGTATCTTACCTAAATTTGATGTTTTTCAACCCTCAAATATTATAGGGAGATAGGGAGGTAAATCTTGAAGATACCAACTCTGAGACTTTATGTGCTCAGATGTCTACATGGCATAACCCTAATGGATATTCGAATGGTGGGGAGCACATCCTTCTTTTCACAGGATGCACTGTGGTACCCATCTCATTATGAGATGATGTCTTTAGGGAGTTTTATACATCCCCTTTGGTGGTTGATCTCGGTGTGGCGAAGATGTACCAGGACCATCGACATCAGTTTTGGTGACTGGGGATGAAGAAAGTAATGGCAGAGTTCATTTCTAGATGCCTCACTTGTCAATAAGTGACGGTTTAGCTCAAGGTTCTAGGGGGTTTAACTAAACCCAATGAGGTGATTGAATGGAAGTGGGATCAGATATCAGTGGACCTAGTTATGTTTTTTCCATTGACGTCCAGGGGACACGATACTATCTGGATAATCTTTGACTGACTCACCAATTCAGCAAACTTCTTAGATATCGAAGAGAAGAGTTCATTATAGAGATTAGGATGCCTATATGTTCATTAGATAGTTCGATTACATAGGGTTCCATTGAATATATTTTCAGATCATTATTCTCGCTTTACTTTCCAGTTGTGGGAAGGATTATAAGAGACCTTTGGAGTTTTAGGAAGGAGACCACGCGTTTCTTCAGGTCTCACCTCAATGTGAATTACATATATTTTGAAGGGGAAGGATGTTATCTCAAAGGTTTATCATCCCTTCAGATAATGTATATATTTTGAGAGGTGGTATACCACCAATCAATACCCCCTCATTTTCACTAGGTACATGATGTCTTCCATGTGTCGCAGCTGAGCAGGTACGTGCATGACCCATCACATGTTATCGATTGGGGTGAGCTGGACATTGAGGATGAAGTAAATTTTGATGAGAACCCATTGGAGATCAAGGATCAGTAGGAGAGGATTCTTCATGGGTAGTTGATTCATTTGGTGTGTGTCTAGTGGGAACATAAGAGTCCCTAGGAGATCACTTGGGAGCGGGAGGCTCAGATTCGTGCGTAGTACCCTCTTTTGTTTTTTTGGCTGTTGTTTTGAAATTTGGGGATGTAAAGACCTAATTCGGGGAGAATTTAATGACCTAGATTTTTGTAATTTTGTTTTTATAAATTAATTGGAAAAATTATGAGACCAAGCCCCAAGACGGTGTGTGATTCTGAGTCCCGGTGTGCCTAAAACAATTAATTGAAAATTTTTAATCTTTTAATAGCACATGTGCATGAATTTCCTAAAAAAGTGGAATATATTTTAAACAAGTGCATGGATTAGATATTCAAGGGAACCATTGATCTTAGAATATCAGTTTTACCCTAGGAATGACCTAACGATGGTCTCCATGGGTCATTTTGAGAAAAATTCACCAAGGACATAACCGTAAATAAAATAGTTAAATAAAATTAATTTATTTTTATAATTATAATAACTCATGAACGGTGTCTTGAATTGGAAATCAGAGAGCACCATTTAGTTCAAGATGTGGTATTTTCCTTAGGTAAGGCCTAACATCTATTGGCACAGGTCAGCAGTGAAAGTTAGTTTTTGGATGTATCATTAATAAAATATTTAATAAAAATATTTTTTTTCGATGTAGGGACTCATTTTCTTTTTATTAGAGTTTTTTTAGGAATCTAGGGTCATCACCATAACCATAGAATTCCTCTGAGACAAGTAAAAGGATTTTCTATGGATTAATATGATGGATAAGATATCAGAACATGGATTGGACATCAGCGATGCGCCTTGGACTCAAAGGATCTGGCCAATGAAGAAGACACGACAATCGATCTTCATCTGCGAGTGGTCCAAATCCAGGTAGGGTGGTTGTTTATTTTTATTTTTTTAATTTCCCCATTCATGATTTATCTAAAAAACGTAGAATAATCCATGAACATATTGGCCTATGGATCGAGCATATGTTGTTGGAGGGGTTCATTGAGGGTTAACAGGATTCTATTTAATCAGTTTTCTAACCAAAATCCCGCAAATCATGATCATTGGATAAGAACACTTTTCCATCAATTTTAAACTCGTACTATGTACATATTAACCTCATTCCATCACAATATTCACTATTGGGACCCTAAAGTTCCCATATCAACATTTTCGGTTGGTTCCGAGCATGATCAAAACCCCGCATTTGAGGCGAACTGACATCAGAGGTCGCAGGAGGGTAGATCGGGTCACGAGGAACCTAGATCTGCGATCATGAAAAATTTCAAACATTAGAGGATCTATGGTGGTCTTCGAAAGGGGTCACTGATGTGGGTTCTATGCGATGGTCTGGTGAAGCATGACGACGATGACGGCGAGGCAAGGTAGTAGTGGCTGGAGTGGTTAGCAGAGACCGCGTGGCACGATGGTGGTAGCAGTTAGCGGGTCTGCGAGGGGGATGTGGCGATGAGGCCACGTATACGGTAGGGCGGCCATGTGGGGCTTACAGAGATAGTGAGTACATGGGAAGGTGGAGCATGTGGGGTTCATGTAGAGGTGGTGGGCCAACCGCATGGGACACAACAGCACCATGGCACTAGGAGGGGAACACGGTCAGGGCAGACCGTGTGCGGCGAGCGAAGACAACCCATATATGGTGGGCCAGACTAGGTGTGTCGAGCCACGCCAATAGTCCATCGGGATAGGCATTGCAACCCAATGGTCCAATGAGCTGGACCGAGCTAATTCCAAAAAGCTAGGTCTTATCAGGTCAACCAGACTATATTGGTTCGGCCCACGGGTTGGGTCGGATCCGGTGGGTTGGGTCGAACTCGGATTGGACCTGGTTCAGATCTTTTCACTAAAAATGCCATATCTTTCAAAACGCATGTCCATTTCATGAGTTGTTTACTACGTTGGGACCATTGTAAAAAGATGATGGTTTTGTGGAAGTGTTCAAACAACCTGATGGTTTGAAAAGTATGTTCTATTAGAACGAGCACGCTATGAGAATAATAATAAATATGACCTATAGATTACATGAATTACCAAGAATACATGTCTTACAGAGACTACATGTCTCATCAGGACTCAGTGTCTCATTGGGACTGGGTCTCTCATTGAGGCTGAGTGTCTCATCGGGATTAAGTGTCTCATCAGGACTGAGGGTCTCATGAGTAATGTGTTTCTTACTGAGACTACGTGTCTCATCAAGAATATGTATCTTATCAATATTAGATGTTTTTTAGATTACGTATAATAATAATATTTTGTGTATTATAGACCTATAACTGTGTTATCTGAAAATGTATGTTCTTTTTGGTATAATTCCTATATTTCTTAGTGGTATTCCTTTGTGGTTTCGGGGTTTCCTATTTAGTATTGTTTTACTCACCCCTACACAGTATTTTCCTACACAAGTCATGTCTTGTGAAAACACTTGACACTTTAACAGAGTCCTAGGTGGAAGAGGACTAGGTGGTTATTAGAGAGACCAGACAGTCGAGGTGTGCTCCTATGACTCCAGATAGCTATCCTCGTACTTACCCTTCATGTTGGTTTTTCTTCTGATTTGTTTTAGGAACTTGTGCATTGACTTTTCCAGAATCCTTTTTGGGTGGTCTTGTATTCTGGCCCTATTTACTTTCAACTTTTCTACTATTATACTCTGTTTTTGGTATCTTAGTGGTATGAATTCTTGTTTACTTAGTATTTTACATTATCAGTTTGGTATTGGAGATGTGTTCGTGTGTACAAGTAATTTTGAAAATGCCTCCCATTTCTGGGATATACCTACTCAATGCTAGTCACCCACCCCTTGTGTATTGGAGGCAATCTTGAGGAAGTGACATCACTGTACCCTCTGGGATAGTTTATGACAAAATAGATATTGACAAAGATTGAAATTTGTAAATAAAATTGTGTTCTGAATATATACGGTTGAAAAATAATTTCAAATGTGTTTTTGATAACACCATAGAATACAATTTGACATGATTTGTATGAATAAGGGTTTGTGTTTTTGGTATTAATAAAATCCATAAAATATGATAAAAACCCATGACACTCAAAGGCCATCCTTCATTATTTATAAATAGTGGGCTGAAAGTCCATTTTCTAATTCACAAAATATTAAAACTCAGTAAAGTCACATATAGTATTTTTCATAATGAGTATGATTGGACAATTGTATCTTCAAAACATAGTAAAAAGTATATCAATATCCTTTATTATAATTAAGTATAAAAGAGGATTGGGATTTGTTGTAAAGTTCTTTTTATGCAATTTTAATGTTGTAAAAAGTTCCCAAATAACTTGAGCAATCTTGTTTAATTATTATTACAGTCAAATTCTCCAAAAGATAAAGGAGGTTTTTGTTAGAATTCTTCCCATATATCTCGAGAAATAATTTTACTTAATTGAATAATATTTTCAAGTTAATAAATAATAATTTATAATAATAAAAGTGAACAATCATAAAAATTTGAAAATGTCATCTTATGAATTTATTAATCTATGATACCTTTATTTTAGACTAGTATACTTTTGGTTCAATTTGTTTCAACCTATATCACTTTTTGTTCAACCTTGGTTGCTTTAGTTGGGTTCTCTTAACATAATAAAAAATTATCAAGATTTTTATTACCGTATACTAAACCCAAAAATCATATAATATTATCCCAATAATATATTAATATCATACCAATCAACATATATACTAACAAAATATACCTATAAAAATATATTAATCTTATCCAAAAATAACCTAAATTTACTTATCACCCAACCATTTTTTGATCACCCAGTTTATCTATACTAATCAACATATATTCAAAAATCAATTAACCAAATGTACCAATTAAAAACAACTAACTCAACATTAAATCAAATATCAATTAAAAGGGTTATCCATACCTCAATCATATATTTTTCTAATGCCCCAATAAAACTTTCTTAGAATACCAGTAATCACTACATAATACCTCAAAAGGGGTGTCTTTTACAGTGAACTTATTATCAAACATATACTTATCAACCCATAATGGTATCTACAACTATTAAATATCCTCATATGATAACATCCTAACCTCTAAATTTATCTAAACCTTGATTTGATACCAAATGAGACACCCAAAACCCATAAACCCTGATCTATTGCTAAGACGGACTCTTTACATATTGGATTTAATACCAAATGAGGTGACCAAAATTTAACCATCTATAATTTCAATATTAATAAACTATATTGAGTAACTTACATACCCATTACCTTTAAGTTTTATTATTTTATATAATTAGGATAAATCTTTACTTATCAAAACACGTGCCTATTTCTTTTATATGAAATGTTTTCCCTCTAAACCAAAAAAATTATTAAATTACATAATGTATTTAATATATCCAATTAAATTATAAACACTTATTATCCTTTTACAAATATTATAAATAATTCCTTTCTTTATAACCCAGGAATATGGAAACATAAAAAGTGTGGTATCAAATTTTTAGTATTTGTAAATATAAACATTGACAATAAAAAATCATGAGTGGGAATTTGATAATCATATGTGTATGAAAAAAAATAATTTTAATTTCATGAAACTAAAATAAATAATTCGAACCCTATAAAACATAGATCAAAAACTATGGTTCATGGAATAAATATTTGGTATAAGATAAGACTGGAGTCACAAGAGTTTGAAATAAGAGAAATAAGATAGTAATCCTAATCCATGAGAGAATAACATAGGTATAATGATATGGAAAAAAAGTTTGGAATAAATATAGGAACAAGAAATCATTTTCTTTACCAAACCTCACTGCTAAGACAATCATTACATTATAGAAACAGTCTCATATTCGATTGGGTTTACTCCCCATTCCCTAAAATTTTAATTAAAATAATCCCTTAGTGGATTGGGTTCACTCCCTAATCCATTATATATTATATCTTGAGATATAAATATTCAAAAAATGAATTTTAAATCCAAATAATTTTTAGTCCACCCATCAAATAATGAAAACCATACATATTCCTTCCACAAGAACAAATAAACATTTTTAATTCCATCATAGTATACCAAACCCATAAAAAAGAAATTTGTTTTATGAATATTTAAAAAACATCATCATAGACCAAACAGATAAATAAGATGGATGGTATCAATATAACTTATACCCATTGGAGTATATAAAACATTAATGTATGTTCACATGGATTAGAAACCCATATAAAGAAAATGGGTCACAAAATATTATCATATGTAATAACATAAGATGAAATAATGAATTTGATCAGTTGATACGAAATGTTACACCATCCTAGGATTTATTTAAAAATATCATTTTGGGTTCAGTTTTAACATTACTCTGTAAAATATATATACTTCATAGATAGAGAGAAAATTGGAAGTGAAACTACAAAATAATTTCCTTAAATCTTTGATAACTTTATTGAAATGAAGAAGTAAAAATTACTTCCAAAACTCATTTCATAAGGTGTCAAGAATACATTAATATTTTTAAATAAAATTACAATAATATAATCTCATAATGAAACTATTATTCTATAATCAAAATTTGAGTAGAAAATAGAAATATAAATAAGTTAAATGAAATCCATTTTCAAAAAATTTTAGAAAAATAATATCCTTTTTCTTTTTATAAAAATTAATAAAAAAATAATAGAAAAATGGGATTAGAATTTTATTTGAAAAAAATGGAATCCTATAAAGTAATAATGATAATTAAGGATATTAATGATGATAGAAAAATTCACCCATGTGGTAAACATGAAAAAACATTCTTTTCACATCCTAATAATGAAAGTCAAAATAAACCCATACGAAAAATGCTTAAAAGATTCATTTTAAAACCTTTGTAAATAAATTAAATAATATTTAAAAATAACATTTAAACAGTATTGAAGTATAGATAAGAACACTATTTAAATACTATAAAGAACATGAATATAGAAGAAAAATATTTTTTCAAAAGGTAATGGATCTTTTAAAGTTATGATTTTAAAATTAACCCATTTTAACTTTTATAATAAAAATGACGTTGAAAGAATAAACCTAAGAAGGAAATAAATATAAAATTATTATAATTATAATAGTGATATAATTTTTCAAAGAGTCATAATATGGACCATATTAATAAAAATATTTTTATAATATGGAGCATGTCTTAGCGAAGTGAAATTGAGATGAAAGACCATTAATACCTTTATAACATTTGAATCAAAACATCTTAAAAGGAATAAACTGAAATGAAACTTTAAATTCCATTATTAAATATTTAATAATGATATTATATTTTAAAAATTCATCATATTCACTATATATAAAAAATTAGGCACATAACATAAAATATTTCTAAATGTAAAAAATTTAAACAAAGAAATACTAAAGGTTTTTATAAAAATTGAATAAAAAACCATTGAAAAAATGAAAATTATTTAGATATGTAAATCACATAAATCTGTTTAAAAATATACTATAATAAATTAATAGTAGTTTCAATAAAAATAACACCATATAAAAGGAAACAAGGTAAACAATTTGAAACATGTCTTAAGGGATTGAAATCGAGACCACAATACCCATACATTCTTTGTAAAATTTTGAATAAAAACCCATTTAATAGAAACATAAATGGATTTTTAAATCCTTTTAAAGAAAATAAAATCATTATAAAATGAATTCATTTATAGTAAATACACTACAAAAAATAAAACAAGTGGTCAATATAAATAATTTCTCAATGAATCAAAATTGAGAAAAGAAACCCCCAAAATGGTCATAGCATTTGAAGGAAGAATAAATCGCTGAAGTAATTATATGAAAAAATGTAAATAAATATAAAAATATTATGAATAAAACATAAAAAAATCATAGTTAATAATAGAAATATTCTTGAAAAAACATATTGAATGGATAAGTGATATAACATAATGAAATTAAGTTCAGTTAAGAACCCCCTTACTTCGTACTTCTATTTGGTCGTCACATTCAAACATCCTACATAATAAATTTATATTTTTTATATATTTATATCAGAACCATATTAACATTTATCTCACTATAGAATATTTATATATAATTTCATATTACACATTAAGTAATAATCCTTTTTTAAAAATAATATATTTTTTAAACTATGATTTTCTCCATGCGTATTCTGATTTGAGGGTTCGAGTTCAAAAATATTGTCCATGGTTTCAACATATAATGAAATTTAATGATGTTCAAAAGTATGCTTTGGATATATTTTTGGGGTCCCATGTTAATTTAATATATTTTTTTGGTGATGATTTCGTGGAAGGATTACAAATATCAATTTTTAGAAATTTCAATTTTATAAAAATATTTGATTTTATTAGTGAGAAAATTTATATAACAATTATAAAATAATTAAAACGTCATAAATTGGTTAATGTTATATAATATTACTATAATATGATATTCCTTATTTATCCATGAAATAAAAAATTATAATAACGTTCATGTAAGTGGGAAAATAGACCCAAACAAGAGCCTGTTATAAGGAATGAATGATTAAAAACATATTATTTCATAATGATAATTTCAAATTTTTAGATGATTAATGATTTAATTTATTTTTTCAAATTGATAAATAAAATTAAATAATAGGTAGATAAATAAAATATAAAATAAGAATTAAGAAGAATATATAACTCAAATTGAGATATTAAATCTCCTCTTGAATGACCTCTTGGAATGGGGTGGTTTATGGCTTCTTCTTTGGACCAAAATCCGAAGAACATGTTACATGATTATTAGGGATGGAAATATGATAGAATAATGAGAGGGATGGATGAGGGATCCTTTTATATGTGATAGGGGTTTCAATTTTATGAGTACTATAAACATTGAATAAAATAAATTTAATTATCATAGGAATGTGGGTCTAAAATAATCCAAATTTTTAATAAAGGAAATGAGACTTGATAATTTTCTCATACAATAACATTAAATATTTTTTTGGATATTTGTGGCCTTATCTATTATTTTTAACCATTTAACCTTATTTTATCTGTCATTGGGGTGACTAACTGTCACCTAGGTAACATTTTTTTATAAATAAAATTGATATTGATATTATTACCTAATTTGAATATTATGATTCAAAATATGAAAACCAATTTAAAAGATTAAATTTTTAGAGGTTGTAAAAAATATTCTTAATAAAAATATGCTTAACAAAAGAAAAACTATTTATAGAAAAATTCCCTTTTATACAAAAAAAATGAATTTACCCCAAGTGCCAATGAGCTTGTACCCAATTGTTAAAGCCTCATACTTGGTATCCAAAATACCCAGGATCGAATCTGAGTAGGGACAAATTTTCGGGGTATTGTAGTAGCAGTAGACTGTAGCAGTGGTGACACTGTAGTGGCAGAGGCACTGTATCAGGACTATAGTAGTGATAGTACTGTAGTAGCCTGGGTACTATAGCTGTACTATTCCCCAATGGGCCCTTTGGGCCAAAAAATGGGCTTTCAAGCCTTGTATTCAGCCAACTTGGCCTTAGGACTTCGAGATATGTAATGAGTTTCCCTCTTCCCTGAAAAATAGAGGTCTTTGCTTTAATAAAAAATGAGGCTTCATCACCAACCTTTTAAAAAATTAATTTACCCCAAGATATTGTAAAATATTTATGAACCTAATATTTATTGGATTATGATTAAAAAAATAAGTGATTTGGGACTTTAAAATAAATCCAAAACCAAATTGACAATTTGGAATACATAATAAATTAAAAGGATAATAATAGTTTTTTATTTGAATAACATATTACTTAAGTTCCAAAAAGTCAAACATGGTTTTCTAAATTAAAAATAATAGTTTTAAATTATTTATTTCACTCTATAAATAAATATTTTGTAGAGATAGGTGTTTTATAATATTTAAATTAATTATTATATCATAATGATGTCATAAAATTTATTATATTTGTAAAAATGGTATTTTTAACTATTCACCTAAATATCAACCATTCCAATAAAATCAAACAAATGCTGCATATGATTATTTTCCATGATCAATCAAAAAATGAATTATATTTTATCATATTAATATTCTAAAATTTATAAATTTTCCTTTAAAAAATATATATAACATATAATAATTTTTTTAAACAAATTAATTTTTAGCCATGAGTACTTTAATTAACATTTTTTATAGTTTCTTAATTATTTCATTGTTATTGTTAATTTATAATCCCTTAAATTTCATTAATGAATTCTATTTATATCATTCTTAAAAAATAATAACTTAAATAAAAAATTATTTTATAAAAATTCCAATTTAAATAAAAAATAACAATGAAAACATATAAAATTTATCCTGCAAAAAATTACTTGTAGATATCATCAAAATTTATAATTATAAAACCATAATTAAATTCACATAATATCTAATGGTAAGATATGCATTGGTGGCATTTTTGGGTGGTGGTTTCTCTCACATGGATCTCACAGTGGTTTCAACGAGCTTGAACTTCTCCCACAAAGGATTTAACTCAATCCGTACATGTTAATGTTCAGCTTGGTAATGGTATTTGAAAAACTATAGTGATTCCACCTCCTTTTCAAGATCGAAAAAATGATTCTCATATGGAATATTGTCACATATTGATGCCATTATATATATCTCATAATATAGTCACGTCTATTTATTCCCGCTATGTCAATTGCTATAATATAATGAACATATTTAACACATATAAAACTCATCAGTGATTTTTTATTATTTCATGTCATGTGTGAAAAAATACATTTGATTGTATTTATTTTAGGTGAAAATATGTAGTAAAATCTGAGTTGTTATAGGGTGAAAACACACATCATCACCCATAGTGACAAAAAAACAAGCTATTGACATGTGATTTGGCTAAAAAAGCTAGAAAAGTTCACTCTGAAACTATATCTTAGATTAAAAGATATGAAATATGAAAATGAATGAGCTCATTAAATATTAAATCCTCCCATCCTCTATTGAAAAAAATATACCAACACCATTGGAGGTATCCCTAACAATGGAACACATAAGATCTTAGTGAAGGTTCAAAGAAAATCCTAAAGTCGAATGAGACAAAAAATAAGGGAAATATAATACCGAACAAATAAATAATTATTTCCATTTAATATAAGGTATTTTAGGTGTTCATAAAATTATTGAAAAAATACTTTACCAATTATTCCTCTTTTGGTGGTGGAATTTTATTCCCTCATAATCTTAAATAAACATTTCACCATGGATAAATATCTTTTTATCTATGTATCTATTTAAGTGTGTTATAGAGTTGTAAAAATCATAAACCGTGTGTATCTGGACATTTATCTCATTTATTTAAACAATAATTATTCATAATAACCACTCATGAGAGATAAAATTGAGATAAAAATACACATTTTTTCCCAATTTATCTAATATTAAAGTAATTCTTGTAAACACATAATTAATTTAGCAAATCCTTTATCTATTACTTGAATGAAAACATAATGCTCTCATATTCAACACTTTCTTCATTTTGAACTCCATTATATTTTCTACAATTATAAAACACATAGTTGGTATCATATACCATTCATAATAACAGAATTAAGCTTTATAACATTAATACCTTAGGTGGATTATCCAAGTGGTTTATTACAACCCGTCATGTGTTTTGGGAAGTTCCCCTTCTAATGACCATATTTACCATAATGAATAAACTACCCTATCTTCCATTTCTTTGGTTTAGATACCATAATGGACTCCCCATAACCTATTTTATTATCTATCTGAAAAAAAACTCATACCTTTATCCTTTTGTACCATCATGATGGAACTTGATACTTCCCCTCTAATGTTTTTATAAGTTATCCTTAGTATATTGAGTAGATCAAGTTAATATATTTTGAGTTAAATCATGTTATAGTTCAAAATAAACTTCTAAAACCATTCCAGCAATGACTTTAGAATGATGTTTGTGGCTTGATCAAGCCTAGGAATTGAACCCAGCCTATCCATGTCATTAACAGACCCAATGATACATATAAAATGATTTTAGGCTGAGGTTCCTTCTACAATTTTACCCCCAAAAAACCTTCAACACATTATAACTCTTATGTCTAGATTATTCTAGATAGAGCATTTTTAAATTTTCAATAATCTTTTAAGAATCCATGATATCATTGATTTTGTAAATTGGAATTAATGGTCAAAATAATGATAGTAAGGACTTCTATAGAATCAATTAGATTCTTATCATAAGAATATAAATCTATTTGTTAAATGGTTTCAGCAGTCAGTTTCTTAGGAAAGGGTTCCTCAAACACATAAAATTTTCTTTCTTATTTAAGAACTATTCAAAAGTTATAGTACCAATCTTGGAAATTCCTTCCATTAATTTTCTTTATCATATATCAATATCAAGGTCGAGGTTAATTATAATGATGAAATTATCTATAACAAAATCATTTAAATGATTGGAATCATGTTTAACATTGATACAACAAAGGATTTAATTAAAATAAATCTCAATATTAATGATGACCCCATACATCATATCCATCCAGTGATATAAAATCCATATTTCACCAAAGAATGAGTTCTATTTATAATTTCTCTAACCACTTAGTTATTAGGTAGAGTATCATTCTGATCATATCGTTATGAATATTGCTTAATTGAGTGGAAAACACTGTTCATGAATCCATCATATTAATATTAAGTCAACTATATTCACATTTCATCCTAACTCTTAGGGTTTCATAGATATGTACAAGGAAAATTTCACAGTTTAATTTAGTTACCTAACTCTTAGTGTTAGAAATTTTCACCATGCCTTAGACAGGATATTTAATTTGAAATCTACTTTGGAAAAACATATCTGGTTGAATGGTCAAGGTCATAACATGTGTTTTATTTTGAAGTATTATCTCACTTTGTATTTTAAAGGATTTTTCAATCACATCATATTATTTAATGTATTTGCCTATATGTACGCATCCTTCAATAAATTTTATTTTAAATCCATATTCTATCCCAGAAATTAATACGTTCAAACCATATTAATGTGTAAATATTTACACAACCCAAAATTTTTGTTACTCACCCAAAAATAGAATCCAAACATATTTATGTATATCTAAATTAATTCTATCCAAAAGGTATAATAAATTTTCTTGTAAAGGTTTAGAATTATATAAAATTTATAATATCATCAAGTGTAATCCTAGATACCAAGAAATATAACCCTCACAGTTATAGAAAAATGTATAAGATTCTATGATAATAAGAATTATAACCAGATTACCTATACCTAAATATAATTTTCTTAAAATATGTTCCAATTTATTACAACCGAAAAACATAATATCCATAAACTATAGTCAGCAACTAAATTCGAGACAATAACTTTAATTACAAACCAATGTCAAAGTAGATAAAAACTAAATCTTATATTGTTGTACCTAGAATAACATGATAATTTTAAGGAATAAATTTATCACATAAATTAAATCATGCATAATATTTACATTTCATAAAGAATTTATAAACATGAATATTCCAAAGGTAAAAATAAATACACTTTTTTTTATTTTCCAAACATGAGATATTCAATTATGAACAATTTATAAATTTAAAATTATAAACACTTTATATTTAATTTTAGATGTTCAATAATTAGATAAATGTAGAAACCTCATATTTATTTTCAATAAGAAATTTGTATCCCAAGTAGGTAAAATACCCTAACAGGGGGGGTGAATCAAGGTATAACAAATTAAAAATTCTCTTCCTTGTGGATAATGTTTCATCGTTAAACAAAACTCTATCATATCTATCCTTTACATAACATAGCCGAAAAATATCAGAACATGCACATGACACATCAATTTTACATGATTCACCATCACTAGAATACATATAAGCGGAATAAAATGAAAATTTTCTTATGTACCAAATTCTGTAAAGCACACCAATGTTATAAGGTTTATAGTGGACTCATTGTCACTATTAGTTTACAACCATTCATAATTTGAAATATCAATTCTCTCTATATTAAATTAAAAAACTTATCCAATATTAGAATCTTTTGGCAGTCATTTTTTAGTTGACTCACACATATGTGTGTCTTTATGATCTAATTTTATCAATGATATGACAACCATCTTTGTGTGAGACATTTGTCACTAGGAGTATTTGATCACAGTGAAATTCTCCTTCACATGAAATCCAAAGAGATTTTTCTACAATAAAAATTTATCATACCCATCTATGAGACCCCTCTATGAGACCAATCAATGAGATCCTTTCATGAGGCCCCATCATGAGACTCCTTGAAGAGGACCCTCTGTGAAACCCCTTCACGAGTCCTTTCTTTGTTCACATGGATTGTGTGACCTTGGTGCAAGAACCTTTAAGGTTACATGGTTTGTATTATTTAAATGGTTACACCTATGTGCATAGAACCCCTACACACATTTAACTTTTAATGATTCCTTCATGAGATTTCTCTATGAGAATCCACTGAAAGTCCTTCTTCAGATAACTTGGATCACAAGATTCTGATGCAAGACCTTCTTCTTTATTGGAAAAATATTTTATGTCAGATCGAAAAAGATGTGAAAACTTCTCTAATTATTAAAAATAGGTTAGGGGGTATATATAGGCATAAATCCACCACCCTAACTCCAAAAATTATGATTATCCATCTATTCAACCACATTAACAATAATACTTACAAACTTCACATGATCACTTCAAGTGATCCCCTGATGCATGTCATAATCACTTCACATGACAACCAGTATTGTATTTGAGTGTTTCGTGTGATCACATCACTTGTTCAATTAAAAATCATGCATGTTTCATATGATCCCATCACAAGATCCAAAAATAATCTTGTTTCCTACTCCATTGTATTCAATCACTTCATATGATCCCATCACGAGATCCAAAGACACTCATGTTGTAGAATGACTTAAAACTACTGTAAGGAGACTCCATAATTTCAATACTTTTATCTTTATGCACTCCACATGACATCTTAATAAGTTCAATTGAGAATCATGTATTGTCTTCAACTTCTTAACACTATCTCAATGTGAGATCTTATAATAATCATGTGGTGCTACATGTGAATCCTTCATGTGACTAGTTCTGACATTCTTTCTACACATGATAACTTATAATATTCATGATCAATATGATTTGTTATGAAATTCAAGTTCTACATGATCAGTTTTTACATTCACACTCTGCATGATCTGTTCTAATATTTCTACTATTCGTGATCTGTTCTAACATTCATGATAACTCTCCATACCTATTTTGACAACCAGCCTTTGATAACAACCTCAATACTTTTCAAAAAGCACAATCAACCCCAAAAAACCACCATGATGGATTTTTTCCAACATTATTACCATTTGGTTTTGTTAACAACAGTTAAAAATCAACTTGATTGACAAGTCATTCACATACAAAACCATTTTCCTTCTACAACCCTAGAGAGTGATTAATTAATTCCTTAACACATACTCTAAGATCACATTAGTCCCACTCAGAGTAAAAAATAAGTGTACTAAGAAAAATTTATCAATGAATAACTCATTTACTAATACATGTTAATTGATTGTATCATAAACTCCTTTCCACAGTTCTTCTTCATTGATTGAACAACATTAGCATTTATATATTTAAAACTCCCCCCACTTCAACGCACCCTCAATCAGATTATCCCCCATTATTGATCATGAAGTTTCCCCCTTTTTCAATGAAACCAATGGTATTTTTTTTGTTCTCAGAAACACATTAAATAACATATATTAGTATAGCGGAAAAATATACCATACGTCAGGGGAGAGGGTTTCAATTTCACACTTATTCAAGTGTGAGGAGTCGGATAAACTCCAAGATATAGTCAATGTCATTCAAATGATTCTTTTTGTAAGTCCCTAAAAATATATAAAACCTGTTGTTCTTTAGGCACATAATCCAACTTTACAAGGCTAGCTCCACCTTCTCCTTGATAAAATGATACTTTATTTCAAAGTGATTTTTCTATAAGTGGTAGAATAAATTTTATCAAGGAAATATAGAACATTAATTATTAAAAAATATTCTGATTAGATACTTCACTTTAACTCCCATTTTTTCAATATTCAAGTTCATCCAAAATAATTATGTTCAATCTTGAGTAGTCGTAATATATTCTACTTCTTCAGTGCTCAATTAAATGCAATATTTTTTCATTCTTATCCAATAAATACATAGCACACCAAGATATAATGAACCTCGTAATGTTGAATTTTGATCATCTGATGAACAAGCCCAATCAGCCTATATAAAACCCAATAAATAATTATTATATTTTTCATTGTATAGTAAACTAAAATCCACTATGCCTTTGATATATAAAAATATTCTTTTCTCTACATATAAATTTATTTATTTAGGATTATTTTAATATTGTGCCAGCTGAAATGTGGAAAAATATCAGTACATATAACTATTAAGTACAACATATTTCCAATTATTTTTTTATATTTATTGATATTTCCTTCTTTTCCTTTAGACACCCCTAAAAGATTCATGCTTTTAGAAACTAAAGTTTTCACTTATTTGGAAGTTTATATCCCAAATATTCTAAGAACCTCATTAGAGTATTATGATTGATAAATGAATGTTTCATGTATTATTTTTATTACTTGTAAACTTAGGAAAAATGTTAGCTTTCCAATCATTGACATTTTGAATTTTAATTTCAGGAATTCTGAAAACTATTTGCATTGTTCTTCATTCAATCCACTAAAGATTTTTTTTTAAAAAGGTTGGGGTAGAAGCCTTATTTTATTATTTAAAGTAAAGACCTATTTACACTGGGTAGAGGGAGACCCATTACATAGCCCGAAGACCCAAGTACAAGTGGCAAGAAACTAGGCTTGAAAGACCTTTTTTTCAAAAATGGCCCCTTAGTGAATAGTACTAGTATAGTACCCGGGCTACTAAAGTGCCTGCTACAGTACAAACACCGCTACAGTCCTGCTACAGTGCCTTTGCCACTACAGTTTCGACACCGCTATAGTCCGCTACTGCTATAGTACTGCAACAGTTTCGCTACAGTACCCCCAGAAATTAGTCCCTACTTAGATTTGATCTCGGGTCTTTTGGATGCCAAGAAGGAGCCTGTACCACCAGGGTACAAGCTCGTTGGCAACAATCCACTAAAGATTATTTAGTAACAATATAATAGTACCATCATCCTTTGATTATTCTCATTATTTAAATATAGATTATAATCAACTCCACTAGGCCTAAAATTGATCTTCTTCAAATACTTATCACGTCATTAATACCATGTTATTGGTGCCTCCTTCAACATGTATACCTTATTTAAATGGACCTTTTTATCATATTCATGGATGAGAAAACCATCTTCCTATTAAATTTAAAATTATTCTTTGATAACCCCATTCAAAAATAATAACTTGGCATCCATCTCAAAAAATTTGAACTTCAATTGCAGTGTTATGGCTATGAATAGGTGAATAGTTCCCAACCTTGAAATAAGTGAAAATGACTGATCAACATCAATTCATTTGATATGTGAGTATCCCCTGTACACTATCCACGATTTGTTTTTCATAAAACCAAGACATATTCATTCATTTTCTTCCAAAATACCCATTTGGTCCTCATGAAATTCTTATTTTCTAGCCTCAAAACAATATCCCTTATTTGGTACTTTTTGATTTGGTCAATCAATTCATTAATATAATGAACCCAATATTATTCTTGAGTATCTTCTTTAAAAAATTTCAGATCTACCTATAATAGAAATGATTTTTTGTAGAGTATTAATTCTTTATTTTTGAACAAACACTTCCTGATCACGGATAACATTTTTTCCTATCAATGTAATCTTGACACTTTGCATTCTATATAGATAAAAATTAGACTTCTTAATGCTCATGATTAGTATATTTATCTAAATCAGCATTTATTACTTCTAATCACTCTGAGTTTCTTTCCCTCTTATCACAATCATCAATAAATTATTCACTATTTTGTTGAATATTATGTTCATTTTCTAAAACATTTACATAATTGAATTCAAAAAATTTCCCAACCTTCCAAAAATCTTACAGGCCATACATTTTTATTTATTTTTTATAATCCATTCTTTTTAAAGTAACTATATGATTTCATTTTCCCTAAGTAACCAAGGAATATCCAATCATCTATACAAGATTAATATTTCCTTTTATTCTACTTATTGAGGATGAAACTCTTACTTCCAAATATTTGAAAGTAGTTCACTGTTGGATTCCATCCATACTAGAAATCATAGATTATATTTTTTTTTATTTTAAACAAAACAAGGATATATTGGATATATAAACTTATGTTAATACTAATTCCTTTTAAAATCTCTATGTCATTCCCCTTTTAATTAGAATTATTCTATCTAGGTTGTTTATGGTCAAAGTTATCTTCTCAACCACTCAATTTTTCTGAGGACTTATCATTGTTGAAACTTGGTTCCTTATCTAATGTTTCTTGAGATAATCTTCCACTTGGACTTTTATGGATTTTATGCCATTATCAGTTTTTAATATCACCATTTTATATCAAATAATCCATTTAGGTTCCCATGGATATTTTTTTATAAAACTAAACACCTAAGACTTGTGGTAAATGAAAAATATCCATGCCATCCTATTGAATTTTTAAATGAAAATAACATAATACATTTCCCCATCAGTGAATCTGGGTGAGATAGGTCCACAAAAATCATCATTCACCAATTGTATCAATCTGGTTTATTTTTTTTCTTTTTTACATGTATGTATTTCAAATTATGTTCACTTATTTTAATGAATAACATGTGTTAATATGATCAAATGATAGTATTGGTAGATCTAGAGCTGTGGCACATTTCACCTGATCTTCCTGATATGTTTCATATTGATGGAAAATTCATTTATGTCACAAAATGATTTATTCCTCATGGATATAAAATGCATATATTCTTCTTCACTTAAAATGTTGAGATTACCCTTCACATTCTTTCACTATAAAAAATCGTACCATCTTTTCTGTTGATGACACGCAACTTCTTAATAAATATTATATAATTATTCGAGTGAGAAAACTGACAAAAACTTATCAAGTTGTGATTAAGAACACTGATAAATAAGACATCGATACATCTCATATATTTTCCCCTACACTTGTCTAGCTCTATTCCAATAATCTTTCAGCCTTCATCATTTTAAAATTTTACAAAACACTCTTATCATATTTGATGCCGGTAACAAGATATTTATTTCCCATCATATAAGATGTGTTTTTAATTATTAAGGATATATAAACTAGTATGATCTAATTCATTAAGGTCAATCTATGCAACCATTACTTGTATAGTTCTTTTCCTTTTGATCCATTTCATTGAATTTATACTTTTAACTAAATGGTATTCTTGATCTTCCTTGGAGTATGATGGATCAAATTTATCTTGAAGAGTTGAAAATATTTTTTGTTATTTAAAATAATTTGATGATTATTTAAGTTTTTATTTTGACCAATTTGGGTTTTCTTTTAGAAATTCATCTTCATTTTTTATGAGAATCATTTTTATATGTGCTCTAATCCCACACCCTAAAAAAATTACTATTAAAATTACTATTTGAATATTAAATTCTATTTTGATACCTCTGATGATATTTCAATCATTGATACCTCTTGGATATGGAAGAAACATTTTGATAGTTTCCTATCATTAAAAATCATTGACACCTAACATGAGGTGTATTACTATACATCATTGGTGCACCACATGTCATCCCTTGCGATATCTGAATCTTATTCTTCTAATTCATTGAAAAATTTATCTTTATTCTTGGAGTGGGTGTGTGTGGTCTCACATAAACCATTAATTATTTCTATTTATGATCAATACCCATTCTGGATGTGTCAGTATAATGTGTTGTCTTTATCTCCATAAATTCCATTTAGTATTCTCATGGACATAAAAACTATAGCTTCCCTTTTTCTATCACTTGTGCCACCTGATTTCCAAATAATATAAATGGATTTAAGAGTTTCTCTGGATATTTTGACTTTCTTTATTGGTTGAAAATTTACTCTTCATGTTTTTGGATTTGTTTGATCTATTCATTAGATGTGTTAGTCAAACCATAAATTACTTTGGACTATTCTACAAAATTTTTCTTATACTCAATGAATTTATCTATTATTACTAGATTTTTCAGGATTGAGATATTTAAAGTTCACCATTACTATTATCAAGAAATTTCTTGGGCCACATTACTATAAGATGTTCAACCTCTAGACAATGAAATCATGTGAGTGGATTCCCTTTGAACATTCATTTTACTATTTTTTATATTTTAAAAAAGAAATGAAAGGACTCTATCTGCCAATCATTCCTCCTAGCCATCTATTGAGATTCTTTAGGGCCTTTAATGATACCTGTTTAGATTTTACTTTCTCTAGAGACACATTATCATCCTTTCTCACCTAATATGCAATAATATTACTAGGTAAGATATGCAATTCCTAATATTTTAGATCATTATCTTCCTATAAAATAATTTAGCATTGAACCAAGGTGGATGTATTCTCAAGATTCACTTAAAGATCTTAACATATTTAAAAATTTATATGAGAGCACACGTATATTTGATAAAAACATTCACTAGGTCTATGATTTCATCTACAGACTCATTTGGGGTGAATTCCTAGGTCCTTAAATTTATTCCACAAAACCAGTAATTTTTTTACTCTAACTTTTAAATCACCTTCATAGATATTTAATATCTTTTCTAACATATCATGTGTTTAATTACATGAAATTAACTTTATTTATATTTTTTTACATAAATCTCCTACTAATCCATTGATTCCTTGGAATTCACATCCAATTATCTTAATTCTTGTTCTAATAAAACTCCACTATCCACATCGGTAGAAATACCATACATTATAGTTGTATAGGCATCCATACCAAATTAACATAAGTAGTGTTTCATCTAATTCTTCCAAAACAAAAAAAAATTGTTTCCATAGAAGATCAAAATCCATTTCTTATTACCAACCTCAATTGAAACCATGGATAGAGAAACCTTGATTTTAACCTTTATATCTAAAAACATTTTTTATCTTTACTAGGATAAATATATTGTGGGAGTGAATTAGGGTATGATATATTGAAAAGGTTTTCCCTTGTGAATCTTGTTTCAACATTAAAAAAATCTCTTCTCTATCTCCTTCCCACAACACAAAAAAAATGCAGATTAGAACATACAATGAAACAAAAAATATACTGGCTTTAGACTCAATGTGATACTTAAAGTATGATAAAACAAAAATTTGATGATGTACCAAATTCATTAAAGCTCAATGCTATTATAAGGTTTAGAGTGGAGTAACTATCCCTCCTAGTTTACAACCACTCACATTTTGAATGTGTTAGAACCAAATAGGGTCCTATATACCCAGAGAGGGGGGGTGAATCGGGGTATGGATATTCTTTTCAAAATTCTTCATGCCCCACTGGATCTTGACCTCTATATTATAAGGGTCACTTTGTTTCCTATTATGTGTTTATGTTGATCATTCTTTTTGTCTTTATCTGATTATGATACTTTAGATGCAATGCATGGAAGCAATCAGACAGACACATAGATTTTTACTTGGTTTACCCTCACTGGGATACATCCAAGGAGTATACAACGAAGATGTGTCGTAGTACCAAATACACTAAAGCTCAATACCAATTTACAATTTTCGGGCTAGATCACTTCTATGCCCAGGCTCACTGCCTTTAAAATGTTTAGGGTCAGCTCACTATTTTCCCAAGGGTCACTCCCTATTTCTCTCTCTCTGGCTCACTACCAGTGGAGAGGATCAGCTTCTTCCTCTTCCTTTGCTCACTGCTCTGGAAAGGATCTACTCACAGTTTATAGCCTTGTAGGCCTATTCATTTTCATGAAAGAATGCATCCTCAACTGTTGATAGATGTTATGTTAAAGTCCAAATTTCATCCACTAATGAATACCCCTTTTCCTCTGAACACTAGGCAATTCTTTTTGGAAATACCTTCGCAAATCACCCTACTTTGTGAGGCTCCAAATTTTTCGAAGCTCAAACAAGCCTTCGCGATGCTCCTTCCTTTTCATGAAGCACTCTCGTGAAGCTCAAGTCGTTGTGGAGCGACTTCCCTCGTGAAGCTCACTAAGCCAACATGGAGCTTGCAACTTTCGTAGAGCTAGATTAGCCACTATGAAGCTCTTCTTTCGCAGAGCACACTACCTTCTCGAACCACATTCACAAACCGAGAGCAAAATTTTTTCTCTGAAAAGCACTCTCTTCACTTATACTTCTCTTGAAGGGGTTGAGGCCTATTTATAGGCGATTCCACCGATACTCAAACTTTCCGCGCAAAGTAAATTCCATGTCATATCAAATCGTGAAGCTCCGAAGTTCCCACTGAAATTCTCTCAAAATCGCGAAGCATCACAAAAATTTTCTGATCGCGGAGCTTGACATAATCAAATAGCATCACCATAAATCCCTTCATTCCTTCACTGTGAAGCTCCCTCACAAAGCCATTTACAGTTGCGATGCGCTTCAACTCTGCAGTTTTTGAAGCTTGACGTAATCGCGTAGAATCACCGCCATCATTTTTTTGGTCATCGCGAAATCCAATCCATGAAGCCTATCATTGAAAAATTCATGTCTTTACCATATTTTGATGAGATCTTCATGTACATCCAATTTTCGCGATGCTCACCAAACTCCAAATTTTGAACCCCAAAAATTTGGCAAACACTGCAAAATGGAACCACCTTGTACTGGTCTTTTTGTACTTCCTCCAGATCGTCCATTCCGTTGTCATCATTCATTGTCGACATAGACTGTCAAAAACTTCTCTGGAACTTGACAACTCTCCAGGGAAACCTGCTTTGTCAATATACACAATCAACCCAAAAATGCTGCAATGTTACCTTGAGGGATTTTTTCCCAACAAAAATCCCTCTTATCTCTTTGCTAAAGTGAACACACTACTCATATAGTATAATATTATGACAATAAAGTGTGGTTGGATTACCACTTGTGTGTTTATTTATGATCATGTTTCATCAATGATATTGAAACCAACTTTTCCTGATCCATTTTTCTTTGGTAGCATTTGATATATGTGTAATAATTATTTAAAATATTTATCCATGATATGGATCTATGATACTCTACCATGAGATCACTTCATGATACCCCTCTATGATAATCCTCCACTAGACCCCTTCATGATAACCCTCCATGAGAACCCTCTATAAAACCACTTCAAGAGTCCTTAATATATTCATGAAGATCGTGTGACATTAGCGTGAGACCCTTTTAAGGTTACGTTGATTGTAAGATATCAATGGGTCTTCCAATGCACACTAACACCCTAAAAATGATTCACTTTACCTGATTAATTTTCAAGATCTATTCATGATATTCCATCATGGTACCTTATTCTAATAACAAATATTTTGTGATTTTAGTGAAAGACCTTCTTTATCTCATGTAAAATACTTTTCTTTTGATCAACCCACTATAGAAAACTTATATAATTTTTAAGAATGGGTTTGGGGGTATTTATAAGAATTGAAACACCACCTTAACTCTATAAATCAAGGTTATCCATCTATTTCACTGTCTTAATAATAATCCTTATTCACTTCACATGATCGCTTCATGTGATCACCCATTGCATGTTGCAAGAACTTCATGTGATTAACTGCATTTCCTTTAAGCATGATACATGATACCATCATGTGTTCAATATAAAATCATGGATTTTTCATGTGATCCCATTAATAGATCCAAATAAGATAATGAGGCTAGATCTATTGGTTTCTATCACTTAACATGATCCCATCACGAGATCCAAAGACAATCATGTAGTAATTTGATTTTAAATGAAAACAAAGAGACTACACCATTTCCATCCATTTGTCTTCAAGTGAAACATGTGATCTATTTATAAGATAAATGGAAAATAATGCGGTGTATTCAAGATATTCAATGATCTAAATGTGAGATCTTCTAACAGTCATGCAGTGATTTACATGAATCCTTCATGTAATCGGCTCTGGCATTCATGCTCTACATGGTCAGTTTTGATGTTCATGGAAACTCTCTATGCCTATATTTAAAACTAGAATTTTGATGGATGACCAACATGAACCAACTACATTAGACTCATTATTCACCAAGGTTCCCATGAATTCCAAAAAACTAGGACCCTTAGTGACCTCATTTATAATGAATTGATGATCAGAAGAATCCCTAAAGATTTTTTATTTCTATTCCTTATCCCAGACACTCTAAACCATGCAAGTAGCTATAAAAAACCTGAAAGAATAGGGGAGGAAGTGGAATAGTGGGATTAAGGTTCCAAAAATGTGTGAAACACTAGACACCTACACAAGGATCTACTAACCCTTAGTTAAAAATTACTACCGTGAAGGTATCCTCCAAAACTCAAGACCTATGCGAGACCCTTCCAGAGACACATGAGGAAACCCTTAGATCATAGAGAAAGTACATGACCATGTGTTTCTTCCCAGGATATCCATCATCAAGAACTCACTTCAAGATCATGCAGGTCCACCCCAGGTGAAGCACTTCAGCTCACCCATCCCTCAACTATGCGAGCCCCCTTCCACTTTCCCAGGCCTCACATGAAAGAGCAATCCTTTGGGCCCTTTTATCATGCCATTAATAGTAGGGAACATCCTTCCTTGGGAATCCTGTTTGTTGGGGAAAAATAAAAACTTTAATGAGGACTCTATATTTTCGAGATATGGGAGAAACTCACACCATCATGTCTCCCATTTGGTTGTGCATTCCATCGGTAATAGTTGTCCTGAACCTATCCGACCTTATGGGTAGGGTCCTCAGGGTGTTTTCAGTTGTGAATCCACTTAGTAAAAAGTACCCCAATCTTGGTGGTGATGTCGGGGACCTCAAATTTTAGATGATAAAGTATGGTTCCTTGTCATTACCTAGTCATCTTTGAAATAGGGACCTTCCCATTTTAGATAGTGAGGGGGACACTTGCCTTTCCCTTTGATTTGGGCTAGTGACTCTTATTATATTCTTTAAAACCAGGATAAAGGTAATCTATCATAGATTAATCCAAAAACTTTTATTTTTTTTCCATTCCTAGGTGGGTTCATATCTCTCAAACCTCGTTATGGAAAAAGCAAGGAGACAAGAACTGCAAGGCCCTTTATCTCTCCATTATCCCTAACCTCATCCACCAGAGGATAAATAAGATTGTGTGGTTTTTTAGATATTCTAATTCCTCTTGTTTATCACACCGAGCATGACTCATGTGTTATTAGAGGTTGGTGATGACCCTAACATCTAAATGATGAAATATGTGTCTCGGTAGAGCATCCATTTCTGGATATTCCTCTCGCCTTCCTTAAGTGGGACTCCATATGTGTGGGTCCTCAAAGATGTGTATACCTCTCAGAGGGAATCCATAGGCTTGGGTTCTCAAATAATTTTATACATATTAGAGGGAATCCATAAGATTGGTTCATCAAATCTATTTCTACATACTAGAGGGCCTCCATAGGTGTGGGTCCTCAATGGAATGCATACATCTCAGAGGTAATCCATAGTCATGGGTCCTAAAATCCATGTATACATCTTTGAGGGACTCCATAAGTTTGGGCCCTCAAATCCGTGTATACATATCATAGGGCCTCCATAGTTGTGGGTCCTAAAAGACATGTATACATATCCAAGGTAATCCATAGGTGTGGGTCCTCAAATACAAGTATCCATCTCAGTGGCCATATATCCTATAATACATACCTTAAATAGGGCCTCCTCCATATCTTTAATCACTAAAGAATTGATCTACATGGACTATGATCTCTATACAAATGGTATAAGTAGGAATCCAACTTAAGGTTCACACTCAAAACCCCAAACTAAACCTAATTTTATTCAGTACACATTCCTAGTTGGGCCATATCCATCCAGGGTGGTTGCATCTCCCCTGGGCCGCTTCGACAAAAGTCCCAAACCAATATTTGACAAGGCACATTTCACCCAAGCGTCCTTTTTTTATGAAGATAAACTATATGATTTGGTTCCCATCACATGACCTGAAAAGGTATTATGTGCCCTATTAAGTAGAATAGAACTATGTGGGTTATGATTCATTTCACAATGATATGTAGGAATCCCATATCATGGACTACATCCTAACACCAAAATAACTTTTTTTTCCCTGGATGACAATAAATTCTAGAGAACCCCACTGTGTGGCTTAAAACCAACATCAAAATTATAAATGAAATAATAATATTTAATCTGTTTTAAAAAGGGTATCATCAATGGGAAACCACAGATAGATACAAAAATCAACATCGATAAATAACCTTAGATACATATAAACAATTATAAAGAAAATACATGATGATAATTTATTTTTAAACTAAGGGATAACAATGATATTGTTGGGTTTTAATAAAGGATTCATGAACATGTTTTAAATATATAATAGAGTCTTGTAGTAGGAAATAATTTCCCGCAAGGGTGAAATGAGCCCGAACTACCATTTTTCTCAACAAATTTGAGTCTCCAAGAATTTTTGGAACATTCCCCAATAACCATATTCCTTTATAAATAATGTTCATGAAACATTTTTAATAAGGTAATATTGGGGTGATTCTAGATCCATGAATGAAACTTGTTGGCAGCCATTTGAAAAGAGTGAACCTGACTTGAATGATTTTGAAACAATAAAACCCCCATAATCAACTATACAGAGAAACTAATATTTTCTTCAAAAACAAAAATGGTGATCCTGACAAAAATCCTTAACCAAGATGATTTTGTCTCCCACATGTCTGGCCTATTTCCTATAGAAAATGATAGAGCACCAAAATAAATCCATAAAAATTTAGTATCCATGTGTTTATATATTGATATGTTTCTTTTATGGGGTTTTATTGTTTTTTGGAATCATATATATCCAAGAACTTTCAACCCAAACACCCTTCAATCCAAATGAAATATTACCAGTTCCATGAGATATATGCTTCGGCCATGACACAAGTTGGGTCCTTGAATAGAAATAGGACATCATGATTAAACCATTATATTCAAAACCTAGTCTCAAATGCATTGGTTTTGGAATACCACCTAAATGGTACTATCCCAAACACAGAGGCCTCTAAACAATCCCTATATCTCATGAAGCCCTGCCAACCATCCTCTAAATGATGGATGATGACCAAGAAGTAGACAACACTAGTTTCCATGTTAAATTGTTTTGGAAGCCTATCCCCAAAACACAAAAATATCCTCCTCTATTATATTTTGGAGGCTGTTCAGGAGGCCACTAATGGCCTCATCCAAATAGAACTGGGGTACCACCCAAGGGATCCTTCAAGCTGAAACTGCCATCAACACCACACGACATAAAACCCTCAGTATTATTAGGATGTTTCCCTTGAGATTTAATCCTAGGTAACTTAGACCAAGGAATTAATGAAATATTATTAAGTTAAGGGAATAGAAAACCAAGATAAGGGACACACTTTTTTCCCTCTAGAAAATCCCACCAATCAAATAAGGTAGAAAATAATGAGCATGTACATAGACCAGCCCACACCTACCATGTCTTTCATCATAGTTTGGAAACATCTAGGAATCCCACAAGTAAAATATAGTGATAAACTGTGAGTAAGTGCTCATAACTAACCACATCCATCAATCCTACTTTCCCCATCTAGTAGAAACTCGAGAAACTAGTTGGAAGACATCAATAACAATAAAGGGGAAGCCATATATCTTTTACCCCACATCTGAGTACTTTCAGTATATACTGATAAGAAATAGATGACATGAAAAGGAACAAACCCATGATATACCCATAAAATGGGAATATATACCCATTATTGCCACTGAAGTCATGCAATATATCTTGAAAATGGTTCAAGGGGAGAGGAAATTCATTCCCATATACTAAAAATTTTCCAGGATATAATAATTGTAGTGACAATGGTTGAGAGGAAGACACAGAACTCAGTCCCCAAAATTGGGATGACTCTTAAATAAAAAATTATAGTCACTCCAGAGTAGAAAAATATATCTTCTCCCTTATAGAAGTTCTATGGGACAAATTTTCCCATGATATACAGATAACTGGATCCGGTCCATACCCCTATTCCAATTGGATCTCATTCATCTATCCCAATGGACACTCTTGGGTAGGCACAAATCCCTACCTAAATACTAGAAACTAGACCAAAAATTTTAGTATTGACATGATATCTAATAAAAAATATTCCAAATATGAAATCCACTACCCACAATAAGCATCCCCAACCTTCTATAATAGATCATCCAAAAATAATCCTCATAAAAGGTGATAAGAATGTGAAGAGACATCTTATGATCCTAATCAACTTAATAATAGATTTATTGAAGCCCATATATGTTTATACATGGTGTCTCCAGATCCAACCCCTTCATTAAAAAATATGTAAATAGTAGTTTAAATTGTGAAGGTCCACCCCTCAATTTTACTTCCAACAATTCCAGAAGACCACCCTATAAATCTATCCATGGAGGATAACATTATGTCTAGAATTTGATTGATTATGAGAGACCATATACCATTGATCACAACAAAAACACTTCTAATGTTTAGAATATCAAGAAATTAGAAGGTTCTCCCCTTTATATAGTCCACCATTATGGTCCTACCTAGAGTATACACTGCAAGGACTTCCCTTATAGGGATATCAATCCATGATGGTAGTCCTCCCCATGATGAAATTCACAATGAAGGTCCTCCCCATACTGACATTTTATTTTTTCATGTAGGTCCACCCATTTACTAATAAATTATGAGAAATCCCTCTTATACCAAGGTACTTGGGAAAATGAGGACAATAATTTCTGATGCCTCTCCCTTAACAAGTGAAATCCTTGTTCACTAGAAAGAAAAACCAAGGAAACAATCATTCTCTAATACACCCTCAGATCATATGTATTCCAATATGATAGAAGACATATTTTATAATCCCATTTATTATAATAAATATATGGGGAAATGTCAATTTTGGACATACCAGGTTGAGGAACCTATTTCCAAAGGTGAAGAAGACATGTTAGTCATGAGCAAACATTTGGATAAAGACACTATACCACCCCTGTTCTAGACGTTATCTACTCCTCAATACAGCATTCCATAGGGATTTTTGGAAGATTGTGTGCATGAAATAATCCTAAATATATGGAACAATATTTATTATATAAAAAAAAGTATTTACATACAATGAATATCAAATCCATGTCAAGGTAATATAAGGGATACACCATTAAACCAACATGGAAGCCCTCCTAGCTACATGATATCCAAAACTGTAAAAAATGATCCCTTCAATGCAGATGTATCAACGTATTAAAATAGGTTCATAAGATGATCTAAAATGCATCATATTGTGTTTATACTATAGGACGAGGACAACATGGGAAATTTAATTTCACCCCCTCCCTGATCAGCAAAGCCTTCTGAAAGTTACATCAAGTAATGTCCTAGACTCAGATCATCTTAAATAAATGGACACAATTCAAAATAGATGGTACACTTAGTAAAAACATTCTTGAATGATTATTGAATACATAGGTCCAGAAGAGAGTGAGACATGGAAAGACTCATGTATAAAGCATTTGAAAATATTAAGCAAGCCTCGTGGTTATGGGAGGCCAATCTTCAGGCATTATTGATATCTTTGGAAGTTGGTGGATAAAGTGAAAATCATACAATGCACCCATACCATGTCCAAAAATAACTACATGAAATCAGGAAAGCATCCATGTTAGTAGTATCCATAGAAATCCATGAGAATACCTAGACCATGGGCTAATGTATTTTTTATACAACCTTCAAGGCCAAAAAACGATCATTAATGGTTGTGAAAATAGAGCGAGAGAATCCATAGCACATATGGTTGTGGTATTTTTTACCTCAACAACCGCCTCCTCAATGGAAGTTAGTCTTCTCCTGAATAGGAGGAACACCACAAAACAGATCTTCCCAGATCATCCTACCACGTGTTCTAGTGTCCTCACTTGGAACACACATGAATTTTTTTTCCCAAGATTCCCTTCAGATCATTGTTCATAATTTTTTTGAGAGGACCTAAAAAGGAAAGGATGAGGAATCATAGTAGACCTAAATGAAATAAATATCTTAATAAGGTTGAGGAAATTCTTGAAATGTGTTATTCATCAGTAAATATCATTATCACCACAAATAAAAACACTATAAAACACAATGTCTATACAGAGGAGAAGTAGAAGGATGTATCAGTTTGTAATATGGTCTACATTGAAAAAATTGAAGGTGGTGTGAATACCCATAACCAGAGGATTTATATGAATTTAGGGATTATCTAAATTACACTATTACTACCTCCTTAATGGGAATATTCTAAATAAAATGGTAAATGTAAGGTTATATACCATCCACATCCCAAATATGTTGAACCACTCACACTTATGTAAACATTATCCCAACATGAGTAAGAGATGAAGGAGTTTAGACGAATCAATTCATAACTTATCCGAGGAAACAACCCTATGAGATATGTTCTATAATAAGAGTCTCACTCAGCACTACTAGCTGACACACCTCAATAAAGAGGGTTTGTCCCTATAGTTGAAATTGAGCCAAAAAATAATCTCAATGTAGAGAACTGAAAACCAATATATTTAGACCCCAAAACAGTGAGATATAAGGAGTTCCCTATATTGGGTACACAAGCAGGGGTGAGTTAGACACATCCTCTTAGACCATCCCCTACAGGCCACCCAATGCAAGTACAAATATAGTTTCCACATATGGACATAACAGATGCTTCCCCTTTTCAAGCTTCTGTATACCCATACATCCCTCAAGGGCTCATCAACAATATTAATTCATTGAATGTTTTAATAGAAGATATGGTGGAATAGTGTGAGATAATATAGCTAGAAAGGAAGAATTAACCTTAATGGGTGGATCCAACCACTCCCCCCACCAAAATTTTGGACCCCTAAATTTCAAATTTTTAATGGTTAGGTGGACCTAGAGAAACATTTGATGGATTTGGTGTCCCATTGTGATACCATGATAGAGACCCCCACATAATAAGAAACTATGAAACATAGTTTCTTCATGAAAACATTGGAGGATACAACATTCATATAGAACATCATTTTCCCATCTTAGTCAATAATGGGAAAGGAATATCTCTGTCAATAATTTATCTTACAATTAAACTAAACACTACAGAAGACAACAGTCCTCAACCTCTCAAAAAAATGATTGGTAGAATGAGAGGTTCTTTGATTTCATATCATGGTGGAGGGGGTTGACCTACACCATAAACCAAAAACTTCCTCTAGAATACTTTTTGTATATCTGTATATATAATCTTCATGATGAGTTGTGCACACCGCTCATCCATATGAAATATGCGGGTGGGTTTCAAGATCTCACCATAGTTTCTCAATGTTTGACAGAATCTATCTTGTGATCCAAGGCCAAGTCCCAAGTAATTACATTATGTCAATGGATGAGAACATATAAATCTAAGGCTTTCATATTCATGCTTAAACCATCCCCTGCACTAGTTCCACATCCAAATCCTATGCCATATAATGTGGAACCCTCTCCCAAGATTCAAAACCATTATACACATTATTAAGAAGAGGAAAATAAGCTGGGAATAAAATAGTTTAAGGAACTAATGAACAAAATTTATTCATTTCAAGATTAACAAGTCCATGTCTGCATCATCATGGATTTTCAGAACCACATTCTCAGTTGCAATTGCCCAATATCCCTGATCAGGATGGTATTAATGATCTCCCTAATTATTACCCCTTCCACTTGATGTTGGTCACACCATATGGGAATTATTTTTTCGAAGGAATCCTAAAAAAATGGTAGACTCTAGATATGTAAATCTCGGAAAACCACCCAGGTAAGTAGCATGTTTTTCTTCCACCAACATGGAGGAATAGGGTGAATAGAATGATGTTATTAGAAAAGTTACGCAAAAGTTCAGTTATTAGATGACTAGAAATAAAATCAACCAGACTCATTCTATACCCTAATAATGGTTAAACAAACCAATTATTCCTCTAGTCACTTCTACAATAGAATAGTTGACTCTATCAGCACTGCAATCCTCCAAAGGCCAGAAATCTAAAAAACTACCCAGCTATAAGTGAGAAAAATTTCGTAAAAAAAGACTATACCAAGGATAATCTTATATTTGAATCTCTTAGAATTAATTCCTTTTATCCTAAAAGCACGAGCATCACCCAACCAAAAGGTACCATAAGAGTTGACTCGTCAGATGGAATCCTCATTAGATGAGTAATTAATATTCAGTTCCATTAATTTCCTTCACATAATGGATCCATTATATGATGATGAATATATCCATTAACCAAAGTTCTATAAATTTAATTGAAGAACCAGATGAAGAGGCCATAGAGGTTGAGGATACAGAGGAAGACACAATCATGGAAGAAATCGGTACTTTGTCCACATCCCCACTCAAAAACATTTACTTCCAAAACATATGGGAGAGCCCTATAGTGTGAAAAAGAGGATTAAGAAATTTCCCCCTCATATTCCAGGGGTCACCGTGACCTAATCATCCTATAATATATACTGAAGGGGGTGCTGTTATCCAATCAACCTTTCTGAGTATGAAGACATGTTAAACCTAACCCACCAAGGGAATGAGTTCATTCAACTCCTATTATGAGGGATGACCTGCCTACATCATTAATTCAGATCTTAAATCACCTTTCAAAGAACATCCTCATATAAGGAATCATAGAATGTTATCCCAGAAGTATGATATTCTAAATAAATTATCCATGTTTTTGACCAAGATTTCAATCTTGGATGGTCTAATTCTATCAAAATGTCTCCATGAAGAACTCAAAGAGGATTTTCTAATCCCTTAAGAGATTAGAGATGAGGTTTCTACTACAAAAATATACTATGAATCTATAGATCTCGAAGAATTCCACATGATCATTTCTCTAATAGAACAAGATAAGGAATCTGTTATATATGGACACATCATACCCTTGTATGTGTTTATACTGATAAATAAAGTTTATATCCAATGGGATTTAATCAATAATGGATTAGTATTAAACCACATTCTAGTTTGAAAACTTATTCAACTATGTTATAGAGAATTCCATTTATCCCATTCTACAATAACATGCATGTTTATGATCTGAGCAATTTGAATACTCTTGAAAGAATCAGGCTCAGTGTTTATTTTGGATAAATCATATCTAACTCATAATTTTTGGTTATTCAAGAAGATAAAACTTTCAATGTTCTGATAGGAAGGCCTTAGTTGCATCAGCATGCAGAAGTCCCATCTTCTTACCACCAATGCCTCAAACGTTTCATTAATATTAAAATTGTGATGTTTCAAGGTGATAAATCCCCATTTGAATCCTATGAAACACAATATAATGATGCAGGATTCTATGATAGGGAATGTTAATAACCCATGATTGATAGTGGAACTCAGTTCATTTCCCCAAATTGTTTGGAAATGGCACTAATCAACCACTTAAAATGTATTAGTGAATAATATGTGTGTCCATAAATAAAATTATATGCATGGAACCAATTTTCTAACATATTGAACAATATTCATTATATCTATCATGACTAATTAGCCCCGAAATGATAAAAATGTCATTGATTCTATGGACAATGGTAAAATATCAGGTGTAAATACCCTCATTCAATCCCTTGAGCTTTAACAAATCCATGCCTAATTAGCTACATCTGAAGTGGTTTTCATGTCACTATAAGGTAGTGTAGGTACTCCTCTGTCCCTTGACTCCCCACCTTAACTTCATAGAGACTCCCCATCATGAATTGGGTTAGAAGAAGATGCTTCACCTTCTATATGTAAAAATATTTATTCATATCCTAAATCTAGATATTTTCATTAACTACATACTTATCCCCAGATAGAAGATGAAAATGAAGAATATGTGTAATTAGAGAGGAATAATAAGAGGAGAAGAACCTCAGGGATACCCCTCCAGCGTTTTAGGACAATTTATCTACCACCATTGACAAACTTAGAATAATAAATATGGGTATGGAAGAGGTCTCATGAACCACCTCGACTAGTTCGAACATGTCTTATGGAGAAAACGAGGTATATACCTCTTTTAGGAAGTATAATTGGGGTGTTTTTTCCTAGAATTACATAAAAATTATAGGCCTCAATTTTGAGGTGGTCACTGACCACTTGGAATTTCTAGAAAACCACTAAGGACACAAACAAACTACTATAAGGACACACCCAATGCACGCTTCCAAAATTGATGATTAAGTTGATTAGATTATCAAAGAAAATTTCATTCATCATGTCCAAAATCCGAAATGGATAGAAAATAGTCTCATTAAATAACAATAATGGTAAAATCATGGTATAAATTGACTCTAGAAATCCCAGAAATTATTTTTAAAAATATGATTTCACAATCTCAATCATAGAAATTCAAATTCATTCCATTATTGGATATAAACCCCTCTCTATCATGGATGGTTAATTAGGGTTCAACCAAATTCGAATGGATTCATAAGATGAAGAATACACCACCTTTAGGTCCCCTAGGGAGTATACTACTATCAAGTGATTCCTTTCAGCCTAAAAATGATGGTTCCACATAACAATGTGCCATGCATCACATCTTCAAACCCTTTTTCTGAAGGTGTTTTAAATGCTACATTGATGATCTGGTGGTTATGTATCAATATTGTTCTGACCACCTGGAAGACCTTGAGACCATCTTTGACAAACTAAAATAATAGAAAGTGAATATGGACACCTTGAAACATGATTTTAGAGTTAACTCAGGAAAGTTTCTTATCTTCATGGTATGGAATCCAAATATCAATGTTGATCCTGAGAAGAAAAATGATATCCTCAATATGTCACCTCCTTAAAACCTAAAATAGTTGAGGGGATTATATGTAATTCTTTCCTATATTAAACGATTTATAGAAAACCTCACAAATAATTGTTTTCCCTTCACCAATTTGATGGAATAGTCTATCACATATCAGTGGGATAACAACTATTAGTAAGCATTTGATAATCCCATAAAATGCCTTTTGATATTACACATTTTAAAGGGAGTCCACTCATTTTTTATGTCAAATACCTAGAACAATCAACAGGTTCATTCATTGTAAAAAATAATGATTCTGAAAATGAAAATATAGTTTGTTATCTCAATTGAACCATGCTCAACACTGACACTCATTATTTAGATATTGAGAAGAGTTATGTTATTTATTATTCATTCTTTATAATCTTAGGCATTACTTAAAACACCAAGAAGTCCATTTGGTCTCTCACAAAAACCCACTCAAATACATATTCATAGATCCTATATTGATTGGACGTTTGGCGTAGTGAAAGTTTATATTACAGTAGTTCGAAATTAAATTCATTCCTTAGAAAGTAGTAAAAGGATAGGCTTTGTCATAATTCCTTAAAAAACACCCATATATTGAAACAAAATCATTATATACTGATTTCCCAATATATATATCTTATCTATTCAAGATGGACCCTAGGCATGGGAAATTTATTTTAACGGTGCATCCAAAATCCTAACATGGAAGATAATAGAATACTTTAAGCTCTAAAAAGTCAGGTTGGGAGTTTTTCTTATCTCTCTAAAAAATGCAGCCTTTCTTTACTCCTAATTTTGAAAAGTATATACAAAAATGAGGTATAACATTAGACCTTCATCGTAGGCCTATAATTGGAACTTCAAATTCCTGTAGTCCACTTGAAGGTAAAATGTGACTTATATTTGGTAATCAAGGAGATGAACGGTGATTATGTTACAAAAAAATGCGGAGTTAATACCCCTTATTAACTATGTCTGATGACTAATATAATAATTTCCCTTAGATCCAATATTTACTCATGTTCCATGATCATAAAATTCATATGACGATGCATGGGAAAATTTGGCTACAACATTGGTATATCCATACTGAAATGAAACATTCATCGATATTTCTCACCACTAAATGGTTTTCCTTTTATTCGTATTGACATGAAAAAAATTCAATGAGGTTAATCCCATCCCTAAAGTAGATGATCCTACAACCTATTGGATGATACCCATGATGTTCTGCCTTTAAAATGGCATTCTCTCATAAAAAAATATAGTAAAGAGAAAAATCGATGTTGAGATGCCAAATTTACTCTTTATGATAGGAAAAATCAACAGAAAGTCCTCTATAAATGGGGCTTTTATAGGGTCCTTCTCAGGTTCATTGACTAAGAAGAGATGGTTGTTTTCGTGAATGAAGTATATATAGGAGCCTATGGTTTCCATCAGTTGGGATTTATGATTTCCAATCAAATCTAAAGGTTTGGATACTTCTATCGTTCAATGATACAATATTTAATGAAATTAAATAAAAAATTCCATTCCTATTAATGCATGGAAACTTCATCCATTATACCCCTAATTTGTTAAAGACAACCAAATAGTTATCGATTTTTTTGTATGGGTAATTAATGTTTTAGTACCATATCCTCTAGATATGACCAATAAATTAAAATACATTCTCATTGTTATTAGCTTCTTATCCAAATGGGCTAATGAAATAAACCTCAAATAAGTTAGGACAAAAAACATATTTAGCTTTGTAAAAGCCAACATTATTACCTTAGTTTTTTCCCTCATAGAATATTGGTGGATAATAGAACCAATATCTATTTTTTTGAGTTGGAGAAACTATATTGGGAGTACAATATCAAATCCAACTATTTATCTCAGTATTATACAGTGGATAATGGAAAGATAAATGCTTTAAACAAGACCTTATCATGCATAATCCAAAAGATGGTGGATAAAAATAAAAATCCTTGGTTTGAAAATATCATGGATGCCTTTTGGGCTTACAAGACTATGAACTATACCACTAAATGGGAAACCCCATATTTGTTGGTATATGGGACAGAAGCAGTCCTTCCCATTGAGGTCTAATTTCCCACACTTCATGTTTCCATCCATGATCAAATATCAACATTCATGAAATCCCAAATAAGGGTGGATGAGTTGTAGAAATTAGATTATATGTGACTCCATACATTTCATCACTTGGTGGTCCACCAAAATTTAATTGCATGAGCCTTAAATAATAAATTTCATCACTATTCATTCCATGAAGGAGAACTAGTACTGGTCCTCATGACACTAATGATACCAAAGAAGAAACCCCCAATGTTTGATCTAAAGTCGGATATAGCTTATTCTATACATAATTTCCACTCTAATAGAGCATATTCCATGATCTTGATGGATTGAGAGCTTATTACGACCCCTACCAATGCAATTTCTCTAAAGAAATACATCACGTTAAAGATACACCTTTTTTCTGTGCGAAGTTAAACTTCATAGAATCATGGTCTTACATTAATAAACATAAAAGAAGTATATTTTCCCCTCATAATACAACAATAAACTGAATGATCTATGGTCCTGTATGCATGAACATAAAAGGGACATCATATGGACATATTCATATGACCTAAAAATATAAACACCATAGTGAGATCTACAAGACTCAAAACCACATAGCCTAACATCCAAATCGTAATAAATTAAACTAGAAAACAACATCCTTACCACATGAAATTAAAATACAGTGTTCACATCCTTGTCACATGATGTAAAACTATAAAACTTATCAATCCATACATGAGAGGATCATAATATTTGGTGCTATTATCCTACTAAACCTTCATTCTACAAATACATGTGGCTTGATTTTCATCTCATTGGGGTAAATATTGACATTCATAGAATATGTCCTCATCCCAACTAAGAAGTAGAAAAATTAACCCCTCCCTTGCAAATAAAACAAGGATCTATGAAGGGGAATCCACACTTTTTGTCAAATGAAAATCCAAATGACCCCTTTGTTCGTATACATATTCACTTCACACATCATATTCCTTGTCTAATAAAATTTCACACATCCATAAGTTTTACTTAGACATCGATAATAGAATTTAATATTCAAAAGGACACATTTGTTGTGATTATGTATTGATACATCCCATTTTTTATTTTCATAAGTTTCCCACCTATAGGGCCTATCAAATAGAAAAACATTTGTGCTCAATAGAGACCTATTCAATATCCACAATCCACAGAAGTAAAATGATGGAATCCAATTTTCAAACATGGTCCATTGTTATCACTTGAATTCTTGTCCCATATCACTTATCCTAATCCAAGAACCCCCAAGATCATGGTTTATAATATCCATCTTCACATATAAATTATTCTAGGACATCTTTGTCTTATTAGGCCTTATATCACTCATAATTTCAACAATTTGTGGTCCTAGCCATATGACCTAAAACTACAAGACACATTCATCCCTACTACATAATTTTAAAATGAATGGTTTCATAGAACTGTGCCTGGATTGGTTATAATTTATATGAGATATATAGAAACGATTATATCCTACATCTTTGTCTATCCACCAAAATATAAAAATTCCATTTTCCATTATTCTAATATCCTATGTGTGGAAAAATAAAGCTTTTCCACTCCTTATTTCCCACATCAAGAATGAATCACATGGGTTTAGGATTTTTGTTAAAGGATTACCTATATGATCAGGGCATATCAGTTCATGTTAGGGTTAACATAGTCCTCGATGCAAGACCTTAACACACACAACAAATATCCTCACCACATGATGTTAAACTGCATGGTTGGAATCCTCACAACATGAAGTTTAACTAAATGGTTGAATTCCTCACTACCTGATGTTAAACTACTTGGTTGAGGTCCCCACTATATGAAATTAAATGGTATGGTTGACTTCTACACCACATGACATTAAACTTCACTGTTGTCATCTATTACATGATATATGCTCAAGAAATACATGCAGATTTATTCTCACTTTGACAATATGCATAGTGATTCCCATATCCTACATCCTAGTCCAACTCTAATACTTAATTTCCATACTCTCCTATGTATGAGATAGATTTTTATAAGAGGTTCTAGTATGTGTTCTCACCATGATCTTGAGCCTGTAAAAAAAATACCATTCTCTATATATGAATTTGATTGGTGTATTGAATGTATCCTAAAACTACATGTGGATTGATTCTCAATTTGATGAGATATGTAGCAATTCCAAAATCCTATGTATCAGGACCATCTATAATAAAAATATCCCACATTCCATAAATACGGGTTCAACCCACATGGGAAACATTTCCCCCATTCATGGGTGATTTTGACATGAGATTATCCTTCCACAATCAACACTTTTTAGATAAAAAAATAAACTCTATTTCTAGGGATATGTGAATCTCTATAAGATTTCCCTATCCATTAATAATAGAGCATACGATTCCTAAGGATACCTTTGTGATTAATATGAATTGATCTCCCCAATTAGATTTTTTTAAGTCACTCACCAAAATTTTATGTCAACTGGAGGATTCTATTTTTTGGATATAAATTGATACGCCCCAGTTGGCTTTTCATAAGTCACCCTCCCAAAAGGGACTATCTACCAAAGGCACATTTATCTTCAAGATAATCCACTTCTGTATCAGTCATCCCCAAAAAAATAATGTTGGAAATAAATTTTTGAACATGGCTCACAATCATTCATTGCATACATTTTCCATGTCAATTTTTATATATAGAATCCCCTAGAATATATCTTAGATATTTCCTTCATCACACATGAAAATGATGGAAAATATCTAGTTAAATCACCATGAAATGAAAAACACCATTATTTTGGTCAAAGTTAAGCATCCTTAAATTTTATCCCCCATGAACCATTATATAAGATGTTAAAATACATGGTATACACCCTAGTTTAATGAAATTAAACTACATGATGCTTCAACCATCATTAGGAAGGATCCTTTTCCCCTGATGTTGGTCATCCACCACATCACCCTGAAGAACTATGTATGATTTCATGGTCATTCCATAGATTCAAATTTATTTCTTAGATCCTCTATTTTAGGCCCATCTATCATAACATCCAAATCATGAGTGATTCCTCATTTATGGCCAGTTCTAACCCATATGTTCCCTTTATTCTCAGAAATATTTCCTTCACAAACCACCCACAATAGTCTTGAGAAATCCATATCTTTATAGACTCCCTAACCATTGGTGATAGAATGTATGATTCCCAAGAACACATTTGTATTTAATATTCATTGATACACCCCATTTGGCTTTGCATATTTCTCCCACCAAAAAGGGAATGTCAACTAGAGGCACATTCTCCCTCGGGATAAATCAATTCTATCTCTATTAGCCTTGAAAATATCATGCTAGAAACTACTTTTCAAAATTGGTAGAATATAATTACATAAATAGTTTTCCCATATCATGTTACATATTTTAATTTCATTATATCATGACCTAAAAATACCCTTTGTGTATCTTAATAATGTTAGAACATTCTTGAATAACCAGCCCTACATGGGTCATCACCCCATAACTCATGGTCAAAGTTGTTCGACCAATTTTTTTTCATTAGTCCAACTTATATGACTATAGATTTACCATTAAAAGATAAATAATACTTTCTATGTTAAAAACTCACAAAAGGGAACCTTGGTTAAAAGTCGACTGTCATCTAACTAGACATGCACTCATCACAGTTTATACAACAAATTGAGAAATTAAAATAAAGAGGAATAATGATTTTAATTTGAAAACCCTAAAAGTGTGGCCTAATAAATATTCAAGTCTAACATGCTAAGGCTTATATATATCTGACTTATTCAAACATTATTTTAATGACATAAAAATATTTAGGGTCTTTCATATGACCCTTACAATTTCAAAACTATGCTTACTAGGTCCAAATAACTAAAACAATTATAGGACCCTATAATTCCTATCATTATGACTAAATCAAATTAACATGAGGGAATTTTGTTAAAAAACTAGCTTTAATGGAATGTTATAATTATATAAGAAAATAGGGATGAAGATATTGATGATTGTAAAGAAAATTATTTTTATTTATAAAGAAAAAAACCTGAGGAATAACCAAAAATTTAAGTCTTTCTGTAATTTTATTCAAAAGGCCATCAACATTACTATTCAATTGTTATAGGTTATATCAAGACCCATAAATGGAATATTGAAGCTCTTCATTCTAAAAAACCTTATATTCCTCATCCAGGAAAAGTGTATCCATTGCATTCACAATGGTATTCACTTATTTAGCTTGTACCCCTTTCAGAAGATGATGATGTTGTATGAGATCCCCTTTGGTGATGTTCATGTCTTATTGGAGGAATGATATTTGAGAGTGTTTCTCATCCACCCAATACTTTAACTACAATAATTTATTGGAATGGTTGAGCTCTTCCTCGGATTTTGTATCTTATAGGTCATCAGTTTTGAGGAATATTCTTTCCTTGAAAAGGTAATGTTGAGACTCTTTCCCTTTCTACCTTAAGAAAATGTTCTCCTTCAAAAAGATGTGAAGTATAAAATAGGTAAATTTACTATACGCCAACATGGAAAAATTAGTTTTTAAATAATTTTGTTTTGAAGGTAAATCTTCTATGGGTTTCCTCAAGAACAACTCCCAAATATCCTACCATATGAAGCGACAAAATTCCTAAAAAGTGTTATGAGCCTCCTAAATTTCTATGGATATTTCTTATGGATTGGAGGTGTACCCTATAATTTGTTTTCCTAATTAATAAACCTTAATTTTCCTACAATTACCGATATCACCCTATCCTTGCATAGTCAGTTGATTTGGGGTAAAGGTATCTCTTTTTGGATCAGCTTATGTGCCTGTCATCACTGAAGGATGAATGAAACTAGTCATCAACATTTAAATATATAAAGGAGAAAGGAAAAAAAGAGCTTATAATTAGTTGATTTAAATCACATTTTTATGGATTATTTTCTTTTCTTTCATTACTCTATATCATCTTTGGTCTCAACACTTTGAAACAAGATTTCCTGCTGAGGAACATTCCCCTGAGTTTGCTCAGGAAACAAGATGGAAAGATCTTGATAATCTCTCATTTCAGAGACATAAACTAAAATTCCTTAAGAAGAAGAGGAATTATTTACCTCAATAACCTGGTCATATATTTACTTAGTAAAATTTTATATAAAAAAATGAAACAATAAATATAATTGATTTAATGCTTTGTATATAAGAAGGACGTCCGTGAGAGAATACACAAAAAGAGAAACTCACATCCATCCAAGTCTTTATTAATGTCCCCAAACTCCTTTAGGGAAATGGGAATATTAAAATATGGACAAAGTGATTCCATTATTTCAATATATATTTTGTTAAATCTCATAGCATCCTCACTATTAATGGTGTCCATAATGATGGGATTATGAAAAAAATTGGCTCTACCATTATCAGTCTCTACTATACTCTAAATGATCAAAACCCATTTAGTCCCCACAAGATTATTATTTGCACTAAAACATTAATTGGGTAGTTTTAGCTCTATGTAAACCCATTATGTAGTGGTGACAGGACTGACGATGGTGGTCGTAGGATCCTCCAGTGTATGCGGCTGGTCTTAGTATCATAAGGAAGAGAAGTTAGTGATTGGTGAATAATATTGAATGATGTGCATTTGACCATACCGGGGTTTTCCTACCTCTCTATAGTGAAAAGAATAGTTGTGTAATTATCACTTGATGCTCCTCCCGATGAAGCGATATAATCTCTATTAGGAATCAAAATCTCTTATGAAATTCCTCATCAGTTCTTGGAGGATCATCCCTAATCAACTTGAAAGATGATATGAGAGTGTATTATGGAACCCATAGGAATGATTTGGAATTTATTCTGTACAAATAAAGAATAAATGATGTCATGAAAACTCACCCTGACTAATTATGTGCTTGGACAAGTACTTTACTCACTATCGTTCCATTACTTTTTTGAGATAAAGGATAGAACCTACCTCCTAAAATAAAAATATTTTAGGTGAACATTGAGAATTATATCCCACCATCTTCTCTTCCACAATCCTCTAGTAGAAGGATATATCCCCTGATTAAGGAGTTGATTCCTCTTCCCCCATATTGGTGCCTATTACGACATATTTGAATAATGGGACTCATATGATTCTCTATATACCCACTAAAAACTAGGGTTCATTAATGAAATTTTGTTCAAAACCAAGAATAACATGATGAAAGATAAAAATGGGAGAAGGGAAAACATACATCAAGAGGATTGATGAAGTCTTTCAACTCATTATTAAATAGTTCATCAAACCCTTCAGTGTCCCAAATATCATTAAATCCTATACTCATATCTTAGTAGGGATCTAATTATTGGTGTTTTAATTGATAATATCTAGATCTCATATGTGTTTTCATATCTCAATAGGGTAAACATCAATGTTTAATTTGAGTGGGGATTAAACATCTCAAATCTATGGAATTTGTAGTTTTCTATAGAGGACAGACCATAGGTTCATGGCATCAGAAGACATGTGCTTCCAAAATAGGTCTTCCTCTAGTCACACGAAATCTATGTTTGTTATTTCCTGATGCGATTCAAACGTGATGCCCCTTGGTTTTATATTCATAGATCTCTTCTTTATATTTGATGAATGGGGAAATGGAGCATAGGTTTCCTCTAAGTGATGATGGATAGAACTCTTATTATAAATCTCTAATGGAAAACCCCTTTTGATCCCTACTAGTAGAATAAACATTTCATGGGACCATTTTGGAGAACTCAGGGCCTCACCGTTGTCACCCTCTAGAGAGGGTGGATCCTTTTTTCCTTGATTCCCTTGTCTAGCATTCATTATGGACAAAACTCAGGGAAAACTCATTGTCAAATCCCTTAGTGGATAAAATGAATTTCATGAATAAACATAACAAAAATTCAAAATAGTGAATGAACTTGTTGGAGGAGGTCTATTTATCTCTGAAGTCACCTCTACAGCTATGAGAATACAGATTTTTTGGGCCACTATTTGGGTTCCTCTTTAATTGAATGTGTATAAGAGGGGATATAATTATTTTCTACAAGAACACTAATTAGCATGAAAATCTATAAAGGGAATATGATTCATAAATAATCTCACAGTCTATTGAAACTGCTAGAAATCTATCCCTAAATGAAATCATATACAATATCAATTCATCACCAAATTTTCCATCATTAGTGAATGTCCCAATGGGTGGATCTTCATCGGTAAATAATTTAAATTCATTAAATAGATTCAGGTTATTCAAGGATTCACCATATTTCAGAGATAAAGGCTAAATTATATAAAAAATATGAGCAAGTTTTCAAAACTATCCCCAATGAACTTTGATGCCAATGAACATAGAATAACATGAAAAATTTTCCGTAATCCATCCCCACAGTAATTGGAATAGCCCTATAATTCGTAAGGGAGATATCCATGTATGAACATGCAATGAGAATTGTTGGATGTTTTACAAAATGGGAGTTTCCAACCCTATATAACTCCCCCCAACAAGATTTACCACCTTGATAAATGTACCCAACCATACACCACCATTTAATTTACAAACCAATATCATATAAATTCTTAACCACATCGCTATGAAGCCTACATGACGTTTCTTTGCAGATGCGTATGACTTGATTGTATATCCCCTATTTGATGAACTATCATTGCTTCAATATGGGCCAAATTTATGAGGAATTAACCTCCTTTATATTATAAGATATACCTTGACATTTTTATCATATGGGAACCTCACCCTTGGGATCCAAGAAAGCATTCATCCATGCCTCAAAATGGATACGCCCCTTAGGTGAGGGTCTTGATTCTTGATGTCTTATGATATCTTCAGAATTTCACAGTCTAGAACATACATCCTTTAAACATAACCCCATGTGGATTTTAGTTGGATGTACTAATTGTATATCTCTTTGAATATAGGAGATCCAAATATCTTTTAAACATCCCATAGACTAATGCCAACATATCCATGAATCTAATGGAAGGGTTTGTTATATGGGATCCATCATCATAACAACTCAAGAATAATGCCTTGGTTATTTTATACAAATTTTTGGGCCACCAAGACAACCTCCTAAAATCCAACCACCTTCAACTCGAATGAAAAATCTATATAGGTCCAGTACACCCAGTACACCAACATCCACTAGGGTCTAACAACCCCTCTAGGGTGAAGTATGCATTCCTCCTTCTTACACTTCTATTGGTCAATTTTGGAAACATGGAATGTGGATGAGTAATAGTGTAGGTTTAATTCTGAACTATGAGTCTTCAAATCTAAATAAAAACTTTTGTTCTGTATGAATAAGGCCATGGATGATGTTCCCTTATTGATGTACACACCCTTGGATGAGATATTATCAATGGTGAATTTTTTGTATTCTTGGAACTAGGATATCGATAGATAATTTTTCATCCTCATAATGAAGACTTCAGTCAGAATCCTATGTCCATAATGTTGAATACAACTAATCTCCAGATATTTTTTATGATACTTATTCATGTGGTTTTCCATGTCTAGGAGAGTGGTTTCACATGAATTATAAAAATCCTTCCCAATGATATCAAGAATCACCTTGATAAGATTAAAACATGTTCATCCGAAACTCTAAAATTCAGGGTGGCCATTGGAAATTGGTAATGAATCAACACGATTATCATTAGAAATAAAGTTTTGGTTTTTAATAAATCTCTGAAATAAAAATTTTCATAAATTAAGTGGCCTCACGTAGATCACTCACCCAAGTTCCATCCAATAGGTCATTCACCCAAGTGGCCTCATTTAGGTGAACCCACTTCGGTCTCTCACTTAGGTGTCTGCGTAACACAAATTAAGGCATATCGAGTATGCATGAATGGAGAATTAGCATATAGACTAGTGTAATGAGATCACTAGTGCAACAAGATAAGCAATTCTAATGTAGGGGAAGAACCGCCTAAAAATTAAACAATATATATTGACATAGGGAAATATATGTGGTTGACATGTGGGATTCACCAGTTTCATCCACACATGTGATCCACCTATATGCCAACACCGTGTGACATACATATTCTTCTCACCGTTTTACTTCTAGATTGCATGACACTGAAGTTGAAGTGCTTTTCAAGCATAAGAATAAGGGTCTACAAACATGTGATGGCCAAAAAATGAAAGATCCATCAACTTTTTATTTTTATACATCAAAATCAAACCCTCTTCTTCAGATCTGTTCCAATACTTAGGGGGGAGTGGTTTGAAACAATATTTTTTCATGAACGAATGAGAAGATTCAAAGTAAAATAATTTAAGAAAAAAGTATGTGGAGGATATCTAGGATCATATTATTTTCCCATGTAATACCATGAAAGGACCAAATAAAACTACACTAAAACAGAAAACATATAAAATTTATTTTGTTAATAATTAAATTTTTACATCATCATAATTTATACATAAAAAACCCTCAAAATATCCACATAATATATAAGGATAACATATTAATTATTGATAGTTGTTGGATATGGTTCAACTAGTATAGATCTTGTAGCGAGTTCCATGAGAGTGAACTTCTCCCACACATAATTTTCCTCAAGGTAATTATTAATGTCCATATTTTTCTTGGTCTAGGGAAAACACTAAGTGATCCCACCTCCATTATTATAGATTTCATAGTGAAATTACTTTGATTTATACCCTCTAATTAAATGAATATTATATAAATGTTATAATTAATATATATATAATTTATCATAGTTTTTTATAGCTTGACGTTGCATGTGTAACAAGACATTTTAAAATATTTAGTTAAGGACAAAATAAGCTACCAAATAATGGGATTTTATATTGTACCCAATTAAATAAATTGCATCCTTAAAATTATTTTTTAGTCACTATAGGAGGGTAATATTGGGTACATGCCTTTGAAATATGGGACAATAGTCGTTCCAATCCCAATTTTGAATTATGATGCCCCATGATACACTAGGTTGAGTTCATTCATTTTCATAATGCCCCAAAACATTTCCCCGAAAATATGTTTCCATTTTCTATGTTCAATTTTTACATCTGGATCGAAATAAAAATTATAATATATTTAAATTTGTAAATAATCATTTATTTTGAATATATAGTGTTGAATAATCATTTTGAACTTATTTTCTATAACAACATAGGATAAAATTTGACTTTATTTTTTAGAATAAGGGTTGGTGTTTATGAAATTAAAAACATCCAAAAAATAAGAGAAATACCTATGATATTCTAAGTTCACCCTTATTTACAGCTAAAAAGAGGGTTGGTAGTCCATTTTCTATTTCATACAATATAAAAACATGGTAATGTCCCATACGGTATTTTTCAAAATGAGTAAGATTGGATAGATGGTTTTTCAAAACATGATAAAAAGTATCTCATGATTCATCATGATATTTAAGTATAAAAGAGTATTGGGATTTGTTGTAAAGTTCTTTTCATGTATGTTTAATGTTAGAAAAAGTATCCAAATAACTTTAACTCGATTATTAAAATATTATTATAGTCAAATTCCCTATAAGAGAAAAAAGGTTTTTGTTTGACTTTAAATAATATATCTCAAGGAATACTTTTAAATAGTGGAATAAAATTTCCATGTTAATAAATACTAATTTAAGAAAATAAGAGTGAATAATCATATAAATTTGATAATCCCATTCTTTTAATTTATTACTCTAATATGCCTTAATTTTATAGTAGTATACTTTTGGTTCACATTGGTTCATCTTATATCACTTTTTTTTCAACCTATGTTGCTTTAGGTTGGGTCCACTTAAACTAATCACAAAATTATAATGATTTTTATTACCATATAATAAAACAAATAACCATAGAAACATTTATCCTTAAAATTAATATTAAGATTATCCCTAAACAACATTAATCTCATACCAATCAACATATACATAAACCAAATAAACCTCAAAAAATAAATTAATATTTTCCCAAAATAACCAAAATTTTCTGATCACAAAATCAGTTTTCAATCCCCAAGGATACATATACTACTCAATATATATTCCCAAAATCAATTAAACCAATTTCACAATTAAACATAGCTAACTAAAAATTCAATCAACTATCAACCTAAAGGGTTATCCATACCACAATCAAATATTTTTCTTAAGACCCAATTTTTTTCTAGAATATCATTAATCACCACATAATACCTCAAATGCGATATCTAATCATTTGAAATTATTATCAACCTTAAAATCATCAACTGATAATGGTATAAAAAACTCTTTAATAATTTTATACAATAATATCCTAACCTATAAAATTATCTAAACCCCTCTTTGTTATCAAATGAGACACCCCAGACCCATACACTATGATATATTACTAAAACATACTCTTTAAATACTTTATTTGATACCAACTGAGGTGAAAACATCATACCATATATAATTACAATATTAATAAAAAAAATATTGAGTGGCTTATATACCCAAGACCTTTAAGGTTTATATTTTTAGAGAGTTAGGATAAATATTTACTTAACAAAACCCATGTCTTTTACTTTAAATGAAAATGTTTACCTATAAAACAAGAATCCATTAAATTACATAATGTGTTAAATATATTGAATAAAATTAAACACACATAATACCCTTGTATAAATATTATAAACAATAATTTTCTTCATAACCCAAGGAAATAGAAACATATGTAGTGTGAGTCCAAATGTTCAGTAATGGTAAATGTAGACATTAACAATAAAAAATAATAAGTGGGAATTATTTGATTATATGAGTATGAGAACATAATTAATGTTAATGGATTTAACATTAATGATTCAACCCCAAAAAACATATATCATAAACTATTGGTCATAGAATAAATATTGGGTATAAGATATTATAGGACTCATAAGAGTGTATAACGTAAGTAATAAGTCAATAATCCTAATCCATGAGAGCATAACATAGGCCTAAGAATATGAAAAAATAGTTTTTAATAAACATAATCATAATAAATAATTTTCTTTACTAAATATCTCTAATAATACCATCATCACATAGTAGACATTATCCCATAGTCGATTAGGTTCACTCCTCATTCCCTTCAAAATTTTAACTGAAAGAGTCCCATAGTAGATTGGGTTCGCTCCACATTTCCTTATATATTTATACTGAGATATAAATCTTTAAGAAATTAATTTTAGAGCCATATAATTTTTGACTCACCCATCACATAATGAAAACCATACATATTCCAACCATAATAATATAAAAACATTTATAATTCCATCACAGCTTACCGAACCCATTGAAAAGAAAATAGTTTTATGAATATTTCCACAAGACATAATAATATTCCTTAAATAGAAATAAGTTGGATGGTATCATTAGAATATATCCCAAATAGAGTATAGAAAACATTAAAGTATATTGATACATATTAGAAACTCATGGAAAGAAAATGGGTTACATAATATTTTTATATGTAATCACATAAGATGAAATAAAGAATTAAATAAATTGATACCAATGATTAAATCATCCAAATATTTATATAATTAGATAATTTTAGGTTTATTTTTAACATTGATTTATAAAATATATAAAATTAATAGATATAGAGTAATTCAGAAGTGAAACTATAAAAAAAATATTTAATATGTTTGCAACTTTATTAAAATGGTGAAGTTTAAAATTAATTCCAAAAATCATTTCAATACATGATAAGGATAATTTTTAAAAAGTATTTTTACAATAATTTAAAATAAAATAATCTTGGATTAAAACTATAATTATATAATAAAATTTTGAGTATGAAATAAAAATATACATAAGTTAAATTAAATCCCTTTTCAAAATATTTTCCAAAAATAATATCAAATTTATTTTGGTAAACATTAAAAAAACAAATATAGAAAAATGGGATCATGATTTTCATTGAAGGAAAGAGAATCCTGGAAATTAATATTGATAATGAAGGATAATAATGATAGGAAAATTTGACCAGGTGATAAACTTGAAAACACATTCTTTTGGCACCTTTATAAAGAAAGTCAGATGCAACCTATATGAAAAATGTTGAAAAGATTAATATTAAAACCATTGTAAATGAATTCAATGATAGATAAAGATATAATTGGAGAATTTTTTTAAGGATATGTAATAAAATCAATGAATTTTTTTAAATTATATTAATGTGGAAGAAAAATAATCTATCAAATGATATTAGAGCTATTAAAGAAATGATTTTAAATATAACCCCTGATAACTTTTAAAATAAAATCCACCTAGAAAGAATAAAGTTGAGATGAATATTAAAATAAATTTATTATAATTTTAATTATGATATAATATATAAAAGAGGTAGTATATACAATATATTTAATAAAATATTTTTATAATATGAAGCATGTCTCAGTGAAGTGAAATTGAGATGAAAAACCCTACACTCTTTATAAAATTTTAATTGAAACATTTTAAAAGTAAAATATGGATTGAAACATTAAATTACATTATTAAATATTGAATCATGGTATAATATTTTAAAATTTTATCACATTCTCAATATTCAAAAAAATTGGTGGAAAACCTGAAATATGCCTAAATGAAAGAAAATTGAGACAAAGAAACCCTAGAAGTTTTTATTAAAATTGAATAAAAAACCATATAAAAAAGAAATATATTGATATGTTTAAATAATATGAATTATTTTAAAAATAAACTACAATAAATTCATGTAATAGTGAATGAAAATAACACCATATAAAAAGTAAACAGGGTGGACAGTATGAAACATGTCTTAAGGGATTGAAATTGAGGCAACAAAACCCCTATTGTCTTAGTAAATTTTGAATCAAAAACCTTTATAGATAACATTAAATATATTTTTAAATCCCTTGAAGTAATATAGAATAATTATAAAATTCATTCATGTATAGTTTACACACCACATAAAATAAAACAAGCGGTGAATATAAATCATATCTTAGTAAAGGGAAAGCAGGAAAAGAAACCCCCAATGGATCACATAATTTAATGTAAGAATCTATCACTGAAGTGATTATGTAAAAAAAATTAAATAAACATAATTTTTTATAAATAAAACATAAAAAATCATAATTCATAACAAAGATATTTTTTAAAAATAAATTGAATGGATAAGTGATGTAACACAATGAAAAGAAGTTGATTTAAGAATCCGCTTACCTCAGAGTTCTATTAGGTCGACACATTATAACATACTAAAACGTAAATATATATTTATTATAAGTAAATAAATAAATAAATGTATATATATCTAAATCATATTTATTTTTATTTTACTATATACCATTTATATATAATTAATTACTTCCCATTTAGTAATAAATCATTGTTAAAAATAATATTTTTGTTTTAACTATTATGTTTTCCATACATATTTTGATTCGGGGTTTCCACTTCAAATATATTGGCTATGGTTTCAGAAAATAAACAATTTTAATGATATTGTAAAGTATTTTTTGATATATTTATGGTTTCTCATGGTCATTTTATTAAACTTATTCCTATTATTTCATTTAAGGATTAAAAAATTAATTTTTAAAATTTTATATTTGATAAAAACAATTGATTTTATTAGTGAAAAAATGTATATAACCATTATATAATCATTAAAACATAAATAATTGATTAATTTTATATAATATTACTATTATATGATATTCCTTATTCATCCATGAAATAAAATTTATGACATCATTCATGTAACTGGTAAAACATACCAAAAAAACAGGCTTTAACAACAACCGAATGAGTAAAAACCATCAATTAAATAAATATAATATCAATTTTATAGAGGCTTAATTATTTAATGTTTATTTTATAAAAAATTTATATCATATTTAATAATAGGTATATAAAGAAGATAAGAAATAATAATCTAGATGAAGATATCACTTATGTTGAGAGATTAAATCTCATATTGGAGGACCTCTTGGGAATGATAGGTTTATGGATTATTGTTGGAACCATAATTTTAAGAACATGTGATAGGATTTTTTGGGAAGGAAATATAATAGAATAATGAGAGGAGTAGAGGAGGGATCCTTTTATATATGAGATGGTTTACACTTTAGGAGTACTCAAAAATTGGAATAATCTAATGTCATTTTCAAAGGAAAGTGGCTCTAAATTAGACAAATTTTGAATATTCGAAATGAGAGTTGATAATTTTAGCATCCAATCATTTATAAATATGTTTTGTGGATATTTTTTTCTTTATCACTTAGTTATAACCACTTAACCTTATTTTAACCTTCAACGGGGTAACTAAAATTTACCTAGGAAAATTATTTTTATAACTAAAATGATAGCGATATTATTAAATAATTTGAATATAATGATTCCAAATATGAAAATAAATTTAATATATTCATTTTTATAGGTGGTAAAAATAAATATTAATAAAAAAATAAGTTCAACAAAATAATTTCTTTTAGAAAAATATCATTTTAAGAAAAAATTAATATACCCTAAAATATTCTATAGTGTTGATTTACATTATATTTATTGGTTTATTATTATAGAAATAAGTGATTTTCATGTTTAAAATAAATACAATACAAAATGAAAAATTGTGAATATTTAATAAAGGAAAAGGATAAAAATAGTTTTTTATTATAATAAAATATAACTTAGGTTTCAAAAAGTCAAACATGTGTTTATAAATTAAACATAATAGTTTTAAATTATCTATTTTACACCTTTAATAAATATTTGGTAGAGACAAAGGTTTCAAATTTTTTAAATTAATTCTTATATCAAATTGATGTCATAAACGTTATTGTATTTATAAAAATGGTATTTTTTAGTATTAACCTAAATAATAACCATTTCAGAAAAGTCCCAAAAATTCACCATAAGATGATTTTTCCATGATTAATCAAAAAATGGAGTAAATTATATCATATTAATATCCTAAAATTTATAAATTTATCTTTCCAATAAAACATATATTACATATTATAACCAGTTTTTTTAAAGAAAATATTTTTTAAGGTATGAATCATTAAACTAACATTCCTTACATCTACTTAGTTATTTGATTTTTTTATTAATTTTACATCCCTTGAATTTAATAAATTAATTTTATTTATATCATTATTTAAATATAATAACTTAATTAAAAATTAATATTTTATAAAAATTCTAATTGAAACAACACATAAGAATGAAAAAATATTAAATTTATCATGTTAATAATTACATGTTGATATCTTCCTAATTTATAATTATAAAAACCCTCATGGAATTAACATAATATATAAGGTTAATATATTCATTGGTGGTAGTTTTGGGTGGTGGTTTTTCTATCATGGACCTTGTAGTGGTTTCCATGAGCCTAAACTTCTCCCTCTGACAATTTCAATCCATCTGTACCTATTGATGTTCATCTTGGTTAGGGTATTTGAAATATTATATTGATTCTACCTTTTTTATAAGCTTATATAAATTATCCTCATATGTAATATTGTTACATCTTTATGTCATTTAAATAGATTTCATAATTTAGTAATATTTATTTATTCCCAATAAATCAATGGTTCTAATATAATGGAAATGTTTAGTACATATATTATTTATCAAATATTTGTTATAATTTCATGCGGTGTGTGAATCAAGATATTTTACATTATTTATTTTAGGATAAAATAAATAGTAAAATATGTGATTTTATAAGGCGTGCACATACATCGTCACCTGTAGTGACCAAAACACCAAAAACAGCCCAGTGACATGTTATTTGTATAAAAAATAAAGAAATGTTAAATCCTAAACGACATCTTACCATAAGAGATCCACATTATAAAAAGCAATGATCTCATGAAATATAGAATCAACATGTCCTCCATCTCAAAAAATATACCAATACCATTGGAGGGATCTCCAAGCATGGACCCCATAGTATCTTGGTGAAGGGTCGAAGGAAATCCTAAAGTTTAATAGGAATAAAACCAATGTAAATATAAAACATAACAAATAAACAATTATTTTCTAATAATATATGCTTTTTATGTGTTTCTAAAATTATTGAAAAAATAATTCACTAATTATTTCACATTTGGTGGTGTAATAATATTCCCTCATAATCCTAGATTAAAAATTCACCCTAGATAAATATGATTTTGTCCTTATATCTTTTTGAAGTGTGCTATAGAGTTGGAAATATAATAAACCAGGTGTATCAAAAAAATTATCTCATTAATTTATACAACATTTTTTCATTATTCCCACTATAAATAGATAAAACTGTTATAAAAATACACATCTTTTATTCAAATTCATCTAATCTTGATGTACTTCTTGTAACCCCATCATTAATCTAGAAAATATGTAAGATCCTGAACTTCATGGAGGTAAGTAATTTTTTAAATTTTTTACTTAAATCTATAATTTTTGGTTAATGGGATTATTACTGGATGGATGAGTAGGTGTGGGGTGTTCTAGGGTTTGGTAAATGAAAGAAAGAAGAATTTGGCCATCCAGTGCATGTTTAATAGTTGGTTCGTGATTAGAGATAACCATGCTCCCAAACATACTTTCCAAGAGGAGGGGTTCATGGTTAAAAAAACAATGCAAGGGGGAGAACCAAAATATGCAAGACTAGAAAGAGTAATTACGCATGGTTAGAACATAGTTTTTCAAACTATGTAGGCTTCCCTAGGTAACTATGTAGCTCAACCCCTCTTGGACAGAGGTCGGTGCATGGTTGGTACATAGTTTGGAAAACCGTTCACCCCATTAAAACATGTGATTTTATGAAACTTCCCCTTGGTATTTTAAGCATATTAACTTATTTTCTTCCCCTCTATTCCCTATAAAACCATAGTGATTAATTGAAGCCCCAAAAATCTTCACAAGGGTGGTTCTCCTTTGATTCTAGGCCATTTGGAGAATCGTTAGTTGCAGATAAAAACTCCAGTTAAGTATAATCCTTCTATTTATTTTCTTTTTTGGATTAGGGCATGTATATTTGTTCATATTATTCTGAATCCATAACACCCACTTTTTCTGGTGAATTATATATTGGGGCTTCAAAGGGTGCTTGAGTCCAGATCTAAGCCTAAGGTTAAGGATACATTCATCATTAGATTTGATGTAGGTGGTTTACAAGTTATATCCCATAGTTTTTTCATATATTTATTCATGAGTGATTATGATCATGCTTACCTCTTGATGTGAGTTTGTTACATTGTGTGAGATGTGGTAAAACTATTGGTCAAATGATGAAATAAACCCCTCATGATTCCAGTAAGATGCCTTGAGTGTGACTAGAGAGATTCAGGGCCACCCATGGGGTGCACCAATATTCCTAAACAAATAACATGGTAAGTTTAATCATAAAATTGAATTATATTGATATAGATACCATGATAATATTTTTTACCAGTCTGTTCAAATTAATAAGAGGCACTAGTGGTAGTAGGGTCTAGTTTCTAGTAGTAGTGTAAGGGATTGTTTGTCATAATGAGAAAGCATGTAAAATAGGTTGATGTTAATGTGTCAAATAGATTATGAATATTTAATGAAGACATGGTAAAATATTAAGGAATATGAAATAATAAATTTTTTAAATGGGTTAATGTATGGAAATTATTTAATATTCCAAATGGGTTAATGTATGGAAATTATTGAATATGAAAAATGGGTTAATGTATAAAAATTGTGGAAAATGTGAAATGGGTAAACATATGGAAAGAATTGAATATTAAAAATGGGTTATGGAATGAAATGGGAAATGGATTAAATGGGTTGTTCTAAATAAATGTTAAATGTGTTAATGGGTTAAGGCAAAAGGGTGATTTATGTATTAAATTAAATTTGAAATGTGATTGTTATGTGTTTTGATTATGTTTGTTTTGTGACTTAGTATGCGTGGTAAATGAAAAATAAGCGTGTTCACATGGCTTGGTAGTTGTGGGGTATTGGAATTGAGGATCTACACCCATAGGTTAGGTTAGACTAAGGATCTAATCATCACCCCCCAATTCACTCGTTAGGTAAGGGGACCAAGGCTCTATACCTCTAACAGAAGATTTTGATGAGACTACCTGGACTGAGGATCCAAGGTAAGTGTGATGTTAATGTTTATGAAATTTTTAACCCTAGAGATATAAGGAAATTGATTTATTAACTTATTCGTAGTAATTTATTTCTTATGCCATTGTCTAAATAATGTAAATGCCTAACCAATGGAACATGTAATGGAAATGAATTTTGTGATTAAGATGTATTAAATGATGAACACATAACTAACATTGTAAATGGGTAAAGTAAACATTATTACCTGATGGAATCTAAGTTTTTATATTTACTTTATTATTTATTTATTTCTTGCATTCACTGTTTGTTAGATTTTATATTTTTTAGACACTAGTGGTGGTGGGATACTGAGTTGTATTGACACCCTACTTGGGCTGCCATTGGGTAGTTGAGTAGATTTCATGGTAGTAGGCCAGGAAAATAGAAAATCTCAAATGATTGGGTGTTGAGTTGGTATTGGGGACTACATTGATGAGGATCTAGACATGGAGTCAAGACCCATTTTAGGGATTAATTATTTTCTATTTCTTTTTTGGTTTTACTTCAATTTTGGAACTATTATATAGATATGAAATATTTATTATTTGGTTGTGATTTGTACCCTTTTTGGGAACTGGTTGAAATTTTATGTTTGATTTTTTTGTTATTATTTCCTTAATATCATATGTTATCTACTATGTATTACTCTGGTAAAGAGGTTATATTCTCCCAATGTGACTTATTAGACCCTTTCCGCTATTTGGTAACCTTTTTAATATGGGGAGGCGTGATTGAGGTCATGTGATGACCCAAATTGTGGCACCAGTTTAGTGGCTTCCGAGTCAAGGACATTACAAAGTGGTATTAGAGAGGTTATTTTCTATGGTATTATTATTTTGGATGGTAAAAAATAGGTTTTGAATTTTTGAGCATTGTAGATGAGCTCTTCCATGAGAGTATCTACCCCATGTATGAGGGAAAACCCAAAGTTCCCATGGTGGGAATCATTGTTCTTGATATTTTTTGTAATAGTTGAATGATATTTTCACATTGGGTGACATGATTATTATGTGATGTGACTGTTTTATTATATTTTTCTCATGTTTATAACAGAATGAGGTTGTACATTGATGCGTCATTGTAGGCACCTATGGATATAGGTTTCATGCATCATGATTGGAAAACATGGGATGGGTGCATGGAACATAAAGGGTATGATGAATTTAACTTTAATGAAATTAGAAGAAAATGGTGTCTAATAAAGATGATAAAATGGGTAAAAAGGAAGAATGATAATAAATGATAGAGGATTGTGCTTAATAAAGGGGTGTAATGAGTTAAAATTTTGGTTATAGTGAGTTGTGAATAATTTAAAATTGTTAGTTGTAACAAAAATTAAATATTGAAATGTTCTTAAATAAGAATGTTTTGCATTGTAAGTGAGGGAATGGTTTTAAAATAGCATCTAATGAAAGATTTGTGTATAAGCATTTTAGTTTACCCATGTTGGTTATGAACCATGGTATAAATAGTCGAAGTTAGTGTCCTATGTGTGACAATGTTCATCAGGATAGTATGTGCATGATGGGTGGTAATGTCTTGTAAAGGTAATTTGTTTATGTAAATTATGGAATATTTTTGTTATAAATTCTAAGTCTTGTGTTGGGAATTATAGGAAGATTCCTCTATGTCTATGTGTTCTATTCATGTGATAAGGGTACATCGCTGAGCATGCTCCTTGAGAAGTGGGGTATGAAATTCTTATAGTTTAGGATAATCAAGGAGAGGGGTAGCTCCATGAGAAATTTTCATGTTTTATTTAGATAATGAAACATTACATAGGGTGAGTAGTGCCAAGTATAATTAATCTGAAAAAAGAGTTTTAGTTGCCACTCCATCCATTGTTTTATAGAGAGGGTGGACCCAAGGCTACAGAGTTCAAGATAGAGTCTATCTTGAATTTTTTGGATCACTTGGAGACTCTAATTGAGAAGAGTGTCAAGTTAGCAATGTATATGTTTTAGGGATATGGGAAGCACATGAGGGATATCTTGGTTCAGACCCAGCAAACTGATGGTATGTTATCGAAGGACTTCCCAAAAAAAAATTGGAACTCTTTTACCTAGAATCCTTGAGATAGGAGCAGGATGTAGAGTTTATTAGGATGAAACATGGAACGATGTCGGTGATTGATTATGAATGTTTTTTCATGGACTTGAAATGCCTTATTCCAGTATTAGTGGTAGATGAGTCTTTGATGAAAATACATTTCTAGGTTGTGAATATAGATGAGATTAAGTTTTAGGTAAAAATATTCCATTTAAGGGGGTTTGAAGAAGTGGTAGACCAGGAAATTATTTCATAAGGTAACATAAATGAGGATTCAGGCAGTGGTATTGTGATTCCAGTTGCATGAACTAGTGGAGTGAATTTCTAGAGAAAGAATAATTTTCTCATAAATCTCCATCAGGGTGGCAGTGTGTAGATTGGTCCGAAGAGGGGACCAGTTCCTTGGAGTGGTGACCATGTGTTTTTCTACCAGTGTGGCAGGCCAAGGCACATGTGTGGAAAATTCCCCCGATAACCAACTGAGTGTCAAGCATACCGCAGAATGGGGTATGTGAAAAGCTTCTATAGGAACCCATGATAACTTGAAATAAATGGATGATCAATAATGAATCTGAGCATTGGAAGGGGATCAGTTACCCATTATCAAGAAGGTAGTTGGAGTTCAACTAGCCATATCTATATAGGTGGAAGATGTGGTACTCTGGGGAGAGAGCATCCATATCAGCATGTTATTGTAGTTCTAGGAACTCATACTGGTGCCTAGGGAAGAAGGGAAAGTCAAATTAATGTAGTCCAGTCTCTACTTAGAGGTGGCAAGGCTAGGCCATAGTTAGTTCAAGGTATGATCCATGTAGTTACTATGCTTTCTAGTTCTTTATTTGACATAGGTACCTCACATTCTTTTATTTTTTCTCTGTTTTTTGTTGTATTGGTCATAGCGGTGGAACGTGCATGTGGGACTATATCGACTGATACCCCATTATGGGTGTGGTCATAAAATATCAGTCATTGTAAGGGGTGTGCACTAAAGGTCTGTGGGTATTTTTTCTTATGGGACTTGTTCATTATTTGAATGTTGGTTTTTTATTTGATTTTGGGTATGGAATGGATATTTTTATACCAATCCCATATTGGATTTTATAATCATAGGGTAATATTAACATCTCTTGAGGGAGACACATATGCCCATCATGGTGAATTTGATGTTCACGTAGGCCATGTAAGGATAGTTTGTCTGTAGTTGGTTGGACTCATAGCCCATGTGGCTTTTCTTATGCTTGATGAAGAGGAAGTAGAGAAGATTTTCTTTCATCCTATGGTGGATTAGTTCTAGGACATGTTTCCTGAGTATTTATCTGGTTTTCCACCCGATAAGGATGTTGAGTTCTTGATAGAGTTACTGTTGAGAGAAGAATCAGTTTCCATCCCACCATACAGAATGACACCAAATGAAATTCAATAGCTTAAAGCTAAATTGGAGGAAATAGAGAACAAGGGGTTAATCCACCCTAGTACATCACCTTGGGGATATACTATGGCGTTTTCCAGTAAATTTGACTAATCTTTGAGATAGTGTGTCGACTATATAAAGATAAATCAAATGATAATTAAGAATCGATACCATCTTCCTCATATCAATGATATTTTTGAACAACTGAGTCGTGTTTCAGTTTTCTCAAAAGTTGATTTGAGATTGGGATATCATCAAGTGAGTTTGAGACCTTCTGATATACTACAGACTACCTTCAGAAGCCGGTACATGTTGTATGAGTTTGTTGGGATGTAAATTGGTTTGACCAATGAACCAGCAGTGTTCATGGGCTTAATGAATTGAATCTTTAACCCATATATTTACTATTTCATGTTTGTATTTGTTAATGATATCTTTGTGTACTCTAAAACTCATGAAGATTATGAAATACATATTGATATCATCTTGGGTAAACTAAGAGATCATCGGTTATACTCCAAGCTATACAAGTTTCATTTCTAGACAAAAAAGGTTCATTTCTTAGGGAACATCATCTTGGAGGATGGTTTATCTATGGATCTAGAGAATGTGTAGGTATTTGTGTATTAGGATCATTCGAAGAATGTTTTCTACGTTCAAAAGTTTTTGGGTTTGGATAGGAATTACCGAAGGATATTTAAATAATTTTCTCATTTGGAAGCCCCATTTTCATGTTTGAACAAGAAGGGTATCAAGTTTGAGTGGTATGGGATTGTGAGAATGCCTTTTATAAATTTAAGAGGTAGTTGGAAACTACATCAATTTTGATCTTACCTGATCCAGGTAAGAAATATACCATGTTTTGTGATGCGTCTAGTGTTGATCATGGAGCAGTGTTGATGAAGGATGATCAAGTTGTGGTGTATGGGTCAGGATATTTGATACCTCATGAGATAAACTACCCTACACATGATCTTGAGTTTGTCATAGTGGTTCATTCCTTAATGTTTTAGAGGCATTACTTATTGGGATAATGATTTACAGTGTATACCGATCATACAATCCTGAAATACATCTTCTCATAGTGTGATTTGAATGTTCTTTATGGTAGATGGGTTGAGTATATGCAATCCTTTGACATTGAGTAAGTTCACACATCAGGAAAAGTAAATAGTTTTTCATATTTTATGAGTTGAAATACACATTATCAAGTGGTTTAGGAATCAATTTTAGAGTGGAAGGTGGTTAAAATGTTTGATGAGATGCATTTGAAGGTTCAGGATAGGCATGGGCAGATGATCATTGCATCCTTGGCAATTGGGTACACATGTTTTAGCCATATTGAGGAGATTTAGTGTGAAGATATATAATAATTGGGTTTTAAAGGAAGTCATAAAGGTGGGGATCCACCTTCCAATTGGACAGTTGGTGATGATGTGATCATTTATGTTGGTGGTTGTGTGGTTGTGCCAATAATTATCTGAGAGGAGTTGATGTGTGAGTTTCATGCATTTAAATAGGAAGTGCATCTTGGTTTGACCATAATTTATCATGATATTTTAAGGCAGTATTGGTGTCCCGGGATAAAGAACTAGGTTGTAGGTTTCATAGAACGTTTCCTTACTTGTCAGTAGGTTAAGGCTGAACATCGGAAACTAGGTGGTTTGTTGAAGCCATTTACCTTTCCATAATGGAATTGGGATTATGTAAAAATGGATTCTTTTTTGGGTATTTTGAGGAAACCACAGAATAATGGTGTGATCAGGGCAGTTGTGGATCATTTACCTAAGGTGGATAATTTCATATCAATTTGAGAGAACTTCACCATGGATTAGCTGGGTGATTTGTATGTTTGGGAAATAGTATTGTTTTATGGGGCACCATAGACGATAGTTTTAGATTTAGATCTATGATTTACAAGACACTTTTAGTAGGGATTACAGAGAGCACATGGTAATCAGTTGTTTTTTGAGTATGACCATCCATCGGTAGAAGTAAGGGTATTCGGAATGTACCATTCAAGTGAAGAGGACATGTTGAGGGAAAATGTAATATATATGGTGGATCTTGCGAAATTAACTTGTCACTTATTGAGTTTTCATATAATAATAACTTCTAGGATACGAATTAGATGGAATCTTATGAGGCACTCTATTATGAACCATGTAGATCCCCATTGTGTTGGATGGAAGTTGTAGAATTATAGTTGTTAGACCGAGTTTCATGCAGGAGACGATGGAAGATGTTCAATTTATTTGGAAACAAATCAGAGTAGGAACAAGTCATATGTGGTTTAGAGTAATAGACCACTAATGTTTTTGGTGTGTGATATGTTTTTATTTGGGTTTTCCCATGGTAATGTACCAATTGAATTTGGAAAAATGGAAATTTGGCACCAAGGTTCGTAGGGTCGTTTGAGATTGTGGAAAGGATTGGACCGGTGGCGTTGCAATTGGATCTTCCATGAAATTATATTGGTATGCATGATGTCTTCATGTGTCTCAGATTTGGAAGTATCACCTTGAACCATATCATGTGATTAATGTTTATGATATTGATCTTGATTCTAACATGTCCTTTGGGGAGAATCCAGTCACATTGTGGATAATAGTGCGAATGTCTTATGGGGATTGGTCGTACCTTTGGTTTTATTTTTGTGGTAGCATGGGAATTTTTAGGATAAACTTGGGAGGGAGAGAGAGTAACATATGTTGGGTCAATGGCCCAATCCCTCTACATTATAAGTCTAGTGATTATTAGGAAGGTTGGCTTGAGAGAAAGACATTATAAGGTGGGGAGTCTATAAGGTCCCGATGTTTTGTAGAGGTATGTAGTTGTTTAAATTTTTGTTTTAAATATTTTATTTTTTGTTAATGGAATGTTTACTAGATGTATGAGGATGATCAAGGGTGTTTATGGGTTTTGGACATAAAAGAAAGAGGAATTTGTCCATCTAGAACAAGTTATATGGTTGGTATATGGTTAGATAAAACTGTGTGCCCAAACCATGCTAGCCAAGAGGAGGGGTGCACGGTTAAGAAAAAATATTGAAGGGGGGGGAGCAAACCATGTGATCATGGATGGAGGTATTCCATATGGTCAAAACATTTTTTTTGAAACTGTGTGGGCTTCCCTAGGTAACTATTTATCTCAACCCCTCTTGGAAAGAGGCTGGAACATGGTTTGGAAAGCGATGCGACCGAACCATGTGCCCCATTAAAAAAAATGTGATTTTACGTAACTCCCCCCATGGGAGTTTAAGTCTATTACCTAATTTTATTCCCCATTCTTCACCATGAAACCCTTGTGAAGAACTAATTCTCTAAAATCGTCTCATGGGTGGTTCTCCTTCGATTCTAGTCTATTTGCAGCGTCGTTGGTTGCAGATCAAAGCTTCGAGTAAGTATAATGCTCCACTTGCTTCTCTTTTCTAGATTAGGTCTTGTAGGAATTTTCATCTTATTCTGAATCCCCAAAACCCTCTTTTTCTAGTGAATCTTATATTTTGGATTTAAATTGTGTATTAATCAGGATATAATTCTAACATTAAGGGTTTTTTCACCATATAATTCAAGGTAGGTGGTCTACAAGTTATATTCCATAGTTTTTTCATATATTTTTGCATGATTGATTTTAATCCTACTTCCCTCTTGACGTGTTTTTGTTCCCACAAGTGATATTTTGTAATATTGTTTGTTAAATGAAGAGTTAATCCCCTCATGATCTCTTTTTCATTCAATGAGCGTGATTAGACAAATTTAAGGCCACCCATGGGGTGTGCCAATATTCATTAACATAGAACATGAAAATGTTAAGCAATAAATTGAATTATATTGAGATAGATCCTATGGTAATTATGTTGATTTTTTGGTTCAAATTAATAAATTGAACTAGTGTAAGTTGTGTCTAGCTATTTTTAATGGCGTAAGATATTGTTTTTCATTATGATAAATAGGGTTAAATGGGTTAATGTGAATGTGTTAAATAGATTATGAATTTGTAATGAAAACATTTTAAAGGATTATAGAATGTGAAATGATAAATGTGTCAAATGGGATAATTTATGGAAATTATTGAATATTCCAAAAGGGTTAATGTATGGAAATTATTGAATATTCTAAATGGGTTAATGTAGGAAAATTGTGGAATATTTGAAATGGGTTGACATATGGAAAATGTTGAATATGAAAAATGGGTTAAGTAAATAAAAGGGAAATGTGTTAAATGGGTTATTCTAAGTAAATGGTAAATGCGTTAATGGGTTAAAGAATAAGGGTGTTTTATGTGTTAAATGAATTGTGAAATGTTATTGTTATGTGTTTTGATTATTTATGGTTTGTGACTTGTTATACATGGTAAATGGATAAATAAGAATGTGTATGTAATCCCACCTTTTTATTACATAACTTTTCATTACATTTTACAAATAGAGGATCTTTAAAGTCTATTGTCCTAGAAATTAAGAACATAAAACATGAAAACATAAAAAATTATTCTAATCCACTTATAAGGATTCATTATAGGTTCATCCTATGTATCTCATAACCTGGATACATACAACAAAATAAAGGGTGAGTAGAAGGCCCAGTAACGAAAACAAGTGAAATAGTTTACATGTGATCTTGAGCGATATAAAAAAGAACATGAGGGATATCCTAAAGGAATGATACAGAGGAATATAATAGAAATAATAACTTAAAAATGTGGCTACAACATTTAATTTATACATTCATGAACATATCACCAATTTCCAACCCCAAGGTGTCATAAAAATTATGAAGGTTATTCACCAAGGTATCATAAAACTTGTCATCTCTAGAGATTAAATCATTTACCCAATGAATCAGAGTGCTATCAGGGAACACCATTAATATGAATTTATTTTCATTTGATCAAAATATATCACGATCAAACATTTCCTAAATAAAACTAATAGAATAAATGGAAAGGGTTTCATATCAAAATCCTGACGTTTTAAAAAGTGCTTAAAACAAGATCATTATGTTATTTATAACCCATGGAAGGGGAATGGGGGTTTTATGTATGTCAATTACAGAATAAAATATATCATTTTTATTAATTTCTAAACACCCCAAGAAATGAAATAGGTTTTGTTATTCACATAGATAAAATAAGATAATTTATTTCGAAAAAGAGAGGGAGATTTTGAGATGAAATTTTTGCAGCAGAACGTCTATATAACATGGTTTTAGAAAACATTAAAAGGGGAGGGAATAGGGGTATCCCATCCATAAATGAGTAATTTTACAGTATAGGGACAAAATAAAATATAAATAAAATCATGTTATGGATATTTTATTGACACGTCACATGAAAAGAAAACACGAAAGAAAAGAAAAGATGTGATTTCTTTTACGAAAATTCGTCAGTATAACAACGTCACATAAAATTTTAGAAAATTAATTGATGAGAGAACAAAGGTTATTTCATTATTTGGAAAAAAAATTATAGTAATAGTGATTCATAATATCAAACCCTAACATATGGAAATATAAATTCAGAGACATAACATAAGGGAAGTGTTGACTAAAAGAGGAGGGTGAAAGGTTCCCTTACCTTGAAGAGTAACTTCAAAAACTCAAAGGTTGGGACCTTGGGGGGACTCCTTTGGGGGTATAAATACCATAGCTCAGTTGAGGAGGAATTTTGAATGAATATAATTAAGTAATAGGTTGGTATTTATAGAAAAATTGAGGGAATATTTTATTAATTTCCAAGGGACACCTAATTAGTGGTACTTGAAAAACCTTGGACTTGCCCATGGTATAAGACCATGGTATTGGACACTTGTGACACATCATAACATATATTACTACAAAAAGTTTTCTAGAATTATTACATCATGATTACATCATTAATTATGTCATTATACACAACAAAACTCAAAACTATATTTTTACTATTCACAAAAAACAACACATTTTATTAAAATCTCATAAATTCACCATAACCTAATATTGATACTCTGAATTCAAAAATGAAATCAATTTTATGAAAATAATTTTCTAATTATGAGATATTTAATTTTTAAGTACAAACACTAATTACCTGATAAAATATTAATATAGAATTAATAATTTCTTAAACGATTATTTACTTCTGCTATTATATCATATTACCATTCAAGAAACCCAAATTATATATATACTTAATTAAGTGAGGTTACTATTCCATTGGTTTCATTACTATTCATAAGGGCAATATTACTATTCATAATTTACTATTCACCAATAATTAAATTGATTTTATTAGAATCTAAATTTCTTACTGATCACAACTGTAGATAACCATTTTGGGAAAAAAAATTCAAAATATAAATTATTTAAAGTTTAAAAAATATATTGTAATATCATTTTTCCAATATTAATCAATAATATGGAACTTCTATAAATTTATTCTATATTTATCTTGATATTTGAAATTCACATATTTTTCAATAATATGAAATAAAAAATTTATTTATACAAAAGGATGACACAAAGTAACTAAGGCCTCATTACATATCCCCTTATAATACTTGCATAGAACCTAAGAGTAAGGTGTGCTATGGTGATAGAATCTTGGGGCACCTCAGACAACATTTCCCGAGTGGTGATTTCTATAAGCTTTCACTTCTCCCGTAAGTGATACTATTCAAGATTAACGTGTTAGAGTTTGGCTTGGGCTTGGTCTAGAGTAAAGCACAATGAAGCTACCTTCTTCCCAAGCTCCAACATATAGGCTTATTATGTCATGAGTCTACTAGATGAGGCCATTGACTCTTCTTTCTGTATTAATTAACTGTGACCATTTGTAATTATAAACAATAATCATAATGTTAAGAGTATAATTTCCAACGGTCATATTGACCAACGATCATATAAAATTCAAAACCCAATGGTCTCATTTAAATTATACTCACTTCATTAATTAAAGGGTATTTTTTTTAGTATAAAATGAAATAATACATAAATTTAGGAAAAAAATATTATTCAAAAGTTTGGGTCGTTACATTCTTCCCACCTTAAAAAATTTTGTCTCCAAAATTTCAACTCATACCCTCTAAAGAGAAAAGCTGTTGGTACATCTGCCTCATTGAATCCTCTGTTTCCCATGTGTCTTCTTCACATTTTTGGTTCCTCCACAACACCTTAACAAGGTGAGCAGTCTTGTTGTGTAGAACCTTGTCTCTATGGTCTAATATCACAATCGGATACTCCTCATAAGAGAGGTCATGTTCTAGTTTCACCACCTCTCGATTTAGTACATGTGAAGGGTCAGGAATGTACTTCCTCAAGAGGGATACGTGGAAGACATAAAGAACTTTTGGTAGATTTGGAGGAAGTGAAAGACGATAGGCCACAGATCCTATGCGATCAAGGATTTCATAGCGGCCAATGTACCTAGGGTTGAGCTTATGTTTATTCCCAAACCTCCTGAGTCTCTTCCAAGGTGAAATTTGAAGGAAGAATTTGTCACCAACATCAAACTCCATGATCCTTCGATAGTTTTCAGCATAGATCTTTTTCTAACATTGAGCAGTCCTAATGTGTTGCTGGATGGCATAGAACTTTTATGTCATCTCTTGCCCAAGATCTGGCCCAAGAAGCTTTCTCTCACCAGATTCATTATAACAAGTAGGAGTTCTAAATCACTTCCCATATAGAGCTTCATAGGGTACCATTTGAAATATCGAGTGGATGTTGTTGTTGTAAGATAACTCAACTAATGGGAGATGTTGATCCCATCCACCCTTAAATTCCATTGAGCATGTTCTCAGCATGTCCTAAAGTTTTTTAATAGTCCTTCTAGATTGGCCATCATTTTGGGGGTGATAGGTCATATTGAGATTCAATTTGGTACTTATATAATGTTGAAGACTTCTCCATAATTTTGATGTGAACCTTAGATAATGATCATATATGATAGAAATTGGAGATCCCTGCAGCCTTACCACTTCATTCACATAAACAATGGAAATTTGATCAATATATGAATCCTCCTAAATAGAGATAAAATGGGCAGTTTTGGTGAAACTGTCCACAATAACCCATATCACATTGTTTCCTTTGGAAGTTCTTGGGAGACCACTGACAAAGTCCATAATGATATTGTCCCACTTCCATACGGGTAAGGGAAGTTATTATAGTATGCCTTTTAGGAAGTTGTCTCTCTGCCTTCACATGCTGACATACTAGGCACCTTGTAGTGTAGTCAGCGATCTCCCTTTTTATATTATCCCACCAATAATGATCATGAAGATCCCTATACATTTTTGTGTTTCCCGTATGTATAGAGACAGTAGATCTATGTGCTTCACCCATCACCTCTTTCTTTATACCTATAATAAATGGAAGACATAGTATTATAAAAAATTATAGTACACCTTCTGGATCAATATTGAACTCCAGAAACTTCCCATCCTTCACACCCACAAACTTCCTCTTTAACAAAGGATCTTCTTTCTGAGATTTATTTATCTTCTCTAGTAATGACAATTGAGAAATCATTTGGGTTAGGGTTGATGATGTCCCTTACCTTATAATTCCCATGTCCAGCTTTACTAGGACATTGATCAAATAATCTCTTTGAATCCTTATCATGGATGGAACAACTGGGTCTTTCCTACTCAATGCATTAGATACTTTGTTTTCTCTTCCGAGATGTTAATGAATTAAACAATCATAGTATTTAAGAATTTCCCATAATCTCGTATGTCTCATTTTCAATTCCCTTTGTGTGAAAATATACTTCAAACTTTTATAGTCTATGTATATATCAAATTTCTCCCCATAAAGATAGTTCCTCTATATCTTCACAGGAAAAACAACCACAACTAGCTCAAGATCATGTGTATGATAGTTCTGCTCATGAGTCTTCATCTGTCGAGATGCATAAACAATCACCTTGTCATTTTTCATGAGGATGAACCCAAGATCTTTTAGAAATGCATCATTATAATTAATTAATCCTTCTATACTTGAGGGTAGAGTTAACATGGGTTCATTAACCAATCTCTTCTTCAGCTCTTGGAAACTTTTCGCACACTCTTTTGTCTAGATGAACTTGAACCATTTTCAAATTAAATTGGTTAATGGACTAGAAATTCATGAAATATTTTTTATAAACCTCCAATAATATTCTGCTAATATAAGGAAAATACAAAATTCAGTTATATTTTTAGGTTGAGGCCTCTCCTCTATAACTTTTTTCTTTCCATGGTCAACTGTGATTCCTTCATTGGTTACAATGTTCCCCAATAAAGAAACTTGTAATAACCAAAATTATCTTTTTATCAAAATTCCAAAAAGCCTCTCCTTCCATAGAGTTTTTAATACAAACCTTAGATGATTCTCATGATCATCGTAAATTTTGGAGTATATCATAATATCATTATTAAAAACTACCAAAAAGTTTTCAAGGTAGTCCTTAAAGACTGTATTCATGAAATCCATAAAAATAGCAGGAGCATTAGTCAAGACAAAGGGCATTACAAAAAAACTCATAATGCCCATATCTTGATCGGAAGGCAGTTTTTGGAATATCTCCTTTATTCACTCTCAATTGATGTTAACCAAATCAAAGATCAGTCTTAGAGAAGAATTGAGCCCCACGAAGATTGTCAAATAAGTCATCAATTCTTTTCTTCACTATGATCATGTTCAGTTCTCTATAATCAATTCATATCCTCATTGATCCATCCTTCTTCTTAAAAAAGAGAACAGGTGATCCCCAAGGAGACACACTCAGTCAGATAAACCCCTTTTTCAAAATATCTGGGAGTTGTTTCTATAATTCCTCCAGCTATACATTTTCCATTCTATATGGGGTATTTGATATCTTATGGGATCTAGGTATGAGTTTAATGGATAACTTTACTTCTATTTCTAGGGGAGGTCCATGTAAATCCTTAGAAAATACGTCAATGTATTCTGAGACAATGTGGATAATTTCTATCCTTATACAATCATATCCTTATTCTTCTTCACTGATCAACTCCATAAAGAAGTATATAAGAGGTTCTTATTGAAAAAGATCTTGTTGAGATATCTCTCCATTGAAGGTAATTGTAGGTTTTCCATTCAAGACTACTGATATTTCCTTTCTTCTGTATTTGATATTAGCATTATACTTTGAGAGCCAATACATCCATAGTATAATGTAAAATTATAGCATGGGAAGGACTACTAGATTTGTGATAATATTGTTCTCACTAAAGTAAATACTATAGTTTTATAAACACTAATAATTCTTGGAAAATCCCACCAGTAGTCTTGACTGATAACTCTACTTTTATAAATTCATGGTTTTATTCTAGATTCTTTTCAAACTTGGAAGAAATAAAGGAATGCGTAGAACTATAATAAAAAAAAGTAATTTCTAGATTTGAGAGAACAACAAGAGTACCTATCACCATTTCATTTGGATCTTCAATATCAGTTGTTGTGATATAAAAAGCATGACCTTTCTCCCTTGTCCTTTGTTGAGGCTGATGGTGGTTCCCCTTCACTGCCCTTGGCTTTGGATTGTAATTGGAAAAATTCCCAAGTTTTCCACACTTAAATCATTTGACATCAGGTAGGGACTGAACCATATTCCCCTTTTTTTTAGTGTTGGGAATTTGAGACTTCACCTCACTATGAAAATTCCACACAATATGGCCTTCTCTTCCACACTTTTAGCACTTCATGCTGCCAAGCAGGTAGTTCCTCGAATGCTTCTTCCCACATTTTTTACAAATGGGATGTTGCACTTGCTTGCCTCCTCTTCCATGATCAAAGGTCCTACTTAAGATTGGCTCCATTGATCTCTTCTTTTCATTGGATTTATGAGAGCACTATATCTCACCAAACTTTAGTTCGACATTCATTTCACTCCGTACAATCTCCTCATAGCTGTCATAGTTTTAGTTTGCTAGATTCTTATGTAGATGAGGTCTTAGTCCACTAAAGAATCTATTAACCTTCCCATTAGGATCCATGAGAAAGCTTGAGGTTTAATGGGAAATTCATGTGTATTTCATCTCATTGATTACAACATTTTCATTCTCATTCTGCTTCATCTTGAGAAACTCCTTCTCCATTTTTTTTCTCATAGAATGGAGGAAATACTTATTAAAGATGATCCCTTTAAACTCATCCAAATCCATAGCTTCAACCTCCACTTTTGGCCTCATATTTTTAATCATCTCCCACCACTGATCAAACTCTTTATCGTAGCAGTGAATAGCTATGGTGATCTTCTCTTTCTCAGAATAGTAGAGCAACCAAAAGATCTTATCTATAGAGCTGACCCAATGTTCAGTAGCCAATGGGTCGGTCGATCCACTGAATTTTGGTGGACGTTGATACGTAAAGGACTCAACAGAATGTTTTTCCATTTTTTTTGAGATCAGTCTATCAGCTTGATTCAAGTTATTTCCCCTAACTTGATTCAGTTGGTTCATCATTCTCAAGAAAGTTTCCATTCCAGCATCCATTAGAGGGCCATCAGTGCATGGTCTATTATGGTCTCCATCTGAATGGTTCTTCCTATTTCCCGCCATTTTCTAAAATAATAAAACCTTAGTTAGAAGCTTATTTCATTTATGAATATTTTAACTATAAATTATTTTTATATCTTAAAACATTATGTTTAAACATATTATTCATTAACACCAATTACATTTCTCTATAAATACTTTATAATGATTCATAAAAAGCATGTGACTAACCAAAAACATCCCCAAGGAGTGTCAAACCAGGAGTTCAGAAAGGCTCGTTGTCATGTAACAGGATACCCTGGTCCAAGCCTGAAACTCCTTGTTAGAGTTTTCACTCTTAGGCACATCTATGCCAGTTCCACATCCACTTGTTTGTATCCAAAAATGGATTTATTTGTTCGGAAACCACTTACTTAATATTTCACCAAAATACCAGGAAGTATTATTATATTTAATATTTTCTATAGGGGTATTACTAATGTTTTAATTTCCTAATTTCCACAAATAACTTAACTATCCTTTGATACCAACTATGGAATCCCACCTTTTTATTATACAACTTTTCATTATATTTTACAAACAGAGGATCTTTGAAGTCTAGTGTCTTGAAAATTAGGAACATAAAAAATAAAAAAATAAAACATTATCATTATACCCTTGTAAGGCTTAATAATAGGTTCATCATAAGTACAATTACTAAATATCATAACCTAGAGATATACATCAAAGGAAAGGGTGAGAAGAAGGCCCAGTAATGAATACTAGTGAAATAGTTTACATGTGATCTTGAGCGATATCAAAATGAACACAAGGGATATCATAAAGAAATTATAAAGAGGAATATAATAACAATAATAAATTGAATTATAACATGAAAATTTGGATAAAATATTTAATTTTGACTTTCATGAACATATCACCATGGTCCAACCCCAATGTGTCAAAAACATTAAAAAGGTTATTCACCAAGGTATCATAAAACTTGTCATCTCTAGAGATTAAATTCTTTACCCAATGCATTGGAGATATATGAGGGAGAAACCTTAATATGTATTTATTTTCAAGTGATATAAATAGATCATAATAAAAAATTTCATAAATAACCTAAATAGAATAAAATAAATGGGTTTCATATGAAAAACATGACGTTTTAAAATTTTCATAAATCAAGATCATTATGTCATTTATAACACATGGAAATGGAATGTGTTTTTTATGTCTGTAAATTCAAGAATAAAATATATCATTTTTACTTCTTGATTAATTCCTCTAGAAATGAATTTTTTTTGGGTATTCACATCGATAAAACACGAGAATTTATTGAGAATAAGAGGGAGAGATTTTGATATGATATTTCTGTAGCTTAACGGCTATATAACATGGTTTTATAAAACATTAAAAAGAGAGGGGAAAAGGGTCTCCCATCCATAAATTACTAATTTTATATTATAGGTATAAAATAAAATAAAAATAAGATCATGTAATGTATTTTATAATGACATACCACATGAAAAGAAAACTTGAAAGAAAAGAGAAGATGCGATTTCTTTTACGAAAATTCAGCCTCCTAACAACATCACTTAAAAATTTAGAAAATGAATTGATGAGAGAAAAAAGGGTATCACATCATTTGGAAACCAAAAGGGAAGTAATAGATATACATAATATCATACCCTAACATATGAAAATGGAAATTCAAATACATAACATATGGGAAGTTTTGACTAAAAGAGGAGGCTGAAAGGTTCTGTTACCTTAAAGAGTAACATAAAAAACATTAAGGTTGGGACCTTGGGGAGGTTTAGGGCACTTTGTGAAGACTCTTTGGGAAGTAAAAATACCAGATCTTCATTGTGGAGGACTTAAAAATGAAATTAATTAAATAATGAGTTGGTTTTTATAGCAAATGTGAGGGAATATTTAATTAATTTCCAAAGGAAACCTTCTTAGTGGTATTTGCAAAACCATGGGCTTTCCCATGGTATTGGACACATAGGACACCTCATAACATATATTACTATACAAAAGTCGACCAGAATTAATACATCATGATTATATCAATAATGATTTCATTAAACACACTGAAACTCAGACCTATATTTTTACTATTCACCGAAAAACAGAAAATTTTATAAAAATCTCATAAATTCACCCTAACCTAATATCATTGCACTGAATTCAAAAATGAACTCCATTTTATGAAAATAATTTTATAATTATGATATATTTAATTTTTAAGTAAAAACGCTAATTACTAGAGAAAATATTAATTCTTTACTAATAATTTATGTAACATTTATTTACTTTTGCTATTATATCACATTACCAATCAAGATGCCCAAATTATATTTATACCAAATTAAGTTAGGTTATTGTTCTATTGGTCACATAACTATTAATAAGGGTAGTATTAATATTCCTAATTTACTATTCCCCAAAAATTATGCTGATCTTATTAGAATCTAAATTTATTACTGATCACAACTATATAAGAGCATTTTTTGAAAAGAATTTATCATTATTTATTAGTTAACGTTTAAAAATATTTTTCAATACCACTTTTCCAATATTCATCAATAATATGTAACATCTATCAATTCATCCTAAATTCATCTTAATATTTGAAATTCACATATTTTACCATAATAAGAAATAACCATTTTATTTATACAAAAGGATTAAAAAAAGTAACTTAGGTCTCATTACATAGCCCCTCATAACAGCCGCATAGAACCAAAGATTAAGGAGTTCTATGGGGATATAATCTCAGGGTGGCACAGACAACATTGCCCCAGTGGATATTTCTATCAGCTTGAAATTCTCACATAGGTGATTTCGTTCAAGCTTAACGTATTGGAGTTCAGCATGGGTTTGCTCTGGAGGAAAGCCCAGTGATGCTAACTCCTTCACAATCTCCAACATATGGGCTTTGTATAGACCGAGTCTACTAGATGAGGCAATTGAGTCTTCTTTATATATTAATTAACCATGATCATTTGTATTTATAAACAATAATCATAACATTAAGAGTATAGTTGCTATGTGTCTTATCGACCAACAGTCATAGAAAAGTAAAAACCCAATGGTCTCATTTTAATTATACCCACGTCGTTAATTAATGGATATAGTTTTGTTGAGTATAGAATAAAAGTACACACAAATGTAGGAAACAAATATTATTCAGAATTTCAGATCGTTACAATGTGCACATGGCTTGGTAGTTGTGGGGTATGTGACTTGAGGATCTACTCCCACAGGTTGGGTTAGATATAGGGTCTAATCCACACACCATAATGTATGGTTTAGGGAAGGGGACCTGGCATCTATACCTCTAAAAAGATTTATTTGATGAGACTACCTGGACCGAGGCTCCACAGTATGTGTGATGTGAATGTTTAAGAAATTTTTATCCCTATATAGATAAGGAACTCGATTTATACCCTTATTCTTAGTAATTTTTTGATTATTAAATCATGTAAATAATTAATCTTCCCCACCAATGTAACATGTAATATAAATTAATTAAATGATGAAAATGGATTAAAAGATGAACATGGAACTAATGATGTAAATGGGTAAAGTAATCATTGTCTCCTAATGGTCACCCAGTTGTCATGTTTACTTTTTTATTTATTTAGTTATTGTATGAACTATCTATTTAGAATGGATATTTTTTTATACCATTGGTGGTGGAATACTGAGTTTTACTCACACCTTGCTCAGGCCACCGTTGGGTACCTAAGTAGATTTCATGGTTGCTGGTCAGGACAAGGGAAAAGGCCCCATGATAGGGAGTTGAGTTGGGATTGGGGAGTGCATGGATGAGGATCTGAACTTCATGGCTGGACTAATTTTGGGGATTAAACAGATTTATTTATTTTTGTTTTTCCTTCACTTTTGGAACTGTTACCATGACATGACATATTTATTTTTTGTTGTGGTTTGTACCCTGTTTGGGAACCGGTTAGAAAGGCATGTCTAGTTTTTGGATTATTATTTACTTTATATATTATGTTATCTATTGTGGATTTCTATTTAAAAGAGGATATATCCCCCCTATGTGACTTATTATACCTTAACCGTTAGTTGATAACCCTTTTTATATAGGGAGGTTCTCTTGGGGCCATGTGGAGACCTATCTCAGAGCACTGATTTAGTGGATTCAAGGCCAGTAACATTAAAAAATACTGTCTCCACTAATTAAATGAAAACATCATGCTCCCATATTTAACTCTTTATTAATTTTGAACTCTAGTATATTTCTTACAATTGTAAAACACATAGTAGGTATCATATACCATTCAAAATAAAATAATTAATATTTCTAACATTAATACCAAAGGTGGATCATCCTTGTGGTTTATTATAACCCTTCATGTATTAATGTTAATTACTTTTACAATGGAAATATTTACAAAAATGAAATCACTTCTCTTCCTTCCCCTTATTTGGTTTAGATACCACTATGGACTCCCCATGAATTATTTTATTATCTTTCCAAACATGAATCATAAATTAATCCTTTTATGTTATCATTATGTAACTTGAGACTGCCCCTCTAATTTTTTTCTTTGTTATCCTCAATATTTTGTAGATATAAAGTAAATATTTTCTGAATTCAATCATTTAGTAGTTCACAATTAGCTACCAAAACCTTTCTGATAGTGATTTTAGAATGACTTTTTTAGCCAGAACAAGCCTATGTGATGAACCCAACCTCCCCAAGTCATTACATACCCAATGATATCGATAACATAAGTTGAGACTAAGGTTCCTTATGACTTTTTACACTAAGAAGCTTCTTCAAAAAATTATACCCATTATGAAAATATTGTTTCTGATAGACCATTTGTCTTGTTTCTCATCATCATAAAAGCATCCATGATCTCATGTTGCTTCTGTAACATGGAATCCATGGTCACCATAATGATAGAATAGAATTTTAGTGAATATTTTATATCATTATCATAAGAATCTAAATATGTTTGTTAAATGGTTTCACCAGTCAATTTATTAGGAAATGGTTCCTCAAACACATAAAACAATATTTTTTATTTAAGAACTATTTGTAAGTTCTAGTACCCATCATGGAAAGTATTTCTATTATGTTTTTATTTATTCCATATATATCTCAAGATCTAGGTTAATTAAAATGATGCCATTATCTATAATAAAATAATTTATAATATGATCATCATGTTTAACATTGATATAATAAGTAATTATATTAAAATAAATCTCACTAAAAATGAAGAACCTATACGTAATATCCATTTTACGATTCAAACCCCAAATTTCACTAATGAATGAGTTCTCTTTGGAAGTCCTCTAATGACATTGTTATTTAGCTATGGTGTCATCCTAATTATATCATGTATGAATATTTCATAATTGACTAAATAACTCTTTTCCAAAATCAATCATATTAATATAAACTCAACTATATTCCTCTTGTATCCTAACTCTTAGAGTTTCCCAGTTATGTATTACTCAAATATTATAGTGTAATTAAGTTACCTATGTCATGACCCATCCCCCAGGGACCATGCTGTGACTACCCCCAGCCCACCTTCCATTGGCCAGAGGCTGGTGACTAGCACCAGAAAGACATATTCCAAAAAGGGAAGGCATTGCCTCTAAACATGTATACACACAGGTCCAACAACATCCCAACACACTGAAAGGGGAAAACAAGTATACAACTAAAACAAGATAGAGTTCAAGTAAAATTGAAAGTAAGTGGGCCAAAATACAAACCCAACAAGGAATTGAAAACAGTAAAGTACTAAAAGGAAACTTTGATTGCCATCCATAAAAAACCCACATGATCAAGAGAGTAGTAAAGCTACGGGAAGCCGAAGCATTATGTCATGCTCGCCCTATAAGGCCCCAGCCTTAAACCTTACTTAATCTTGAGTTATTACAAGATTACACATTGAGGATCTTTTCGGGTTTAGAGTTTTAGAGAATTAGATCATAAAACTTGCATTACATTCCACATATAAACAAAGTGGTTACATAAAGATAGTATTCTTCATTCCCATCAATGGAAACACATTTAAAATAAAACATGGATTATTTATTGACACTTCCTTGACACTATCATCATATCATGTACCTTTCCCTTGACCTATGAAAAACATTTCAAAAAAACTTGGGATGAGCATAAAAAGCTCAGTATGGGTTATAAAAACATGGAAAGGAAACATGAGTTCATATATACATAAGACTGAAATCATACTTTACCCATAAAACATAGGCACTTTAACATACCTCATAAAATCATGAATAAATCATAGAAATCATAAGACATAAAGGTAACTTGAGGCATTCATAACATTCTTACGTAGGAAGTAACCCTCTTGGTTACATTTGGAATACCCATCATAGTATATTCCCTAAATCTCTTCGGAGAAACCATAACGTTTCACACCTTCGCGTTACCCAATGCATTGGAGAGCTATATCGGGCTCACCCACCCTTAGTTTATCACGGAACCACCCGTCTTCATAATAATGCCCAAGAACCATAACATAATCGTATCACATAAAACATCCATAAAGGAAACATAACATTTACACATTTCAATCACAAGATATCAATACAACAAAAAAAACATTGTGAAAACCATTTTCAATACCAAAATAAAAGAAAAGTAAAACATGGTATTTATTTTTCTTTTAAAAAGAAGGTATGGCTTGTAGAGGAAGCCGAAACTCAAATAACGGTCACGACGGCGGAGAAGTCGTTGTCGCCGCATACGTACGACAAAAATATTCCCTTTTGTCGTTTAGTAAACGCTTCGTATAAAAAATATTCCTTTTGAATAAACGTAAAAGTCAAAGGGGTTTATACACCATATAAAAGAAAGTTGTGTATAAAATAAAATATGCCTCAATGAAAGGAGATTGAGACGAAGTCCCATACCTCGTATCCGACTTGACCCGACCGTTCTTTAATCTCCTGAATAATAAACTTGAGTTAATCTATACTTTCTTATGAATCTTTTTCAAGTTCATTATTCCTTTTATACCATGTTATGAACATCATGTAATCAGTTAAGTTAATAATGTTCATTTTGCCGGTATTTGGTTCTTAAGTCAAAAATAGACTTCTTACACTTACATGTTGTTAATTTGGTCATAGGTTCGTTATATCCAGAATGATATTAATGATTTGTATAACATATATATCATATATATTCATCATATACATGTATTTATAATATTACATCACATTTAGAGGTAAGAAATGAAATGCACCGTTCATGGAGACGGTAAGCCGTACGTACGCATGAACGCTACTTCCATTTCTATTTCATATTTTCTGGAATGGAATCATAATGATATAAGAGTATATTATAATTCCAGTATAATAACATATATAATATCATTAACTTTATCCTTTACACATCCCACATATGGTATTAACGAATCAAATCACTTTCAGGAGGCGGTAGTCCGCACTTCCTAAAATGAAGATATCGTGTTTACCCATAATGGGAACCATAAAGGTATGCCCAAAATGAAAAAAAACAGAAGCTTAAGGAAAACATAAACATATTATATATCATATATAAAAATAGTGACATCATAATGGCCACCTTTGAAGGTGTTAAATGAGTATTGAAGAATCATCGTTTCGAGAGGCAGAATTTCGCCATCCACAGAAACAGTATGTTCTTTAACCATTTGATGTAGTTGTGTGAGAGTTTAGCTCAAATAAATATTATAAAAACATCCTTGTATATTGAATATACTGGTGTTGTTACAAAATAAGTAAATAAAAAGAGTTTAGGGGGTTGGAGAAGTAAAATAAAACAAATGAACATGAGAGAATGAATTACCTTTAAAAGTGTAACTCCTTTTGATTTGAGCCTAAAGGCTTCCTTTGAAAGGATTCTTCCCAAAGGGAATCCTCTAGGATGAGGAGACGGATGTGGAGAGAGTAAATGGGCAGGGTTTGGCCGAGCCAAAGGCTTGAGGAGTGTGCGAAATGAGGTAGAGGTGGGGGCCTTTTATAAGAGGAGAGGAGGGGCACTTTTGGAAAATAAAGAAATATTACTTTATTTGAAAATGTGTTTCGATTTCAAAAGGTCACACATTGATATAATTCTTGTATAAGGTGATAAGGGTTCGAAATCCACTCATCCAATTGGTTTTGGCCATGTGTAGTTCATAAATTTTACATTATCTTTCCATTTTATTTAAATCGTCAAATAATGATGTCATCGCTGCATCATTATTATGTCATAAATAATTTAATTTATTTAATGTCTAAAAATCATAAAAAAAATAATATGATGTAGGAAATATTTTTAGATTTCCAATGAATATTTATAATCAAATATCTGATCTTTATAACCCCATGTGAAATTTTTTTTCGTAAAACGTATTATGTTTGTGTCATTTTTACTTTAACATTTAATAAAAAGTTATTTATGTCATTTCCCAAACAAAATGTCTCCATGGGGTCCCCAAGTTGACCCATGGCTTTTCTTGGTCGTCCATGACATAACCAATAAGGTTTGGACATGTGTCTAGGTCATTTCATATTATTAAAGCATTATTTATACCTTAAACTACACTAATTACCACTAATCGCGATTAAAAACTTAATAAGTTACTATTCACCAAAAAATTATTTTAATCTCATTGAACCAAATTTTACTTCTTAATGACAACCATGTATGTCGGATTTTTAAAATTCAATATACATTAGTGGTAAACTTTCATTTAACTGAAAAATCAGTTTGCTTGATTACCACTTAGTGGTTTCACTATTCATCAAAAATTGAAGTTTTTCAGAAAATTACCAAAAATTAACCCTAAGCTATATTTGATATTCCGAATTCAAAAATGAAGTCTATTTTACAAAATTCAAATCATATAAGTCACATTAATTAATTTAATAATTAATTCCCGCTGCCAGAGCAAATATTGTGTTTTTACAAAACAATAAGTATCAAAAGATTGACACCAGTTTAAGTCTAATTTCAAAGTGAAATTGATTCCAATGACCACCATTGGATAAAATGGTAAAAATATATTCTAATTTCACTTCAAAACCAATTCAAAACATAATCTAATCATATAAATAAATTAGATTAAAAAGCAGTTTTGATGTAAAATGCAGTATTTTTCACTATTCATTAAAAATGAACATTGTCAGAAAAATACCAAAAATTCACACAAGGTAAATTTTGATGTCCCAATAATAAAGAATAAGTTTATTTTGACAAACATAGTTTATAAAATTGTCAAAAGATAGATTCAAAAATGGTTTGCCATCAAAAGGCAGTAAAACAATCTTTTAAGAATATTAGTTTATTCCATGCATAAGATTGTATTTATTTTCATTTTAAGCCTCTAAAACACTATCTTAATCATTAATAGACATGGATAAAAATATCTATTATTCATTACTTACTTGGGATGTTACATCCTTCCCCCCTTTAAAAAATTGCGTCCCCGCAATTTATATACTTATCGAATAAATGGGGGTACTTATCCCTCATTGCATTTTCAGATTCCCATGTTGCCTCTTCAATCATGTGGTTTTTCCACAAAACCTTTACCTTCTTAATCACCTTATTCTGTAACACTTGCTCCCTGTGGTCAAGAATCTGGACCGGTTGTTCCTCATAAGATAGTTTCTCTTCCAGCTGAACTACCTCTGGACTCAAAACATGAGATGGATCTGGCATATACTTTCTCAACATTGAAATGTGAAAAACATTGTGTACCTGCGATAAACTCGGAGGTAAAGCCACTCGATATGCAACTGATCCAACTCTCTCCAGAATTTCGTATGGTCCAATGAACCTTGGACTCAACTTTCCTTTCTTACCAAATCTCATCACACTTTTCCAAGTAGAAACCTTGAGAAAAACATGATCACCTACCTCGAAAGATAGAACCTTCCTCCGGTTATCCGCATAACTCTTCTGCCTACTCTGAGCTGTTCTCATGTGTTTCTGAATCAGCTGAACTTTTTCTGCCATCTCTTCTACCAATTCTGGTCCCATCAACTTCCTTTCACCCACTTCATCCCAAAAAGCTGGAGTTTGACACCGCTTCCCATATAATGCCTGAAATGGTGTCATCTGTATACTGGAATGAAAACTGTTATTATATGAAAACTCAACCAAAGAAAGATGTTGGACCCAACTTCCCTGATAATCCATAGAACAAGCTCGTAGCATATCCTCCAATGTCTGAATTGTTCGTTATGACTGCCCATCTGATTGAGGATGAAAAGCTGTACTAAAATTTAATTCAGTACCCAATGACTTCTGAAGGCCTTTCCAAAAGTTAGAAGTAAACCTGGGATCACGATCCGATACAATGGAGAGAGGAACTCCATGTAACCGGACTATCTCTATAAGATACAAATGGGAAAGTTGATCAAGAGATAAAGTATCTCATATAGCAAGGAAATGAGCAGATTTGGTCAAGCGATCAACAATAACCCAGATTGCATTATTACCTCGAGATGTCTTCGGTAATCCAACAACAAAGTCCATGGATATATTCTCCCATTTCCACTCTGGCACTGGTAAAGGCTGAAGCATCCCTTTCGGTAACTGCCGCTCTGCTTTACTGACAAGTCAAACACTTCACAGTAAAATCAGCAATATCTCTTTTCATTCCATCCCACCAGTAATACTCCCGCAGATCTCTATACATCTTAGTACTACCCAGATGAACTGAAAACGGAGAACTATGAGCTTCACATAACAACTCTCTCTTCAACTGTGAATCACAAGGCACACACAATCTCTTCCCAAATCTCAAAACACAATCATTATCAATGTTGAATTCAGGAAACTTACCTTTTTGAACCAGCTCTACCTTTTTCTGCAACTCACTATCTTGCTTCTGTGCTTGCTTGATTCTATCTGATAGAGAAGATCTCACTGATACCTGAAACAAAACAGAAGGGCTTCCTGCACCAACAACTTCTATGCCAAAGTTCATCAAATCGTTAACCAAAGGATCACGTTCCAACCGCAACATTGTTAATGAAGTATTACTTTTTCGACTCAAAGCATCAGCCACTTTATTTGCTTTTCCCGGATGGTAATGAATTGTACAATCATAATCCTTGATTAATTCCAGCCATCTCATTTGTCTCATGTTTAACTCTTTCTGAGTGAATATATACTTTAAACTTTTGTGATCGGTATATATTTCACACTTTACTCCATAAAAATGATGCCTCCAAATTTTTAAAGCAAAAACAACAGCAGCTAGTTCCAAATCATGTGTAGGGTAATTTACCTCATGATTTTTCAACTGTCGTGAAGCATAAGCAATTACCTGATCATTCTGCATTAGGACGCAACCAAGTCCTTTCAAGGAAGCATCACTGTATATAACAAACTCACCATTCCTGGAAGGTAGTGCCAAAACTGGAGCATTCACCAATCTTCTTTTCAATTCCTGAAAACAATCATCACATTCTTTTGTCCAGATAAGCTTAACACCCTTCCGAGTTAGCTTAGTCATTGGACTAGATAACTGTGAAAAATTTCTAACAAACCTTCGGTAATAGCCCGCCAAACCAAGGAAGCTACGAATCTCGGTTACATTTGTGGGTCTTGGCCATTCTTCCACAACTTTTGTTTTTGCAGGATCAACAATTACTCCATCTTTAGAAACAATGTGACCAAGGAAAGAAATTTTTTGCAACCAAAACTCACACTTGCTGAATTTCCCATACAGTTTCTTTTCTTTTAAGGTTTGCAAGATAACCCTTAAATGTTTTTCATGCTCCTCTTTACTTTTCGAAAACAACAAAATATCATCAATGAAAACCACCACAAACTTATCCAAGAACTCATGGAAAATTCTATTCATTAAGTCCATGAATATAGCAGGTGCATTGGTTAGCCCAAAAGTCATTACTACAAATTCATAATGGCCATATCTCGTACGGAATGCGGTCTTCGGAATATCTTCCTCCTTTACCTTCAGCTGATGGTACCCCGATCTCAAGTCAATCTTTGAAAAAAACTGAGCTCCCTGGAGCTGATCAAACAAATCATCGATATGAGGCAAAGGATATTTGTTCTTAACAGTGATATTATTCAAGGCTCTATAATCAATGCAAAGTCTCATAGAACCATCTTTATTTTTAACAAATAAAATAGGATCACCCCATGGTGATGTGCTAGGTCTAATGAAACCTTTCTCTAATAAATCTTGCAATTGCTCCTTCAACTCTAAAAGTTCAATTTGTGCCATTCGATAAGGGGGTTTTGAAATTGTCTTAGCATCAGTAACTAAGTCAACAGTAAACTCAACTTCCCGATCTAGAATTATTCCAGGCAACTCATCAGGAAAAACATCAGGATACTCATTTACCACTGGCACATCATTAATCTGAATAGTTCATTTATTTTCAACGACGTGTGCAAGTTAACATTCATTTCCATCTTTTACAAGTTTCTCGGCCTCTTGATATGTTATCAAAAGTAAGGGTTCATTCTTGTAAACAAACTGAAAGTCTTTCTGAAAATAAACTTCTTTAGCTCTACAGTCAATCTTAGCATGGTAAATAGAGAGCCAATCCATACCCAGGATAACATCAAACTCTACTAGAGGTAGAACAATAAGGTTTGCAAGTAGGTTCTTTCCACAGATAAGGATAGTAAGATTCTTATAAATTCTTTTTTCCTCGACATTTCCCCCAGGTGTTTTTACCAAAAGTTCAGGAGTCATTTCTTGATATGGTATTCCCATTTTACTAGAAAAGGTTTCAGAGATGAAAGAATGTGTAGACCCCGAATCAAACAACACACTGGCATAATCTGAAAAAACAAACAAAGTACCTGATACAACTTCATTTGATGGCCCGACATTTGCTGAAGTAGTTGCAAAGGATTTCACCACCCCTTTCTGCTTGTAGTCTAACTGCTTCCCATCACTCAATCTCCTTGTCGGACACTCGTTTTCATAGTGACCCATCTCATTGCACTTATAACATTTCACTAACTATACATCAAATTTGTTCTTACCTTCACCTTGATCCTTTTCAGTGCAATCACGAGCCTTATGTCCCATCGTACCACATCGGTAGCACTTCCCAAAATTCAGAAGACATTCCCCAGCATGCCTTTTGCCACATTTATCACAAACTGGAAACTTAGTTCTCTTACCATCAGACTTTTTTGAAGAATTCTTACCTTTCTCCTACCACCTCGGTCTCTTCTTCTGCTGGTTGTTATAGAAAACTTGGTCATCGGCAAACTCCATTTCCACCTTCTCAGCACATCGAACAAGCTTTTCATAACTTTTAAACTCACGAGAAGCTAATGCCCTTCGATATTTTGGCTTTAATCCTGAGTAAAAACGATTGATTTTACTATCAAGGTCCCGGATAAAATTTGGAGCATACCTTCCCAATCGAGTGAACCTTTCTTCATAGGCAGCCACTGAGTCTTCCTCTTGCCTCAATTCCAAGAATTGCTTTTCTATCCTAAGTCGAACAGCTTTAGGAAAATACTTCTCAAGAAACATACCTTTGAATTAATCCCAGTCAAGAGCATCAATCTCATTGGCGTCCCTGATATTTTTAACCATAGACCACCACTGATCTGCTTCACCCTCCAAACGGTAAATAGCAAGACTAACCTTTTGATTGTCTGAACACCTCATGACATCAAAAATCTTCTCCAGTGCATTAATCCACCCTTCAGCTAGCACAGGGTCAGATGATCCTCTGAATGATGGTGGATGTTGCCTCATGAAATGTTCCACCACTGAAATGTTCCTCTGCAGTTGGTCTGGCTGATCTCGTGTATGGATACCACCGCCATTTATTGCTTGAGTCAACTGCGCCATTACTGCAACAAACTGTTCAGTTCCAATTCCGACCATTTCTGGATGCTGATTCGGAAGGTTATTTCCTTCTGTATGCCTTCTTAGCACTGATTCTTTGTTTCCTCTGCGGAAAACCATTCTGAACAAACATGTCTTAGATGAAGCAACATGGTAATCTTTAAATACTATATCATTTCGAAAAAAAAATATTTTTGGATAATCATTTAATAGAATTCCAACTCCTAAAGTTATCTAAACCGACCTTTGATACCAACTATAAGGCCCCAACCTTAAACCTTACTTAATCTTGAGTTATTACAAGATTACACATTGAGGATATTTTCGGGTTTAGAGTTTTAGAGAATTAGATCATAAAACTTGCATTACATTCCACATATAAACAAAGTGGTTACATAAAGATAGTATTCTTCATTCCCATCAATGGAAACACATTTAAAATAAAACATGGATTATTTCTTGACACTTCCTTGACACTATCATCATATCATGTACCTTTCCCTTGACCTGTGAAAAACATTTCAAAAAAACTTGGGATGAGCATAAAAAGCTCAGTATGGGTTATAAAAACATGGAAAGGAAACATGAGTTTATATATACATTAGACTGAAATCATAATTTACCCATAAAACATAGGCACTTTAACATACCTCATAAAAACATGAATAAATCATATAAATCATAAGACATAAAGGTAACTTGAGGCATTCATAACATTCTTACGTAAGGAGTAACCCTCTTGGTTACATTTGGAATACCCATCACAGTATATTCCCTAAATCTCTTTGGAGAAACCTTAACGTTTCACTCCTTCGCGTTACCCAATGCATTGGAGAGCTATATCGGGCTCACCCGCCCTTAGTTTATCACGGAACCACCCGTCTTCATAATAATTCCCAAGAACCATAACATAATCTTATCACATAAAACATGCATAAAGGAAACATAACATTTCCACATTTCAATCACAAGATATCAATACAACAAAAAAAACATTGTGAAAACCATTTTCAATACAAAAATAAAAGAAAAGTAAAACATGGTATTTATTTTTCTTTTAAAAAGAAGGTATGTCTTGTAGAGGAAGCCGAAACTCAAATAACGGTCACGATGGCGGAGAAGTCGTTGTCGCCGCATACGTACGACAAAAACATTCCCTTTTGTCATTTAGTAAACGCTTCGTATAAAAAATATTCCTTTTGAATAAACGTAAAAGTCAAAGGGGTTTATACACCATATAAAATAAAGTTGTGTATAAAATAAAATATGCCTCAATGAAAGGAGATTGAGACGAAGTCCCATACCTCGTATCCGACTTGACCCGGCCGTTCTTTAATCTCCTGAATAATAAACTTGAGTTAATCTCTAATTTCTTATGAATCTTTTTCAAGTTCATTATTCCTTTTATACCATGTTATGAACATCATGTAATCAGTTAAGTTAATAATGTTCATTTTTTCGGTATTTGGTTCTTAAGTCAAAAATAGACTTCTTACACTTACATGTTGTTAATTTGGTCATAGGTTCGTTATATCCAGAATGATATGAATGATTTGGATAACATATATATCATATATATTCATCATATACATGTATTTATAATATTACATCACATTTAGAGGTAAGAAATGAAATGCACCGTTCATGGAGACGGTAAGCCGTACGTACGCATGAACGCTACTTCCATTTCTATTTCATATTTTCTGGAATGGAATCATAATGATATAAGAGTATATTATAATTCCAGTATAATAACATATATAATATCATTAACTTTATCCTTTACACATCCCACATATGGTATTAACGAATAAAATCACTTTCAGGGGGCGGTAGTCCGCACTTCCTTGGGTAGGGTTTGGCCGATCCAAAGGCTTGAGGAGTTTGTGAAATGAGGTAGAGGTGGGGGCCTTTTATAAGAGGAGAGGAGAGGCACTTTTGGAAAGTAAATAAATATTACTTTATTTGAAAATGTGGTTCGGTTTCAAAAGGTCCCACATTGATATAATTCTTGGATAAGGTGATAAGGGTTAGAAATCCACTCATCCAATTGGTTTTGGCCATGTGTAGTTCATATATTTTACATTATCTTTCCATTTTATTTAAATCGTCAAATAATGATGTCATCGCTGCATCATTATTATGTCATAAATAATTTAATTTATTTAATGTCTAAAAATCATAAAAAAATACTATGATGTAGGAAATATTTTTAGCTTTCCAATGACTATTTATAATCAAATATCTGATCTTTATAACCCCATGTGAAAATTGTTTTCGTAAAACGTATTATGTTTGTGTCATTTTTACTTTAACATTTAATAAAAAGTTATTTATGTCCTTTCCCAACCAAAATGTCTCCATGGGGTCTCCAAGTTGACCCATGGCTTGTCTTGGTCGGCCATGACACAACCAATAAGGTTGGGACATGTGTCTAGGTCATTTCATATTATTAAAGCATTGTTTATACCTTAAACTACACTAATTACCACTAATCGCGATTAAAAACTTAATAAGTTACTATTCACCAAAAAATTATTTTAATCTCATTGAACCACATTTTACTTATTAATGGAAACCATGTATGTCGGATTTTCAAAGTTCAATACACATTAGTGGTAAACTTTCATTTAACTGAAAAATCAGTTTGCTTGATTACCACTTAGTGGTTTCACTATTCATCAAAAATTGAAGTTTTTCAGAAAATTACCAAAAATTCACCCTAAGCTATATTTGATATTCCGAATTAAAAAATGAAGTCTATTTTACAAAATTAAAATCATATAAGTCACATTAATTAATTTAATAATTAATTCCCGCTGCCAGAGCAAATAGCGTGTTTTTACAAAACAATAAGTATCAAAAGATTGACACCAGTTTAAGTCTAATTTCAAAGTGAAATTGATTCCAATGACCACCATTGGATAAAATGGTAAAAATATATTCTAATTTCACTTCAAAACCAATTAAAAATATAATATAATCATATAAATAAATTAGATTAAAAAGCAAGTTTGATGTAAAATGCAGTATTTTTCACTATTCATTAAAAAAAATGAACATTGTCAGAAAAATACCAAAAATTCACACAAGGTAAATTTTGATGTCCCAATAATAAAGAATAAGTTTATTTTGACAAACATAGTTTATAAAATTGTCAAAAGATAGATTCAAAAATGGTTTGCCATCAAAAGGCTGTAAAACAATCTTTTAAGAATATTAGTTTATTCCATGCATAAGATTGTATTTATTTTCATTTTAAGCCTCTAAAAAACTATCTTAATCATTAATAGACATGAATAAAAATATCTATTATTCATTACTTACTTGGGATGTTACACGCCCAGTCTTACTATGCCCCACGAGGTCCTAGGACACCATGTCCACTATTGTAGCTTCCGACTGTTCTATCCCCCTGATCACCTTTGTCAAAACATTGAACGTTTGCAGCAGACACAACACGTGCGGGAGAAGTTCATGCAGGGGTGAGCACAACAATACTTAGTAGGGACTCCGAGACCCCTGAAGGTCTCTCGGTAATTTGCAAACAAAAACTTCACAAATACAAATACCCCAGAGGTATAACCACCAAGAAATACCTCAACCACATAGCTCAAAGTAAAAGACACTTCTCACACTAGGAATATAAATTAAAGAACATGAATAAATATGGTTATTCATAAAGATGTATCATCTTATTCTGTCGGGAGGCTTTTGATGATGGACCGCACAAGGTCAATAGGTGATGACCCACAAAGGATCACTAGGTACTGACCCACAGAGGATCTCTAGGTACTGAACCATGGAGGATCGCTACGTACTAGCCCAGGGAGAATCTCTAAGTGCTGACCCACAGAGGATCGCTATGTGCGGACCCACAGAGGATCTCTATGCGCTGACCCATATAGGATCGCAACGTGCTAACTCATAGGGGATCGCTAAGTGCTGACCCACATAGGATAACTATGTGTTGACCCATATAGGATCTCTAATTGAAAACCCGGAGAAGATCACTACGTGTTGACCAATGGAGGATCGGTAAGTTCTTACCCACAGAGGATCACTACATGCTGACCCACAGAGGATCGATATTCCTTCATAAACTCATTAGTAGGTTGGTCTGCGTTCATTGTATTTTCCAAGAATGAAAAGAGAGGGAACATCAAAGCACCTGAACCCCCTACTTGGAATCATTTTTAGACAAATGAGAATATTCACATTCGTAGTCATTCCCTATTCAATGGTGCTCATCGTCGACCGATTTGATTCCTCCAATGATCGTTACTCGATCAGCATTCTTCATTAGAGAGGCAAGTCATCAATGTTTCTTCAGAGGATCCTCCCAAGGGATACCTATTCATATGCAAAAGGTTTGATTAAATAAAAGAAATAAATCTCATGTTTTATTCATTAATGGGGTTTATTAATGAACCACAATTAATAAACCTTTAATCCACAAATGTTTCAATTACACATCAAAAGTGACTTATCATTAACTTACCCTTATTTATTGATCTTCATTACCTTGTGGTTCCCCCAAAAACTACTCAATGGTGGAAGGAAAATGGATAAAATAACTTATATTTATTTTTTTCGGATAGTCTGAAAATTATCTTTTTTGTCCAATCTTTGCCAGTCAAAGTTAGGATTCTCCTAAGCGAATCACGTTGCTGTGAGCTCAACGGTGCCCTTGAATTTTAAATCTTAGTACCGGTTCAAAGGATTGAAAAACCTTCTTTCATGTTTACTGAGCATACATTTAAAAAAGTTAAATAATTATTAAAAATTACCCTCGACCTGTGCCAGTCAAGGTTAGGCTCCACCTAAGGGGAACACTCCCTCACGAGATCAATGATACTTTCATATTTCGAATCCGAGTTACCATTTAGGAGTTATAAGGACTTAACAATAATATAATTTTTATATAATTGTTTTATTTATGGACAAAAACTAACTTCCACCATTGGCCCACACCAGCCAATGTTAGGATCTTCCTAAGGAAAGCATACCCTCATGAGTTTAGCAGTGGTCTCAGATTTTTAATCTGAGTCACCATTCGTGAGTTATAAGCATTTGAAAAATAAAATATTTTAATTTAGTTATTTTATTTATGGTTATGCCATTTTCAGGTTTTATCACTAGAGGCCTTATCGACTAAAATTAAGTCACACCTAGGGTAAAACCACCATCCCAAACGCAACAGTTCCATTGGATTTCTAATCTAGGAACCCCTTTATGAGTTATTCCAACTTTTCAGGAAAATAGCTAACACATGCTATTTAAAGAATAACATATTTTGATGGATCATTCAGTGCACTCTGGGATTCAGAATCATGCGCTGTCAAATTTTTCGGTCTAAAAATAATTCCATATAATTAAAAAAATTATAATTATATGAAATTTATAGGGCATTACATTCTCCCCACCTTAGGGATTTACATCCCCGAAATCCAAAACAAAGGAAAATCAAAAAAGTGGGAGTTCTGAGCATGAATCTAAGCCTCCCTCTCCCTTGGGCTCTCCTGGAGATTCTCATGCTGCCACTGAATGCACACTAAAGTAATCGATCATCCATGAAGGACCTGCTCCTATCAATCCTCTATCTCCACCGAGATCTCTGCAAATGTCACCCCATCGTCAATTCCCAGCTCTCCACGGTTGATGAAGTGTGATGGATCATGCACGAACCACCTCAACTGCGACATGTGAAAAACATCGGGCACCCGGTACATCTGTGGGAAAAGATCTAGGCGGTATGACACCTTACCAACTCCACTTAGAAACTGAAAGTTCTGATGAACCTCTAAGATAGCTTTCCACTCTGGCCAAATCTATTCAATCCCCATTGAGGTGAGACCCTAAATAAAACATTTTATCCATCCTAAAAATACATGGGTATCCATATACTATCATCACAAGATTTCTGTCTACTCTCTACAGTCCTCATTCTCTCCTGCATAATATGTACTCTCTCAATGGTAGATTGTACCAACTCTGGACCCATGAGTACTGACTCCCCTGGGTCTATCCAGCATAGAGGTGACCTGCATGGCTGCCATAAAAGGCCTCAAACAGTGTCATGCAAATAATGGAGTGATATCTATTTCTATACGCAAGCTCCACCAATGGTGGGTGGTCCTTCCAACTATGACCAAAATCCAGGACACAAGCACAAAGAATGTCTTCCAAGGTCTATATGGTTCGCTCCATCTGACCATCTTCCTGGGGGTAAAAGTTGTGCTCAATCATGATGGACCCTAATGCTCATCTCTCACTTGATGACAAGTGAGGTATGGTGAAATGAACTCTGCCACCGCTTTCCTTATCCCTAGAAACCAGTACTAACGTCAATGGTCCTGGTACATCTTCTCCACACCATGATGTACTGCCAAAGGGGATGTATGGAATTCCCTCAACACCTCCTCTCGTAACATCACTGGTACCATTGTGTGTCCTCTGAAAAGGGTGATGTTCTCCCCACCTATCGAAAATTCATCAAAAGCCTATCCTAAGGATATCTGAGCCCATCAAGACTCATAGTGAACATCCACATTCTATGCCTCCCTAAATCACTAAAGGAGTGGGGGAGTGATAGTCATAGACTAGAGGTAAGATTCTCCATCATCATCAATGAAGGATTTCGGAATCATGGCTAGCTGCTCCATCACCTCACTCAGTAGTTGTAAACTAGACCTCCTGTTGAGCACATCTTCCACCACATCCCCCTTCCTAGGAGTATATACTACCTCAAGGTCATAATCTTGGAGGAACTCCAACCATTGCTGTTGTATAAACTACTGAAAAGCCTACGGGAAAATTTCCATCTACTCAAAAGGCTACCCACCATTAACTGATTTATGTTCTCATCGATCTTTTGGTTGTTGGTACTCACTCTCCATTGCCACGTCGTTAAGGTTCTGGTAGTCCACACATAACCTTGAACACTGGGTCTTACTAATCCCTTCCTCTACAAGTCCTCCATCTACACACCCTTTTTACAAAGCTCTACGAAATCCCTTTGATATACTAATGCTGATATCGGTGCCATCTTGGGGTGTATAAAGATATAGAATTTCCTCCCCCATATGGGGAGGTAATCCTGGAAACATATTTTGAAAGGATGTTCCCACACTCCGCCACTACCGTCAGGAACTGAAAACTCAAAACATCCACTGCAATGAGGGTATGGCTAGCTGATTCAAGAGTGATCGACTGCACCCTCCTATGCATGAATTTTATACCGTGCTTCCTGGGTTTCCTTTTTCACTAACCATGGAAAACCCCATTCCAATGCTACAAATATACCACATACTTTTTTCCTAAAATATACAATCTAATCACGAACTGTGGATGACCATTCAATACCCAGACTAACGTTGTAAGGCCTTGATGCTGCCACTAAGAGGTTCCAAACAAAACTCTCACATGAAGGGTCATAGCACATTGTCGGTGTAAGGGTGATTATCGAGTCACCTCCCATTGGTATCCCCAGACGTAAGGATCAGGTCAATGGTTTTACTTGAAACTCTAGGTCTTGTACATGATTCACGATAATAATGAATTATCAGTACCTATATTGATTAATACATCAGCAAGTAGTAGACACATACCGTACCTCGAATCATTCCTGGAGCCATTGGTTCATACTCCTTGATCGCATGCACCTACTCCCTTCCCCTATCCTCTAGATCTCTGAGCCTGGTGGGGACCACATTGGGGTGTTGGTCGTAACGTGTCGAAATGTATAGCACCCCCTGCTTCTCTTCTAGATCCTATTCCACATCGGATTCCCTGAAGATTCATTTGTCCCTATCACTTCTTCTTCCTGAAACATTTTACAAATCCAAGTCTTTGTGACTGATGTCGGATTCCTAATTTCTCACTGCTAACATTCATTGGATGTATCTTCTCATGCAAAGCATTTTTAACCATAAAGGTTATCTCTAGCACCCTAACATAAGTAGTAATTCCCATAGGAGTAGTGCTTGCTCAAATTTCCCTAGACACATCTCACTCAGAGGCATGAGATCTGAATCATAGGTTGTATCATATTCATCGAGTGCCTAGAATGGTCGGTATGCCTCAAAAAATACTCAACTACCGATATTTCATCCTACAAAAGCTGTATAACCTATTGGGAACACGAAACCATTAGCTTTTTATGGAAGGATACCCCTTCTCTGAGAAAGGTTCTCAATATCTATCCACAGAGAAGTCACCTCATCCTAAGATAGGGTTAATATAAACCCTACAAACACCCTACTATGTCACGTAGAATTCTCACTTCCAGGACTACCATATGATCTAATAGTGTCCTGGCTTGATGGAAACTCGGTCACCACCTCAAGTTAGTCCTTATCCACCTATAAGTTGGTATCAACTTAGAACATGAGGGGTATCTATAACATAAATTTGTGTAAGTCAATGATCTTACATGTGTCCTCTACCGATAGTGTAGGTAGTAAGTACTAACCAGCAGTAAGTGGTATCGTTGGGACACCTCCCGAAGGTACCATTTCGGGAAACAGTCCTTATACCAAAGCCTCATCACTGTGTAGACTATCCTAATGGTCACACATTGGAATCCTGGCTAGGTGGCTGCGTGGAGGAATCTTGAAAGAAAATCAAGATGAACCGCATTCAATAAGTTATACATGGTGAGATGATTCAAAAGTGATTAAGAGATAAATATTTTCAAAACACATATAATTAGTGTTTTCGTATATCGAGTCGAAAAATATAATTCAGGGTCTGAGTGTATGGATAAGTCGGCCACCGCACCGACACTAGACTCACTAGACTAAAATCGAAACTCAGGACACTTTACACTATTGCTCCAGTGAAAACACAGAACCTTTTTTTTCTGGTAGAACTGACTGCCTTTTGATACCACTTTGTCATGACCCATCCCCCAGGGCCTATGTTGTGACTATACCAGGGTTGCCTTCAATAGGCTAGGGGCCGGTGACTTGCACCAAAAAGTCACATCCCAAAATGGGAAGACGTTGCCTCTAAACCTGTATACACACACGTCTAACCACATCCCAACACACTAAAAGGGGAAAACAAGTATACCACTAAAACAAGGAAGAGTTAAAGTATGTGTGAAAGTAATTGGGCCAGAATACAATCCCAACAAGTAACTAAAATAGTAAAGTACAAAAAGGAAACTATGATGGCCATCAGCGGAAAACCCCACCTCATCATGAGAGTAGTGAAGATACTGGAATCCAAAGTAGTATGTCATGCCCACCTGGTACTACTGGGTCTCACCAGATCCTAGGCCACCAAGTCTATTGTCATAGCTTCTGTCTGTCCCATCCACTAGAGCACCTATGTCGAAACGTTGAATGTATGTACAGGAAACAACAGGTTCATGTGAATCCCGTGCATGTGTGAGAATAACAATACGTAGTAGGGACCCTGAGACACCCGAAGGTCTCTTGGTAATCTATGAACAAAAACACCATAAATAAAAATACTCCAGAGGTAAAACCACCAAGAAAAACCTCAACCACATATATTAAAGTAAAATATGAAGCTCACACCATGTATATAACTTAAATAACATGAATAAATATGACTAGTCATAAATCTAGATCATATTAATCTATTGAGAGGCTTTTTCTGCTGGACTGCACAAGGTCACTAGGTGTTGACCCATAGAGTATCGCTAGGTGATGAGCCACATAGGATCACTACGTTCTGACTGACAGAGGATCACTACCTACTGACCCATGGAGGATCGCTATATGTTGACCCACTGAGGATCGCTATGTTCTGACCCACATAGGATCTCTAAGTGTAGACCCACAGAAGATGGATACATGCTGACCCACGGAGGATCTCTACATGCTGACCCCTGGAGGATCACTATGTGTGGACCCACAGAGGATCATTACATGCTAACCCACGGAGGATCACTAAGTGTTGACCCACTGAGGATTGCTATGCACTGACCCACAGAGGATCTCTATTCATTCATCACGTCACAACTAACCACAGGATTACCGCACTTGGTGTGCTTAAGTTCCTTAGATTATTATCCTAAAGCCATAGGTCATACCTCAACTACCACTAAGTCCGATGAAAAATTATCCCGATGAACATCCATGTCATAAGGGTTCCAAGGCAACAGAGGACGGGTCAATTGGACACCCGGTTTGCAAGTTATAAGCATTTTAGTACAGAGGGCTCGGTTAGATTCTAGTCCAATCTAACCCGGTCAGATTCCAACTTTCTCTAAAACCTGATTGAAGTATCTTAAATGGATTACCTCATTGTGAGGGTCCTCATGCTACTGACAGAGCATCAAACGGATGCACAGTATGCGAGATACACCAGTTTTAGTGAAACAGGGCTGGTCAGGTCCGGGTCTGGTAGGGGTCCGGCCCGTCTGGCCCGACCAGTGGGTCCGACGCTGTAGGAGGACCCGACCTGGATGGCGGGTCGGACACAACATGCAGGTCTTTTCCAACCTTTGGTTCCATCCCGACCGGTGGGTTCGGCCCGACCGACGGGTCTGACCCGGCTTGCGGGTCCGGCAGGTCTGACCCACATGTGGGCCGGTTACTGACGCACCGACCAGAAGTGGAGTGTCTAGTGTGGCTAGCTGGAGACGCCAGTGGGAGCCTCCCCCTCTTCTGAAATCGCCGACTCTACTGGCCTTTTCTTCAAGCTGAGTGGGCTGCTTCTCTATTTCTGTGCGGTATGTCGGAGCCGCGCCCTTCCACCACTGTGGCCCAGCTGGCCTCAGCTCCTCCTACTGCAGTGCCTATGGGCACCACTCCTCTATGTGGATGGCTCTGTCAGCCACTATCCCGCCAGTGGTGTTGCACCCGTGGTTGCCTCCGTTATCCAACTGAGATGTTCTGGTGGTCCTTTTTTCTTCCTATCTGTTCCTACAGGCCTCCCGGGTTGTCACCTTCACTGTGAAGCCCTCGGTAATGCCCTGCCACTATATTTCTCGTTCATGCACAAAAAACACTCATAAACCACGAACGATGTGGGGTCAAGAATTAGTTTGGATTGGTCCACAACCTCTGTGTTATTGTTCTAACAAGGGGTGATATCAATAATTAAAAAGGAAGAACGATCCCCAATTTAAGAGCCCACAACAACCACCCGCATGAACAGATGAGACGTGGATCAACCCATTAGTCGGTTGGTCCGCATTTGTTTTATTTTCCAAGAATGGAAAGATGGGGAACATTAAAGCATGTAAACCGCATACTTGGAATCAGTTCTGCAGATGAAGGAGTATATTCACGTTCATAGATGTTCCACATTCTTTGGCACTTGTCGTCGCCCGATTTGATTCCTCTAATGATCGTTGCTCAATCACCATTATCCGTTGAAGAGGAATGTCATCATCATTTTTTGAGAGGTTCCTTCCGTGGGTTCCCAATTCCCCTGAAAATTTTTTGATTAAATAAAATAAATAAATCTCACGTTGCATTCATTAATGTGGTTCATTAATGAATCAAAATTAATGAACCTTTAATCCATGAACGTTGCGGTTACACATGCAAAGGGATGTGTCATTAAATTCCCCTCATTTATTGACCATCATTACACTATAGTTCTACAAACAACCTCTCAACGGTAGAAGGAAAATGAATAAAATATCTAATAGTTTGTAATTATTTGTTTCCTGAAAGTCCAAAAATTATCTTTTTCATCCGACCTTTTTTGGTCGAAGTTGAGCATATCCTAAGTGAATCCTGGTGCTGTGAATTCAACGGTGCCCTCATATTTTCAATCTGAGCATCAGTTTGAAAGATAGAAAACCGGATTACACGTTTACTGAATGTACCTATAAAAAAGTTAAAAAAATAATTAATTGTTACCATCGACCCGTTCTAGTTGAGGTTAGGCTCTTCCTAAGGGGAAAACACCCTCACAAGAACAACATTACTCTCAGAATTCAAATCTGAGTTACCGTTTAAGAGATATAAGGATTTGAAAATAAAATAATTGTTAATTATTTTATTTATGGTCAAAAAATAACTTCCACTATTGGACCATTCCAGCCAATTTTAGGATCTTCCTATAGAAAGTGTTCCCTCACAATTTTTTTGGAGGTCTCAGATTTTTAATTCGAGTCACCATTCTTGATTTATAAGCATTTGAAAAATAAAATAATTTTATTTACTTATTTTATTTATGGTTATGCTATTTTGCAGTTTCTAACTTGAATCTTGTTCCAACTAAAATTAATTCATGCCTAAGGTAAAATAGTCATCCTGAATGCAACGGTTCCCCCGAATTTCTGATCTGGGAACCCATTGAAGAGTTATTCCTATTTTTTAGGAAAATTGCTCACACGCGCTATTTAAATATTAACATTTTTCAACGGATCATTCCAGGCACTCTGGGCCTAAGAATCATGTGCCATCAAATTTTGAAGTCTCAAAATAGTTCCATATAATTAAACAAAATTATACGGAAATTCTAGGACATTACAACCTAATTCTTAGGGTTATCAATTTACACCATGCCTTGCACAAGATAATACATGGACACTCTACTTTGGTAGTACATACTTGGTTGAATGGTCAAGATCTTGACATGTGTTTTATTTGTAAGGAATCCCACTCATTGAAATTCAAATGATTTTTTAACCTCAGTATATTATTTTAGGTTATTAGCGAAATGTATGCAATATTATAGAAATTTTATTTTCAAAACCTTGTTATTTCCACAAAATTAATATGTTCAATCCTTATTAATGTGTAAATATTTACAAAACCCATATTATGTGTTAATCACTCATAAATAGAATCCAAAAATATTTATGTATATCCAAATAGATCCAATACATACTATACATGAGCTTTTTATGTGACTGTTTAGAATTATATGAAACTGATAATCTCATCACGAGTAATCAGGGATCGCTAAATCCCTAACCCCCACACTTCTAGAATATGGCACAAGCCTCTAGGCTAGTAGGAATTACAACCAAAGTCCCTCAACCCAGAGATAATTTAATCAGGATATATTACTCTTTCTTATAACCCTCAAACATAATATTCATAATCTATATTCAAAAACAAAATTCGAGACAATAACTTTAATTAAAAATTGAGGTCAAAGTTGATGAAAACTAAATCCAATACTGTTTTACATGACATATAATGATAATTTAAAAGAATTGATTTATAACAAAAATTAAATCATACACAAGATTCACATTTCCTAAAAAAATTACAAAAATAAAATATTAAAAAATAATAATTAATAATCTTTTAATTATTTTCAAAACATGAAATACTCATTTATGAAAAATTTACAAATTTATAATTTTAGAAACATTATAATTCATTATAGATATGCATTAGTTAGATAAATATAAATATATTATATTTATTCTCAATGTGAAATTGTGATCCCAAGTAGGTAAAATACCCTGGAGGGAGGTGAATCATGGTATGAAAAATTGAAAATACTTTCCCTTGTGGATCTTTTTTCATTGCTAGACACAACTCTCTTCTCTCTATCCTTTAAATAACACTAAATAAATGAATATTAGAACATGAACATTCCATATAAATGTTATTCAATTCATGCTCACTGGGCAACATATAAGGAGAATACAAAAATAATGTGTTGATGTACCAAATTCATTAAAGCACACCACCGTTACATGGTTTGGAGCAGAATCGTTATCCCTTATAGTTTACAACCATTCTCAATTTGGAATATTACTCCAATATATATTGATTTAATCACACTTATCCTATAGTAGAATCTTATGATGATCAATTTTGAGTTGATCCACACATGTGTGTGTCTTTATGGTCTTATTTCATCAATGAGATGACAACCACCTTTTTCTTATACATTTTTATCTAATAGTATTTGATCTCTAAGAAATAATCCTTTTCATAACCTCTCCGTGATATGGATATGAAAACTCCTCCATGATACCCCTCCATGATATCCATTTGTGAGGACCCTTCATGTGACCCCTCTATGATGCCCCTCTATGAAACCCTTTTGTGAGTCTTTTTTATGTTCATGTGGATTGTATGACCCTGCACAAGACCCTTTTAAGGTTATGTGGTTTTTGTGATATCAATGAGTTAAAAAATGTGCACACACACCCTACACAGATTTCACTTTACATTATTCCTTCATTATATCTCTCTATGAGACTCCTTTGTGAGATGTTATTCTGATTAAATGGATCACATGATTCCTATGCAAGAACTTATTCATATCATGAAAAATATTTTATTTCAGATCAAAAAACTTGTGGAAACTTCTCTAATTATTAATTATGGTTTAAGGGTATTTATATGAATAAATAAACAACCTTAACTCTACAAATCATGATTGTCCATCTATTCCACAGCCTTAACAATCAGCCTTACACACTTCAAAAGATCACATCACTTGATCACTTGATGCATGTAATAATCACTTAATGTGATCACCTGAATTGTATTTGAGTGAATAATGTGATCACATCATGTGTTCAATCAAAAATCATGCATGTTTCATGTGATCTCATTGAAATATCCAAATAAAATCATGCAACTAACTCCATTTTATTCAATCACTTTTTATGATCCTGTTGCTCGATCTAAAAAAGCATGTTGTAGAATGATTTCAAAAGACTGTAATAGGTCTCCATAATTTTCATCTTATTTTCTTAATGCACTTCTTATATCTTATTCATAAGATCAATTGACTTTCACAAGTTTTCTTCAAGTTATTCACATGATTTTCATTCATGAAATTCTGAAAATCATGTTTTTTTCACATGAATCCTTCACATGGAAAATCCTGAAATTCTTGCTTTACATGATCATTTCCAAAATTCAGGAAATCTATGATCAATTCTAAAATTCATTCTCTACATGATCAGTTTCTACATACACACTTTGTATGATCATTCCTAACATTTATGATCTACGTGATCTATTCTAACATTTTTTCTAACTCTTCATGAATCTAATGACAATGAGTCTTTTTTAACAACATCAAACCATGTAAAAAAACAAAATAAACCCCAAAAAAACACAAGGATGAATGTTTTCCCAAAATATCCCCATTTGGTTTGTTGATAACGTTTCAAAATGAACTTGTTTGAAAATTCATTCACTTATGAAACTATTTTCCTTCTAAAACCTCAATGTGTGATCAAGGACTTCTTTAACAGGTATTATAACCCCACATGAGTCATTAATGGTGTGAGAAACAAGATTATCATGATCATTTCATTAAATAATCACTTATATACCTGTACATGTCAACTCCCTACATCATAAACTCTTTTTCATGATTCTTCTTCCTTGATATACCATCTTTAGCATCTGCATATTTAAAACTCCTCCTACTTTACATCTCCCCCTATCAGCTTGTACCCTATTTATTATCAATAAATTTTATCCCCCTTTGTCAGTGAATCCAAAGGAAACTCCCCTGTTCTCTAAAACACAATAAAGAAAAAATATCAGTATAGGGGTTAAACCTACAAAACCTCAGCAAGAGGGGGTTTTACTTTAACAATTATTCAAGTTTTAAGAGTCAATTAAACTCTAATATCCAGTTAATAACGTTAATATTATTCCATGTATATAGCCTTATTCATAATATATGAAACATATTGTTCTTTAGGCACATAATTCAACTTTAGAATACATTGATCCACCTTCAACATAATAATTTATACATTATTTTAATTTTAATTTTCTTTGAGTTATGGACTGAATTTTTTCTATGATTTATAGAACTTGAATTATCATAATAGATTCTGATCAGACACATAATTACAACTCAAATATCTTTAACTAATTCATCCAAAATAACAGTGTCAAAGCTTTAGTAGTCTTAATATATTCATCTTATGTAGTGTTCAATGAAATGTAATAAATTTTGTTGCTTATCCAAGAAATAGGTAGTCGAGTAAGATATAATTCCCCACCTAATGTTTAATTTTGATCATCTCATAAACTATCCCAATATTTATATGTAAAACCAAATAAACATTGGTGAGATTTTTCATTGTACAATATGATGATATCCACCATGCCTTTGATATATTGAAGTATTATATTAACTATAATTACGTAGATTTATTTTTGGTTATTTATATATTGTGCCACCTGGAATGTGGGAAAAATAATATCAGGCCATGTCATTGTTAAGTAAAATATAATTCCAATGATTTATCTATATTTAGTGATATTTTCTATTATTCCATCATAATCTCTTGAAAATTTCATCCACATAGAAACTGTAGTTTTCATATATTTGGAAGTTTAAAACCAAAATATTCTAGGAAACTCCTTAGAATATTATTACTAAGAAATGAATGTTTCATGTCTTCCTTATGTTACCTTAAAATGAAGGGAAAATGTTTGCGTTCCAATCATTGACATTTAGAACTCGCATTACATGAATTCTGAAAAATATCTACACTGTGATTCATTCAATCCACAAATAATAGGTAGTAAAAATTTTCTAGTAGATTCATCCATTAATTACTCTTATTATTGAAAAAGTTATTATATTCAACTCCCCAATAATTGAAATTTATCGTCTTAAAATACTTGAAAAGTCATGAAAACCTTTCACTTAGTTCCTACTTTAACTTGTATAGTGAATTCTTCAACTGAATTTTTTTCCCTATATTCACATTTGAGAAAACCATCTGTCTATTTAATGTAAACTTATTATTCCCAAACCCCATCCAGAAATGCTACCATGACATCCCTCTATAAATCATTGTATATCCATTGTACTGATATGGATAAGAACAAGAAAATAGTTTTCAGCCTTGCAACAAGTGAAAATGACTCATCAACATCAATTCCTTTGATATAGGACTATCCCTTGCACACAAGATATTATGTTTTTCATAGAACCAAGAAATATTCATTCATTTTCATCCAATAACCCATTTTTCCTTGATGAAATTCTTATTTAATAGCCTTAAAAAAATATCCCATGTTTGTTTATTTTCAATTTAGTCAATCTATTCATTAATATCATGAACCCATTATTCATCCTCACCTTCTTATTCAATTTTTTTGGGCTCTACCTGTGAGAGAAATGATATTTTTTTAGATTCTTCATTCTTCGTGTTTGAAATGGAACTACATGATCACTGATAACATATTTCCTATCAATTACAACATGAATAATAGGATTCTATATAGATATATATTTGAATTCATCATGATCATAATCAATATATTCTTTTAAATCAAAATTTATTACTTCTACTTCCTTGGAGTTGCTTTCCTCCTCATCACTATCATCCGGAAACTATTCACTATGTTGTTGAAGATCATGTTCATTTTATATAACTATGAAATCAATTCATTAAAATATTTTCCAAGCCTACCTGAAATACCTAAGGTCATTAAATATTATTTATTTTTGATAATCCCTCTTTTTGTAGTAGTTATATGATTTTTTTCTTGAGTAACTAAATAATATCCCCTCATCTATTGGAGATCCAAACATCATTAGATTATCTATATTAATGATAAAATAATTAATTCCAATGATTCAAAAGTATTTCATTGTTAGAATCCTTCTATAGAACAACTCATGAATAATATATTTTTTTTCTTGGAGATAAAAAAATGCTCTATTGAATATATAAACTGATTTCAAGACTACTTCCTTCCAAAATTTATCTGGTAGGTCCTTTTCAATATGAATTTTTATATCTATGTTTTTTATGATCCAATTGTTTCTCTCAACCACTCCATTTTTTAAGTAGTTATCATTTCTAAAACTTGGTTATTTATCCCATGTTTCCTAAGATAATATTCCCCTTGTTTATTTATTAATTCTATACTATTATCAGTTTATATCTGCATCATTTTTAGTCCAATATTTTATTCATCTTCCCTTTGATATTGTATTATACAACTAAAAACACACACATGTTATAAATAACAAATATTTATGTCATCCAGTTGACATAATCAATTAAAAAAACATAATACCTTTTCCCATCAATGGAACTTGGTGATATTGATCCATGAACCTCAGTATGCATCAATTATAGCACTCTGGTTGACTTTTCTTCTTTATCCTTGTTTTTCATCTGAATGATCTTCACCTATTGGAAAGCATCACAGGTGTGATTATTCTCATGTGATAGCTTGGGTAAATCACTATTTGTGTCACATATTAGCATATCTTCCAAAGATGATTGAAAAATATAGACAAGGAATTTATGTCGCAACTTGATTTCTTCCTCTTAATTAGAAACCATATATCTTCTTCTCCACTCATAGGGTAGAGATTCCCCTTCACATGCATTCTCTGTAAAAAAGTAAAAAATATTTTCCTTTAACTATACACAACATCTTGGTATATATTATAGAATTCCCTAAGACACAAAATTAACTAACACTTATTAAGCTGTGATTGATAAATTCAGTAATAAAGACATAAATATGTCTCATATCTTTTCCCCCAATCTTTCTATCCCTGAGCCAAAAATATTTATACCTTCATCATTGAAAAATTTGACAATACATTCTTATCATATTTGGTTCCTATAACAAGATACTTATTTACCATCATATAGGATGTTCATAAGCTATTAATAATCCATACACTAGCATGATATAATTCATTTATAACAATCTCTACTACCATTAATTTCTTAACTATTTTCTTTTTGATCCTTGTCTTTGACTTTATACTTGCAAAGGAATGGTATTATTTATCATCCTCGGAGTATGATGGAACAAATTTATCATGAAACTTTGAAAATATATTTTATTTAATATATGGATTATCACCAGTTTGGGTCTTCTTCGACACATTTATATGCATTATTTATTAAAACCATTTGGTTGTGATCCTGAATCCTGCACATAAAAAACAACAACCATAAAAATCATTCATGGAATATTGAAATATATTTGTCTACCTTTAGTTACATGAAACTCATCAATACCTCTTTTCTATAGAAATTTTTTTTGAGAGTTTCCCATATTTCCACACTAGTGACACCAAATATGTGGTTTATTCCAGTACATCATTGGTGCACCACTGGTCACCCCTTGGGAACTATGAATCTTGTGATTATGATTCAAATCCAAATTGATCCTTTACTACATAGTGGGTGATTGTGGTCTTACATCAATCGTTACTTATTTCTTTTTGCGATCAATCCCCATAGTGACTATGAAATTCTATTATATTGTTTTCTTCCCCAGAAATTCCATTGATTATTCTCATGGACATCCAAACTCTAGTTTCCCTTTTTTTCACTACTTATACCACCTACTCTCCTAATATCACACTTTGATTCAAGAGTTTCTCCTGATCTTTTAACTTTTTTTGTATAAAACTTCCACTTAATGTTATTTAATATGTTTGATCATTTCTTTGGCTATGTTAGTCTAAATTTTCCATAACTATGGTATGTTCAGTAACTTTTTTTCTTATACTCAATGAATTTATTAGATTTCATTTGATTTTAGAATCCAAGATCTTTAATTTAATTATTTAACATAGCCTTATCTTCTTTCTTATTTTATATATTGAGTTTTGAATCATGAACAACTCTATTAGATTTAATTGTTTTGGATCTCCAAAATTTATCTTCTCAAGAGTAGTTTCTAATTCAAAATGGAGTTCAACTATTCCTTAAACTTATTTTTTTTTCACTATCACTTTGTGCCCTTGCATTGTATTTTCCAACAACAATTATCATATAATTTTATCCTTTATATTTTTAGTTCCCCATATCTTAAATATCATATTCTTATGAACAATCATTTTCTTCTGAAAGATGATAATTCTTTTAGAAGATTTTTTTTAAATTTTTTCTTACATTTCCCATAGGCTGAATAATTTTTATTGAAAATTTCAAATTCATCCCCATAATTATCATGAAAATTATTGGGTCACCTTGCTACAATATGTCCAACCTTTCCACATTGAAATAATGTGAGTGGAAGTTTCCCTTTGAACATCCCTTTTCCTATTTTTATATTTTATGAAAATAATGATGTGAATCCATCCACCACTTCTTCTTCCTGAACATACTCTATGTTGAGCTTCTTCATATACTTTAATTCCACCTCTTTATATTTCCCATTATCAAGAGAATCATTATCATCAATTATCATCTTGTATGTGACAAGAGTATTATGTAATCTATCCAATTTCATATTATTTGGATCTTTATATTCCAGTACAAAGAATTTAACATTGAACCAATGTGGAAGTATTTTTAAGACAGGATTAATGAAATTTACATCTTTAATAATTTCTCTGATAACAAATATTTTTTCAATAGAAAATTTAAATCGATGAAAGAGTGCACCTACAAATTCATTAGAGGCTCATTATCAGGTCCCCATATTTGTTTGATATAACTATAACTTTTTATTATCCGACTTTTGAGTCACATTCATAGATATTTAGTATCCTACATCACATGTATTTCTTTTAAATACTTTAAATCACCTGAGTGTGGATTTTATTAGAAAAATATTTTCCTAAGACATTGATTCCTTTGGAATCATCATCGAATTATCTTAACGCTTCTTCTAATAAAATTCCACTATCCACACTGGCTGAAATACCATATATCAAAGCTATAAAGAAATCAACACCTAATGATTAGGAGTAGTGCTACACCTTATTCTTCCATAAGTGAAAATTGTTTCCATAGAAGATCAAAATCCCTTTATGATTAAAAACCTAGATTTAAACTATATATAGAGAAAATTTTATTCTAAACATTATATTGGAAATGATTTTTTATACCTACTAGTTTAAATGTCCTTGTGGAGTGAGTTAGGGTATGATAGATTAAAAGGATTTTCCATTTTGGACATTATTTCATCATTAAAGAGAACTCACTTATCTATCTCATTACCACATCATATAATAAATTAATATAATAACATGAAAATGACAAAAAAGTTATTACTTGGATCACACTCGGTGTGCTATGTAAAAGGATAATATAACAAAAAATCTAATGATATACCAAATTCACTAAAGTGCACTACTGTTATAGGGTTCAAAGTGGAATCAGTGTCCCTCCTAGTTTGCAACCATTCTCAATTTGAAAGATTACTACTCTCTCTACTAATGGGAAAATACTACCCCTCTAGTATAATATTTTGACAATAAATTATGATTTGATTCACACATTTTTTGTGTCTTTATTCTCATGTTTCATCAATGAGATGACAACAACCTTTTTAGAGGTTATTTTTCTCCAGGATCATTGGATCAATGCATAAGAATCCATCACAAGATCTCTCCATGATATGGATCTATGAGACTACTCCACAAGACCACTCAATAAAACCCCAATGTGAGACTCCACCATGAGATCTCTTCATGAGAACCCTTCATCAGACCCCTCCATGAAACCACTTAATGAGTCCTTCTATTCATGATAATCGTCTGACCTTGGAGTGAGACCCTTTTAAGGTTATGAAATTCATATGACATCAGTGGGTCTACCTATGTGTGTATACACCCTGCACATACATCACTCCAAATGATTTTTTTCACAATCTCTCTCCATTAGATTCCTTCATGAGTCCTTCCTCTGATTACATGGATCGTGTGATTTTGGCAGAAGACCTTATCCAACTCATGTGAAATATTTTCCTTTAGATCAAAATACTTTAGGAAACATCACTAATTCTTAATAATGGGTTAGGTGAGATTTATTATCATAAATACACCACCTTAACTCTCCAAATCAAATTTACCCCTTAGTTATTCCATATTAGCAATCATCCTTATGTGATTCCCATAGTCGCTTCATGTGATCACCTACTGCATGTCACAAGCACTTATAATTTATCAAATTCATTATATTTGAGCATGTCACATTATCCCATCATGTGTTCAATTGAAAATCATGCATGTTTTTTGTGATCTCATAAAGAGATCAATAGAAAATCATGTGGGCATATCCTTTGGATTCCAAAAATTCACATGAACCCATCATGAGATCTAAAGACAATCATGCGATCATGTGATTTTTAATGGTTGAAAAGAGACTTTGTTATTTGAAAAAATTTCTTCATGTGCATTGTAAGATCTATTTTTGATATTAATTGAACATCATGTAGTTTATTCAAGTGCTCGCATGATCTCAACATGTGATCTTATAAAAATCATGCGGTGCTTTGCATGACTTCTACATGTCACTAGTTCTGTCATTCACCATCAACATGATCATTTTTGACATCTGTTCCAACTCTTCATGCCACTTTTAAAAATCATTGTTGGTAAATAATGTACAACTTTGTAAAAATAACAATCAACTTGAAAACACCATTAAGAGGTATTTTTTCCAACATAAATGTTTAATATTATTCATTATATGAAGCTTACATTATCTATATGATATTTCATAAAATATAAACATTTTATGTTTTAATTTATATTATGTAAATATTTTTAATAATATAAATATTAAATATTAATATTATTCAACCATTGATCAAATAATTTATCAAAAATATTTTTAATTTACGTTTTCAAAAATGGCCATTTTAATTTAAACCATTCAAATCAAATATTTTTAACAATTCATAATTTTAAATATAGACACATTATATTTGACAATATTTTTTTAATTTATAAACTCTTTAAAAATTAATCATTTGATTTCATTATAAAAAATTTATATCTATATGATAATTCATTCCATATAATTTTGATAAGGTATTTTAATATCAACACAAAATATTTTTAGAATATTTAGTAATAAATGTTTAAAAAATATTTAAATAATTAATTATAAAAAATTATAATTAATTTCTTTATAAAAACTTTTATAAATTAATAAATTTCCCAAAATAATTTTTATGATAATTTTCAAATAATTTAAATTTTTTATAATTCAATTCAAAATTTAATTAAAAGAAAACAATTTTATTCAAAAATCTGATTTAACAATTCCTGACTAATTATAGGATATGATGGATATGCTATGACGTATGAACCATTTAATGCTATTAGATATAACTTATGATTGAAAATACAATCATTTAATATGATTACCATATGTAAGGTTTTTTCATTTTTTTTGGAAAAGGAAAAGTCATACATATCGATGAAAAATGTTATGTATCGATCATATTTTATGATTCACATATATATCATAAATGTGATACAATGGTAAGTTTTGGGAACCATGACATAACACTATAATTGAATATCGTATCTCAAATATGTATGCTTGGACTAATAAATATTGGATGATTTGTAATGATTTATAGGGTGAGGATATCCCGTATCACAAACCATAATTCAATTGATCAAAAAAATTAAGTCATAGTTTATGATAGGGAATATGATAGATAAATTATTATAAAAATTCATTTATAAAATGATTCCACCATCTATTAATCAGGTAAAGGCTTTGAAAACATCAAAATTCATTCAATTATTGGTTATCTATTTATCAAATTTGTGAAAGTGAATAGAAACCATGATACCTAGGAACATCATGCCAATGAAACGAAAAAAATTAAATATATAAATAAAGAATATGTAACTTACATCATATAATGTCTTTATTATAGTCAGCATTCAATGTTGATGAAGAAAACAAAAAAAATATCTAAAATTATTTTTCCTTTGAGGTGCGTCCACAGGTTGAGTTGAATCAGCTAAATGCTATGGACATGAATTTTTAACCTTCCTCATATATTGTTATCTCAAAAGAAAATAAGGAAGTAAGAAGAGAGTGTTATGAGGGGAGAGTTTTGTCTAATGATTTCTAGATAAAATCATATACACCCTAAATTGTAGTCTTATAAATACTACAAGGATACTCCCCAAGACATTAATTTACTCATACATTTAAAATTTTTAAAATTAATGTTGTCGGTCATAACTATTGTAACCCTAAACCAATGCTTTAAAAATTCATGATGACTTAGTTGTGTCTAACATGATGCATGAAACCCAACAATTTAAGACTAACTTTGGTAAGAAAGAAAAAGTGATCAAAAAACAACCCTTTTTAAAATATGATTTGACTATTCTTATGATGTTCATGCATATTTATAGGTTTCTTCTTTAGTTATTATGGTCTTATATCTTTGAAAATCTCTATCCCCAAACCAAAGAGCCTCTAGTGTTCTCTAATACCATTTTGTAATGACCATGATGTGAGTACCCATACAAAACCAAAATCATGATGTTATAAGATCTCATATACACTTCCTGATCTCCAAACACTTCTATAAACACTAGATAATGATTTGAAATAATGAGGGAGATTTTTTCACTATAATATATAAATGTATATGATTGGAGTACCAGGAAGATATTATGGCATGATAGCTAGGGACATTAAATTTAGGACCCAATGTGTAGGTATTTGTATATTGAATACCCAATACTGAGATGCATGAAAAAGAAATGGTATAATACCCATGTGCCAATGCAATCTCATACATACTAGTTCAGAAACAAGTGAATAATACATCAAATATAAAAAATTATACTAAAAATAGATTTATAAAAAATATTTGTGACCAATAAGTCCAAATGTGAAAATAAATGAATTGATGAGAAAGGACCCTTATAGAGGGAGTTAAGGACTAACCTCATCAAATTAACCTAGTTATCCTATAAATGTCCCAATATTATACAATAACTCTCTCAAATCTCTATGTGACAAGTTATTATGCTTGGTAATTTTACTTTATCTTAGTCATGGATAAATGTATCTACTTGCATATTATAGGGGAACATATAAGGAATGAGTAGAAAAATACCCAACAGGTGGTCTCCACTACACCCATACCACCTGTCACAAAATCAAGTGCATGAAGTGAAAATATATGCATAGATTGAAAGTAAAGTAGAAAAAATTGATTAATATTTCATTTAAACAATAACATATATAACTTAAACAAGTGACCCATAACACCAATATGGTTTATACTTGTACTCACCTTCTTCCAGTCTAATCTAATACAATTTTCTTGGCTAGAGGTAGGGAAATATTATAACCAATCCCATCCAGAATGATATATATAATAATTTTAGTGAAAATACAATCTCTTGGGGAAAGGGGAATCAGTATACTTGTAATGCCCAAATATTTTTTTATTTTTTCAAATAAATTTAATTCCTTGATAGCTTGGTTTACACAAAACACTGAGTTTTAATGAACCAAGATATACTATTAATATTATTTTTAAACATAACTATTATACCTACAATTAAACTTGATGGTATTTATAGTAATAACCTATTTTTGAATATTAATTAAAAAAATAATATATCAATAAAATATATTGATAAAGAAGAACATAATTTTAATAAAGTCTTTATATGTTTCTAAAATTCTATTTTCTCAAAAAATGATTTGTATTGATATTTTTGAACAAATAATAAAATAACATTTTGAAACATTATTTTAAAAAATTAAATTCACTTTTGGAATCATCCTTTTAAAATCATCTCATGGTGAATTTATGAGAATTTTATGAAAAGATTAAATTTTTTAGTGAATATTGAAAAATACTTATTTTTTTTGAAACATTTATTTTCATTTAAATAATTATTTTTTTATATTTTTTTAAAAATGTTTTAAAATTAAAATTAATTCAGTTTTATATTTATTAATTAAATTTACTCCATTGGAATCAATTTAATATTGAATTTTGTACATTAAAACATTCTATACTTATAAATATTTTCTCTTTGGAAGACTTATTTTTCATCATAAATGTGGGTTTAATTTTATTTTAAATTTTAAAATTATATGGTTGTATTTTTAAAAAAAAATTATTCCATATTTTGAAACAAAATAATTAATATTATATAATAATATCAACATATTAATAATAAAAATAGAAAAAAATTAATTACCGCAGTTAAGGATAAAATATGTTTATAGGGGTGGGTGGGGGGGTTAAACTAGATACATATGATATTAAATGGTATAAATACTTTTCCAATTACAATTTTATTGTTATATTTTTACCTTATCACATTTAATTATCTATAATTATCTATTTTGTATCCTTGTGGCATGTTTAAAATGCAGGTACACCTTTTTTTCAAACATTTTAAGTGTGTCCTCTCCCCTAATTATAAGAGGGAACCCCATCTCCTCTCCTCTTCACACATCCAACCCCATATTTTTTGATAATACCTAACCAAATATCTTAATTATGTTCCTAACATAGTCTTAGATTCATTATTTTGATTAGGATACCCTCCTAAGAACGCTTTAGGTATAAATCTAAAGTGGTTCTCTGAAGAGGAAGTAAAATTATTAAATGTGTATTATTTTTATTTTTCTTCCACATACATAAAATATTTTTCAAATATTTTTTATAATAAAACCATTATATACCATATACATAGATTATATTATTTTAATGCCACAACCTATATCCATATAATGTTCCATCAAAAGTGTAATGAAACAGTCAATCTTGTGTATGGCGTACTAGAACCTCATGAACCAATATAATTCATTTTCCATCACCACCTATCACAGCTAGATATAATGATAAAATTTAAATATTTATATTTTAATTATGACATAATTAAACTCCTTTATTTAAAATATCAAATATACCTTCTCACTTTCCATTCTATAAGAATATATTAACGTCGCATGTGTGTACGACGGACTGCCACCCCACGAAGTGATGTATTTCATTTTCCAATTACACTTTACATGTAAGGTAATGAGGGAAAAATTAATTAATATATAGGATATACATGAAAACATAGTGAATTGATAAATTTCACATATTATTTACATTCCTTTCATTCTATCCATCGATAAAACGGAAACAATGTTTATTTGTGCGTACGAAAAACCATCTCCATAAACAGTGTAATTAATTTTCTAAATTTAACAATAATGATTTTTAATAAATAAATATTTAATGAATATTTATGATATAAATATATATGACGTTAAAAATTATATATATTATTTATACATTCTCAAAGTAAAAGGACGCAAAATTCTAAATCAAAACATACATAAAAAACAAAGCGGTTATTACCAAAAACAAGAGATTAACGTGGAATTATTTATAAATACGAAATGAAAGGTTATAGGTAAGAAATATATGGGATGATAAACATGATAATGGTTCTTTAATAAATTTATAATAAAATAATATTTGTTATAAAGTAGTTTCAAATATTTATGAAGGCATTTGAGACTTAAGGTAAGAGAATTTCATCTCAAATTAGATTTGTTGGGATATATATAATGTTACCCCCAAGATTATTTTATGATGTGTATATAAATCCTATTTGAAATGTTATATAATGGATTTATTAATATAAATGATATTTAAAGTTTCATTTTAAATTATTCTTTCTTGGGGATTATGATTCAAAAGATATCAAAGTGGAAAAAGTTTTATGTTATAATCTCATTATTTATCAATATTTTTTATGATTTTGATTCATATGATGAAATATTATGATCTATCTCTCAAGAAACTCAGGATGTATCATATCCTATTATTTTTTAATGAAATTAATGTGTTCCTTTAATTTTCTACTCTTTATGTACTCAATAGTTTAAAAACAAATTAATGAAAAATAAACATTGTTTCTCTCTTCAATCGAAAATCCCTTTTATTTCATGTTCATGTCATCTAAAAATGTTTTAAATAAATATTTAAATTTTATAAAAATAATTTTTTAAATCCATTTTTACACATTTTTTTTAACTTTTATCCAAAATTATTTTAAAGGAATCTTTTTATTGTTTTCCGAACGAGGTACGTTTGAATTTTACTAAAAACATGAAAGGAATATTTGGTTTAATGTTCATAACACAAACATTATTTTCCACCATCATGAAGAATGAATGTATAAAATATTTTTTATATGTTTCCATTGATATTTTTAGAGAAAATTATTTCCAAAATTTAATGTAAAATTTTATTTTTTTATGATGTGATTTTAAAAGTATAAAGGTTATTTTTCTCAAGAAATGTTCCAAGTAGTCTTTTTTAATCATTTTCTATCTAATATGACATACATTAATGTTACTTAATCAATAATGGGGATATAATATAATTATACAATACTTATTATTTCCTTATATGATTTATTATTTATTATGTCGAGATGTTTAAAAAACCCAGACTATTTTCCACGGGTTATGCTATAATGAAAAGATGAAATATTTATTAAGCCGATTTTTTTCCATGGGTTATGGTATAATAAAATGTTTATGAAACCCATTTTTTTTAATGGGTTTTCATATGGTGAATATTTTATGATATTTTGGAACACATATTTATGATTTTAATTATGTGGTGTATGAGACCTATATCTCCCTATAATGCATTTGGTAAATATTGATATCTACTGAGATAAACAGGACTATAATGGGGAGTAAAACCAGTTTAGTAACAAAATATGTCCACTATGATAGTCTTGGGAGTGAACCTTGACCACTACTCCTATTTTGGGAGTGGACCCATTACAATATGATAGTTTTTACAATGATACTTGAATACTAAGGAAATGATTTAAAATTCTTATGTTCATACAAAAATTACATATCTTATGCCAATGGTCTGATTATATGGCTTATAAACTACCATGATTTATTATATAACTCATGTTAATGTACTATGATATGAAGAGTATGGTTTTAAAATGTTATTATCTTATTATCATACCATTATACTCCCATTATGTTGATATCTCCCATATTTAGCCTTACTATACATCATAGATAACCCTTTTCTATATTTATTTTCCTGAGGTTATAAAGAAATGTATTATGTATGATAGGTCTCATAAGGGTTTTCATTATAAATATGTTAGTATGAGATGATATAGATAACTTATGGACCATTTTTTTGTGTATCAAAGTTTCAAAAGGAACTAGGCCTATACGATTCTGGCTTGGATCACCATGTTATGTAAATAATATTTATCTATTAAGATGTAATATATATATATATATATGAGAAGTTTTTGTGTTTACAATACTAGTGGTAGGTAAATATTTTATCCTATCACATGGTATGGGGTAAAGGGGTATGTAATTTTAGTGTCTTTCAAGACCATCCCATTCCTCATACTCCAAATAATGATGTACCTATTAAAAAAGGTATATAACAACAACTTAGCCCTTATAATTTTATATCTATAACTAAAGCGGTAAGTAAAACTTTTAAACATATCAATATACCATTAAATAAATTCATAAATTAAGTTACTAAAAGAATATGATATAATATATTTGGGATCACCTTTATAATATAAAATGATAGAATATAAACATTTCTATTTATCAACATGTTTATTAATAAAGTTAGTGAGTAATCGCTACCCCAAATTCATAGTTTCACAACAATCTTTTAGTGGGGGTTAACGAAAATTATGCTAAAATAAGTGTGAGATTTTAGTAGCTATTTTTAAAAAACTACCGCTAAAATTTATCCATGTATTAAAACAATACACATTCTCTTGATCCTCTTTCCATCGATCCCCCTTCTCCCCCAAGAACTGCCCCCTTCTACCCTAAGAACTGCTCTACTTTATTCCTCACCTCCAAATCATTTCTCCACTCACCGGGTCTCCTTTCTTCCCCCACCATCACTATCATTTATGTTTCCCCCAAGCCCCATCAGAGCCCTTACCTGTGCTCTAGTTTCCCTTGAGCCCCCTAGACCAACACATTGTCAATTTTGTGGTTTCCCTAGATCCCAAAAAATCCTCATCCTCATCCCTTTGAGTTCCCTAATTTCTTTGGAGAACCCCTCACCCTCACCCTCACCCTCACCCTCACCCTCACCCTCACTAGCTTTACTTTCCCACTGAGCCCCCCCAATCCCTCACCTTCAACGCATGCAACATTTCTCCCATGATCCATCCCTTCCATAAGTTCATCAGGTAACCCCTAGACTAGGTACCCCAATAAATTATATGTCATGGGACTTCATGATTCAATTAATTTTGTATCTCGCTTAATCTAGGGATTATATATACTTCTAATTTCTTAGATTCCTTCTAACATAGAAGTTATATAGGCTTTACATAGGTGAATATAATGTATGCACTAGTAATTTATTTCCAGATTTTTTTCTCTTCATGTCCAATAGTGTTTACCTAAATATAATCACTTTAATTCCCTTTTAAATCATGTAATAAATTTATTTTATTTTTTTAAATTATTTATTATGATTTTAAAAGAGTATTTTTTGCCCATTGTAGGCTCTAAGTTATTTTTAAATGGTTATTTGACATGTCATAGGCGTGTTGCATGGTAACTATTTGGGAAAATTCTTAAATGGATGTTGTAAATTTCTATAAGTATTTTGAAATGTTATCTTATATAATTAGATGTCTATAGAGCACCATTTTTTGGTTTTAAGGGATTTTTTTTGGTTTCAAGAATTTTCATTGGCCTTTTTAAAATTCCATGTGTTTGTTAAAATATATATTTGGATTTCTTAAAGGGTTGTAAGTATTTTTATATCACATCTTATGACAATTAATTTTAACTTGTGCTGTGTGATATTTTAAATGCATGTTTTTAAAAAAATATATGGTTAGCACTCATTTTAAAATTTTAAAACCCTTGGGTCACTAGGTTTCCATGAATTTTTTTAAATAAGAAAATTTATGTTTTATGAAAGGGTGTGTGGAACATATTACTATCTAAAAGAAATGGGGTTCTCATTTTAAAAATTCATTTCAAAAAGTGGTTCAGATTATAAATGGGATTTGAAGTGTTGTTTGGAAAGTACTTTTTAGAAGGTCTTATAAAATGTGGTTTTCAAGTAGTGTGAAAATGGGTTAGCCTCTTAAACACTTTTTTGAAATATCTATTGGCACTTTAAGTGAAGTTTTTTTATAAATGTGTGAGACCCTCAATTGAGCCTCATGTTTTTAATATACCTAATGTGTCGTATAACCCCTTTGAGAATATTTTTAAATTGTTATGCATATTTTGATTCTTGTTTATGGATGTGAAATAGGTTGGTTCATGCGAGAATATAAGAAATCATGTGTGGGATTTTATAAATGAATTATTCTTATATACATGATTCTTATGTCTCACCTCTAATAATGACATGTCCTTGGAGTGATTTTAGACTCAATGGGATCCTAATAAGTACAACCCCTTTTTTATATTGTGATTCCTAAGGTAAGTATAACGACCCATACTTTACATACATTGTTATTACTTCAAAATTGAAGAACACTTATTACAACATATAACAAAACCATTAAAGGAACGTATAGGTATAGTGTCTTTAGAAACTAAGAAACATAAACAACTGGTTCATAAAGCATCTACATTGTCTCCCATTTATTTCATCATATCTATAGTCCCTTTTGGCATATCTTACTTAATAACCTTCTTCCTGACCTATGTAAAGAAAACATTCAAAAGGGTGAGCTCAAATGCTCAGTAAGGGTAAACAAAAGAAATATCAATCACATCAAAATAAAAACATAACATTTTGGAAATCTTACCCTGCAAAAGAGATCATAATTTCATAACATGGGATAAATCATGGTAGTGAAATGTAATCCCAATAATCATAACATAAAACTTGAAACTTTTTTTCATGCACACATAATCATAGAGAATCATTTCTTATTAGTCAAGACACATTTCCAAGACTATCTTAGTAGACAAAGTCCATTTCTAAACCGAGTTCACTCCTCGTTTCAGTCCTATTTTATTGAACCAGTTTAACCTGCCGTTCCAGCCATGTCTATCTCATGAGATATAAAATCTTTACCCAATTCATTGGAGGGAGATATATGTCCCACCCATCTCATAATGATACTATTCTTATGTGTGCCACAAAATCATAAACCATACATCATAGCATAACCCATGTAATAAAAATGGGAATCTTAAACATCGTGACATCATAAAACAATTCATATAAGATAAAGGAATTCATAAAAATAATTCCATCACAACATAATCAAATCAATGTAATAATAGGGATAGAAACAGAACCCTTTATTATCTTAGACGAAAAATAATTTTGATAAAACACTTGAACTCCATTCTTGAGAAAAATATCCTTTCTACTTCAAAAACATTTTCCTTTCTTAACATGTCTTAAAATTTTAAACTAAAAGAAGTTGATTAAAAATAAACTTGAAAACTTATAAAGGAATCTTCTTGGAAATAATGTTTTAAAATCCATTCATGCCGTATAAGTTAAAAAAAAAATTCTTCTCATACTTTTGTCGGGAAAGTCAAAAAGTACCTCATACGAAAAACGACAAAAGATTCCTTTCATATCCTTTACTAAAAACTCACCGAAGGGTAAAATTGGATTTAAACAATTTTAGGTGGATGGAAATAATATTACATATTGAGGAAACATGGATGTGGATGATAAAATACACCCTAGTAAATATCAAAGTATAAACAATCTCGGATAAAAATGAGATTGTGATATTTTCCCTTACCTTAGGTCCAATTTGATTCGTAAGTGTCTGAACCTCCTGTATAATGATTTAAATAAGGTCATTGACTTATTCCAGAATCATACTAATTGTTATGATATCATATATGGTCATATTATTAGCTTCTTATTAGTAATATTTCATTACTACTTGTTATTCGGATGTTTATTACTTTTTGTTCTTATGCGTGTTTTGTCAAATAAATTCTTATTCTTCTCTTTAGGTTATAGATACCTCATTTATAGAATTCTATTAGTTTAATATATATCATATTCATTCATTAAATTCATTTATATAATCATTATGCAATGAAGATCATGTAGAACGGGTCGCATCACATCGTGGGGACGGTATTCCGTACGTACGCACGAGCGATTATATCATTCCCATGCTTGTGGAATTGTATTGGAGTGTATATATACTATTTTAGAATCAATATATCTTTACAATAATCATATATATTCATTATTTAAACCATTATACCCATCCAAGTAAGGTGGTGGTGGAAAATAGATTACACCACGGCGTGGAGACGGTATTCCGTACGTACGCACGCGCGGTGATTTCGTTTTCCGTAGGATGGATAGATGGTGAAATAGGGTTGTTTCATACTTATAATAACATATCAGTATATGAGTTATACTGATTTTATTACTTCATAATGAAACAAATAAAGAAGAAGAAGTGGAAGAAGAAATAAAGATGAAAGAATCGGTAACGGACATTACCTCTTCTTTGAAGCGCTTCATTGAGACCTCCTTTTAGGGAACTAAATTTGGTCTTTGAAGAATACCAGGACCTCTAGGATGTCTCTAGGGAAGTGGAGAGGAGAAATTGGCAGGGTTTGGCCGAGCTTGAAGGCTCAATGTGGTGTGAGGAAGAGAGGGAGGAGGTGCCCTTTTATAAGGGAGGAGAGGGGCACTAAAAATATTATTTTACTATAAAGGAAAATTCGGTTTTTAATAGCTCCAAATTGATATATTTCGAAAATAAGGTGGGTAGGGGTCGAAATACTCTCATCCAATAGAATTTAGACAAGTTTAGGCATCAATTTTAACCCTATCATTTAGATTTAACTTTAAGTTAGATAATTTAACTTTTACCGTGTCTTCTTGTTTTCTTACACAATAAGGTTAATAAACTTACTATATCAAGCCAAACGAACCCCAAGTTGTTTATTATTAATATATATAACCTTGTCTAATTCATTTGGCCTAACCTTAGATTTTTATGAATAACATAACAATTAATAATATAATATTTGTTTTAAAAACTATTTTATGTCAATTTTGACACTATTTAGTAATTGATTTTTGTGAAAATCATAACAGAATTATTAGTTCGAACCAAGTTAATTAAATCAATACTAACATGTCATATTAACCTAGAAAATTAGTTTAATTCATAAAAAGTCTCAAATTACATTTATTTGGTTATTTATAACATCAATTATGTCAATATTTCATTAATAAGATAATTACTGCATCATCGTTGTATCATAAATAAATTAAATTATTTAATGTCTAAAAATTACAAATAAAATACCATTATATAGTAAATTTTTTTAGATTTCTAATGAATATTTATAGTCTAATTTATCATATGTATAACCCCATATTAAAAATGATTTACTTATTAAACATTGATTTTAACTATTTTAACCCTTCTTTAAATAAATTAATAATAAATGTCCTAATCTAATCCAAGTGGGCCTAAATGGTCATATTTTATTCCTAAGTTTTTTTTGGTCGAATTACACTTATCCAATAGAATTAGGACATGTTTTAGGGTAATTATAATATCATTTTTACCCTTAATTACCCTATTTAATTTTAATTGTGGTAAAAAAAGTAAAAAGTTACTATTCACCAAAAATTATTTTCATCTCATTGAACCACATTTTAGTCCTTGATATTAACCGTGTCTCTCGGATTTTTGAAATTCCACTCACAGAAGCGGTAAAATTAAGTTTTATGAAAAATTCAGTTTTTTTAACTACCACTTAGTGGTTTCACTATTCATCAAAAATTGAATGTTTTCAAAAAAATACCAAAATTTCACTCTAGGCTAATTTCGATATTTCGAATCCAAAAATGAAGTCCATTTTGAAAAATAAAATTTATAAAATTTCAAAAAGTGGTTATTACTATTCATAACGGCTAGTTTTAATAATATTTTAATAGCATATCATTGTTTAGTGAAACTCGGTATTGCGTACGACATAAGCTATCGAGGAAGTCCGCGATTGTGTGTAAAGAAAGACAATCTAGTGTTGTGTGTAGTGAAAGATTCCTTTGATAAAAAAAATATTTCTCATAAAGGAATCGGGCGTTACAGTAAAGACCTGATTAGAACATGTGAGAATACTATATGCTCTATGTAAACTAGAGTATAATGGTAATAATAAGGGAATTATTTTTAGATTCAAGATCATGATATAACCTTGCTTATTCTAAAGGAATATTAGGAAATGAAATATTCAATAATGTCTATCTAGGTTCTTTATTTTCAGTTTTGGATTTATATATATGTGTATTAGGAGATATCCATGATACTTAGGTCCCTCTCAAGACATATTTATGGTATTTGAGTAGCTTCTTATATTTATTTTCCCATGCTATTTTGATACGTGGAAGCATTGTTGGTTGAATTATTATTTTTTGATCCCTTAATATATTAGTGTCTATTTATGGTGGTGTATGACATCATGTTTGTTTTGGTTCACTTTTGAATGGGTTTTTTAAAAGTGTGTTTTAAAAAAGGTAAAAAATGAAAACTGAGGGATAAAAAATGATTTGGATTATTTATGGATTTATGACATGCTTATTACATTTTTATGCATAGTGAAGTGTTGAATGATAGATATTTATTATGTTTCTATTTTAATCATTTACTAAGGTGATATTATAGTTTTAGTCCATTCAATAATTAATATTTTTATCGTGAAACATTCTATTTGACTTATTGTCCATGTTGAGAAAGTTGAATATAAACATTTTATTTCTTATAAAACAATATCTTTTGGTATTCGTATTCTTTGTACCATTTATTGGAACATATTTTTCATGTTATTAGTATGTATTTTTATTGGCCTCTACCATGTCTTGTACTTTTTTTTGGTTTCCTAAAAATATGAATTGGTTGTTTTCTAATTAATATATTATGATCTATTGGGAATTGTACAAGTATGAATTAGACATTTCCTATGAGATATATTTTCCATTGTTTAATTTTCTTATAGTATGTTAAATTGTTCCATTTTTCATCTCTTCTATACTTTTTTTCATACTACTAGTTTAAATAAGTTGGTTTATAAGTCAGCCCTTATACATTATTTAGTTTATTATTAATGTGAATCAGCAGTTTGCAATTTCAACTCAGGTAATTTTCATGGATTACTATTTGTATGGACTGGATTTCAGTTATTCAATTCCATATGCATTGTTTATATTTCAATTAACACCCCTCAGTGGCCAGTTATATTAGACCTTGGAAATTGTTTAAATCTCATAGTATTCCATTATTTTTAGTTATTCTATACCTTATACTTATCATAAACCTAAAAAAAATGAATTAATTCCCATTTTGTTCTTTAAATGGTTTCAAATGGATTAATGACTTGGCATAGAACCTAGTCACATGCCCTATGGTTGGTAAGATTAATAGTGGATTTTATAATGGTAATTAACTAATTAAAGGGGTTTTCAACACTAGTTTGGTCTTTAAAATTTATGTGTTTTGTTTTAGAGGAATGTTTTAAGAAATTAAGGTATTTAAACTTTAATTTTTTTCAATTGGTTTTGAGACCGTAATAATCATGGTTGCTTGAAATGTTTTTAAAAGGTGAAAGTGTGGTCTTTAAAAAAGGGTGATTGAAACCAGTTGACTTCCATTAAAGAGGGGTGTATTTCCTTCAAAACTTATTTTATAGATATATTTAGATTTTTAAATTGGTTTTAAATGTATGGTTTGATAAATTATTTTCAAATAATATTTGAAATGTTTTTATTAATTATTTTATGATTTATCTCTTTCTTAAATTTTATATAATACCATCCATGATTGATTTTGTTTTTTCACTTTGAAATTTTTAGTACTTATATAAATCTTCTTATAACTACATGGATTGGGTTTTTTCACTTCCATTTATATATTTTCCTACTGAGTAATATTTATGTGTTTTTATTTTTTTTATAAAGTATAGGCACATTGTGACATATATGGATAAAAGCTGGATCACATTACTAAGTAACACACCTAAGTATGATAAGGGTTTAATTGAGTTTTTAGATTATTTAATTTACAATAGATCTGTTGATAGGAAAATAGGATGTCAATTTCCTAAATATAAATTTAGAATATGGTGGAAGAGACATAACGTTTATGAGCACTTCATATTGAAGAAATTCCCTACACAGTATTTGTGTTAGATTTGGTATATAGAATCAAACGTTATAGAAAGTTTGAGTTCTAATTTTAATCAATAGGATGAGATCCCAACTTCTTAGACAATGGTAAATTAAATGAAAAATCTTAAAAACGATGCTTTAAGCATTGAAATACAACAACATCAACATCTAAACATTTCATAACAACCAGTTGAGGGTGCTACAAATTATAATTCCACAAGTGATGTTTTTTATACTATAGGAAAAATATATCAATATTGTAACATATCATTGGATCATCCCTTTGATTATGTGATGAATAATGTAAGATAGAATCTCATGTAGAAGATAAATGTGTTTCATGATTTAGTTGATGATGGAAATCAAGAGTTGTATGGTGGATGTAATAAATGTTCAAATCTTTCTTTTATGTCGAAGTTGTATAATATCAAATTCCTATGAGGAATTAAAAAAAGTCGATGTCCATGATATTGGAATAGTTTCATGTTTCATTTCATGAAGATAATATCCCTACATCTTTTTATGATATGAAATAAATTTATAATAAGATTGGTATGAATTATAAAAAAATTAATGCTTGTCTTGATGATTGTAGGCTTTATTGGGAAGTGGATTCAAGTAGACATGGTTGAAAAAAAATGTTCTTATTTTAGATGGTATTAAATTGGAGATGTTGGAAGTATGAATCAGTATACTACCATGAAGAAAAATAAGAAGAACATACCAAATAATGTTTTTCATTACATTCATTTGAAGCCTCGATTGAAAATATTATTTAAGTCATTGAAAATCACCAAGCACATGAGGTGTAATTCTATAGATAATAAAAATGACGAGTTAATGAGACATAAAATAGATTAACAATCATGGAATACATTTTATTCATTACATATATATTTATCATCTGACCCTAGCAATGTGTGATTGGTATTGGCTATCGATGGATTCAACCCATTTGGGATGTTGAGCACCAGTTATAGCATTTTGAAGGTTGTTTTGATCCCTTACAATCTAACATCATGTATGTGTATAAAACAAAAATATTTTACCATTTAGATTATTATTCCTAGAAAGGACACTAGAAATGATATTGATGTATACATGCAGCTTCTAATTGAATAATTACCAGACTTACAGAGCAATAGTTTCATGTGATGCATATTCTAAAACAATGTTCAAAATTCAAGATGCTCTAATATAGAACATTAGTTACTTCCCTAGACTTAGGATATTATTTGGTAGAAAAACATACACAGGTTTTGATTTTCCTATTTTTAACCTTAATTTTGATCCCAAAAGAGCACCCTATATTAAGAAATTGTGCTTACTGTGTCAGAAAATATTTCCCAATTCATATCATATATTTCAATTGAAAAAGTTAAAATTCAAGGGTTATATTGATCGTAGTTCACCAATAAAGTTTTTATAAGGATATAAAATATTGGAACAACAAGGAAATTTTGAAACCGAGTTTGGGAAGGTGCATCATTTGAATGATAGTGGGAAAAGAGTTATAATTGTAACATCTATTGAAATTGGAACACAACAATGGAAGAAAAAAGTATTTTCATATAACTTCCATATTGAGAATTTCATTTTTTATAACATAATCTTGATTTTATGCATATTGAGAATAATTTTAGTGATAATTTGATCTTCACGTTGCTTAATGAGCATGGAAAATTGAAGGACCATTTCAATTATTGAAAGGACATAAAAAATGAACATAAAGCATGATCTCTAGCCACATGAGAATGGAAAGTATGCTATGACAATTTTTTCAATGAAAAATAGGGATAAAGATACATTCCTTCAAATTTGAAAGCACATGGTGGTATATTATGGGTATTCAAGTAACATACCAAGGTCTGTTGACTTAAGCATTATTGGTTAAATTGATTGGAAATCCATGATTCACATATATTGTTACAAAATTTACTACCATTGGCATTGAGTATATTATTACATGAAAAGGTTACTATAGTTTTATTCCAACTTTTCACATTCTTCAAACAACTATGTGAGAAAACTATACAACCAACTGATCTTGAAAACCTTCAGAAGAGATTTATATTGAAAATTTTTTCAATAGACATGATCTTTCCTCCATAGTTTTTTACTATCATTATGCATTTAATTGTTCATTTGGAAAAGAAAACTAAATTTGGAGACACCATACATTATCGATGGATGTATATAATTTAGAGGTACATTATTTATATGTTTTTCATCTTAATTATATAATTCTTGGAACATAATTAAATATATAATTATGTTTTATTTATTTTATTTCATAGATATCTTGTCTATTTGAAATCATATGTGAAAACAAAGCTCCACCAGAAGAATCAATTAATGAACGATATTTAGTAGTGGAGTGTCTAAACTATTGTTCTAGATACTTGTATGACATTTAGACAAGATTTTATTGATTTGTATCAAAAATACTTACTACTATTGGGTGATCAGTTTGGAGGATCTCAAATGTTACACTAGAAAAAATGGAAATTTTTTAGGCATATATATATATGCTTCTAAAAAGTGAAATTGTAGATCCATTTATTTAAGATATCATGATTCAAACAATGAAATATATGAGAGGTAAAACATGAAACAATAATGATATAATAAAATATGTTAGTAAAGATCATATAGAATGGTTTTCACGATATATAAGTTCATAAATATTGAAATCAATACTGATAATATGTTGACACATATTTTTTAAATATAAAAATGTTTATTAAATTTTATAGATCATGAATACTAATACTTGGGATGATTTGTTATAAAATTTTATGTTTTTGGATCGATGTCCTCTAAAATAGACTATAAAAATCAATGATTAAAATGTCAATGGATTTAAAGTTCATAAGGTTGATCAAGAAGAGGGTTTGAAAACACAAAATAGTGGTATATATACTATTTCCAAATTAGAATACTATAGAAAATTGATAAATACTATCTAATGAAAATACAAAGATCATTTTTAGATGTTTTATTCAGATTAATGTGGATCGATATTACCAAGGGAATTAAAATATATTATTTTCAATTTACTTTTTTTAACTTCTCTATCTTGGTGGATATTGGTGAATATGAATTACATGATCTATATGTCTTATCATTTCAAGAAAAAATATCATATTATGCGGAATATATTAGGGATTAAGGGTGGATTGTATTTTTTCACATAAAATAAAGAAACTTTTATAATATGGGTGATAAAGTTGAAGATTTTTCAACTGACATTGAATCCCATCAATAATAATAAAGGAACTTATTTTCCCATCATGATATTGGAAATATTAGTCTTGAATAGTTGGATAAAGTAGATGAAGTAATGATAGAGGAGAAAAATGATATTATTGATGAAAAAATGATTATACATATAGTCAACCATTAATTTATCAACCACTTATGTTATATGTGAAGTCATTCATTATCATAGATATGTATATTTTTTCATTACAGTTCATTTGTTAGCATTTCTATTTTTTTCTGCACGAAATTTTTGAAATATATATTCTGAAGTTAATTTTATTTTATTAAAAGATAATAATGAAAAAAATTAGTGTTTCATTGATCCAATTAAACTCATTTTCTATGTTCCCTTGACCAAACTGACAGATGACGGTCCATCATCTCCCTCCTGACAGCATTTGAGTCACCCTCCATATGCCCCATCCACCTCTCTCACACCATCCTTTCTGTCATTATCTGAAACACCCTATTTCTCTATCCTATCCGAATTTGAGATAGCTCCTACCCATTAAAGAGGTTTAGCAGTGAGGGAATAGGTCGTCATCATTGTTTCTTTGTGAGAATATTAGAGTGTGACAATTATAGGAACAAATTTTAATCTGAATAATGTTATTTAATTTTTTTATAATACTATATATTTTTTTATAAAATATTGAAAAATGTTACTATGGAAATAATTATGAACAATTTAGATGTTTTTAATAAAAAAGGAATGAATATATTTATCTCTTTTGACTATTATGAGGTCCCCACATATGATGATGTTGGATTATCTTTCCAGATTCTAGGCTAGACCACGACAGATCTGATTTCCCTTCCCATTACCTATGATGATTGGTGGCATGTTCCTCAATATTGGGAAAATGATGTATTTTATTCCTAGATAAATGTAATTTTAATATATTATGTTGTAATTGAATGTAATTATGTTATTAAATTCTAATATTTTAAATAATAATATTTTTGTATATATGTTATTCCACTTTACCGCTGCACATCTTATAACGTGAAAGTGGACATTTAGAATTTCGGTAAGAATTAAAAGTGTATTAGATGGATATTTTTTAATGAATTCAACAATGATTTTTTGACCACTTAGAAGCCCTATGATAAGGTACTTGAAGGGTTACATAAAGATAAATGGAAGATTTTTTTTCATAGATATCATCATGAAAACCATATTGTATTGAAATATATTTTATTATATTAATCTCATTTTACATATATACATGAATACGAAAATAAGATGTCAATTCATACGTTACTATTAAATTACATGTTATTTATTTCATGTTATTTCTTGTAAAAATGAATCATATATATCTAAAAAATTCATCCGCCACACTACTAAGTCAAATAGTATTTCCAGAAGTAGATCAAATCTGTCAATATTTTCATTAGTTTAAATATTTATAAGATATAATTATCTATTTCATATATAAAATTATTTATTTATCTTTGTTTAATGCATTCATATAATTTAGGGCACCTATTCTCTCAAACATAACTTTGGTTGGATATTAATACGAAATCTTATGGGAGTTATGTTAATGAACTCTCTAAAGAAGTTGGGGTATAAATTATTTTTTCATTATAATAAAATATTATCATTTTTCACTATGTTAATATGTATTTCTTCAAATATGACTGATATATTATTTATAGGTAAAAATAAAAGTACAATTTGATGCCAATCCCACACAGTCATTCTTGGTCTCCCAAGATGATTTCATTGGTCAAGTCCTTGGGATGGAGGATCCTGGTCGTGTGCACGGTATGGGTTTGGGACCATTACCATCAAAGGTCTTTGGTTGGCCAGTAGGGATTACAGAAGCATCTACCCATGTTTGTTATTACTTCCTACCTCAATATTCTCATAGGGAATTTATTGCAATGGATATAAAGATTCAGAAATAGGGGGCACATATAAATATTCAAGATTAAAAGTTCATTTATCTGCCGAAAGAGTTGATTGAATTATTTCAGAAGAAAACTAGATCTATCCCCTATGATATTTCCTCCATGGATGATAGTGAATAGGGAAATCACACTACTTAAAAATCATTTAGTGAACAAAAAATTATTTATTTTATGTTTAAATTTAAATAAACAACACTGTTTAATTTTAAATATAATTATTATGATGGTGCCGGTAGTAGGAAGTGGAGATGAAGATAGAGAGGGTGTCGATCAAAGTTCATCAGGTAGTGATTAGTTTCCACTTTGGAATCAAAGATGACGTTTAACTGAACATGTGACCGTCTAATATTAATATGGTGGTTTATAAACCATGTTGTGGTTTCTGGTAGGGATATCTATATTTCCATTACATTTCATGAAAATATATATGCTTGGATCATTTTCTATGTTTTTTTGATGTTTACCTTATTATTTTTCCCTTGAATATTATGTAGATGATGAATCTGTAGGTACTAGAGATTTAGAAAAAGCTGGTGGGCTAGATATTTTACAAATTTTCATCATTGTGGTGATGGTACTTGTCATATCCAACGATCTGATCCCTAGTATGGCCTAAGTATCTCACATAAATTAATCAGAGAACAAAAATATAAATAGAAAACATACCGTTTCAATCTAAAGACATGCTCGAAATCTAATTTTCTCTAGTAATAGATTCTTGATTTATACAAATAATAATCCCTCTATATCATTAACATGTGCTTCAAAAATATGAAATATCATCAATCATCGAATTATGAGTGCTAGTGTAGTGATCTGACAATGCCTTCGACATCGTAAAAATCACCACATCAACCTACCTTCCATGCAAGTAGATGAGCTCAATCCATTTTCCTAGATCTAGATCCTCTCTCTATATAAAGAAATATAGGAGAGCGAGGATCCAGAAATCTTGTAGTGAATAGTCCCTAGCGAGATCATCTCTCCTATTTTCAATAGAGAATGCTCAAAATATACGAAAGGGTTAGCCAACCCCAATATATTTAACACCCTCTAAATATATAATTATGATTAACCAAACTACATTATAAATATTTTTTATATTTTATCACATTCAAGTAATATATATTACATATATTACATGATAAAATTGTTCCATTAACTCAACTCATCATTCCTGCTAATATTAAACAAACCAGGTTATTAAAATAATATTAATTCAATTAATATTATTCTCATATTTAATTAAATTTTAAACCATTTAACAAATAAATTCAACAAAATAATGATTTAATTAAATAGTATTGAATTTATTTATTCTTCAGTGATCGATGACTTAGACAACACTCAGACCATGTGGTTGGGCCCACCATGCTTGATATTCCTATTCACCAGAATAGGGCATATTTTTTAATACGCTATTATGTGTGACCCTTTGGGACCTTATCTCGATATTAGTGAATAGTATTCATAGACCAAGAGTGGAGTCTAGCAACCCATCAAAGCCCAAAATAAATAAGGATAGTCATAGAAACAAAAACCATCCGACGAACACACAATGTATAAAATAATCTATTTAACCTAAAATGTATCATAAATAAGGTTTCACACTTGAGTCAGTATCCTTTCTTGATTTATTATTTATTGATTTAATAGAGAAAATTTACCTTCTGGCTACGTTCTCCAAGGATTTATGAAGGTACTACCATTCTGATAAACTAGGCTCGAGATATATGACTTCCTTAACATGGAAGCAATAGATCCTTTTTGGATCATTCAACCAATTCCATACCACCAACGATTCACCCAAGATAGATACCTCACCATGATTCCATTATCATGGGTTTTCCATGCATAAATGTATGTGATCAAATGGAACTCCATGATATTGATCTCAAGTCAGGAGTCCCATTCACATGTCCATAGATATGAACAATCAATGATAATTGGAACATATGGTGTTTCTATACATGGGGTTATCCTCATGATCACACTACTAGAGATCATGAAGTGAAAATTTCGTGAGAAAAATGTTCAATGATTATGAACCCCCATCACCTAATATTCATACATCAATGGTGTCTAGTCAGTATGATGCATCTAGACCATAATACCTTTGTTTAAGATTAATTATATAGTATCTTGAGGTTCTTATTATAGCCTAGCATCTGTTATACCTTTTTGAAATGATAATTAATCAATTGAAATTACCATTAAATAGTGGGCACAAAATTATCTAAACAATAATGGTAAGTATACATCATTTATATCTAACTATACACATGATATGGTAATCGTAAATAACTGTTCAAGTTGGGTCTAGGGAACCCACTATTACAACACCCCCACTTACACTAGAGCCAACTTTCTAACAATACTTGTTAACTATCACACGATTAATATCATGTTTCTACTAGGTCATGGATTTAGTTTCCGGTTCTACCACATTTCTACCGAGTGGTTATTCTGCTACATGTGACCTCATCTGCTTGGGGAAAACTTCTCATGAGATGGTGTCCCAAAATATATCCCTTTTGTCTATGGTCAAAACATGAAATATTTTATAATACTAGTAAATAATTATCATGATGATAAAACATTAATTACTAGGTGAAATTCCAAGAACTGAAATAAAGTGTTACATATAATAACCACTTCTTAGTTTCCTAGAAGTTGGAATGTACTCAGTATTTACAGGTATGGCTAACACTAGATTTTATGAGACTGAATTTCTCATAACCTTTGATTAAATGTGATATTATATCACATTGATATAAAGGAAGATGATTTTGTGTCCCACCAAAAACTAGTATCCCTTCCTCTCCACATACATGGCACATATCTATTATACTTTCCCAAGTATAATCAGATATCTCTAACTACTTCATATCATGTTCCCCAAGGTATAAATTTTATTTTCCTAATATAAAGTGTATTATGGAAAATCATTCCTTGCAAATATCATGGAATAAGTGTTTGATCCATTATTGAAGAATATGGGATCAAATTCACTACTTTAATATCCTCCTATTAAAATAATTTTCAACTTGGAGTGATTTATGTCATGTGACACTGGAGAAAATTCTGACTTGAATTTTCTCAGCTTTTTTTTCAATATCACGTCACCATATGTACTATTGAATAGTTCTAATAAACTATTAGATCTGCCTCCTTATATCCTATTCCCTATAACTTAGTTTGCTACTTTAAGTCAATCACTTGAGAGTAAATTTCATTATTGTATTATTTAACTATAAGAAGAATAGTTTTTTTTCATATGTTACCCAACATATTTTATTTGAAAGAAATGGAACCCCCACAACCTCTAGTAGACACATGGAATCGATTCAGTCTAAATTAATATTCTATGATATTGTTTCTTACTTTAATCTTGAACTTGATTATATAAACTGAACATTTTATTTTCATTTTTTGATGTCACCATACCTACTAATTGCATCATATATACACCTTCCAATTTGGTGGTCTTGACATCAAATGCACAATAAAATGATCATGAATATTAGCTATGATGAGTAAAATTCCAATTTATTTAGAAATAATGATTTTGTTTAACCAATAGAGCCTTATTGGGACCATGCTTGTATCACCCATGTATCATCTCACTTGAATACACAACAAAGTATTCAATAAAATAAGTCCATTTTCACATTGATACATGAAACACATAATTTAATTTTAATTGACCTTATCAATATTAGATGGATGACATATACTGATTACTTATAGGATTTATTATTCTTAATGAATAATTTATCACCATTCTTAGTGAATATAAAATGATTAGTATGGTTTTAACCTTCCTACAAAATAGGTGTCTCTGGAATAATCCTCTTCCATGAGAACTTGTGTAACTTGTTCATATGAAAACTATTTGCGAATCTCTCTCATTGACTAAACCCAATTCAATATTTCTCCTAATATCTCATGTAGAGATGTGCACCCTTTTATAGAAATTTAATATATCACTTGACTACTAAATTTCTATTATAGGGATTTGTTTAATATCCTAATACTATTTTTGGATAATTACTTTATATGCACCTTTTTTCCTTGATTCATGTTTGTTTATATCCTAAAAACTCTTTTCATCTAAACACATGCCCCTATTAAATAATGTATTTTCATTATACTATGATGCATATGATATCAATTTTTCATAATAGTTAGAATATAATTATGGGATATCTCCTTTATTTTTAAATAACATCTTCAAATATAATGGAAGGTTCTACAATTTCCAACATTGATACAACCTACATCATGTCTCTAATGTATAAAATGTGAATTTAAGAATTACTACACACTAAATTTTGTGGATCAATTTTAACTTGTAATACTTCTTCATCAATTCTCTTTATTAACATAAATTTCATGATTTAGATAAGGTAATGTGAATTTAGAAATTATCCAACACTACATTATATTGATCAATTAATGCTTGGTCAATATATTATTCGACATGTCGGCCTAAAGCTCCTTTTATCTTTTGACCATGCTTATATCATAATTAAATTTCTAATTCCTTAAATACATATGAAAATATTATGAAGTATATATTTACCACTAGATTACCCTTGTAATAGTTCAAAATCTCATGCAAAACTAATTCCAAAAGCTTTGTGTCATACCTTTATTTCCATATGATTCATTGTTCAAACTAAATAAGTATATACATCGATAATACCTAAGGTGATTATCTTGAATGATTATAAATATTAAACTGGGTATATCCTTGATGCCCACTTTTAGTTTTAATTTACAAATAATTATCTATCCACAACTATGTATATGAGTCATACTTTTTATATTCATCACATATTGCATATGATTAATGTATCACTGATGTATTGGTTAATTTTGAAACACAACAAACAACATTCAATCATGAATTTGGAATAATGTGTTCTTATGTATAAAGGAAATAGGAGATACATTTTTTGGTTATACTCAACAAAAGTTATACTAGAATCCACACATAGAAATTAGATGTTTTTTGTTTTTCACCATGGACTTCAGAATCACACTTTCTCCACCGTTTGGAGAATAATCCTTAATTCTTGTAATGTTTATAAAATAAATTGGTTACTATATTTCAAAACATATATGTGATAAACATAATTTATTTAATACTGAAGAAGTATTTCTGAAACACTACATATAATTGATGAATATATCTGAATAAGAAGTGATAACATTTTTCTTAAATTTAGTTTATTGTGATTAAACTTAAATAGATTTATTTCATGATACACGAAGGAAATATCATCTTGTTTATTACCACCTTCGTTGATGGAAATTGAAAAGGTTCCTTTTGAATCACTTCTACCATTGGCCTTATTTCCTTTTCTTTCAACTTGTTCACTATATGGATTAAAGGTAATACTTTCTTGCATTTCATATTTACTTTGAGAACCTTACCTAAAAGAAAATTAAGTAAATACACCATCATGTTAGTTTTTTTAATCTTAAATGAAGGTGGAGTATATTGGTGATATAGATATAAAATTTTTATGTAATAAAATACCAAGATCCATCTTTCAAATTTACATGTAACCAGTGTCATCATTTCCCATATATATCTTACTTCACTTTCTCCTCACAAGTTTCTCAGAGATGAGAATATATGTTTAATCATCTATGTATCAATGTTGTAACCACAACTAACATTAAATGTTGATGATGACATTATGAAAAAACCATAATATTCTACATACTAGAGTCTCATATAATCATTTTTATCACCCTCGCTTCCCGAGGTAGCTTAAAAGGTATTGGGGACACTTTTACATTAAACATTCAATATTGTAGTATTTTGTGTAAGCGCCTGTACTACACTAGAAAAATCATGTTAGTTTGGAAATTTAATTTGATCATGATTATCATAGTTTATATTATGGAATTAATTTTCATAATCTACAAAAATAAAATATAGCATATCATACTTTAATCTTGATTTCTAATTTAGAAATTATTGATTAATTAACTAAATCATCAATTATCTCCCACTAATTTATCGAATTCTATGAACCCACTGTAATATAATTGGAATAGTATATCAATTTAGTATTAGAGTTTCAATGATACTTGATCCTCCCCCCATAGTCTACAATCTTTGGATACACCACAACTTAGTTTTGTTAAAATTTCAATGACCAAATGTGTTTAACGACTTAATATTTATTTAAGAAATTTTTTGTTTTTTCTCAATAAATGTAATCCATTTTTATTAATCTTTTTCATTCTATGTTGTCACACCAACAACTGAAAATTAATAGAAAAAAACCTTCAGTACTTATTTATGAATTTTATTGTATATTATTTTATGTATTTTTTGATGTTATAAAATGTATAAATGAATAAATAAATGCATAATGCCTACCTGAATGGACTGAAGGACTTAATTTTTATTGATTTTTGATAACCCCCCTTTCAAGGGATGAGGGAGAACCCTTACAAGGCCTGTAGGCTCAGAGATTACAAGGCCCACAGGCTTAGAAGATTACATGACCCGACTGGTTTTGGTCATCTAAAACTAGTTGATCCATTTAAACTCAATGGACCAACCATGACCTAGGAGAAACATAACTAAGTCATATCTCAACTCTTGATGCAGCTCTTCCCCCATATAGTATGTTAGTTTCTAACACTACTATAAAAATGGGCAAGGGAAGCGCCCCCTTATATCAGCGCAAAGCAAAACCGCTGATAAAGGTTACCCTTTATTAGTGCTAAAATTTTAGTGCTGATACAGGGATTCGTTATCAGCACTTTTCTAACGCTGATAGAGGGCCTATTTATCAGTGCTAGAAAAGCACTGATAAAGAATTTTTGTATCAGTGCTAAAATTTTAGTGCTGATAGAGGTCCTATTTATCAGTGCTTTTCTAGCACTGATAAAGAGTATCATTATCAGCGCTAAAAAAGCACTGATAAAAAATACTTTTATCTGCGCTAAAATTTTAGCACTGATAAAGGTAGTCTTTATCAGCACTTTTTTAGCCCTGATAAAACCTTAGTCCATTTTTTTATAAATTTGGTCGCACGGTGCCCTCGTTTTATCATGATCTAAATTTATCGCGGTACTGGAACTCTACGACTCCCCTCTGCTACCCGCTAAGTTCGCGTTTCTAGACCTCCGCCGCCCTCGCTTCTTGTTTCCAGACCTCTACCACCTGCTGAGTTCGTGTCTCCAGACCTCCTCCGCCCTCGAGTTCCAGTTTGACGGACCTCTTCCGCCCACAACGCCCTCGAGCTTCGGTTTTCCAATCCTCCCTTTAAGGCATGTTTTCCTAATTGTTTTTTAATATTGTTCTCCTCTCCCATCACACATAACCATATGTTGATTTGGAATGATAGATTTAATGTATATTTGAGATTTTGATGGTTGTAGGCTACATGATTCATCTTTTTCTGTAAACCTACAGATGTTTTAGGTTATTTCTATTTTAAATCCCTTATGTTTCCTTCGATGGTTTTCTTCTTTGGGTGGGTGTTCGAGACCATTAAGGTGGTTATTATTCCTTATTGTCCTCTGATTCACAGCTTCTTGGTTAGAGCTCAATCTTGATGTGTTGGGTGGTCTATCTTTTAAGAGATTAGTTTTCCATCTTTGTGCAAAACCCATTTTATATGATCTATTTATGGTTGGACATAGATAGGATTTTGGTGTGTGATCAAATGACTAGGATTATGAAGTCTCTTGATGGACCAGGCACTAGGAGGTGTCGGTGTCTACTTCAATGAGACTGTCGATGGGTGACACTCTATAGTGGGAATTCAAGGTTTCCATCGAGTACTTGATCGAGGAATAAATCCTTTTTAGTTTTTTACTTTCTTATTGTTGGTTGAAACATTGATGGATATTGATTGTGTTATTTCATTTGGATTCATTGGTATGTTTTGGGTGTACCTTTCCTTAGGTTTCAAATTATGCTCTTAGTGGTTCTTCATGGTTAGTGGTTTTAGTCTCTTATTTGAGTGAAGGGATGTGTTCTTAGTATATTTCCATCTTATGTCCCACCATTTTAGTGAAAATTTAAATGGTTGGGTGACCTATGCTAGGTCTATGGACATTATTGGGATTTTCTCTCTTCTTAGTGATGTAGACGTGTCATTTGGAGATGTATGATGTTCTTTGAGGATATACATTAAGGGTTCTTGGGAATATTGGTTATCTGTTCATTTTAATTATTTCGTAGTGGTCCTCTATTCGGTGATTCTTCCTATATTTTGTGAATTGTCCACACAATAATTATTGTGTGGAATTTATTTTTTTCTCATCATTTTCTATCCTTCGTACTAGAATATTTATTCGAATAAAAAGCAGAATTATGGGGATAATTGTAACATCTCAGAATCTCTTTCATCAAAGCAATGCTCTCGGAGTTTTTTTGGGTTTCTTAAGGGGTCATAGGATGTCCTAGACTGTCATAGAAGGTGTGTACGTGAACATGTAGGTTGAAAAGCTTCATGTGGTCCACCGAATGGCCGGTGAGGGTAATTGGCTAGGCAATGGGATTCACAATGGATACAAACAAATTCTATAGCCATCACCTAGATGGTGGGTCTGTAGTGACTAGCCAGTGGGATAACCTATGGTTATAACATTTATACTATAACCACTGTCTAGCTGGTGAGGGCCACTATCTAGCCAGTGGTGTCGTTGTATATGAGGAAGCATCGAGGTAGTAGGGTAATTTCACCCTGATACCCCCATTTATTTATTTTATCTTCTCCATCAAGTTTAACTCAACCCATTCAAGCCTTGGGAGCCCCTTTGGATAGTTTGGCTCTTCTATCCTCATCACTTTGTGGATTGAAGTTTCATTCGAAATGGTGATACTCTTTTGGTATTTATTTCTTTTCTTGAACTTCAATCTCTCTCCATCACTTGATTCTTTGTTCCTGGGGGCTATGGAAGCCTTGATATTTAGTAGACCTATAATTTTTATGGGGAATTATGGTTATAGTATCTCTTTTACTTTTTATTGAGATCTCTTTTATTTGATTCAATGTTCTTCATTTGAGTAGACTCATTCAGATTCATTGTGTTTTGATCCCAAATATTCCAAGTGGGTGTTTCTATACTATATCTTCTTTTTCGGATTCATGTGTTTCATGAATTCATATTTTATCCATTTGAAGTTGTTTAGACATGTTTTGATCATTTTGAAGCACAAAATAACCCTATTAATGAAAATAATATATGGAATGGATGGTATCTTGTTGTGAATTAACCTTTTTCATTGAAATAAATTAGGTTTCCTTCTACCGTTGGTGGATTTGATATTATAAATGAAAATCATGGTTTAAAATAAAGATAAGTTGATTCTTTAAATAAAATTCCAAATGTTTTGGCATGTGTTTGTTTATTGAATTTTTTTGGGAATGATTTCCAAAATAAATTAAAATGTCTTGTTTTTAAATGGTTTATGGTATTGGTATTTTAAAAAATTTGGGGGGGATTGATTGTCCTTTTGAACAAAATAACTTCGATCCCGTCCACCATCCATTGTTTGTTGGGGGTGACTTTAATGTCATTTCCAACCCAAAGTAAAGGAAAGGTAGAAGCCCATTCTGTAGGAAGGTCATCATGGAGTTTGTTCAGTTCATGGCTGGGAAGGGCCTCATTGATCTCAGCTTCTCAGGTGATAGTTTTACCTAGTGCAACAACTGCAGGGGCCATCATCTCTTGTGGATTCTATTGGATATATGTCTATCCAACATGAAATCCACTAACCTATTCTCAAATACCATGTTTTTTCATCTTGCTTGAGGTATTTTGATTCACTCCCCCCTCTTGGTTTCCATTTATTCTTGGCATGATCATCAGGAACGGTTTCACTTCCACCAGCAGTGGGTTAACATCCTAGGGTACCAGGACATGGTTTGTGAAATATGAAATGAACCCTTTTAGGAGTATCGGGCCAACTTCAACCTCAGCGACCTGACCTCGAACCACGATAGGTGCGTGTTCGCCCCTTCCTCCTTAGGAACCTTCACCACCTAGGACTACTGTCGCATATGGGCTCCTTCAGAGTATTTTGATAGATGGAATGATACATTTGGTTTATTGGATTATTAAAACCAATTTGAGATTTATGTGTGACTATATACTTATTATATTTTCTTATTATTTCTTACACACCACCACCTGAGTCGAGTAACCTGATTGAAATCCATGTCGGTACTTTGGTTCTGATGTGGATATGGTTTTTTATGTGTTTGTGACATGTGTATGTGTGGATATATGGGTATTTAGGCATGATGATATTGAATGTAGGGCAGAGACCTAGGAGTGGTACATGTATCATTCTTGATTATTCTTGTGTTTGGTCTGGGGTGATTTGAGGAAACTATAATGAATCCAAAGTAATTATATTTAATGAAGATGAATAAATACTCATGGTTAGGCTCTATTAATCTCTATTTTTATAAGAAAGTGGTTCTCTTCTACTATATTTAGAAGTCTTGTTTTGTGTACTTGAACCGTAAATACTAATATTTGAGATTCAAATAGGATGAAGATGAATAAAGATTGGATGGATGATAATTGTTAGACAATAGAGTACGAGAACGGAGTGAAAGAGTTCATAAAGTTTGCAAAGGATCACACAAAGGATCCTTCTCAAATCCTTTTTCTGTCTTTACATTGTTGTTATTCTAGAATACTTACTCCAGAGGATTTATAAGAACATTTGATATGTCACAGAATAGATCGGAGTTATAAATGTTGGAATAAACACGGAGAAAAAGAGAATGTAGCTACTGGCTGGGATAAAACTGTGTTTTATGTATCATCAGATATGAATAAAAATATGGATAATAAAGAAGACCATATGGAGGATGTTATTACAGATGTCAATGGTGATGAAGATCGTATTGAGGAAATGACAAAGACAATTGAATATGAACTCCGTGATTGCCCAAAATTGTTTGAGAAGTTAAAGAGTTGTGAAAAGACGCCATTGTATGCTTCCTGCACTAAGTATACAACATTTTCAGCTGTACTGAAGTTGTATAAATTGAAAGCAGGAAACGGATGGAGTGATGTCAGTTTTACGGAACTACTTTCTCTCTTGAATGACATGCTCCCGAAAGATAATGAGCTCCCAATCCAGACATATGAAGCTAGATTAATGCTACGCTCAATGGGTATGATTTCTAAAAGAATACATGCATGTCCGAAAGATTTTATATTGTTTCGCAAGGAGAACAAATCACTTACAGAATGCCCAAAGTGTGGTTCTTCTCAATACAAGAAAGATAAATCCAATCCTATGAAAGTTTTATGGTACTTTCCAATCATTCCAAGGTTTGGACGTCTATATAGAAGTGAAGAAACTGCAAGAAAATTATCGTGGAATGCAGATAAAAGAAATAAAGATGGGAAATTACGTCATCCAGCCAACTCTCCTTAATGGAAGAAAATTGATCATGAGTATCCTGAATTTGGAAAAGAGCCGAGAAACCTTTATCTTACGTTATCTACAGATGGAGTGAATCCTTTTGGTTTTCAAACCAGCACTCAAAGTACATGGCCTGTTATGTTGGTAAATTATTACTTGCCACACTGGTTATGCATGAAGCAGAAATTCATCATGTTATCTATGCTTATATCAGGACCAAAAAAACTAGGTAATGATATTGATGTTTATCTGGCTCCTTTGATCGAGGATTTGATGTTATTGTGGGATTTAGGTGTAATGTTGTATGATGCTTATAAAAGTGAATACTTCACATCAAGAGCGATGTTGTATGGGACAATAAATGATTTCCCTGCTTATGGAAATTTTTCAGGCTATAGCATTGAAGGAACTCAAGGGTGTCCCGTGTGCAAAGAAGATACAGAATCAATTAGGTTGAAACATTCATCGAAATCTGGGTTTCTAGAACATCGTAGATTTCAACCTCATCATCATAAGTACCAATCTTGGACGACATCATTCAATGGAAGTTCAGAACAATGCACAACACTATCTCCACTAACAGGTGATCAGCTATTTGAGAAAGTAAAAGATCTGAACACTGTTTTTGGTAAACCATTTTTGAAAAACCTTACGAAAATCGGTTGGAAAAAAAGATCAGTTTTTTTGAATTACCATACTGGAATTGTTTATACGTCATACATTTTATTGATGTGATTCATGTGGAAAAAAATGTATGTGACAGTGTTATCAGAGCGTTTCTAAATGCCCCTGGAAAAACAAAAGATGGAATTAATGGAAGGTTGGGCATGGTTGACATGGGAATACGAGAAGAGTTGGCTCCCATGAAGGGTAAAAATCGAATGTTTCTTCCTCCAGATGCTTATACTCTTTCTAGGGAGGAGAGATATCAGTTTTTCAACTTCTTCAATGATGTAAAGGTTCCAGAGGGGTACTCATCAAATATCAAGAACATTGTTTCAATTAATGATTTGAAGTTAAAATGTTTGAAATCACATGATTGCCATGTTTTGATGCAAGATCCAATTCCTATAGCTTTATATTGCATTTTTCACAAGAATGTTTACCATACTTTAACCAAACTTTGTTTCTTTTTCAAAGCTATATGTAGAAAAGTTTTAGACCCGGCGAAATTGCCAGCAATGGAAAAAGAATTTATCATCATATTATGTGAATTAGAAATGTTCTTCCCACCAACATTATTTGATATGATGGTTCATTTGATGATTCACTTGGTGAGAGAGATTCAACTTTTTGGTCCTGTGCACTATAGATGGATGTATCCTGTTGAACGGTATATGAAGATTTTGAAAGGGTATGTCAAAAATCAAAGTCAGCCATAGGGTTGTATAGTGGAGTGATATATTGTTGAGGAAGCCATTGAATTTTTTACTGAATACCTATCTGATGTGGAAAGCATTGGTCTCCCGAAATCTTGTCACACTGGACTCATTGAGGGTGAGAGAATTTCTGGAAGAGAATTTGTGACAATCCGTATTACAGATCAGGAGTAGGCCCATCTTTATGTTTCGCATAACAGTTGGGAGGTTTCTCCATATATTAAAACTCACAAAGAAATTCTTAGGCAGTTGAATCCATCAAGGGCTGAAAAATGGTTATCAGATACACATAATCACCAGTTTATAGGATAGTTTCAGGACCATATTTTTAATCAGTTGGATGAAAATCCGAATTCAATGTCAAAACGACTTCGATGGTTAGCCGCTGGACCAAGTGTGTATGTATTATCTTACAGTGGTTATGTAATTAATTGTTATACAGTCTATACAGATGAACATGATGAAGATAGTACCATGAAAAATAGTGGAGTTACACTAGCGGCTGAAGCAATGCATGTTTCTGGTAGTAAGGATAGAAATCCAATATACGCAAATATGTAATACTTTGGAATTATCAAACTAATATGGTAGTTGCATTATACGACATTCCAATTTCCGATTTTTCAATGAAAATTGTTTGATAACAACAGTGGTGTTAAAATAGATGAATGGGGATTTGTGAAAGTTGATTTTAGTAAAGAAGGGTACAAAGATGAAAAATTTATAATGGCATCACAAGTGGTACAAGTTTTTTATGTTCCAGATCCCGCAAACCGAAAGTGGTCGATTTTTCTGTTATCGTCCAAAACTACTGAAGGTTCTGAGGAAAATTCAATTGAGGACGATCCTTTTAGTGGTACATTGAAATCATTTCCGAGCGGTCCCAATACAGATTATGTTTTGTATGTCAGAGGAGACAACAATGAAGGGATTTGGATAATCGATAGAGGTGTCAAATCCCTTCAACCTTTGAAAAAAATAAAGAGAGTTCAATAAACAGGTTATATTTTGTTTGTAATATAGATCTTGTTATCTCATGTTATTATCTTATCGTTACTGAATTTATGTAATCGAAATTAACTGTTCAACCACTTTTGCAGATAATGACTTTTGCACATTTTGGTGCTCCTAACCTTGAGGTCGAACAAGTCTCTCAAGCTGTTGTTGCGGCTGCTGCTGCTTCTGCTGCTCCAGTAGCTCCTGCTGCTCCTGCTGCTGCTCCTGTTGTGGCTCCTATTACTCCTACTACTCCTCTTGTTGTAGCTCCTGCTACTCTTGTTGCTCATGCTGCGGCTGCTGCTGCTCCTACTGCTGCAGCTCCTCCTTATCCTAGTGTTGAGGTCCAACAACCATCAACACATGTCGTTGATACCATTTCAGATGAACATATAGATGATGTTGATATCAATGAAATGGTCAAGAATGAAGGACCGACATTGTAGAAAACATAGGTACGTCGTAGTTTGATGGTGTTAGCCAAAATTATCAAGGAAAAAAGCAAAGGCATCAAATTTGAAGTCGTATGGAATGCACAAGGCCAACATGTGAATCCCAAAAAGGTTATGTTTAGCAGCTACATTGGAGTTGTCACTTGGCAACACGTTCCTATTGACATAGATTCATGGAACCATGTTGTGCCCGGGATGAAGGCTATGATCTGGGAAGAAATTATGGTAACATTATGAATTTATTTCTTTAATTTACAAGCAAATTAAATAATGAAACAATTTCTTACTCTTCTCAATCTCTTGAAAAGTACATTTATAGTAGACGATTCACACAAGGATTATGTACTAAGGCTTGCAGGAAGGATTCATCGAGGTTTTTGTACCATTTTAATAAGATGTCACCTGAAAGATTCTGAAGGTAAAATAAACCCGCACCCACCCATTGTCTACGCTCACCTGATATCCCAAGAAGCATGGGATGCATTTATTGGCTTTCGTGGGGATGAGAAGTTTCAGGTACATTGTGGGTGATAATACGTTGTTTGAGGATACCTGTATTCATCACTTTGATTGTCAATATTTCATTTATGAAACAAAAACTCTGTAATGAAAATAAGGAACGTGCATCAAAACCAACATACCCCTATCGTAAAGTAAGAATGGGGTACACTTCATTAGAAAAGAAAATGGTACGTATTTTAAATTTACATTAATATTGTTAGGTGCTAATAAACAACATCATAATTATATTTCTATGTTTATAAGTAGATTGATGAGTCTAAAACCAAATGCACTTCCATCCCACGTCATGTGCTATGGAAGGAGGCATGTGTGAACAAAGAAGGGAAGTTAGTAGATGAGAACACATAGAAAGTGTGAGAAATATGTGTAAGTATGACACGGTGATAAAAATATTTGTTTTAAATTTCTATTACATAAAAATAATTAGTTATTTTCCTATATCCGACAGTCACAGGAATCAGCTACTCCTATAGCGGATACAGACCTATTATCGACGACTTTGAAGCAGCCAGAAAAATACGGTGGTGTCAGAGGTGCAGGGTTTGGGGTGACACCCCGATTATATTTTGAGAAGAAGAAAAAAACGGATGATACATATGAAAAATTGGAACAAATGAGAGAAAAAATAGCAACACTTAAAGAACGATTTCAATGGTCAGGAGAGTTTCTAGCAAATTTTATGGGTGGGAAGAAAAGTGAAGACACAACTCAGGAACAACTAGTGCATGAGCATCCCGCCCCACCCCCCACTGGATTTGAGGCTATCCATTCGCCTCAAAGAACTATCTTAGCTGTGGTAATCAATATTCTAATAATTGATCCCATGAAATGTGAATCAGACAAACACTGATAATTTTTCTGTACTTATCTTCTACAGGGTGATAATGATTGTGATTTATATCTGTCAACACCCACCTATCACCTTGTAGTGAGGGCTACAGTGTTCAATATCCAAGATGCCACACTGCATAATAGACCACTTCCGAAAGATCATCTGAAAGTGATGATTACTGTAGCTCATGATCCAAATGCAGAGCTACCTATTCCACTTGATGACGATGATATTCATACAGTCGAAAAGGATATTGGGACATTCATTGCATGGCCATCACAACTTGTAAGAGTACATGCAGACAAAGAGGTATTTATTTCATTTTTTCAAGATAAAACCTTTACAATTAATGAAAAAAGAGTCTGAACAAATGATTGTTATTATATATGGAAAAAGGGAAGGGGGTGACAAACTTCGTCTCAAATCCATCTAAGGATCGACCAACCGATCCCAGGGAGCTACTAAAAGAACAATAACACCACCTGTTCTCTATCCACATTTACTAGCATTGAAGACTCATGTGGATACGAAGCTAAAAGATGGTAATAGTCATATAGTGGTTTTAGAAGAGAATATATACAGAGAGGAAAGTCAAGATTTTTTTGCTGCTGAAAATGTAAATGAGATCCTTGAAAATGGTTGGCTAGGCATCACAGTTGTAAATGTATATATGAGGTATGTTTTCATGAATTGATTTTCTAAAATCTGATCTAATGTGAAAATTATGACTAAATTCATTTTATATTGTTAACAGATGCATTTATGAAAAATAGTTGAAGGAATTTTCCCATGAGCCAAGATTTGGACTCGTTAGTCCTCATATCACATCAACAAACCTAACAAAAATAGAGCCATCAAAAAGGGATGCAATTGTGAATGGTTTACTAAAAACATTTGAAAATAAGATTACAGATGACAGACTTTTCCTAATACCAACCATGCAGTGGTCACTACAAAAAAAGTGACATTTACCAACAGACAATTACCGACAGATAATATATATGTTGGTAAAGATGATTAATTGCAATAGATATTAAATTTTTTTGATATTAACTATCGGTACCAACAATTTTTTTACCAACAGATATATCTGTTTATGTTAGTAGTTCAATACCAAAAAATCCTTTACCAACATTTATATTTGTTGTCTTATCATAATAATACCAATAATTGATTTACCAATAAATGAATATGTTGTTATGAATTATTATTACCAAAAAATATTTTATCAATATAAAAATTCATTGCAATAAATTATTTAATAGTATAAAATATTTTATATTAAATTGAATATATATATATATATATTACCCATTAAAAACATATCATATTGATAATAAAAATATATGATTAATTAAAATATCCATAATTTAGTAATATTTATTGATAATATATATAAACACATAATCCTTATATATATATATATATAATTTTTTATATAAATTATATATAAATTCATCACTTTTTAAATTATATCTATGCAAAAAAAAAAACAACCCTAATGTGCGACAGCCCCCTCCCGCCCTCATTCCCCTTGACTCCCCTCCCCCAATCCTACATCTTGTTCCCGCCGGCATTCCTAGTGGAACCCCCTCTCTGTTCCTACTGTCGTTCCTCGTGGATCGCAGAAACCCCACTCTATTCCCAGTCAATGTTCCTCACTGACTTCTTTGGAAGAACCCCCACTCTATTCCCAACTGACGTCCCCTGCCGACATCATCACATGAACCCCCTCCCTATTCCTGGATGACGTCCTCGTGTGAAACCCCTAATGGACCATGCCATCCCAGGTATTCCATGATTTCATCCCCACTCGATGATGTTAAATGATGTAAAATACACATTATTTCAGTTTATTATTATTTTTATTTTATTCTAGGATATTTATTAATCTTACATTCAAGTCTATAAATACTACGAATTACCAATGTTTGAAATTTGTATTCATTCTGATAGGAAATTAATGATAAGAAAAAATACTATCATGTTTTGTTTTATTTTGTTTTAGTTTTTGTTTAACATGCCTTATTAAAATGATATTGCTTTATCATGTTTATGTTATTAATATCATATTTGGTTTTGTGTTTCATGGACTTTGATATGACATATCTAGGTTGCACAAGTTTTCATTTCATTTCAAAATTGAGCGTTCTTCCTCAAGACATAAGGTATTTCTATGTTTTCCTAATCATTTCTTATATTTTTATATGTAGTTTTAAAATTAATTTTATGATTTTTAAGTTGTTCTGTTTAAGTGACTAAACTAGTTAGAAGGTGCTACAAAATAGGCTGTGAAGGTCGGTGCCCATCTTATGTGGGTTTCTTTGTTTATGATTTTTGGAAATTGGCATGTTATATATGTTCTAAAGTTAAACTCTAAGCTTATGTGGGTATTTTGTTTATGATTCTAGGAAATATCCATGTTATATATGTTTCTTACAGGGGGACTTTAGAAAATGGTTTGATGTGATTAAGAAGAAAAAAAATTTGTGGGGATCATTAAATCCACACATCGAAAATTCACTAACAACAATGTTTTTAAAAAAACATTATTCTAGAGTTTCTAGAACATCATTAAACACTACAAAAATTGAAGACCAAAAGGATTTATGGAATCAATATGATCAACCGTTAAGCGAAATTGAAAACTAGGTCAATGAGATGTATCAAAAAGACAAGTCCAAAAATCCTTTAACAAATCCCATCCTCCTTAGATCATCACGAATTAATCCCCATTCAACCTTTTAATATGAAATTTATATATCAATATTATCCATAATATTTCTACCCATTACCTTGTAATATAGTTCTATCAATATATCATATGATAAGACTACCATCTCACGAATACCAATACCTTTAAGAACAACATATTGTTCCTCGGAGATATTAAGGTGATGAAGATAAATTATCCTATCATTATTCAGTTTAATAATGATTTTATATGAGATGTTACATAGATAATTATAATGATAAACTCTTAAAAAATAGTTGGGTAGTATTGGGATCAAATACAAGAGGTGTTACTTTTGTAACTATGGGTATATGTCCACCACTAAAGAAATTGAGCATTTATTTAATTAGATACTTTTTTATTGCCTCCCATTCTTATACATTAAAAGATCATATAAAACCATCTAAGACCTGTGCATATTAGAGTCATAGAATCTTTACTTATTCCAATATTACCACTTCATGAAATATATTAACCATACATGCATTTTTATGTTCAGTTTCTTCCATCCCACTCTTCAAAGGGGTGTGAATGATAAACCTTTTTACCCAATACAATAGGTGTTCAAAGAGAAATCTAGAAGTCTCAGCATCATCTTTACCCCTATAGAGATTGATCTTAAAGGCCATTATTGAAGGCTTCCAAGATATGGTCATTTTCAGTACTTGATTCATTCAATTATATGAAAAAGGTGAGTTTTTGTGTTTTAATCTTAGTTGTTATGAGCTTCCATTTGTTTGGATTCTTGTTTCATTGAACAACATGCAGTGGATCTACCAAATTCTCTATTTGAGTACCAATTTTTAGAATTTATTTCCTTTTATCCAAACCTTGGTATGATTGTTTTCTGAACTATTTTTTCTCTGTCCTATTTTCTACAACTTTTATAAAGAATATGTGGGAATGATGTAGCAATATTCTTCTCTCTAAACATACTTTATCTCCTTAGAGATAAACCATCCACCATAATCTAGGGAAATAGTAATTTTGGTATATCATGTGGCTTTATAGGGAGGATCTCTATTCTTGTATCCCTTGGGTTTTCTTTAGGTTTGGCATTATGTTCTTTCATGTACTGTTCTATTTTTGTTTTCCTCCAATAGTTGAGTGTGTCGTCTTATTTTTATCTTTACTTGGTTGTCCCCATTTGTATTTCTTCTAGCATAGATTAAGTTGGGATTCATAATAGTTGTATTCATGACCGTTATTAGTACTAGAAAAGGAGTGTCCCATTGAAATTTTTTTTTGTGAATTTCGGTAAAAATGTTAAAACTAAAGTCAATGAGAACAAACTAAAAAATTTACAAACTTAACTTTGGATAAACAAAACAGACATTGTGCAAATCACAATGGAACAGCCACTGAGGCTACTGCAGTTCTAACCTTTCTTCATCAAAATAGAATGAGGGGAAGTGCTTGGTTTAAAAATCAGTTCCAACATAGAATCACATTAAATCAATGGAAAACCATGGCTCCAAATGCAGCTAAATCCTATACCATTTTACATGTAACTAATCTCTATTGTTCTTATAATTGACCTGTGACGTATTTCCCTGCATGGGTGTGCACAGATCCCCTACTCTGCCCATCTTCCATATAATTTGCTGGTACTCCCTCGAACTGATAACCCCCTAAAATATGTTAATATTTTCACAAATTTCTTGATTGGACAGTGATGCTAGCCCGGGAAGTACATCATTCTGAAAATACTTCAGTCTCCTCCCCCTCTTAACCTTAAAACCAAATCCCTCCTTCCCATTCACCTCCAATAGGCTTGATGATGTCACAAAGAGGTCATCCCCACTACACTCTGTAAGCCCTAGAATTATCATCCCAAAGTAATCATCAGACAAATCATGCAGTCCTACATAATAGTAGTTATGGTGAGGAGCCAGACTTTCCAACGAGATGTGTACCATAGATTCGACTGCCTTTTAAGTCATATCATCCAACTGATCTAATTCTTATTCACCTTTTTCATTTTTTTTACAGACTCCATCATCAAATCCACTGCTATTGGATGAACATGGGGAAAATATTAGCTTGGGGTTGCTCTTCTAGCCCCCATTGTCCTCATTGAGGTATGTCTAGAGGGAGGATGCTAAGAGGAGATGAGGCTTTTTCTGCCTTGCCAGAGATACTATCAGTGGAAACTTTTTTGCACTCCTTAGTGCAGGTTCCCTCTACCATAGTTATTTATGGCGCACAGTGCACAACGGCGACAGGGGCCCCCGGCGCAAAAGCACACTGTGTGACGCAAGGCGTGTGGCAATATTAACTTGTGGCGCATAGAAAGAATAAAAAAACATAGCAGAAAAAAAAACAATAAACAAAAAAAATTCCTAAAATATTTAAAACAAACAATTAAATATTTTGAACCATATATCTCAAAAAAGACAATAAACAAAAAAAAAGTAAAGTACCCCTCGACGGGCAAAGAGGCAGACAACATTAACTAGAAAAAAAAGTGAAATCATAAATAAAATTGAATGATAAAAATTACTACTTAGGGTTTGGTTCACAAAAAATGTGTGTGTGCGTACGCCTACCCTGGACGTGGAGGGTCGGGTCGTCGTCGGTCGGTATGGAAGTAGCTATCGAGGGAGATGACTAGGTCACACCGCTCGACTTGGTCTGGAAGGGGTTGGGTTGCGGTTGTCGCGGGAAGAGGATAGTGTTTCGCGACGGTGGAGGTCGTCGTTTGAGTTTTTTTTTAGGTATTTTTTAATCACGAACAAGTTGGTGCAGTTGCGCGTGCCACGCCACTGCGCGCCATTGCGCACAATAGCACGCGCCACTGAGTGCCTTTTCAGATGATCCATTGCGAACCCATTGCATGGTGCTCGGCTTCCTGGCGCACGCCATGGCGCGATGGCGTGCCATGGCGCATGCCATTAATAACTATGCCCTCTACAATGATCAAGGAATGTTTTGGATCCTCTGAATTAGAAAAGTCACCCGCAATAAGACAACACTGAATTTTTGGGGATTTGGTAAAGCAGTAAAGAAATAAAACCCCTTTTTCAGCAATTTTCCTGCCAACTTGATAAATGTATTTATCAGCTGGGAGCTGAAGGTCGATACAATGTAGTTCACATTTGGAGAAAATGCCCAGGTTTTGGTTTCTTCTCAAAAAATTGTTGTTCTGTAAATGTGGGTTGACCTGAAGGAGATATTCCATCATTACTACGACAGTTGTTCTTATAAAAAAGTATATGATCTCTTATTTGGTACATTCCATCATTACTATGAAAGTTGTTCTTCTTATGAAAAAGAAGATGATATCTTATTTTTTTAGAATATGGTCCTTGTCCTAGATATACTCACATTGGTATTCCATAATGCTTTCAAAATTGACTAATTCCCTTATGAAACAGAACTGTTGTGGTGGAAATTTAGAGACGGCATGGTTACTTAGGACCTTGTCTCTTTCTTTTTTGGAATTAATGTATATGAAAGTGCAAGAAAAAGTGATGGGTTTTGATACAACTTCCATGCATCTACCACTTTGAGGCTTATATATATTGAATTGTGTGAATTTTAGATCATCAGCAATATTGTGGAGATGAACGACGCAACACCATTCTGAATTGTTTAGGTACCCTCAAGTACAAGATTGACAAGTATACATGAAGTGAAAAATGAATCCTATTTGCCATGTGTTTTAGTCTTAAATTTCTTGGTTTCTACAACTACACAAATATCCTCTGGATCGGACTCAAAATCAAGCTCTTCAATCCCTTCTCTGCTACACCATAAGTTTTATGACATAATTTTCATGCCATGATATCCAATATCATTAAACTGACTTAGAAGATCAGTTTCAATTGAATAGAGATACAATTGAAGCAGTAACAAAAGATTATAATTAAAATGATCTCTATTATACATAATAAAGGGTTCTAGTTGGTTGGGTGATGTACTATAATTCTATCATAACCTGCTTGTGTAAAAAATGTGTGAGAGAGTAGAAAAATGCTTTGAGTTAGTCTCCCATTGTTTAGGTGGTGGATGAAGACAATAACATATTCCCCCAATCTCACGGAGCTAGTCTTGAAACCATTTCCATATTTCCCAATTTTTGAATTTGATTTCTTATCTGAAAAAAAACTCATACATCCATACCACCACCGTCATCATGAATTAATAATGTTGTTTTTTCATCCCTTGGATTGTAGACTTTTACAAGGACAAATGAGGCTGCATTTTGGATAAGGGGAGGTTTTGGATACTGGTTCTGGGGTTATTTTCGGTGATTTTTGGTTTTCTATTGCTAGTCTGGGTTTTTTCAGGTGGCTTCATGGATTATTTTTCAACCATGGGCATATAATTTGATGATAAAAAGGTTATTAGAAGCTGAATGCTGAAGGTATCTGATGCTGGTGATTGATGGGAGTCGGTGTTGACAGCCAGAGGTCATGGAGAGATGGTTCTAAAGGTTAGAGGTGTTGGTTCTTTTGCATGACTATTTAGTTTTTTGTTTTACAGTTGGTCAATGTTTCTATTTATATTCCTCTTTTATTATTTTGGATTTGGTGCTTTGGTTAATGTTTTATATTTCAAAAAAGATCTTCGTAATGGTTCCCACATCAGCATAAAGTGTATTTATTTTGAAAAATACCTAAAAATGGATTTTTAGGATAGGATTGTGTTTGAGATGCTATTGGAATCTTTTTAGAGAAATTATGCCTAGATTTGAGTCATTTGGACTACCAATCCTTGATATGTCAACAGGGATGATGAAAACTGCTTACTATGAAAATCAACTTTTTATACTTCCATTTATTTATATTTTGGTTTCAATTCATACACATAGTTTGAACTGATTTTTGGGTATGGTTTTTGGATGTTTGTGATGTAGATATTGGAGCTGGAGATGGATCTCTAGCATGGATGGGGTGCCATTGGAGTTGACTTGTTGACATGGATGGGTCGTTGGTACTTGCTGGTCATTGGTGTTGGAGTTGGCGCACTGACATGGATGAGATGTTGTTGTGCTAGTATGACATGGATGGGTCGCTGGTGCTACTTGCCGGTCGCTTGTTCGGGAAGTGGCTTGATGGAATGGATGGGCATGGATGGGTCAAGGGGTGTGATGGATCCTGCTGTATTAAATTTCATTACTAATATAATTATTTTTTTTCTAAGTTTGAACATGTGTTAAAATATTCAGTTTAATAATTAAATCAGATGTATTATATATGATAAATTAATAAATATAATATGAAATTTTACCAACAATAAAAATTTATATTTTTTATTAAAATGAAATTTATAAATATATATTATATATTAGTAATATTATTACCAACAGAAAAATTTGTCATTAGAATCTGTTGCAAAACACTTTAACCAACATATATATTATCTGTTGGTATTATTATAATTGTAACAGAACTATTTTATCTGTCGCAAAAAACATTTAGCGAAAGATTTTTTACCGACATTTTAGTGACAGGGATATATATGTTAGTAAAATGTTTTACCAACAGAAAATGTACTTTCACCAACAGATATGCCCCGTTGGAAAAAGTGAAATATTTTGTAGTGGGTAATACTCCACGATTAAAGCATATCAATTATATTTTCACTTATTTTATAATTTATTCATTTTTGTGTTTTTAGGAAACATTGGTTTCTAATTGAGCTGAACTTGGATACTCCAAGGATTTATTTTCTGGATTCAAAGCAAGGATATCCATCAAACCGACCACACATGACGGAGTTTGTGAATCTGTAAGACACTACATCTTACGTTTTAGGTCTAAACATCAAGTAATATAATTTATATTATATTTTACTGAGGATTATGTTATGATAGGGTAGTGTATCATTATCGTATAAAAAAGGAATGAGGACAGGGGCTAAGCATAAGGAGGTGAGCAAGTACTACGTCTGGACAAATATCAGGGTATATATAATAAAATTTCACTATCCAAACACATCTCAACAAAAGTTACTTATTCTCCTAATGATCAATTTTTTTTGTAGTGTCTAAAAAACAATAATGATTGTGGTTATTCTCATTTGTGACGTGTAAGAGTCAACCTCGCCTCAATCTGAGTCATGGTGTGGCCGCTAGCACTCAAAGGGTCTCTCTTTTGTTTAAAATGGACACGATTTTAAGTGAAAACAACATCTGACCTACGGAAATCCGACCAAACGCATTTGGATTGTGTTGATCCTTTAGGAGAATGATCCATTGGTCCTTTGTGAAATGTACGAGTCATCCATACTTCAATCCGAGGCACGGTGTGGCTGCTATCCCTCAAAGAGTCTCTCTTTTGTTTAAAATGGACACAATTTCAATTGAAAACAACAAATGACCTACGAAAATCTAACCAAAAGCATTCTAATTGCCTTAATCCTTTAGGATAACGATCCAAGGGTCCTTGGTGATGTGTACGAGTCAACCCCACCTCAATCCGAGGCACGGTGTGGCTGGTACCACTCAAAGGGTCTCTATTTGGTTTAAAATGGAAACGATTTTAATTGAAAACAACAACTGACCTATGGAAATCCAACCAAACGCATTAGGATTGTGTTGATCCTTTAGGAGAACAATACAAGGGTACTTGGTGAGGTGTACATGTCATCCCCGCCTCAATACGAGGCACGGTGTGGATGCTAGTACTCAAAGGGTCTCTCTTTTGTTTAAAATGGACACAATTTTAATTGAAAACAACAACTGACCTTTGAAAATCTGACCAAAAACATTCGGATTGACTCGATCATTTATGATAACGATCCAAGGGTACTTTGTGAAATGTAAGAGTCAACCCCGCCTCAATTTGAATTATGGTGTGTCCGCTAGCACTCAATTGGTCTCTCTTTTGTTTAAAATGGACACGATTTTAATTGAAAACAACAACTGACCTATAAAAATCCAACCAAACGCATTCGTATTTCCTTGATCTTTTATGAGAACGATCCAAGGGTCCTTGGTGATGTGTACGAGTCATCCCCGCCTTAATCCAAGGCACGGTGTGGCCACTAGCACTCATAGGGTCTCTCTTTTGTTTAAAATGGACACAATTTTAATTGAAAACAACAACTAACCTATGAAAATCTAACCAAACACATTCATATTTCCTTGATCTTTTATGATAATGATCCAAGGGTCCTTGGTGACGTGTACGAGTCATCCCCGCCTCAATACGAGGCATGGTGTGGCTGCTAGCACTCATATGGTCTCTCTTTTGTTTAAAATGGACACAATTTTAATTGAAAACAACAACTGACCTTTGAAAATCCAACCAAACACATTCATATTGCCTTGATATTTTATGAGAACGATCCAAGGGTCCTTTGTGACTTGTAAGAGTCAACTCCTCCTCAATCTGAGGCACGGTGTGGCCACCAGCACTCAAAGGGTCTCTCTTTTGTTTAAAATGGACACGATTTTAATTGAAAACAACAACTGACCTATGAAAATCTGACCAAACGCATTTGAATTGCCTTGATCTTTTATGAGAACGAATCAAGGTTCCTTGGTGATGTGTATGAGTCATCCCTGTCTCAATACGAGGCATGGTGTGGCCGATAGCACTCAAAGGGTCTCTCTTTTGTTTAAAATGGACCCAATTTTAATTAAAAACAACCACTAACCTGTGAAAATCCGACCAAACGCATTTGAATTGCCTTGATCTTGTATGATAACGATCAAAGGGTCCTTGGTGACATGTATGAGTCATATATTCCTCAATCCGAGGCACTATGTGGCCACTAGCACTCAAAGGGTCTCTCTTTTGTTTAAAATGGACACGATTTTAATTGAAAACAACAACTGACCTATGGAAATCCAACCAAACGCATTCGTATTATGTTGATCCTTTATTAAAATGATCCAAGGGTCCTTTGTGACATGAATGAGTTAACCCCTCCTCAATCCGAGACACGGTGTGGCCACTAGCACTCAAAGGGTCTCTCTTTTGTTTAAAATGGACACAATTTTAATTGAAAACAACAATTGACCTAGGAAAATCCAACCAAATGCATTTGGATTTCCTTGATATTTTATGAGAACAATACAAGGGTCCTTGGTGACGTGTACGAGTCATCCCCGCCTCAATCAAACTCATGGTGTAGCCGGTACCACTCAAATGGTCTCTATTTTGTTTAAAATGGACACGATTTTAAGTGAAAACAACAACTGACGTACGAAAATCTGACCAAACACATTCAGATTGTCTTGATCCTTTAGAAGAATGATCCACACGTCCTTGGTGACATGTAAGAGTCATCCCCGCCTCAATCCAAGGCACGATGTGGCAGCTATCACTCAAAGGGTCTCTCTTTTGTTTAAAATGGACACCATTTTAATTGAAAACAACAAATGACCTATGAAAATCTGACCAAACGCATTCGTATTGTCTTTATCCTTTAGGAGAATGATCCAAGGGTCATTTTTGACATTCACGAGTCAAACCCACCTCAATATGAGGCACGGTGTGTCCTCTGGCACTCAAAGGGTCTCTCTTTTGTTTAAAATGGACACGATTTTAAGTGAAAACAACAACTGGCCTACGAAAATCTGACCAAATGTATTTGGATTGTGTTGATCCTTTAGTAGAACGATACACTAGACCTTTGTGACATGTACGAGTCATCCTCACCTCAATACGAGGCACAGTGTGGCTGATATCACTCAAATGGTCTCTCTTTTGTTTAAAATGGACACAATTTTAATTGAAAACAACAACTGACCTAAGGAAATCCAACCAAACACATTTGGATTGCCTTGATACTTTAATAGAATGATCCACGGGTCCTTTGTAACATCTATGAGTCATCCCCGCCTCAATTTGAGGCACAGTGTGGCTGGTAGCACTCAAAGGGTCTCTCTTTTGTTTAAAATGGACACGATTTTAATTGAAAACAACAACTGACCTACGAAAATCCAACCAAACGCAGTCGGATTGTATTGATCCTTTAGGAGAACAATCCACAGGTTCTTTTTGTCGTGTAAGAGTTATCACCGCCTCAATCAGAGGCACGGTGTGGCTGCTAGCACTCAAAGGGTCTCTCTTTTGTTTAAAATGGACACAATTTTAATTGAAAACAACAACTGGCCTATGAAAATCCGACCAAACGCATTCGGATTGTCTTGATCCTTTAGGAGATCAATCCAAGGTTCCTTTGTGACGTGTAAGAGTCAACCCCGCCTCAATCAGAGGCACGTTGTGGCCGCTAGCACTCAAAGGGTCTCTCTTTTGTTTAAAATGGACACGATTTTAAGTGAAAACAACAACTGACCTATGAAAATCTGACCAAATGCATTCGGATTTCCTTGATCTTTTATGAGAACGATCCAAGGGTCCTTGGTGACGTGTAAGAATCTTAATTAAGTGTTTTATATCTCAGTTTAGTTTTACATAGATTCTAATGAGATAGCTCATCATCTAGCCAAAATTATATTATAAATGTCAGGAGATGCCATGGATGACATCAAGAGACTGGGATGACCCCCATGAATTTCATATATTGTGAAAAATCCATGAATGATAACATGAACTAAATTAGACAACTATGATGTCCAAATAAATAAACAAAAGTGGCATATCCATGGTGACACCATTTCTGGTTTTGTTGTGTCATTGTATCACTATGGAAGCTTTAGAGAAGAATATGTGGCATTGGATAATTAACACCCACTACATCGTGGGCTTGACCATTGTGTCATCACAATCATGGGGCATGAACCGAAGGTTGTGGATACACTATATAAATTACATAAAACATTTTGGATAATTTTAACCAAAGTTTACGATAAGAATCTCTAATATATAGTTTGAATTATTCCATAGAGGTTACAAATGTGTTAGTGTTGTGTTTTTCAAGGATAAGGGGTCCACAACATTATTCTTTCTGATGGGTCAGGGGTAAATGAAGAATGATAACATAAATTCTTTTACATTGTAGATACTAGCCACCCTAGTGAGGTTTTGAATATGGAATTTGAGTGTTTTTTTGGATGAAAGAGTTATTATCAAGGGGGATATGGATTTACCAACTCCAGGAAGAGGCATTCATGATGGGAATTAGATTCCATAACGGGTATTCCCCCTGGTTTCTGTCCATTTTGTAAAATCTGTTTCAATATAATATAAAATATTCGATATCCATGTGATTTCTGAAATATACATCCCATTTCCTTGGAGAAAATTATGGAAACCTATGAATGAGGGCCTCATATTCCTAGAATAATGATGGAGAACTCCAAAAACCAATGATAACCTTCTAACGAATCTAAATTGTGATACGAATAAATATAAAGAAGAATGGGAATGTATAACAGAGATAAAATGAATTAAAAAGAGAAAGGGGATATAATAGATTAATACATATATAAAGATGAGGGGAAAGCTACTATACAAAGGGAAGACAACATGATAACTCTGATGGTGAAGATGTGGAGAAGGCTTGGATGTTGAATCCGCTTCTTTCTTATGTGGATATCTTATGTGTTGTACTTTTTTATTCTTATAATGTATTCTACCACTCAAAACTACATTATTTGTTCTTTCGAAGATGGGTGGAGATTATGAGTGATTAGTAAGGGATGGTGACCTTTTAGAGATTCTACCGTAAAAATGGTTAAATAGATAATTTTATGTACTTAATTAACTTATGAATTATGTGTTAATGGTGTACGAGTATACTTGTTGTATGACTATACTTGGTCTAATTAGCTTATGGTTTATGTGTTAATTTTGTATGGGTATACTTGCTTTAATTAGCTTATTGAGATGCTGATTTTTTTACAAGTGTTCGGGTGTGATACTGCAGATTTTTTCGTAGTAGCAGACATGGCATTTATCAGCGCTTTTTTAGCGCTGAGAAATGGTGCTTTTTTCAGCGCTAAAAAAGCGCTGATAAACTACACCTCTGTCAACACTAAAGAAGCGTTGATAAAGGATCAGTTTATCAGCGCTAAAGGAGCGCTGATAAAACACTCATTTATCAGTGCTTTTTTATCGCTCATAAAGTATCCCTTTATCAGCGCTCAGTAAGTGCTGATAAAGGGTGCACCTTTTATCAGCGCCGAGCTTTACAGCGCTTTTTTAGTGCTGTTAAAGCCCGTTTTTAGCACTGTTAAAGCCCATTTTTGTAGTAGTGTGATCCTAATTTTTCATTGTCTTGGCATTTTATGCATCTTACAACGTCTTCATAATGGAGTACCACCACATCTTGGTGGGCTTCACTCCATACGTCATCCTCATTGAAGTACAAAAGTACTCACGTGTATGTGAGTAGAACTCGAGAGTGCAATGTACATACAGATAGTGATGGAAACACATGACCTTTTACATATTGACATAAAAAATGATGATGCGCATACCATCTTAATTAATTATAATCATTACACGCAACTAAATAATTAATTAAAAAAATCAGACATACACAGGCTGAGTCAATTGTTCAAGACTGATGAAGGGTAAAATGAATGCACAATAAAAATTAAATGTCAATATATTAAATATGAGAGTATTGTAATTAAAATAAACGAGTTAATTAAATATAAATAATTTAATTATATTATATCGCCTCATTGATTTTTTTAATTCCAAAAATTAAATTATTTATTTAATTTAATTTAACACCAAAATTAAATTAATTTTATTATGGGTATTAAAATTATTTTTTTTAAACAAAATATATTATTTTGATTAATTTTGATTACTTAAAAAATGGTCCGCGCCCCAAAACCCCACTTGAGCCCATTGCAGGGTACGCTAAACCCGTGTAAACCTGTAACGAGACATGAAAATCCCATGCATGGATATTCTAGGCCAGAAAGGTCCACCTAGACCCCTTCTGGGTCGGGCAGACCCTCCCTAGCCCATTTTGGGGTGAATCTAGTCCAACCAGACTATGGAAGAGATAAGTCGCTGCCCACAGTAGGGCTTTGTGGGTTCGACCTAATGGAAGAATACCCAAAAGGGGGCTGGCCCATGTCCGATCAAACCATCACAGTAGGAGACTTCATGACTCGAGGTTCCAGCTAGATGGTGGAAGCATCGATTCTTTAAGGTAGGACAACCGGGATCAGGCCATCGATCAGTGTACAACGTTGCAGGCAGCCCACACACTAGGTGGCGATAACATATGTCGTACGATCTGGATGGGGAAGCCAGGTGGTGCACTGCTGGAGAAATTACTCGGACTGCCTTATGACAGAGTAGACACTGGCGAGACCGACCTTATGGAGGAGACCCACACAGACATGATCAGGTTGGATATGGTCAGATCTAAGAGCTAACAGCGACGAGAAATGTCGTCCAAGCCAAGGCGATCCGTAGAGGATGAGGGGAATTAGTGGATGGAGCTGTGGCTTGCCTGATGGTCCGACTTCATTCCATTGTGGTGCTCGAGTTCTTCTTCACACATTTTTATTTTTTTCACAAAATTTGATGGCAATAATCAATGAAATCAATAAAAAATTATTATTATCTTGTTCATCCTATGGAATTAAGGTCCATTGGATGATACTATTCTTCGGACCCATATCCAGCCTAAAATTGGCTGGAAAATGACCAGCTTCCAGAAAACACCTCGGGAAATAGAAATAGATAATTTTAATACAAAAATAAAATATATGTATTTCAAATTTTAATACCCATACAAACCCCACTTTCAATCCTTATTAATTTTTTTAGATGGTTGTAATTGGGCCATCTAACCTCAGATTGATTCATGGCTAGAATCGTGGGGACTGATTTTATATTCTCTAATTAATTTTAATGCCACATAATTTTTATCTTGACTCAAATAATTTACATGATTCCTCTAATACCATTTGTAGGTACTTGGGATGTAAAGGAAGCCAGTGGTCCAGATATTTTAAAACTTTCCATTGCCTGGATGATGATACTTATCCTCTCTGATGATTCGAGACATGGTACGATTTGAGGATCTCAATTAAATTAACTAGAGCACATCAACATAAACAAAACAAAAACTTCTACATCTGAAGTTGCGCCCAACATCTTATGGTCATCAATGATCAATGCTTTAAGGATTAAAAGAATAATCCATCTACATCATCCACACAAGATTCAAAAATCCGCAGGAGCGTCGATCATTGAATTCTTAGTGCTAGAGTAGTGATCCGACAATGACTTCAAAGTCCCGATGATCACCGCATCAACTCACCTTCAATGCATAGAGATGAACTTGATCTTTTTCCTGGATCCAAAGTTTCTCTCTTTAGATGAGCATAATAGGAGAGATAGGCTCTAAAATTCTCATTGTCCATAGTCCCTATGAAGTGTATCTCTCCTCTAAATAGTGGCTTATCAAAATACACAGAAGAGATCCCCAACCTCTATATATTTAACACCCACTAATAAAATAAATATGATGAGCTAAACTATGTCATAAATATTATTTATATTTTATCACATACCAATAATATATATTAAAAATATTACATGATAAAATTGAGTCATTTAACTCGACTCATCATTTATGCTAATATTAAATGAACCTAAAATATTAAAATAATATTCGATCGATTAATATTATTATCATATATATTTAACTTGTAAATAATTTTAATAAATAAATTCAACACAATTATTCTTCACTTAATTAATAATGAATTTATTTATTCAGCGGTTATCGATAACTTGGACAACACTAAAACCCCATGGTGGGGCCCATTATGTTCGATATAACAATTCACCAGAATAGGGAGATTATTGAATATGCTATTGTGTCTGACCCTCTAGACCATTATCTCGATAGCAATGAATAGTATTCACAAATAAAGGGAAAATTCTATCAACTCATCAAGGCCTCTAAAGAGATAAGGATAGTTATAGAATCAACAACCATCCTAAGAACTTGCACTGTATAATTTAATCTCTTAGTCTTTAAACATGCGCCCGTAAAGGGCTCCCGCTCTAGGGTTTCCCTCATCGCCGCAGGCTCCTTCGCTGCGAATGGCGCGACGCTCCTCCTCGAGTGCGGTGGGTTGGTGGAGGAACTCTGCTGTTGTGGCGTTATGCGGTTCTTGGTCTCCTCTCAGGCCGTGGAGATGCACAATAGACTTTGATGGTTATGGGTTCAGATCTACGTGTGTAAGTCCGGTCTCCGTCGACGGAATACTCTTCGGAGCGCTCCTGGTTCTGTTCTCTGCAGCTCACTATTGTCCTGTGGTGAGTTTCTCAGTGTTTGAAGGTCACGCTCGTACGCCGGCGGTGTGTGGGGTTCCGAATCTTCTCAGGTGAGTGTGGGGGGGTTTCGTTGTGTCGGATGCGGTCAAATTGGTCGGTGGCGGTGGGATCTTCAGAAACAGGGTGTTGCTTGCGGTGCTGTTCGTGCGCAGTTTGATTCGGTTCTTGGTGAAACCTCTTCTGATTTCTTTGATCTGATTTTGTTCAGTTCAAATTAGGGTTTTTTCATTTCCTCTCGTGTCATGGCGGGATGGATTTTTATTTTGTTTTCCTTCTGATGGATTGGGGGTTCTGCTTTCTATAAGGCGGTGAAGTTGTATGGTTGGTGTGGTTTTTTGTGGTTTTGCGAATGGATAAATTACTGAGGGGTTGTGATGTTGAAGTTGACGCCGAGGGGGATGGTGGGCTCTTCCGTCATGGTGATGCTGGAATGGTGAAGGTCAGGAGATCAGCGGTTAGTTCTCCTATGGATGCGATGAAGATGGTGGTCTGTTCGGTTGTGCCAGCGACGACCTCTGGGTTTCCGTCGACCTGCAAAGCTGGTGACGCGTGATGATGGGCTCACGACTCAAGGTGGGGCACATGGTGTTCGGTGGAATGTGATTGGTTTGCTTTTGAAATTTGAATTTCACTGGATTCTGGTTGAAGGTTGGGTTTTTCTTGTACGGTTTCCGGTTTTCCTTAAACCAGTTTGGGGTACCGGAACCCATAAACCAGATTCTGATAATGAAAAAAATGATTTGAAGGAGCATAATGAATGATGCACACTTCTGTCACCATCCTTTTATTATTTAATATTTTTTGCTATAACTGATATATTTACCTTCCGACTACCTTGTCCATGGATTTATAAAGGCACTACTATCCTGATCAACCAGGACCGAGACATAATACTTCCCTAACATTTAAGTGAAAAATCCTTTCTTAATCATTCAACTAATTCCATACCAAAAAATGACATACCCAAAACAAGATACATCCTCAATATTTCATTATCATGTTTTTTTTCATTGCATAAAAGTATGTATTCAGATGCCACAGATTGATGATGATCTAAATATAGGATACCAATACAAATTTCTATAGATAAGAACAACCAATGACATGTGAAACATGTGGTGTTCTTATTGGAAGGTCTTTCTTTATGATCTTACCACTAGAGATCACAAAGTGTGAACTTCATGAGAAGAACTCTCAATGACTATGAGCCCCCAACACCTTATAGTCATACATCAACTAAGTCCAGTTAGTGTGATGTATCTAGACCATATGACCTTCATTCAAGACTAATTCCATAGTATCTAGAGGTTCTCACTATAGCATGGGATCTGCTACAAAATTTTTATTTGACAATTAATCTATAGAAATTACCATTAAATAGTGGACGTATAAATATATTCACAATAATGGTAAGTATACATAATGTATATCTAACTTTAACCTTGATACAGTAAGTGAAAGGTACTGCTGAAGTTGAGTCTATGGCACCCAATATTTCAAAATAAGCATGACACCCACATGCCACTCTTATATTAAGTATGATATAATTACTGATATTTTAATTTTTTATTATTTTTTGAATTTTATTTTGATTTTTTAAAGGGATTTTTCTAATGAAATGTTTCCATATGTCAATGTGCAGTTATGCATAAAACCTTATGTTTAGGAAAAAACAATGTAGGTGAATCTTACATTTGGTCTTTCCCTATGTCACAGGGTTAGTGCATGACTATGTGAGTTCAAGTAGTAACTATGAAAAAAATACAAACAAGTGAGGATTTTAGTTTCATTTTTTGTAGTTTACCATTGAAGACACACATCCACAAATCTCTAAAATTATTATATGATAATTCATTGAGTACATGAATCCCTCTAAATGAATATATGTAAAATTTACACCAAAATAAAATATGAAATGAGTTATAATCCTTTGACTTTGGTGAAGTCTTATAAATAGGTTTTTCCATGTACCATGTCCATGGTCTTACTCTATATGGTCATTTTATTTATATGAAACTAGCCCAAATGATCGATAATATCAGATCTATTGATACCCAGATATCAAATGAAACCATTAAAATAGACCTCTTTCTGGTACTTCACCTTCTAGAATGTATAAGACTATCCTAAATATATACTCCCATTCATCCTTCCTCTATATGAAACATGAAAATAAAGTACATTTAAACTACTACATCCTGCCTAGTCTAAACCTTTCAAGAGTCCACCTCCATTAAGAAAATTTTATTTCTATTTCTCTGATTATATTCTGATTATTTTATCTATATTGGTTGAAGAAATAAAAAAATTATAACTACTATTGAAAAGATGCATGTTATATAGAAATTGGATATCGATCTATGGTTTTAAAATACTAGTATTTAACTTCTCCAAGACTTTTAATGATAATAGAGAAATAAATTCTAATATTCCGGACTTCTAGAGTACCATTAGATGATACTAACCCAAAAAACTATTCTTCTCTATAATACCCATTCAATGTTCTGGGTTAGCCACCACAAATTAAGGTAAATACATCCATATGTCTTTTCATAACCCCACATTTCTCTGTGATGTGTTATCTTATAGACCAAAATTATTTGTCCAATTCGTTCATCATAATCCTTCTTTGATGAAAGTATGGTTATGTATAATAGAACCCAGGATATTATCAGATATTTTCAAGATTTTATTCCTTTTCATAACTCATTATGAAGCTTTAATTCCTATCACTACTTCTGAAGACCACACTCACAACCATTACGTTCTGAAAAAATCACATATCAACCAAGTATGTGTATCCTTACTTCCACTCATTCTTATGAACTTGTGAAAACTATGCCATAAACACTATTTTTTTGAAATCTACAAGTTTTAAATTACATTACTCTATCTCGAAGTCACTTCTAGATCTATAAACTTACCAAAATTCCATATCAACCATGAATCCAAGGTAATTTCAAAAATATTTATATATTCCCTAGTTATTCTTTTACGACGATCCCACACTCATTATTTCATTCAACAACTTGACAGAACAACCTATATAATTATCACGATGATTCAAGGACATGACACATGATCCCCATTCAAATGTGGAGGGATAATAACCCTCAGTGTCACTTATCCAGTCTCAATGTAGGATAGATAACACATGGTAGAAATGATAACCACCCCTATCTAATCCATATAATTTTTACAATATTTAGAAACTGATCCATCAACGAATATAACTTTTAGAATTATTATATTGTATCATAATCTCTCATTCTTAGGGGAAATAACCAAATTGCATCAATTTGAGAAACTAAAACATTAGATAACTACATCATTGAAACCTTATTCACAAAAATCCATCAATCAAACTCATTACACTCTATGGAACAATCCATCTATTCATTATATGACGTATTTCTATTTTTCTAATGACATATTTGGCCCATTCTTCCACCATTGAGGGTGTGCGATTTTTTTTTATTAAGGTAGGTGTTTTTGTGAAAATCATTTCTTAATAAGTTTCTAATGATACATATTCATCTTTTGTGATATTATCATTGTGAACTATGTTTTTATCACCTATTACTCATCTTATCTTTGTGTAGATACTTATTTATTGTTTTTATTCATATTATGATGTATTAACATGATTTTTTCCTATTTGTTTATTTACATTATTTCTTTTAAATATTGGTTTATATTTTAATTTGTTTTGAAAATTGAATTTATGAATTGTTTTGAAACATAAAAACTGGTCTGATTTTTTTTATAAACTAGTATTTCCTCATTTTAGTTGGTTAACAATATAATTTTATAATGTGGTGTATCCAGATATTGGTTGATAAATATGTGTTATTTAGTTAATGGTTTCAATGGAAGGACTAATTTATTACCATGGGAATACTGATTTCTCGATTATTATTTCCATTTTAATTATATTATTATTACTATTATGATTATTTTGTTTTCTGTATTTTCATATTGATTTTTTTTGGTTGCATGCTCTAGGGAAACAGATTGCACAGTTGTATTTTTTTTGAAAAGTGATATATAAAGGTGGTTTAAACCGCTTCTATATATACCAAATTATTGTTTAAAGGCTATTTAAACCCCCACTATATAAGGTAAAAAAAATTTAATTGTGATTTTTTGGATTTTGCGGCAGTTTCCCTTTCCAAAAAATGGTGAGTGGATAAAGATGGTTTAAACTGATGCTATTTACTCATCATGTGTTGGATGGGGAAATGGCTTCTAAAACCAAAAAAATAGCTATTGAAAAAAAAACTCTAGGATGGTTCCTAGAAATAATTCCTAAATATATGAAACCTGTAAGAGTTTGATACCGATACAAATATTAGTGGAACTATTTTAAAACTATCGTAGAACCATATGGTGGTGGTTTAAACCACCATGTAATAAAAACCCACTATTTTTAGTTTATTTTGTTGTAGTGAACTAAACATGTACAATGAGACAAACATGGGAAAAGAATAATGAATAATTCTAAAGGAATGCTTGATGGAAAATAAATATTAATAAACACAAAATATTACTTTATAAAACCTGATGGATAATTCAAGTGTTGAATTTTATTAAAAAATAAATTTTAAGAATTAAATTCCCAAAGACCTATATTGTTTCTAGAGTATCCCTTAAAGAGTTTGATAGAAAATATGGGTTAAAGTACCTATTCCAGTGCTAAATGTCTCTACAAGGTAAAAAAAAGATGGTTTACCACTAATGAACCAATAATACCTATCTAATATGTGATATTATTTGGGATTAGGTTTTTTTTTCAACAATGAAAGAATATACCGGAAAGAAATAAAACATGTACTCCACTACCTTGCTAAGGCTAAAACCCTATAGTAACAAGACATGGTGAATATGGGGTTTATTAAAATTTATAATCTCTAGATTAGTTAAATAAATAATTTTATATATTTTTATTATTTTTATGGACAAAAAATAATATTTTTGGGATAAAACACACATACCATGCCAAAGAGGAGATTTCTTGACCATAAGTGGAGATCCAACCTTTGTTTGATGATGGGTAAACTTGGAATGAGATAGATAATGAATAGAGATCCTTGGTAGGTCCAAAGAAATGAAAATTAAATAAAACCCCTAATAAAATCTGTTTATGGTGTAAAATCATAGGGTTTAAATTGAAAAAAAATAAAATTTCTTTATGGTATATTCCCTAGAAGTCTTATAGGTGTCTGATACAAGTCCATTGAAAACCAGATGTCTCTTAACAAAAATAACTACAACACATGATTCCAACTGAGTACCTAGTCCACTCTCACTGGGTAGCCCCTCCATAACTGCACCACTCCATTTTTTATTTCCCTCCTCCAGTCCTGATTCAATTCAATCCAACTCCCTAAACCTTAAAATTCACTAATTAGAAGACTAAAGATATGAATTTAAGTGGTAATTAAATTGATAATATGGGGGTAAAAATAGATAGTAACCCCTATTTCTAATCAGATTCAAAATTCATTCAACTAAAACTTGAATAACCTAAAGTAAATATAAATCAATGACCTTGAAATGGGGTTCATTGTATTTAGATTTTATTTCCCAAGCCATGAATAAATTCATTTGAGATGAAGGGGATTCTCGTTATCTTGGCTAGAGTTAATCAAGGAAGAATTTATTTACTATGATCATGATTGTTTTGATGTTATGTGATCATCATATTTTTAATTCTGGAGGATTCTTGAATTTGGGATGATATTGAATGATTCTAGGTAGGAGTTAATTGGGAATTTTTATTATTGTTATATTGGATGGATTTTATGAGTTATCTTCTTAGGTTTTATTTTAAGTTTATATATATCTGATTATATTATTTTATTTTTTTGGATTATTTAGTTGTTGTATATTATGTAATGGATTTTAGGTGATGTTCAGTAACCATGGAAGTTTTCAAGGATCTTTAATGTTTATGAAAGTTGTTCCCAATCATTCATGAAATTTTTTTACCTACGAATGGAATATTCCAACCAAAATTTTCTAAACAAATAATAATAAAGATGATCATCTATCTTGGGAAATATGATCAAATTATCTTTAAGGATAATATCATAATTTTTTTCAAAGGGGATTTTTATGGACCCAAATAATGATCTTTATATTTGTTTTACATCAATTTTTTTAATAATATGTATTTGATAAATTTTTACCATTTATATGAATTTTTTTATTTGAACATATTAATACTAGTGTACTAATGTTGTATTTGTTGTGTATTAATTTGTAGTATGTTCTTATGTGAGACTTGGAATTTGATGAAAAATCATTTTTATGTGAATAATTGTTTTTAATTATATATTTATTCTTTATTTTTTATTTAAATTTCATGAGGTATTCCATATTTTTTGTGGTTTTAGGTTCCCTAAACATTTATTGGGGTTTTTGAAATTTATTTTGATATATGATTTCATTTATAGAGTTTAATGATTCGGGTATTTTAAATATTCAAATATCTTAAAATTTTATATATGGATGAGGTTGTCATATGGTTAGATATGCCAAAAAAATATATTTTGATAAAGTGACTGAAAAGTTTACTTGTATTGGGATTTGGGTATAGCTACCTAAGCCTTGATACATATTATTAAATAATTTTTAATATAGACATCCAATAAATACAACCCAAAGATCATGAGGCTAAGTGTCTTTGGAAGATTTGGTTCATAATACATCGAATAGAAACTAAATCATGTCATATGTATTTTATTCTCCACTTTATGATCCAAAAAAACCTTTGATCTCTAAAAAATAAATAGGATAACCAGGGGAATACATAAAAAATGGGTGATCTATAAGCCCTAGTATGGGAATAAATACGATGGGGAAGAATCACTTATAAATCAAAAGGAATAACATGGAATCATAAAGAATCATGGATAATGAATAATAAAATAGGATAACAAAAATAGTGGATTCATATAATATTTGTGCCATTGGAAGGTGTAATTAACATATAACCTCACATAAATATGAGTCAAGAATAAATACCAAGACAATATAACATTGTGGACATAATCCCATAATTGATTAGGATTACTCTATAATCCCATACATAACTTCTCATGAGAATTTTTTACCAAATATATTACATAAGGAATTTAGAAAACTTATCAAAACATGTATATGAAAAGTGTTCCATAAATGGAAATTATTCTTAAGGAAAAAACATAAAAACTTCCCATGGAAAGAAATGGTTTTCATTTGAGAAAATAACTTATGGAAAGTATTAACACATCAATGGAATGGAGAATTAAAATAGGTGTATATGTGAGAGAAATATATACAAAATTTATAATAATTAGATAATATTAAATATAGGGATAAATTGATTTAGAGAGAGAACATTCATAACCAAAAGGAAGGGTGTGGGGTTTAGATAGATCCCTTACCTTATGTCCAAATCTGTTTTTTACTTGCACTCAATATCTTGGATAATAAAATTCGATTCAGTAATTACATAATTAACAAGATTTTCCAAATATATATTATTTCTTATAATTTTATTATGTTAATTTATAATTATATCAATGAGACATTATTTAATATTTTTGTTTCAAAAGAATTAGTTTCATAGTTCCAAGTATGGATCATTTGTGGACAATTATTGATCTTTTTTTCAAATTTGACTAATACAACAAAAGTGAAAAATAAATTTTATTCATATTATTCCAAAAAATATAATTACACTAAATACCCATTTTTTATAACATAGGAATAATTCACTTAGTGAAAAAATTATTGTTAAGAAGTTGGTTCAATTTAGGGGTTTTACCGACCATTAAGAACTAGTTTCATTTTTTTATTTATTTATATTCATTATAAAATATTAAATAAGTAATAATATAATTACTTCCATATTATTTAACTATCATAATTTTTATGACCAAACTTGAAGGCTGTAATGGAAAATGGAAACTCATAGTCCATTGAGGTGGTGAACAGACATATTATGAACAAAAATTTCATTTTTATAATAAAAGGTGTAGATAAGAGGATGAATGAGTGGTTTTAAATTAGGAATATAAAATTATATTATATATATATATGATACTATTGTTATTATTTCATGTTGAATGGAATTCATTTTATAGGATGAGGAGGAAGGAAAATTAAGAGTTTGTTGAAGGAACCTTCTCCTTTGGATGTCTCCTATTGGGATTCCACTTAAGGAACATTTCATTGGTCATTGGATGAGGCCAGAAGAACTACTAGTGGGGGAAATAATTGTTAAGGTAATTTGGTATAAATTGGGCAGGATCCAAGGATTATATGGTGTGAGGAAAAGGGGTGATATATATAAGGTGAGGAGAGGGGTGTTTAAGAATATTATATTCACTAGTTTATTATTTTTTCTCTCGAATATATAATTTAATGACTATTATGAATATATAAAATAACTAATGCATGTCAGTTCAATCTAAGGGTTAATTACAACACCAATGATTCAAAAATTCATGTATTTATCTTCTAATTATAAATAATGTAATTTATTGTATTTCACTATTCATAAAAATAGAACTATTTTAGAAAAATAAAAAAATTAAACCTTACAATTTTTTTATGTGTGGATTCCAAAAATGAAATCAATTTTATGAAAATAATTTTTTAAATATGAAAAACATAATTTGTAAATAAAATCCTCATTTATTCATGAAATAAAAATTTTAATATTATGATTGGGTTTTCAACACTTTCAAAAATTACTTATGGTCTCATAAAATTATATTATCACCATAATAAAACATAATATTAATATAGAAAACCATTTTCTTAAAATAAAATTTCTTTTAAATAATTATACTTTTTTATAAAAATGTTTATAAAACATATACGATTTAAAACAATAGACACTTATTTTATAATTTTTAAAACATTTATATACTTTTATCATGATATAATAGTCTCATAATTTCATTTTATATGTCACCAATATATTATTTTACAATTCCATTAGTGAGGATGATATTTTAAAGGTCAGGTTACTACTCTAATGATCTGATTACTATTCCAATGGCTGGGCTACCATTCTAATGGTTAGATTACTATTACAATAGTCAAATTACTATTCCAGTAGTAAGATTTTTATAGATCATATGCATTCCATAATTCCTATAAATACCTTATATTCTATTCATTATATATTAAATTATATTATATATCTATGTTTTATATATTTCCATTTTCAAAATTCATGTTGCATTACGAACATTATAGTTTATTTCGAAAGTGTTGTTCATGAGTGTGATTATTTTGGTGTATCGAGAAGATCCAAATTTTCATATTCTTATTGTGTTATTTTATATTTATTTTACTATTATTTTAATTTCAATTCTTATATCCATATTTGTTCACTATAATTAATTTAAAAATTATTATAATAAAATGTAGTTGGTTTAATCATGAGGTAAGTGTGCATTATATTACTAAATTTAACACAATTATATATTATAAAGGTAAATTTAATTGAAAAAATTCCAGGTCATTAAATTCTATCCTCCATGAGAATTTATCCCTTGAAATATAATTTTATATACTACAATGTAAATAGATGTGGTTACTTCTACTTCATCGCTTCCATTGGCTCCCAAGTCACCTCCCCATACTTATAGTTTCACCATAATACATTTACTAGATGATTTTTCTTCTTATGTAGAACTCCATAGCTATAGTATAAGATCTTTAGTGGATTCTTTGGATAAGATAGACCATAATCCACTTGTACCCACTTCGATGTCAGTACATGTAACATATTTTTTATGTACATTTCTAGTAGGGATACATAGAATACGTTGTGTACTTGAGAGAGGGTTGGTGGGAGTGTTAGTTGATATGGAAAAGTTCTGATGTAACCGAGAATCTCATAGGGTCCAATGTACCTAAGACTTATCTTTCCCTTCTTCAAAAATCTCATGAATCTATCGCTTGGACATATGTGGTGGAATAAATTATTTTGAACCTCAAACTCCAGGTCTCACCAATGATTTTCAACAAAACTCTTCTATTGACTTTGAGAATCCCTGATGTGCTACAAAATGTACTTGACTTTTTCTACCATTTCTAGTCCAAAAATCATTCATGCACCAAATCCATCCCATAATTAAGGTTCCTTAGATATCATCTCATAATGGATTCATATGTATCAATTTTGATTATTAATTTAATGCTATTATTGTATGATAAATCGACATGATGAAGATGCTAATCCCATCCTCCACTAAATTCCATCGAGCATGATCTAAAAATATCCTCAAGTGTTTGGATACCCTACTGAAACTTTATATATATTTGGGGGTAATAATTCATACAAAATTTCAACATAGTGTTTATGCAATTTTTGAGACTCTTCCAGAACATGGTTGTAAATCTTAGATCATAATCAGATACAATTGATAATGGTGTTCCATGTATCCTCACCACATCTATGATTTATAACCTCATAAGTTGATTACATGAAAAGTACTATAAAATTATAATGAAGTGAGAATTATTTGTAATATATTCCACCATAAACCATATATCATCATTCCCTCTTGATGTCTTCAAAAGTCCAGTGAAAAATTTTATTGTAATGTTTTCCAATTCCTATGAGGGTATGTGTAGTAGTTGCATCGTCTCCATGGACTTTTTACTTTCATCCATCACCTAATCATAGGTAAGAAATTATTATGTACACTCTATGAAATCCTTCTTTATATTGTCCCATAAATAGTGCTCTTGGTTATCTCTATACACCTTTATGCTCCCTGGGTGGATGGGGAGGGTAGAGGTATGCACAACATTAAATAAATCCTTCTTTATATAAGGAATTTATTGTACACATATTCATGAACCAAATATTACAGCCCCTTCTTCATTATATTTTAACTCTAAGGATCTACCATTTCTTATATATTTAACCTTATTCTTTATTTATACATCATCTATTTTGGAATCCTTTATCTTCTCCAGAAGTGGTGTTTGATCAATAATTTTAGAAAAGAATGATGATGTTATATTATTTATAATCCCAGTTTCCATTCTTTTAAGGTATAATATGATTACATCATTCTCAATTATCATCAATGATAAGGTTGTAGGATCCTTTATATTTAGAGCATCCACAATGTCATTTTAGCTCCCAAGATGGTAGTGGATTGAGCAGTTATAGTTCATAATCATCTCTAAGTATCTTCACAATCCCATATTAATCTTCTTATGTGTTAATATATATTTTATGATCTTATAATCCATATATATTTCAAAATTCTATGCATAGAAATAATTCTACTAGTCTTTCAATCCAAAGAACACAACATCTAACTCTAGATCATGAGTTGGGTAGTTCTCCTCATGAACATTCAACTTCCTTGAGGTGTAGTCTATTAACTCATTGTTCTACATTAGTACACAACCAATCCATTCCTTGATTAATTTTTGTATATAAAAAAAAGTTTACAACTTGAGGGTAGTGTGAGGAATTGGGCAGTGATAAGACTATTTTTAAATTTTATGAACATCTCTTCACATTCCTTAGTGTATAAGAACATTACCCCATTTTGAGAAAGCTTGGTTGGTGAGTTTTATAGTAATGTGGTTCTTCTAAAAAATAACTAGTTCCCAAATATTCTATGGAAACTAAATATATCTATTATAGATGCATGTATGATCCACTCCTAAATTTCCTTTCCCTTATAAGGATAAAATATCTCTTTATTGGTGATAACATGTCCCAATAATGATACTTACTCTATATAGAACTCACATTTACTATAGTTTTCATACAAATAATACTTTTAAAAATTCTATATCATGGTATTCAAATTCTCCTCATACTCCAACGTTATTTTAATGTATATTATAATATCATTTATAAAGTCTACAACAAAATTTTCAAGGTAATATCTAAAGAATAAATTAATTTAATCCATAAATATTTCTGGATCATTAGTGAGTATAAAGGGAATCACTATGAACCCATAGTGCCCATACCTTATTCAAAAGGTAGCCTTAGGAATATGTTCCTTCATAACCATTAATTTGTGATACCACAATAAAAGTTCTACCTTAGAGAAATACTTATCCACACATAGTTGATAAAACATTTCATCTATCCATGGAAAGAGATACTTGTTCTTTATCATGATTTTATTGGGATCACGATAATGAATTTATAGGTGCATTGACCCATCCTTCTTCTTGAAGAAGAGGAATGGTGCACCCCACGGTGATGTAATCATACATACAAAACGATTTTCTAAATTATCTTTTAACTTCATCAGTACTTCCGACTCAGTGGTGGATACTCTATAGGGAGTCTTGGATATGGGTAGAGATATAGGTATAAGCTAAGTTGATAACTCAACTTCTTGTTCTAGAGGAATACCAATAAATTATCTTGGGAATACATCAGTATAATCCCTCATAATGGTCATGTATTTGAGCATGATTCTATCCTTATTATCAATAATTTGATCTAAATATTCTTGCTCATAAGGAAAAAATATACACACTTGAAAAGGCGATTCTGAAAGAGATCCATCCTTCTCCTTGCACGTGTCAAAATTAAGGGGATGAATCTGGATGTGAAGAGTGATCACCCACTCCTGATAGTTGATGTTATCTTTTTATACGTATAAATAATCTATGCCAAATATAGTATGAAAATCTACAATAGGGGGATTAAAAATATTTTATTAGAGGCTTAGTCTATAAAAATTTATTAGGGAGGAATAATATACTAAGGATTAAATAATTATTACATTTTCCATTCTAAAAATAGCTCAACTGTCATTTTTTGATGTGGGTTTTGAATAGTTATTCAAAATTTGAAAGATATGTAAGAATTAATAGAACCAAAATAAAAAAGTACATCCCCTATTCTTGAATGAATAACCAGTGCACATGTCCCTACATCATTGTTAGGATCGAAATTATTACAACCAAGGCTGGTATTTACTGTAAGTAGAGTATGATATGTGTTTGTTTTCAATCCACAATGGGTTGATCAATGAGATTTCAAGGAATGTGGTATTAGGATTAAGGGTGAAAGTATTATTGAAGGTGGTGGAATGTAAACCATATTATGGGAATAGTTCACAGATCATGAAATATGGTATGTAGTATGGAGAACCAAAAACCATGAAGTGGGAATGGTATGCGGACCCACAAAGGAGGAACATTTCACGAAGCGAAGAATGTTCATGGGAAGGAATGTAGTTTGAAAAAGGAAAATGGTTCTTGGGATGGCGTGTCATTCATGAAAAGGAGGTGATGTTTTGAGAAGCTGTGATGGGTCTCATTTGTGGAAACGAAATGGTGATTTGTGCCTCCGTGTAGGTATAATGGTAGTATGTAGACTACATATGGAATGTAGTTTGTGGTAAGTGCACAATATATGTAAAAGACATTCCAGGTCGAAGATTTGGTAAATATTAGTTTAAAAGATTATGAATATCTCTTTTCATATATAAAGAGAACTGATCCCTTCATTAAGAAACAAATCAAAGATTAAAAATCCAATAAGAATTTGGTGAAATATAGAAGTAGTTCACAGGAAGACAATCCAACAATAACATTAATTAAAAATCGAAAAGGAATTCGGTGTTGTCCAGAATAGTTCACCCAAGACAACCGATGGAGGAAGAATGAATGATTGTATAAGACAGTTTGTAGAGGAGGAGTTTGGTCTACAGAGAAGAAGAACTAAAAGGACATGGTTTGTGAAATCAATAAGCGGTAGCAGTTTTCAAATGTTGTATGTGGAGGAATCATCGAAATACACAGAGTAGGGAAGTACATGGAGAAATCATTGTAGTATGATAAGCAAGGCAGTAAGCAATAAAAGAAGTGTAGTACACGACCTGAGTATGATCAGTTCACAAAGGAAGAACAAGCAGTATACAGTGCATCCCAGTACTAGGAGGAATGAATGTAATATGTAGTGGAATTTTCCAGATAATAGAGGAATAGTTCATGAACTGACATTTTGAGGAAAAATGAATTACCCATACCGGTGATAATGAGACTTCATCATAGAATCTATCTATATTTGATGATGCATGATTTAATGTTAACCCATTGAAGAAAAATTCATGTAGATATAAAGATTTCATATTATTCTTAGCAAAGTGAGAAAGGGGTTGCCAACAAAATTGATCTGAGGGATAAAATGTACTATCCCTAAAACCTTGTAAAGGCATTTCTCTCGGAACATAGTGACTGAGCAAAAATATTTTACTCCACAACTATTGAAAATTAGTAGAATTTGATACAACCAAAAACCTATGGGAATTTTCTCCATGTATATATCCCTTAGTGGTGAACTATGTAAATCTAATGTGTCCTAACTTTTCATGTGATTGTTTATTTTCTACACTTTCTCATCCATAAGGTTTAACAGGTTCCTACCAACATAATAATAATATCTATCAGTTTAAAAGAAGAATTTGACACCCTGATTCACACCTACCCTATTAGGGTGTTTTTAGATCCTTTATATAACATTATTAGTGATAATATATTCCCTTCCATGCTCTCTAGGACATAGATGTTGTTGTCATTCATTGTCTCAAAAAACCCTTGGCTTAGGTCATTAGCATGAATAATTCCCATGTTTCTTGCAGTTGAAACATTGTAACACATGATGAGTGTTGATATGAACCTTATTTTATTCTTACACATTAGGGGGTTTCTTTATTTCCCTTCAGCACTAATTATCCTGATTCCATTCTTTTCCACATTTGAAGAATCTCCTGATTCCATTTAGATAGTTTCCATGATGCTTCTTCCTATACATTTGACCTGTATGATATTGGTTTTTGTTTCCTCTATGGGATTTATCCATTGATCTTCCAAAATTAAACTCTATTTCCATTTTTTATCAATGGACTCACAATACCATTTAAATTATACAATATCCATATCAACCTTAAGGTCACAATAAACAATATCATCATATCTATCAAAGTCTCAAATCACAAAGCATTTTCATAGACTCAGATTCAATCCACTAAAATAGAAGTCTACCTTGCTTTCTATGTTCATGTCAAATATTTAGGTTTATTGTGCATTCCTTGTGATGTTTTTATTGCATGCCCCGATTGAGTCATCTTGCTTTTTCTTCAATTAGAGAAACACTATCTCTAATTTAATATATAGAATTATGGGAAAATAAATATTGTTTTTTCTATAATACTTCATATTCAATGGAATTAATATCCTCATTGGAATCTAAGTTATTGAATAGTGTTCACCATATATTTGGATCCTCTTAAAGGAAATAGATAGCCCACAAAACATTATATTTTTTTGGTAATCTTATGATTGATAATATATTCTTAATCTAGTTAATCCATTGTTCAGTGATGAGGGAATCATAAGATACAGTAATGGTATGTGGCCTTTTTCACATAAAGGACTCGACTATAACTTCTTCATTCTTAGGAGAAGAAGGGTGTTACACATGATTCATGTTATTATTCAGAGCATGAGTCATCCAATCCAGTACTACCATGAAGTTCCTAGTTCATTCTTCCAAAAGGTTATGCATATAATTAAGGAAATCATCACATTTCCAACCACATTGGTTGTTGGCACAGTTCCTCCCATTTCCCTGCATTAACCAAAATAATGGAAAAAAGATGATAAAAATAAAACTAAAAAATATATAAAAGGGATACTATTAACATAGAAGGAATACATTTAAAAAAAACTATATGCTAAACTATGTGTCTCTAGGTTTCAATATATGATATACATATTAATATCCCTAATATTTTTTTAACCTAACAATCTTTTCAAATCCTTCATAACGGTTCACAAAGAGTTTGTGAATTTACAATGCATGTCCCTTGGGAGTGTCAAAATAGGTGTGAAGTAAGTTCTATATGTTGTGAACTAGGTGTTAATTGAGTTAAATACCAAGGCCAATTTTGGGGTTATTACCCCTAGGTACAACTGTGATAGAGCCACATCCACTTGTAGTATCTAGACAGAGATTTAATTTTTCAGAAACTACTCCGTCTATACCTCACCAAAATTATATGAAATTCTACTATACTTAGACGCATCCCTTGGGTTTTCATGAAATTATTCTAGTTACATTATTAAAAAATAACCAATCCTTTCTATCATAACAAATTTAGTCACCAAATCCATTTATATATATTATTACAAGATCTTTACATAAACTCATAATAAATACATCCAAAAGATCACGGGGCTGAGTGTACATGGAAGACTAGGTTCATAGTACCTCAATTGGATAGTAAAATATGAAATATTAAATTTATTATCCACACTAAGATCCTAAAACACATTGAGCACCTAAAACTAGATATGATAACTTGGGGAATACATAAAAGAAATGGGTGAGCTATAAATCCGAATAAGCAAATAAAAATGATGGAGAAACACAAATTATAAATCAAAAGGCATAACATGATATCATAAAGATGTCGAGATCATTAATAATCATATGGGATTATATCATAAAGATCATAGAGTCATAAGATCATGGAATCATTGAAAAGTGGAAGAAACATATAAAATGACATAAGCATGGGTAAAGGCTAACTGCTAAGATGATATCACATGGTGGATATAGTCCCTTAATGGATTATGTTTACTCCCAAATCCCATACACAATGTTTAATGACACACCAAAATTAACCAATACATTGGAGTGATATATGAATACACCCATAATTACATATACATTATTATTTTCTCCACAAAATAATGTCATTCTTAAGGCATAAACATAAACATTACCCATGAAAAAATAAGTTACATTTGAGAAAAGAACTTTTAGAATGCATTACCCCATCAAAGGAAGGGAGAAGAAGATTAAATATATATATTTTATATAAATATATATTTATAATTTAAAATAATTACATAACATTAAATTTTTATAGAAAGTGATTTAGAGAGAGAAAAATCATAAACCAAGGAAAAAAAGGGGTTCAAAGAGATCCCTTACTTTATGCATTGATCTGTTCTATACTTGGACTTAATGTTCTAGATAATAAAATTAGATCCATTAATTAATTAATTAATAAAATTTTCCATATATAATTTATTTATTAAAATTTTATTGTGTTTATTTATAATCATTTCAATGATATATTTTTGAATTTTGTTTTTTGCATAAACATTCGTTTCATGGTTTCAATTTGAGATCATCTATGAAGAAATATTGATGTTTTTATCAAATGGGAGTAAAGAACTAGAAGTGAAATAAAACGGTATTCATATAATTATATAAATTCTAATTTTCCAAATTACTCATATGTTTTATAATATAGGCATGATGCAGTGAAAATGTTATCATTAAGTGGTTAGTTCATTTAGGTGCTTTTACTATCCATCACAAACTAGATTCATTTTATTTAATGTTAACTATTTATATTAATTACATAATATGAAGTAATTTATCATATAAATACTTTCATATTATTTGAACATAATAATATTTTTATGACCAAACTTTAAGGTGATAATTTAATATTAAAACTCAATATCCATAGAGGCGGTGAACCGACATAGTATGGAGAATGATTTTATTTTTTAACTAAAAGGAGAAGAGAAGAGGCTAAATGGCTTGTAATCCATTTTTAATTATAAAATTTAGTATATATAATATATTTGAGTTACTATTACTTGTTTTGTGGATTTTTTTGGAGTATGGGGTGGAAGGAAAATTAAAAGAGTCTGTTGAGGGAATTACTCCCTTTGGATGTCTCAACTTGAGCTTCCAGTTAAGGAACTTTGGATTCGTATTTTAATAGGACCAGAAGGTCTCGAATGTGGAAGAGAGGTCTGGGAAAAAATATCTATAAATTGGTCAAGATACAAGTCTAATAATGTGCGAGGAGAAGGGGTTGTGAGGGGTGGTATTTATAAGGGGAGGAGGGGGGTGTTTTTGAATATTATAATAATTAGTTAATTATTTTGGCTCAATAATATCAATAGTAATGATTCTTGTTACTATGTATTGTAACTATATAATTTTATTTTAAAATAATGTGTAAATACATATGATATAAACCAAAAAATAATTTTTTAGCTTAGAATGCTAAAAACTATAATTTATCGTATTTCACTATTCATAAAAAATTCAATTATTTTAGAAAAATACCCAAAATTAACCCTGACCATTTTTGACATATAGTTTAAAAAATGAAATACATTTTATGAAAATAAATTTAAATTTTTAATAAAATTAATTTTTGAATAAAATATTCATTTACTAAAAAAAACAATTTTAATATTATGATCAATTTTTTGACCCTTTAAGAAATTGCTTATGGACAGAAAAAATTATATTATCATTTAAATGAAACATAATATCAATTAATAAACCCATTTTATTAGAATAATTTTTTTTAACTTAATCATTTATTTTATAAAAATATGTATAAAACAAATATTTCATAAAAAAATATAAAAACCATTTATATAATTTTTAAATTTTTTATTTAATTTTACCATGGTATTAATGAATAATATTTTAAGATTATAACATAACTAAATATTATTTTACAATTCCATTGGTGATGATACTATTCTAATGGTAACTTTACTTTTTCTAATGGTCAAATAACTATTCCAATGGTCATGTAACTATTCCAACGATCATATTAGTATTCCAATCTTCAAATTACTATTCCAACAGTCATATTTGTAAAAATTGTAAGGGTTCTATACATATTATGATTACCTTATCATTAATTAATTCCTCGCTAACTTCTATTTTATCTCAACGTTATATAAAATATCATTTTCAATTGGATATTTCAGTACTAACATTATACTTTATTTATATAGTGTTGTTCATGAGTACAATTATTCTTGGGGATCAAGTAGATCCACTTTTTCCTATTATAATTGTCTTTTTTATAGTTATTTTTCATTTATAATACATTAAATTATTATGTCGATATTTTTTCCCTAAATGTATTTTGAGAATTATTATAAGAAAATTTTGTTGGTTTTATCATGTGGCTTGGTGATCATTATATTACTAAATATGAAACAATTATATATTCCGAACAATAATTTCAATGATATAATTATTGGTTGTTTCATTGGGATAAAGAAATATTTTTTAATTTTCTTTTATCTAATATCTCACATTTAGGTGTTATTTTGAAAACATGAATTGATTTTTATAAAAAATAAAACTTAAATTTTATGATTATAGCTCATCATCCATTACCCATTGATTTCCTAGTGTTTTTTCACAAATAAATCATTTTATTCCTCTTAAAACTAAAAGAATAAAATGTTAAGTATCCATGAATAGCCTTATTTAAGAGTTTGTTTTAGTGATGAGAAAATGGATGGGTTAATTGAATGGTAAGGAGTGTTTTGGTTCATTAACTTTATTAGTTTCATCTATTTATTTTAATTTCTTACTAAATTAAATTTAAGAGTTTTTGAACACTAATTGGGTTTGACTTCATAAATAATTTAGTTTATTTTTTTTATATAATTACATCTTATAAATATGTAGATTTTTTATGAAACTAAAACCATAGTTATTTTCATCATGTAAAATGATTTATCAAAACATAAATTTATACAATGAATTGGACTTATTATTTTATGTTTTGAGGGTCAAAATTATAGCCCAATACTGCTTTCATGTATGAGTAAAACATGAAAATTTCAGCTTTAAATAATCACTTTTCTTAATAATTTTTTCCCTAAATAATGTTTTTAAAGTATAAAATCCATTTAGATAATAAAAATTTACCTCCCCATTTTCATTTCTTAATTTAATCATTATGTTACATTTGATATAATGTTTGATATTTTTTGAATATGCATAGGTTTCAACAAATGAAAAACTTGATCATTTACATGGTTTATCTTTAGTATAGAATAATTATTTCAAATTAATTAATTATTTCATCTCTTGTATAATTAATAATGAGCCTTAGATTGTTATATATGTTATAGATAACACTTTATATGATTTTACATTATAGTATAACTATATAATGGTTATACTAAGATCATTTACATTTTTTCATTTGAATTTTTATGCTTGGTGGTTTTCTATGCTGTATTATTTCCATGTATTTTTTGTTAGTTATTCAATGTTATCATTTAATATGAATTTATATTATGTTAAAGTGAATTAATGATTATTATGAAAAGGAATTTTATGAATTGTGATATATGTTATAAAATTAAGAGTTTTTCTATATAAAAAGTGATCAGGTAAAGATATTTTTGATGAGTCGATTGGTTTCTTTGGATGATCTCATAATACCCTGAATCATTATACACTATCCACTTTTCCATATGGATATGATTTAATACAACAACTCATTATAGATGATTCTATCCCCTTGGGATATGTTATAATACCTTGACTCATTATACATGATTCCCCTTCCCTTGGGATGGGTGTTGTAACCAAACTCGTTAAATTCTTTCATCTCAAATTTTGAGCTAGGATTGAAGCAGGTTTGTTTAGGTATAAAACCTATCAATATATAAGGTTATATGATATAAATATTTTCCATCTATAAACTATTTATATACTATTAATTTCCATGTTTTTATGGTTTTTTCAAATTTTTATTATACATATATAAATTAATTGACTTGTTCATGCATACAATAGTCGATTCACTATGTTAGCTTAGACACTGTTAATTGTTAACTACTAATTATTTATGATCACACCCTGTATAGACACTCCATTTGATATACAATTTTACATAATTCATTTCATCCATGAATGAATTGGTAGGTATTTATTATATTAGATTTTAATAGTTGGGTGCTAATACTTACTCTTATATTTAGTCTCAATATTTTACTGGTATTTGAGGATATGTTTGGAAAGAGAAGTGTCAATATACCATCATACATGTTTATATTTTTTAGAGTTCTATTAGATATTTTTATAGGTTTAGTATTCTATTTATACAATGAATGTTGGTATGGTGTGACTGCATTATGATAGATAATTCTGTTTTACATTATTATGTTATTAAACATAGTTCTATAGCTATACTTTTTAGATGTTTATTTTTGGAATCATCCAACATATGGATGATTCAAGATAGTTATCTAGATGAGTCCATTCATGAAATATTTTAATAATTATGGCTTGTAAATTACTTCCCAACAAATATATAAAGACCCTTTGTTATAGTCCCCAACCCCTGGAGAATAGGGATCACCCTTGGGGTAAGTGACATCCTAACTCAGTTACTCTTTGTTTATCCAAGATGGGGTTATTACAGGTGGTATTTTAGAAATATTGGGCTTACTTGGTTTTATTTTTACTTTTTATAGACAGAATATAGGATTTTCAAGACTTGATAAATAACCCATAAAAAATATCAATCACCCTCTTTATGGTGGAATATCAAGATACCAGTGGATGTAAAGGTTCTGAGTTATCACCATAATATTGAGTAAGAATTTTATTAAATGATAAATTACAATTTTATAAATCTAATGATGTGTTATATCTATTAACTAGAAACCAAATTTTTCATTGGTCTATGAATTATCTATATAGTAGAGAATTAAGACTTGTGCCTTTAATTTCTACTAAATTTATTATAATTAAATTACTATAATTTATTAAGTTAAAACTATTAAATTAGTCAAAATATATGAAAATAAATTATTATTTTCTATTAAATTAACTAAATTATTTCACATATACGACTATATTAGATGGATTATCCATTAATTGTTTAATAATCTATTATAAAATTTCTAAGAAATTTAAATTTTTTCTGATGATACTTGAACGATGTTAAATTCATTTCAAATAAATAGTTTTAGAAACTACTAATAAACATTATTTATAAGGTAATTCCAATTATATTTAGTGGTAATTTTCAACAACATCATTACTATATTTATTTACCATCAGTTCTAATTAAAACCAATTCTATATGTTAATAAAATGAATCCCATGTATCCATTTCCCCCAAACCCCAAACCCTTATTTCGTCCTTTCTCTCAAACTCGAACCCGTTTCACCTCGCAAGCCACCCTACCATGTCCCTTTCTCTTTATCCTTCAACCAAAAACTGTGATCCCCTACTATCAACTATGAAATTGACCACCCAACCCCCAAATCACAATCCCCTACCATTTTCCTTTCTCTCATAAGCCTTAGACTCATGAGAGATCGATATTTAATTCCCTAAGGTGCCTTTATCTTACATTTCCATTGTCTGTTATTATCTTAAGTCCATGTTTAAGGATTTTTTGTGCAATTTTATAGATTTTGGTCATGGTATTGATAGTGGAAAATATTGGAGATATAATTAATTATTTCTTATTAGATAGTTGGTGGTTGATATTTAGTTTCTTTCTCTTCCTTAATACTGTATTTTAGAAAGAAACGATCAAATTAAGTGATTTCGAATTCATTTAATTATATCCATTTTAATGTGGAATTATTAATCTTTTTTTATTTATATAAAAATTTATAATTATCCTAATGAATATAATTCATTGAATTAATGAAATTGAAATTAAAGGGTGAATCTTATGTGTCCACTAAATTGTTGGGATGTAATTTATATGATTTTTTGAGCATTTTACTATGATTTCTTTTCTATTTATTATTTTATCGATGTTACCATAATTTGTAAAGTGACACAAAAATGGTAATGTAAATAAAGACAAAATCTAGTTTTTTTATTTTTGTTATGTTAAGAATGAATTTATATTTAAATAGATTATCATTATTCGAATAATAGTATCTTTAATATGATGGGATTATTATTTTTTATGTTTATAGTATTGGGAATAGTGTGGTACAGTTGTTATAGGGAATGAGATGATGATATTTCATGTCATGGGGGTAGTTTGATATAGGTCATGTGAGATAGTGTCGTTGTTGGTATGAATGTCATAGAGATGATTCATATTATAGGATATTTTTTTGATATATTGGTGCAATGATGTTGTTCAGGTTAGTGTGTGATAGTTTCCTCAAGATTTTTTAGTAGTTACATAATGAAAAAGGGAAAAATGTAATTGGAAGGTTTATGTTGTTATAGAATTTTAATAACTTAAATGAGTTAGTAATGTGATATATTAATTAAAATATAAATGATGTGATTCATAGTGTATTTTAAAGGTTTCGATGATATATAATTCCATATATGTTCTAAAAAATACAACCTTTATTAGAATTTAAATATAAATTTCATTTTTCAATTTAAATGTTATTGTTAATTTTTAATTTAAAAAATTATGATTGTCTTACTTTTTTAAGGAAAACAACTTATTTTATTTCTATATGTTTATGTTAATATATATTTTTATTTTAAATTTTAGGAAATTGATTATATATGGAAAAAATTTGGATAACATTTCCATAGAACACCTCTCTATATGTTGAGGGTGTAATGATGTTTTTATATTTTACAATTGAAAATCTATCCATGGATACAAATATAAAATTTCCTTATCCAATATTTAAATTAAAACTATGGTTTAAGAAAATTAAATTATTTTAACACTTTATTTTGAAACCTTTTGATCCTCAATAGTTTTAGTGGACTTGGTAAGGAGAATCAAATTTTATAGAAAATTTGTGAAATTATGCACGATATCAGAATAAACATTTTAATGGCCCGATAGTAGATAGAAATTTTTTGAAATTGATAAATTAAACTTTTATCATAGTAGGGAAGCAACAACAAGAGTTTAATATACCATTTTATCCACGTTTTGATGTTATAAATATGAATTATAACATTAGAACTGCAGAACAACGTGATTAAGATGAAAAAATATCACTAAATGATGGATTAGAGAAAATATAATGGAAGCATTAACTAAGTGAACCAATTATTTTTCCAAATTTCTCAATGATATAAATTAAGAATTATATGAATGATGTTCATAATATTGAAAAATTTCTTTTATGCCAAATTTATACTACATAAAGTGTCTATATTCTTATGATATATTTTCTAAGTCTACGACCCTTGTAAATGTTTTGAAGATGAAAACGATAATTTAAAATACTAGAATATCTTATATGAATATAAATTCATATCTTAATGATTTTATGCTTCATTGGGGAGAATATCTGAATAGGGAAAAGTGATAAAGATATTTTATTTTTATTTGAAACTCAATAAATAATGATTCTTGTTTCAATTTATGTATTAATTAAAATAAATAGATAAAGAAAAATACCATGAAGGTTTTATGTTATCTTCCATAAAAATTAACATTGATAAGACTTTTTATGTCATCCAAAATGATTTAACAAACTTTAGGAAATAACAATGATGAGTTTCTATGACATCCAAGAGATTAAAAATCCTAGAAGACCTTTGATTCCTTATATATATTCATATTTTTTTCATTTAAATGTAAACTTGGGATTGTAACCTTATGGATTCAACTATTTTATTACTTTTAGAGGAAATTGCAGCATATAGACTATTTTTAATCCCTTATTATCTTTATACATGGATATATATGTAAAAAACCTTATGCATCATATCAATTATTATTACTAAAATGAAAATTCTCGGAATGGAAAATTATGAACACCTTCATCCTTATGTTAAAGAATTACTGGTTTTTTGGAATAATGGTGTAGAAACATATAAGGCATATATTGTAAATTTTTTCCTAATGCATGCTTATCAAATATCGACAATTAGTGACTTTAATAGATTAAAAACTTTTTCTTATTGGAACACACACACAAGTTTGGATTGTCCAATTTTTAACTTTTATTGTGCCTTAATAACTACCTTATAGTAGAGAATTATATTTCTCATGTCATCATAAATTCATTGACACATCTAATAGATTTTATTTTATCAAATCTCGTTTTAATTAAAAATAATATTTTATGATTCTTCCAAAATTACTGTCTAGACTATTGATATTCACATAATTATGAAATGTCAATAAAGAGTTTGGAGAGGAGTTTCAACTGAATGAACATGATAAAAGAGTTAGAATGCTATTAGAAAAAACAAAAAAAAATTAAAATGGTAGAAAAAAATAAAATTTAAAAATCCATGTTAGGAATTTAATCTATTACATCATAATATTGATGTTATATACATTGAGAAGAATTTTTGTTATAATGTTATTTGTTTACATTGATTAATGAACATGGGAAATCGAAATATCATTTAAATTATACTAAAGACTTAATAAAATTGAATATATTATGTGATTTATGTGAAAATGAGAAAGAAAAGTTTCTAAAATAATTTTTTTTAATAAAATATAAAAAATATGAATTTCTTTAAATATTTTAAAAATGTTAAATTTATTATTTGATATTCAAGTAACATTTAATGATGTGTCAATTTGAATCATCAAAAAATACATGGATTGAAAATTCATGACTCAGATATATTGATGGAGAATTTTATACCATTAGAAAATGAAATCCTTTTTCCTTGAATAAATAACTACAATTATAAATGACTGTCGAAAAAATTTTAGACAGAATTTTGAGATTTCATTAAACTTGATAAAAATAGTTATAATTTTCAAAATAATTTTCTGGATGTTATTTCATTTAGAGATGATCTATCCCACATTATTTTTCACTATGAGGATTCATATAACTATATATCAGGTCGAAGAATCTAAAGACGGATTTCATGTACAATATCAGTGGATGCATTCAATGACAAGGTATTTTTTTTAGTTTTTTTCTCATTAATTAAGTATAAATTTCTTAGTTAATGGTAATGAGAATTATTTATTTATATATTACATTTTGTTCATTTGGAATCAAGTACATTTGAAATCTTATGTGAAAAATAATTCTCAATATGAAGGATATATTATTAAAGGTTACCTTTTAGAAGAGTGACTAACCTTTTGAAAGATATATTTGGATTTTATAGACATCAGATTTAATCACGTGGGATTTGTTGATTATTATCCAAGTCTTTATTGAGAAAATAATAAACCACATGGGTTTCAATATTTAGGTTGACAATTTGGAAACGTGTAATCATTTTCATGGATAGTTTTTAAGTTAAGGAAAACACAAAATATATATTAATAAATAATGATATTATATATATATATATATACTGAAGAATTTATGTCCCAAAAAATACACCTTAGGATTAAAACTCAAAATGAGTAATTGATAAGAAAATTGGTTAATAAATAAATTTTTGACTAATTTTTCTGTCTTTAATGTTCTAAATCTAAGAAATATTTTTAATATATTTATAATTATATAATTTAAGTAAAAATATTTTATATCAACTTGTATAGGTAATTAATAATGACAATAAAGTTGAATTGTTTGAAGATTTGACATATTTATCTTGAGGTCCTTTGAATCATGCTAGATTATTTGATATTTACAATATTTTAATATTCATTTTTCTTACCATTGATCATGTGGAATGTGTGAAATCATAAAATAACAGTATATTTATAATTTATGATTAGAGTAACTATGTAAATATGTTGATATTATCTAGTTAAATTATCATGATAAGTTTTTATTTGTGTTATTTAATGGAAAGTGGGTCAATATTAACATGGATTTAAATAAATATTCAATACAATTTACGTTTATCATCTTCTCTCGGTTTATCGATCATAGTGAGAATGAATAACATTATCCTTATATTTTGGATTCCCAAGAAAAATTGTATATTATACCGATGATATTGTAGATTATGGGTGGAGTGTTGTTGTGAACATGAAACTAAGAGACATGAATGATATTGGTGATAATAGTGAAGTAATATATGAAAATGAACTCCATCCCCAACAATAGATTGAATTATTTCTCACAATTGATGTTGATTTTTTTTTTCATATGGTGGAGGGTGAAGAATAATAAGAATAAGAAGGCAAAATAGGAGGAGAAAGAGAATATGTATTGTTAACAAATAATGTGGATAATAAAATGACTAAAAATACTTGGATTATCGGTAAAATTTCATAATATTAGTAAATGAACGTTTTTATATTTATAGTTGAATTTAATCTCTATAAATATAATTTTTCTAATTAAATTTCAGGTTTAATTGAGTTAATTATTATTTTTTTAATATTTTTTAGAAACTATGTTGGGATCAAAATGGTTTAGGGACATAACCCACTAAACATCACATGAATCTCATTCTTCCCCTATGACACCAGGTACACTTCAGCACATTCCTTTCATTCATGTTTTGTTACACTTCCTCACATAACTTAAATTAAATGTTTTCTAATGTAATTAATGATATAATTGAGTTAACCTTTTTGAATTTTGTTATAGGCATTCCATCATTAGAGAGGTTTATAGACATGGACCACACTACATCCCATGATTCATATTCATACTTTTTGACACCAGGTACACTTTATAACATTCCTTGAATACATTATTTGGTATACATAATTGAGTAACTTAAACACAATTATTTTTAAAGGAATTTAAGACTTAAATGATTCAATTATTTTTATAATATTATTTTTTTATGGTATGTTATCTTCTTAGAGGTTTATAGACATAACCCACTCTAAATCACATGATTCCTATTCTACACTTGTGACACTAGGTACACTTCATCACATACCTTAGATACATCATTTGGTACCATGTTATTTTATCCTATTATGGTTTCATTCAAAATTATCAATTTTTAGATGATATTAGGGAGTTTTGAAGACCAAATATGATGCATTTGTCTAGAAGTCAGATTGGAAACAAGTTACCATAGATAAGTCAAAATAATATCATAATTTCTTATGTATTTTCATGTGATAAAATTAATTTCTTAAATATTTATATTAATTACTTACATCATATGTTAAATAGATAATAATAATAATAAAATGGTGAAAAACATCAATAATCAAGCTGTTTTTAATTTTACAATCTTAAAGGTAGTTGTCCCAATTGATGACTATGGGGTACCCATCGAGGATGCAATGAGAATTTATAGGTAAATCCTATCCCACTTATATTGTGAAGAGGCAGACATATGCATTCATTCATTTGATTTGAGGAAGATTCCATTATCTTGGAATAATTACTTGTTCGATACTCAGATAATGGTACTATCCTAATTATGTATTCATATATGATTAAATTAAACATTATTACTTAATATATTAAAAATTTAATGTATTTTATTTATAGATGTTGTTTCATTTTGCTGTACCAAATGCAATTTCACATCCATGGACATTAAAAAACATTGGCATGAAATGGAAGTATTTCATGTGGATATTGATGTTTGAATTCAATGAAACATGTTTATTAATTTTAAAAATGTATGAGAAGGTCTCTGAGGGTGTGAATAGAGACTAGTTGTTGGAAATTTAATTATTTAATTATGATGAATCACATTAATAATTTGTATATATGTCAATATATTAATAGAAGTTTCTTAATAAAATTTTAATTTTTAATTTTATATATTCTCATTAGGTGCATTCAATGAGAAAAGTTTCAGGCCAAGAGATGTAAAAAATTCTTCATAATTTTTTTTGATGAGTTTATCTATCAAATGAATTAAAGATCCACTCTTTAATTAATTAGAATATATATCTATAATAGTCCTATTAATATAGTTATTTTAATTATTAGTTATGAAATTTTGTGATATAGTTGTGGGAGGAAGGTTGTTATATTGGATTGATGGAGTTGTGTTTTTATGTAAACAGAATAAGATAGAATCTATATAAATTTTAATAACTCATGTTCATGAGTATTGGAAATTTAAGGGGATGTTTGAATTTTAAATTAGTGAATGGTCGAATTTTGAACTGGGGTTCAAAAATCAATTACAATGGTTGGGACTCCCCAAAGTTGGTATTTTGTATGTGAAATTGGAGTTAATTGGTGATCAAAAGGATCATGTTGATGTCGGTTATATCCTAGGGTGGCTAGGATATTATAGTGAAAACTAAACCAGCCACCATCTTTCCTGTGAGATGGGTAGTGGATTGGGTTGCACTGAAGGTGACACAATTTTACGAGTGGAATAATAATAGTTAGCTGTTATAATTAAATTGGGGAAAATTCCCATCCCCCCATTATGTTTTTAGAGTGTTCAACCCCTCCCATCCTTTTGTTTCCCTCACATGGAAGGAGGGTTCATCATCATTCCCATTCTCCAATCCCCTTTAATGTGGTGTTCTTCATGGCGTTTCATGATGATTTGAGGTAAAAATATCCATCCAATGATATCACTTTATATTATACATAAATTTTATGTTTTTTTAGATCTCTAGTTAGGTTTTTTATTTTTATTCCATCGAAGAATGCTAGAATGAAATGTTGATTAAGGGGATAGCATGTAACCTTGGAGGAAGATATACCAAAATTTTATATGCACCCAATTTCTCAGTGATTCAATTTGGTATGTTTATATGATGGAATTTATTTGGGTTTTACCCATTTTAAATGAATTTATCCTTAGTATTGGTATGATAGGTTAATAATGTGGATCAATTATATGTTTTAGGTCTATAAATGACATCCAGTTGTTGTTGTTTTCATTTCCAATACGGTATGAAAATGGGTTGAGGTTTAGATGATGATGATATATTATATGTAATTATTTTAAATTGTATAATTTATTATAATTTGATTATAATTAATTAATTTGGCTCATATGAAATTATTTAGGAAGCTAATTGGTGATGTGATCATGGTTGATCATGGTTGTGAGATGGAAATAGGCATGGGAGGACCTCGATGGGATTTGTAAGAGCTTTCAGTCCTTATAGATAATAAATAAATCCTATTGAATGAGGTAGATAACCCTCATACATAACAAATATAATTTATTCTTTTTTAGGATGTTTGGAATGTGTGGTCACATTAATTAGGGTATTGGAATGATTAATTTAACTGTTTAGTTTAAAATGTTATGCCTTAATTAGGATGAAAAAAGTTCCAAGGCCATGATGGACCGTGGAACTGGACAGTTTTCCTTTCTCAGTGATGAACTGATCCTTGAATTGAGATGTTACATTGATATTCATAAAACCCTTCTGAAGGGAGTGGCCCACATGAGAATAATGAGTTGAATAAATCTAAGTGGCCCCTGTTTAGGAGACATGGGAAAAAATAGAAGTGGTGTATATGTAATTTGAATTACACATACCTTGTGGGAATTTGGTATCTTTTTATACTCATTATAGGTATTTTGTTCATAGTAATGACATAGGGAATGTGATCATATACTGTTTAAAGTGAACGGTTCTAGGTGGATAGACCTTCGAAAGACCGAGTTCATGTTGGGTGAGTGGACTGATCTAGTAAGACTTCAGAAACTTTGATAGGTCATGAGACATCTCTTGACTATTTCTATGTGGCATACCTAAGTAGATAGAAATTACATGCTACTTTGACGATGATACTAAAATTCATAGTATCCTTTTGACATTTGGTATTGGACCATATTGTTTTAGATCAAGGAACCAAGTGGTTTTTCTCTTCTTGTGTTGACTAAGGGGACCCTAGTGGGTTCCCATTGACCGATTGAACCTGAGTGGGTGTATGTGTGATTGTGGTATGTGTCACTATAGAACACATACCATACATGTGAGTGTGTGGCACAATGAAAAATGGTCTTGGGCATGGGAATTTGACCAGACCTTGTGTTTTCTTTTATTTATGGTAGGTGATAGAATACTATCTCAGGGATGGTGTGACATGGGTGTGTTTCTGTTCATTAGATTAGGTATATATATGGGAGCTACCGATGACAAGGATCATGATGATTTAAGATTCCATGGATTTAGAGCTCTTACGTTTGGATTATAAGGGATGATTACCTAGAGTTTTGGGGATATGGATAGAAGTTTCCATGGATTTGGCGCTCTATTTTTATATATTCCATGAATTTGGAGGTTGATGCTTGGAGCTTTCAAAGGTATGGATATTATTATTAGAGATCCTATGGATTTGGAGTTCGGTTTTAGGGCTACCATTGATTTGGAGACTAGATATTTGGACTGCCATATGTTGGGACCCAAATTCCATAATGATATAGTTGAGGCTTCTATGGATTTGGATCCTATAATTTACTTTGATGGATGATCATCATTATATTCTAATAGACTCACCAACACTGGCCAAAGTAGTTATGGTCGATCAGGGTCACAGACATATGGATCGATGATGGTTTGTTTTTTTATTTTATTTTATTTTTTGTATTTATTTTTTTATTTGAGAATTTTATATTCATATATCTTAGTATATACAGGTTATTATGAGAATGCATTAGAGGTTACATACTATATTATGTACTCATACCTATCTCAGGCTTCCATTGCACATGGTTACCAAAGAAACACTCGCATGATTATTGTAGGTATAGGTTAAGCTAAGGCATGTGGAATAGATGTTGGATATTGAGTTGGATATATTGGACGATTCATGGAGAATGGGGTGTGATATGGTTTGGAGTTATTATTGATTCAACATCCTTATTTATTTTTATGTTGGTATATACATGTGACCAACCTAGTGGGAAGTATGTTTTGTATGCCATATGTCAACATTTTATTTTGTATAGTATATCCATTTTAGTCATTATTTCTATGTAATCTGATGTGATGGATGTGTATGAAGATTGTTTATTTATTTTATTTTTGGTTTCATAATTCTATATAGGGGCATTACCTCCCCATACTACTTTCTAGACACCCACTACTAGTTGGAAGCCTTTGAAATATGGGGAGGAAGGCCTAAGGTCATATAGAGAAACAATATGATTACTATTCATAGAGTGGACTGTGCCAGGATGTTATATCAATTACCATATAGAAAAAATTTGGGTAAACAATTTTATATATCATTTAGTGTTACGAGGATACTATATACTTTAATTTTATTCAATTTTAGCACAAACTCAATGATGTATGGGATTCCACAATTCTATGTTAGCTTTAGTATCCTCAGAGGATACTATAGATTGGGTTTTAATAATGGAGAACCATGATTGTGTGAGTGGGATGGGTTTACAATAATTACCATTGTGGGCCATTGGAAGGTAACATATATCTACTTTGATGATGAAAGATGTTGGGGGTATACATCTTTTGGGGATCATAAATCCTAAAAGGAAATTTCTGCATTATAAAATACTTTTAAGCTCACAAAATACTTATTAAAATAAATAATATCTGGTTCCCATCTTTAGAGAGTGACTTGTATTCTCTATTTAAAAGGATGATTTTACGAATCCCTAAATAAATAGGAACACTCATAGGATATTCTGTATTAATAAGTTTCTTAAATTTATAGTCACATTCATCATTTTAGATTTATATTTTTATGATTTGTTACTCATGAAAAATTAATTTAAATATATAAATCCTATTAATGATGGTTTGGGTAAATTTAATTGTAATAAATAGTAAGATATAACTCTAATCAAATTTAAATTTAATCCCGTATTCTGAAGGTTTAGTCCCTATAATAAATTATTAATATTTTAAAATAATTTTGATATATTATAAGTATTACCCTAATTCGCAATTGTTATGTCATTGTTAATTATTTTTATAGTATTTAAATGTTTATGATACATTATATGTGTTTAAATTGAAAATAAAATGTTAGTTTATTAAATTTTTAACATTGTAATTATGATTCATGTTTTGGAATATGATGTGAGATGAGAAAAATATATATAGAAGAGGAATTTTATGGAATGATGATTTTTGTGGTTGTGTTATAAAATTAATCTTTTTTAAATGGAAATTATTAATTTTTATTTTAATTGTAGGGTGATTATTTTTCTGAGAATGGTATTTTAAATAAATAAAAAATTAACATGAAATGTGTTTTCGTTTTTTAAAATTTTGAAAATATGATGTAAACATTATTAAAATTTAAATATTAAGTTTAATTTATTATTTTGATATTAATTGTTTATTTTTCAAATGAGGAACCGTGTTAATGATCCTTTTGAAATGAATAAATACGTTTTTTGAATATTTTTGTTTTTTTGAATTATAAACATTGGTTATGTATTTTAAATGGTCAAATATTAATTTTAAATAATCATAGGTATGAAAACACTTTATTTTGAATTTATGTGATTGATTGGGTTTGTCCTTAACGGTTTAATGGTGATTTTATAAGGGTGGTTAAGTCTTTTCTCAACTTTAGGGGGTTGTTGGTAGGAAATTATTTGAGTTTGTATTATAATTTCATTGGGTTCCTTCCATGAATATATATAAATGTGATTTATTATGACTCTGATAAATAAGTATTCATTTATGATAATTTAAAGACCATTGGTACAATGCTTAATGGGAATAGACTAACAAAATTTATTGGAATGTTTTAATTTTTTTATTCTTTGTTTTTAAAATAGTTTATCTCATGGGTGGAAATATATTTCCGGGAATAAATACTTTTTTTTGAGTGATCTATTTTACACTCAAGTTACAAATAGGTTTATTTTTCTATATGGTATTAATATGGATTTTTTATAACTTCAAAATTGATTCAAAAGAATATGAAAATTAGTTTTTTAAATTCAATGCCTTTTTTTTGGTTAAAATTGATTTAATGTGTTGGTTTGAGTTTGAAAATGGATTTAAGTATCTTTATACAATGAATACTTATTGTTTATGGTATGAGGGAATTTTTTAGTAATAGGACCACATGAGTTATTTTTTTCTAATCATTTGATATTATTCATTTAAGTTTGAATTGTACTTAATTTAATATTTAATGAATATTTTTTCTTCTAACTTTTGATTAAATAATATAAATGTACGAATTGATGGCTAGAGAAGGAAAGTAGGTGATGAGTAGTGTGATTCACCAGTAGAGAGTTGAGGTGATTTATCTTGAGTGATAAGCGATGGGTCTGTTGACATTTTTAAAACTATTTTCCATTGTTGAAAAACAAAACATTTAACATATTTTAAATTGTAATGTTATTTAATTATTATTTTTTATAAACTGTAATGTTTTATCTCAAAGAATTATATAATTTCTTTATGTTTTATTGAATTAATAATTTACATATATTTTTTTATTGGTTTTTGTTTTCTAGAATTAATTTTGTTTGATTTAGTCTATACACGGTAAAGTTTAGCCGTGGTTTTATCCACCATTATGTATTTAGAGGTAATTTCAACCTACATCATATACAATTTTATATGTAATATTTTAGTTTCGGTTTTATAAACCATTGTAAAAATAAATAGAGGTGGTTACCACTGCCCCTAAATTAAAGATTATGCAGCTCAATTATAAACAAAAAATATATAAGGATTCTATTCAGTGATAGTTATGAACCATTTTTATTTATTATTGGTGGTTTATAAAACCATTGTGAATAAAATAAGCCACCATGAGGAAATGATTTGGGAAATTTCAAATAAATAATCCTTAATAAAATTTAATTGCGGATAAATTTATAATCACACGGTATTTATAAAAGTTTTACTAAAATCATCTTGGAATTGTTTAATTGAGGTTTGGAATATTAGTAACCCCCCAAACAATGATACTATAACTTTATTTTCTTTTAGTTTCACTTCTTAATTAGTATTTATATTGAGTATGTTATTTATTATTTTATATTCATTAATTTATTGTGGTAACTATAGAGTAATTTTTTTAATTTTTTTATATAAAACAAGCGACGAAACAAAAAAGAGGAGAGAGGGGTGGAAGAGAATAGAAATAAGATATCATGGAAGTCTAAAGTGGTTTATTACAAGGTAATACTCACATATAATCATCTTAAAATACCTAGATAATGAACCAATGTAAGAATAAATAATCAATTCCTCCATTTTTTCCCATTTGGAATCCAAACAACGAGTCTGAAAGTTCCCCTCATACCAGGTATGCATGATATCCACTCCTTAATGAATCATTCATTTATAAGAATTGATGTCATAAATAATGATATAGTGAATAGGATATGATCCTAAAATAATATTAGAAACCAATGTAGATACCATATCAATCACATAAAGGGATAATTTTTTTGAGGTGAGAAGAGATAAATGAGTTAACAAAGGTTGATCTTTTGTAATAAGAGAATTTACTTCACCATAATATATAGATAATGACATAATGACTGAACCTTGATGATAAAAAATAGTACCTCTTTTTTACATCAACCCTTGATCATAAGAACCATCAGTGTTTTTTGAGCACCTAGCTTAGAGAATTCCATCTCATCCAATGACTATGATTCACCATACTAGAATGGATCCTTTTTTGAGTGAAATTTGATAGATGATTATTCATAAAATTAGGTAAGATATGATTATTGAAAATAATTTAGACAGATAAAACAAAATCCAATAATTTAGACTTGAATTAATCTTTCAACATTCTCACTACACTATGTAGACTCTTGTTGTGCACCACCCAAGTCAACCAAAAGACTATTTGGAAAAGAATCCATTGAGAAAAACAATATGAATATATACTATTATTTGTTTAAAAACATGTGTATATTAAGTGATTGAGAAAATTTAAACTAGAAATGATCACATGGTAATACCCCCATATTGAACCAAATAAACCTCACTCATTCACCATTAGAAAACAAGTGCATGATGGATTTCACATTACCATTCACACTAAACATACATTTCGAGGAAGGTGGAAAAAAAATATTATAAACCATTGAAACAATAGGGATGAATTGATTCTACACCCATAAAATAATTAAATTTAACTTGATAGGGATACAACTACACTAAATTTTGTTGGTCATGTCTTCATCATTCGAAAAAAGATGAGTAATATTGTGATATCCAGATGGTTAAAAGGATCTTTTATTAGATGAAGAGAAGAATCATATATGGGGTTTGTAAAAAATCTATATAGATTAAATAATATACTTATGTTGATCATTCAATATAGATTCCATAAAGGAAAAATGATCACACACATTCATGAAACTAATGCCAGGAACCAAACACATTTGGAAGAAGAGAATGGTTTCAATACAATTTTATTTCTAGAATGTAATGTATCCCTTTACAATGATACATAAAGAATTATATACGATGATACACATGTTATTCTATATAATTTACCAAAGTATAGATCTTTTTTCAGTCATATTCGACTACTATGAGGGAGAGGAGACATATTTATACTAAGTGAAAGAAAACAATAGTGAATACCAAGATAAAAAATCCAATGCTAATCTTTATTTTATGATATTTATGTTTTCATTGATAGTTTTAATATTAAAACCTCCATCACCAATGGGTAATTACAACATTGACTAGATGACTGAGTGGTTCCTACAATTGTGATTTGAGTTCCATATGAAAATGTTAGGAATTTTTTTAATTCTTTTAATTACTAATATGTGTGATCAAATAATATACAAGATATGAATTGGAATACACACAAGTATTCCATTAATGAGAGTGATCCTACCACCAAAGGATATATGTATACTCTTCTAGTCTGTGATGAATCTCATACTCTTATTTATAATTCCATGAAAGCATCGAGCATGAATTATTTTTTTGAGATAGGGGAACACAAAAATTTTATGAAAATAATCTTCTTATAAATAAAAATCCACTACTCAAAAATATTGGAATGTCTACCTGAAGATTTTATAAAAATTTATGCACTGATATTAGTGACGTTGATGTTTTTACCACTCTTGTTACTATAATTATTTATGTTTAGTATATGAATTTTGATTTAATATTCTACCATGGGTATAAAGTAACATTTAATCCTTATAGAAAAGATAAGAGATAAATTTTATTCCATATCTACCTTCTAATGGATGAATATGACCTCTTAGAATTTTATAATTATGGCTACTCCTAATAATATAATGTAAAACACAAATAATCTTTGAGAAAGAGGACCCCCATAAAATAACCTTATTTATTTAAAGAATACAAATATTCTCCCCATAATAGAAATCATTAACCAATGATTTTAATGTGACTACAAATTTAGTTCAAAACACCATATGTAAAGACCACATTTCATTAGAACATTAAATATAAAGACCTATTCCATCCAATCATATTCTTTTTCTATATCATTCTTGACTATGATATTGGATCCAATAAAATTCCTATATAAATATGTAATAATATATAATTCCTAGAAAAAATATCCCTAAATAATTATTCATTGGATAAAACCCTGATATTCAGTTGAAATAATGAAATGAAGGATTGGAAGAATCCTCTTTTTGAGGATACTAGAAAGAAAATTGTAATAACAATTACGCATGTTGATAGCATAGAATTGGTCAAATCCGTTAGGTTGAGTCTCTTAGGGAATAAAGAAAATAAAAATCATCGTTTTAAATCTAGGAAGTTGGACTCGAATGAAAATGTCTTCAAACACCTCTATTAGAGAATTTTTGACATGTTCAAAATACTGAACGGAGAAATATTTAGGGAATAAATTTTAACCCATAGAATTATTTGGATCCATGCTTCTAATAGATTTTAATACCTATGATTTATCAAGAATTTATTTAATCAGATCATTGTCCCTATATTAAAAATTACTAGGAATGTTATTGATGAAATTATTAACACCTTTATCCAAAATAATACTCCCTTACATTATTTATTGAGAGCCTACATGAAGATCCATGAAACAATAAACTACCCGATGAGTATGATCCATCTTCAAGTTGTAAATTGAGATTCCCAAAAAATTTAATCTATTATAAAAGCATGATTTTTTTATTTGTACCACCTTCCACTATCCACCTCACAGTAGATATTTATATAGAATATCTCTATTTATATAATATATTCTCTTTAAGAAGGGATCATTCAGTAGATATAAGCATGAAGTTTCCTCATCCCAATGCTTTAAAAGCTATCCCGCAAGTTAGATAATATTGAATTTGAGATCACCATGGTCATGGTTACTAATGAGACTATTTTTAATTTATTCATGTATAGACCCTTTTAAACACATTCGTTTACTTTGTAGGGAAACCCAATAATGAACATGGGCTATATAATTCCATGGGGATATTTCCATACTATGGAAGGCTTCATCATCCACCCATATTTTGTTAAATATAAATATGTGGTCTTTCATTGTAGTGATTTGAATCTATAGTAAAAATGGAGAGTTATTATATAAGGATTAGTTCAAGTGTGTAACAGATGAACTTCTGAAGTTTAAGATGGCCTAAATATTGGTCCATGGTAATTTATTTTTACATTGTAACGTGTTATTATAATTTTTTTGAATTTTGGTCTTGAACATGATATTAGTGGTTTATTTTTATAATTTTTATAAAATATATGATAATATAAAAGATTGGTTACATATATTATTTGAGTATATTTGAAAGTAAATAAAATTATATATAACCATTTTGTTTTAAATTTGAAGTGATTTTTTAAAGTAATGGTTACCTAGAAATTTTTATATTTTGCAATGTACAATTAGGAAGGAATTTCTTCAAAGATGATTTGTAAAAATAAAAGACTTTATAAAACATAGTGATTTAAAAATTAATTTTATTTATAATTTTAAAATACTAATTTATTTTTCTATAAAACTATTTGGAAAGAATTTAAAAAAATAATAAAAAATAGTGGTATGACTAACATAGGAAAACCTTGCATAATTCTTATGGCAGAGAGTATGATGATATTGGAATTGGGTGGTTTTTAGTAATTTTATTGTTAAAGATACATTATCTTGTTTTTTATTTTATAAATTTGTGGTATTTATTAATTAATATTGGTATCGGGAGTCGAGCATCGGAAGCATGGTAGATGATTTGGGATAAGTGTTGGTGTTTGGAATGGGAATTGATAATTTAAAGACATACTGCATTGTAGGTGAGAAATTAGTTCATATTATTTTAGATTAAAACTAATATGGTTGAGATTTTATAGTGGCCTATTTCCTATGGTATTTTATAAATTTTAATATTGGTTCATATATAAGGAATTAAGTGGTTAAAATGGTGGTCTCATTTAAATTTTTTGATTGGAAAGTAAGGGTTATTTTTCATTTTGGGACTTGGTTATGAATTTTGAAGTTAGTGATATGAATATGGGGTATTATTTCAAGGTTATTGAGCATTTGTAAGAGGTTAAATGGTTTAAGTATGATATGAGGTGGTGTTACCTATAGTTTAGAACATCTGTTGACATTGGGAACCCAGTGTTATGGTACTGAGTACTGGATAAGGCTTGATAGTGGGGGGGGGGGCGTGGTTCTAAAGGGACCATGGGGACCAAGTTGACTTGTAATTGGTAATTGATATACCTAGTTGTTGTTTTTTAAATGGTGGTAACTTGAATATTCTAATTCATCCACCCCCATTAGTGACTCTTCTGACCTCCCTTGTTAGGGCTAGCCAAGATCTACTTCTTTGGAACTTATTAATATTTTTGTTAATTTATTATCTTTCCTTTTTTAATCCTAGTACTCTAGGATGAACTTTTTCAATGAAACCATGGTAATACTTCAAAATTTTCATCTTATTAACTATCCCACAATTGTCTTTCAATTTACCCTATTTAAAGATAGGTATTTAGATTAAATTTAATGATGCCATAATGAAATTAATTATAGATGTATGGTATTCTACTTATGTTGGATATAATTGATCAATGAAGGTTATTTTCACCCTATTAACCAATGTTTTGATAGTAAAATACTATAGAATGTTTTATTTTAGTATTTTTTTAATTCTACAGTGAAATTAAAATATGTTAGGTTAGAGTTGGGTTTTTTTAATTATTGTGATATTATATGGATTTTAAGTCTCATTTTCATAGGTTTTTATTTAGGTTTATTTTTATATGTTTATAGTATTTTATTTTATTTATTCATTTGGTTATGGAATTTTATATTATTGAGGTTTTGTGTTGTCTAGTGACCATGGATGTTTTCAAACATCACCAATTATTTAGGTAAGTGGTATTAAACCTGCATGTGAATTTTTTTTCTATGACTGAGAAATCCATAACAATTTTATCTCTAAACTAATAATAGTGATGTTGAATATTTACTTCAAGAAATTATAATTAATGATCTTAAATTATTTTTTTAGTATAACATGTTAATTTTTTTAAAATTTAATTTTATATGGACCAACATAGTAGTTTTATTTTACACTTTATTTTATTTTAAACTTTGGGAAATGATAAAATTGATAAATACCTTAATTTTTATTTGAATGTTACATTTGAACATATTAAGTTCAATATGGTCTATTTTTATTGGTAATATATTAATTTTTATGATATTCTTATGTGATATTTATCATTTTATGAGGCGTTATTCATCCATGACCGCATTGTTTTCATAATATATTTATTATTGATATATTGTGTAAAGCCAATGCGGTGTGTCTTCTTATTTATAGGTTATAGGATCCATGAACATAAGGTGTGGCTTTTTGAGATATATTTTCTTATATTCATTCATTTATAGAGTTTTATGTCTAGGAGTATTATAAATATCCCTATAGTTTAAATGTACATGTTGTATTGAGGATGCCAAAATTTTGGATGACACCACTAAACATTTTTTTGATAAAATTACTGTAATTTTAAATTTTATTTGGATTTGGGATAAGGAAATAAATTTATAATTAGTCCATAATTATGTCACATTATCATGATTTAACTTTTAAAACTTCAATTTTTTTTAATGAAAACTAAAAATAAAATGGAAAGACTATATATTATCATCCATGACCATTTGATTTTCTAGTCATGTTTCATAAGTAAATCATTTCATTACACTTAAAAAAAAACTAAATTATAAGTCAATGATCCAATAATAACCATTAAATTTTTTTGTGGATAATATAATGGATTGGTTAATTATGAAATATGGAGTGATTTGGTTTATTAACTTGATTAGTTCCATCAACTTGTATTTTTTTCTCTAAACAGAACATTACATTTGATCACTAATTGTGTTTTTTCATAGGGAATTGTGTAATGTCTCAGATCATGTATACTTATCAGTAACAAAACATGAGAGCTACCTAGATTCAATCTCACAACCCAATACCCTATAGGATTCCGATTAATAGTACAATAATAGTAAGCAATAAAAACAATATAATAAAAAAGTAATTATAGAAAAATATATCATATAGATATAATAAAAAGGTATAATAAGAATCATTGTCTTATAAAAATTGCATCCTATTTGTATGATATACAAATGTGGGAATAAATGTAAGTAGAGAAGCATACATACAAAAACTGCTATAAAAAATTAAAAAAAAAATATATCCAATAGAATCTTGAGAATAAGCTTAGTCCTCTACTTCTATAATCCATACAGGTGTTGAGACTCAAGAGTATAAAGATGGACACATTCCTTTGTCCCTAATTGTATTCATGAGATCTGTTTGTGTACAAATTAGTGTCCTAAATAAGGTTTGATATATAGTCTGTAGGCCACCACCAATGACATATAGTATAATCCCACCACAGTATGTAAAATTATTAGTGTGAAGGTATAAAAGTTGTAAGAACACGGGAAAACTATAACCAAGTCAGCTCAAGTTTCTAATAGACTCCAAACTAACTCTACCTTCTTTAGCCTAATATAGGATATCTCAAGTTATGTGTATCTATGTATATAGGTATACATATATATTGATATATATATATAAATCTATATTAATTATATAAATGATGACAATTATAGACATATATATAGATATGCAGTACTAGTCAGGACCTGAGGTATAACTCAGGAATCTATGTATCATCGTAAGAGTATCAAATTTGAAATATGTATATCCATTCCAAAGTATCATGAATAATAATGGATTCCATGCCATATCATTCTAAAATATAATTTATTCTATGCTCGATTATCAATATTAATAAAGGATTCCATGATAGAGTGTCATAAATAGTAAGGGATGTCATGCATTAGTACCATAATGATAAAGCGATGACATCCCTGAGTATACTAAAAAATAAGGAACTACAAACCCAAGTATCATAAAAAATAATAATGGTTGGTCAAAACATTATTCTAAGCCTATATATGGGTTTTAACCTTTCTATATTTTATTTAGTTAAGGTATAAAACACAATGGCTTTTAAGGGTCATGTGATAAGGTTGTACCATTCATTTCCATTTAATTTAATACAGTCATTTAATTTAGGGATCAAACCAAGACCATTTATATGGTAGTTTGGTCACATAATCATTTATAATGTCAAGGGAAATTTTAATGGTGGACCTCAAGAGGTGGGTATAGTCTAAGTGGACATCCTCCATCAAGACAAGGGTGCATGATGGAATTTATAACAAGACTAAATAAACAATTCAGGTTAAATAATATTTTTTTGGAAACATATAGAAATTAAAACGTTTGGAAGTTTGACTAATGATATGAAACAACTAGGCTATGAGGAATAATTACTAGAACACCTACCATATGGTGTTATATGGATCGTTGTATAATGTTGTCCTCAAATTCAGGATATAATGAAAGAAAATATAGGAACAGACAAATACCCATAAATTAGGGTATATTAGATCACCTGGAAATAACACTAATGAGGGAGATATAAACTGAGAAAATAAAGAAGACTATTTAAGATCATGTCATTATCTATCCAACATAACTTATTGTGAGAGATCACAAGTCTGAAGGATATACTAGCTGAAATCCTAAGTGAGGGTCCTGGGAAAACATACAAAAGTGGAGGAGAGGTGATATGTGACTTTGGGAGGAAGAGGGATGGTGAGATTCGTAATATAAGGAAGGGAAAACCTTTATTTCCACCCATTTAAAGAGATGAATGGTTTGGATTCATGGCATGGCCAAAAAATGGACAAACCATTCAGATCCACTCCTAATTGGAACTAAGCATGTAGGTTAGGCGCAATGTTTGTGAAAACAATGCATAGCTCATGATCCTCATTTGTAGACCCTCTATAGAAACTAGCATGAGTTTAAAAAACTACACGACTTAAGGGGAGAAGTTTAAAAAACCATTATCCTATTCTATTTCATCCAAAACACAGATATTTAGTCTTTGAACAAGAAATAGATGCTCACTAAATATCAAAAGGCTTGACATAAAGAGGTGATAACTTCCTCAGCCTCTAAATCCATCTATGGCCAAACATAAAAGAAACCAGCAAGAAGACCCAATGCCCCACCTCAAACTCCAGAGTTTAGAGATGAATAATGACAAAAGAATTCTGCCTAGAGTATGATGTGTCAATATAATTTATGATAACTTGTACCCTATTTAAAGTATCCTAAATGAGGTGAGGTCAGAGTAGTGTCGCCTCTTCTTTCTCTAACCCACATAAGGGTGATCGGTAATTCCTACCATATATGGACTCATAAGGATTAATCTTTATAGTTTCTTAAAAGCTGTTATTATTGGAAAATTTTGTATAAGGTGGGTGTTTCTCCCAAGAGATTTTCATATAAAGAATAGATTCATAAATAATTTCCATTAATATCTGAATCATATGTTTGGATTTCCCATTAGTCTTTGTGTGATAGGTTGTACTAAGAAGATCCTATATACTGAGATCCTTCTACAATTCCTACTAGAATCATCATGTAATAACAAAATATTTTTCCTAGATGATAGTATATAGTGTTATTTAAAGGAGTATGCTCTATATAATATATATACACCCTAGTTCATCCCCCAAGAATGTCTCTAAAAATGGATAAAGTGGGAGACATTTTTCACATTTTATACAACCAGCAGTACTAAATCAATACCAAAAAGCGACCTCAAAAAAACATTCACAAAATTCATGGTGACATAATCCCATATCCACCCCATAATGGGTAGGGGTTGCAAAATCCCTATTGGTAAAAAATGATATAATTGGTCCTCAAAAAAATATCAAGATACAATGTGACCCAATAAGTAAACTTTATCAATCCAAAATTTGAATATAGTGATCTTAGGATATAATTGGTGATCAAAATGACATCAAGATAAAATGTACTAAAAATGATATCAAGATGTTGGGTATGTTCATGCCAAGTATGTGAGTACACCAAGATATCACCTATGTAGACCACCAAAAATAAATCCAGATACTGGTGGAAAACCTCATTCATTAGATAAATGAAGAATATGGGCCCGATCACGAAACCAAACGACCTGAAAAAATACTCATACATGTTATATCTCTAATAGAATGCCTTATGTGGTACGTTTGGTTGTCTCATATACACTGGATGATAGCCCAGCCTCAATGATATCTTTAAGAAAACACGAGCTACTGAGAGATGGTCGAAGAGGTCATATATATGAGGTAAAGGATAATGGTTCTTTATCTTAAGATGATTCAACCTCTAGTAATGCATAAATATCATAGGGTACCATCCTCCTTTTTGGTAAAAATGACAGGTGAACCCCAAGGTGAAGTATTGGGTCATGTAAAACCCTTAGCTTCTGAATCCACTAGCTGCCTCATGAGTTCCTGAAGCTCAATAAATTCCATCTTTTATGGAGGAATGGAAACTGGTGTTACTCCTGGATCAATCTCAATAGAAAAATCTACCAGACTCTTATAAGGTATAAAAGAATAGTCATTATGGATGATTTTTTTGAATTTAAATACTATTAGGGGGGAATCAATATATCATGTTCCCTGGCCATCTAGAGAATGAATAACAATATGGGTCATCACTCTGCCCAGTCCAAGATGCTTGGGTCCATCTCGACTCTCCTGGACATCCCATTCTCCCTTATTAACATAGATACCACTCTCTAGTGAGGTTAACGAAACCCTTTGACGATAAAAATAAACTAGGTAATGATAAGGTACCAACCAACCCATTCTAAGGATTACATAAAAGCCTGTCATATCAATGAAAAAATGATTCCATATGAAAATATAACCACATATACCAATGGGGAATTCCTTACATCGACGTACACTCCTGAATCAACTACCCAAAAAATTATCAAGGGTCATTACACCATATAATTATTCTATCGTAAGGACCAAAATTTCAATAATTAATTCATATATAAAAGAATGAAAAGGGACCATATCAAATAAGTATGAAACAAAAATAGATGCTACTAGAGTAGTACTTAGAACTGTAGAAGGACCAACACTCTGCTCCTATGGTATAGGTGGTACTGCATGCAACTGTGCTGATCCATGTCTTTGAGACGCAACATGACTATGCGGTGCTTAGGAAACATGGGATTCTATTCCATAGTTTCCCACATTGTTGAATCAACATTTAAATCTCAGTAGGTATCATTTAACTACAAATTTTCCCATGAGTATACTCAAGGTGAAACTTATTAACAATCTATGAACCACTTCTTTATCTTGATATTACACCACCCTAGATCACACTATCATCTTTTGTTAGTTTCTAGTCAATGATTAGGGCCTTCCTTACAATATCATAAATGGTGTTCAACCGAAAGATAAAAACCTACAATAAAATGTTATACACAAGACCATCATAAAAGTATTATTCTATCATTAACTCATCATTATAAAGTTACAATGTTAAGTAGTGAAACTCTATGAAATCAGACAAATACTCCATCATAGACTGGGAACCCTACTATAGGTAGATAACCTCTCTATCTTCATTTTCTGTTTGTGTCTATGGGAATAAGTATTCATAGATTACAGTATAAAAGTTTTCCCCTGCCATACCTTATTAATGATAAGCTTGGGTGATAACTTCCCACTATTTCTTAGGATATTCACAGAATATATATACTTCAATATTGATCCTCCTCTATAGAGGCATATCAAGATGCCTGAATATAGATAGCATGGCCTCAATCCATGACTCAACAGCCTGGGGAACACCATAAACTAAGTAATTATGTGGTTGATATAGCTGGAATTATCATTTAAAATCTTCTATAGTATGGTAGGTTGCGGAACACCCTACACAGACCACATAAATCATAGGAATTTCTATTTGAAGTGAGATTCAACACCAATATTATGATTACAAATAGGTTCTGTAGGATGTACTATATGAGGTATTTCTAGTGGCTCAAGGATCACCACCTTCATATCTTAGTCATAAATACCATCTAAGTGTATGACCTGAGGAAACATGGTGGAATATTTCTGAAAAACCAAACACATGACTTAGAAAATATTCAATAATATACAACATTACAGATAAAAAAATATGAGATATATATGAATTTCAATATAAAATTCACATCTTACTACCTGATCAGAAAGCCAGGTTTACGATATATATATGACCACAATGAAAATTAAGATATGTAACTTACTTCCCACTAGTAATGTCGGGACAGTGTCAAGGTCACACATCACATAGAAAAGGTCCCATTATATTGCTTATCAATTGAAAGGTATAGAAAAAAACACCCTTTACATTGTAATATTCATTTTCATTTTATGATAACCATTTTAATTAATAATTTATATTTATTTCAATTCATAATAATTTATATGTATATATGTATCATGGTCCAGTTAGACGATTCACCATTCACAAGTTATAAAGGTATAAGCTTCATAAGTGGGCATTAACACATCTTGTAACTATGACCTGAACCCCACATCTCTTATCTGGATGTAACAGGTCATAAAAAATGATTTTATTAGATGAAATTCTATTAAAAAATTAAATAATTACCTACTTAATAAATTACAATCGGTATTAATGTAATTAAAATCAACTAATATTTTAGCCCATGTTACGAGTGGTCCATGACTCAAACATGACATAATTTGTTTATTATGGTTCCCCCATCAAGATATATGGAAAAAAATATTTAGGTTGATGTAGGAACTTTAATTAATCTGATTATTCTATCCCTTCAAGAAATATTAAAACATTTTCAAATATAATAGTTAAAGAACAAGTAATATACACCTGTCAATGGGTGAAATAATATAAATATGGAATAAAATATATACAAAATGCTAATACTTAAGTTCCTACTATGATGAATGAAATGATACCACCTTTCCATTAAAAGACAAGGAAAAATAAAATAAATAATAATAATAATAGTAATAATTCTAAAAATCATGTGGGCCACCCATATGTGAAATCAATACAACTTTAACAGGTAAACAAATCCCATCCTAGGTAATTTGGATCTTCCTTGAACATGGGTTAGTTACTATTAGGAAAAATTTCATTTAAAAATCCCAAAACATTCCTAGCCTCTTATTTAATATCCCAAATAATAAAAATAATTGAAAATAGGGATTTGATACCAACTTGTAACATGCTATATATGGTTCACTAATTAGTAACAAAAACTAAGTGATACACGGACACAAGAATGACTCCCTATATTCCATAGGATTCCAATTAACAATAAGGGTATATGATGATATGGTGGGGGAGACTATACCCCCAAGATAATAGATTAGAAAATTTAAATAAAATGACAATAATAAATATAATAATTATAATATTAAATTAACTATATAAGAATAAGTCATCCAGATATAATATATGGGTAGAATAAGAATCTATATCATATTAAAAATGATTTCATGTCTATATGATGTAAAAAAATTGAATACAAGGAGTAAGTGAAGTATTCATATAAAAATGTATATAAAATGAAAAAAAACGAAATATATATCAAATAGCATCATGAGAATAATCTCAGTTCTCTTCTCCTATACTATATCCTAGTACAGAGAATCAAGATTCCAATGTTAGATTCCTTCTTTTGTCCCTACCTGCTTCCATGAGATCAGTTCATATACAAATTGGAGGCCTAAATAGGGTGTTATATATTCTTAGTAGGATGACACTAATAGATTCTAATATAATCTAGAAAATTTATATAAAATGACCAATATTCTAGTATAACAATAGTAAGTATAAGTGAAAACTCTATCTAAGTCAGCTCAGGTTCATAATGGAAACCCGATTGAATCTACTTGTTTTGGCCTAAGATGAGATATCGTTAGACATGTTTCACCATGTATATTTTTATATTAATATGTATATATATATATAATATACATGATAACATATATAGACATGTAAATAGATACACAGTATAAGCTAGATCCCAAGGTGTAACTTGGGCATTCATGTATAATAATAAGAGGATCAAATTTTAAAAAAGGGTTTACAAGACCAAGTATCATGAATAAAATGGTATGACATACTCAAGTATCATAAAAAATAGTAGTAACATGCCTGAATAATGTAAAGAATATAGGATTCTATGCCTGAGTATTATAAACAATAAGGGATGGCATGACTGAGTATCATAAATAATTAGGGACTCCATGAACAAGTATCACAAAAAATAAGGTATTCCATGTCTGAGTACCATAACGAATAATATTTTTTAGTCAATACTTTAATCTAATCTAGGATATGGTTTCTAACCATTCCACCTTATTTTTAGTCAAGGAATAAAACACAATGTATATAAGGGTCACATGAAATGGTTGTACCATTAACTTCTTTTTAATTTACCGAAACCATTTCATTTTAGAGTCAATCCAAGATAACATAGAAGGTGGTTAGGTAAAATAAGAATTTATAAAGTCAATGTATATTTAGAAATCACACCAAAAAAGGTAGATTTAGTCGAAGGGGACATCTTCCATCAAGGTAAAGGGTTCATAAGTGAATTTCTAAGATGTATAACAAATAAATGTTGGATAATTCATATTTTTTAGGAAACATGTAGATATTATGGTGTGAAGATTAATGAATCATGATATTCCAAAATGTTCCTTGAGGGAAAGGTACTAGACTATCTACCTTATGGTGGTAGATAAATCCTCATCCACAGTTGGACTCAAATTCAGGATAGAATATAATTAGATAGATTAATAGAAAAATACCCAGAAAATAAGCCATATTAGCTCACCTGTAAACATATTTCATGATGTAAATATAAATCAATAATGTAATGAAGAGGATAAATGATCTAAAAATTATTTATCCAATGAATCCAAGGAAGAGGGATTATGAGTTTAGATGAAAAACTCGAATCTAATTCTAGGTGAGGGTTATATGAAAGATTCCAACAGAGGTGAAGTGTTTATATGAAATTTGGAGAGGAAAAAGGAGGGAGAGAGTCATAATATAAGGAGGAGAAAACCGTTATTTTCATCCATTTAAAGAGGCATGTAGTGTGATTGTATGGTTTTGAAAAACCATACGACAACCGTGCAGCTCCACTCCCTAAGAGGTACTAAGTGTGCATGATATATGAATGGTTCTTTCAAACCATGTATACACCATCTTCCCCTATATAAACCCTTTTCATCACCAATCATGTTTTAAACTAACCATGCATCCTTAGGTTCATAGTTTAAATAAACCATGATCCATGTCTGTTTCCTATAAAACTCAGAGCTTTAGGCCCCAAACAAGCCCCAAATGCTCTCAATGTCTCCCTCAATTTCCTAGTCACTTCCATAAGGAGAATGGGAAATTTTTAAACTTAAATTTTAAGGGATCTATACCTTATTAGGAAAATTAGAATCATAAAAATTCATTATGGAATTATTTTAATATAATGACATAATATATTTATTTTTCTTTATTTTAATGAATCTTCAACAATAAGTATTTTATTTATTTAAAATGTTTTATTAAAACATACTATTCTACTAAAAATTTGAAATACTATTTTATATATTAGGGTCAAAATATTCATTCATGAATTCAAGTATGTGTAAAAAAAGTACAAATTAACTATAAATGAACACTTTCCTTAATAAATGTGTTTCCTAAATCAAGTTTCAAAAGTGGAAAAACCATTTAGGTAAACACATATTAGCTCTCCATTTTCATATCATAAATTGTTCAATGAATTAATTTTAATACCTTTTTTGGATTTTTTTGAATAAAAATTTGTTTCAACTAACTTATAACATGATCATTCACTTGGTTTACAATTAATATAGACAAATTTTTTCCTAGGACTTACCTAGTGTATTTCTTTGATTGGACATAGTAATCCGTATATTGTTGTGTATGTCATAGGTGATTATTTATAGGATTTTATATTAAAGTACCATAAAATAAATGTAATTATTTGATCTATAACATTTTTTTATTGGTATTAGTATGTATGGTCATTTTCTAGGTTGTATGTTATTCATGGATTTTTTATTAGTGTTGCAACCAAGAGAACTAAACGTACCCCAAGTGGGGATTTGGGTGTTAAAAATTTACCACATTATGTTGGATCATTTTCCCATGTTGATGGAAATTTTTTAAACCTGTAAAAGTTTATCACACATATACCATAATAAAAAATTAAAAAAAAATTAAAACAATTTTCAATAATTTTACATGGTTCACTACTAAGGGATACTTACAAAGAGAACACACATTTGATGCTTTGATGTTCCAAAATCAACAAATATTCACTAGTTTGGTGGATATATATATTTTAAAATCATTATGTTACATGATCACTAACTTAAAAATTTATTTTTGGGATAAGAACATTGCATCACATGGGACACTCCCATAAAATCCTTCTATACTCAAAAATTTAGATGGGTACATTCTCAATTTATAAATAAGAATTTCACTTCCATATCATCAAGAATGAGTGTAGTGATTTACATCAATAGAAAATAGAATATGATGCTATATTAAAATATGAAATCTCAATAATTATCACAAGAAATAATAATATATGTTCTAATAAGTTAATTATTCACTAGTTTAGTTATTCACTATTTTTTCCTTTAGAAAATTTCTATATTGTTTTATATTCACTAACTATTATTCTTTTCATTAATGATACTTATTTGTATCACCCAAAGAATTTACAAATAAATTTAATATAGAATATAATTCATGCAATACTAAGACGTTGTGAAAGATATTTTCTAATTATAATTATTTTAAAAAGATAATTATAACCTTTTCATTGAAAATAGTAATATTACTAATAGTAACTAATATTAAATGTTATTTTTAGGGGATTCACATAAATAAAACATATTTATAATAAAATATATAATTTATGTTAAAATAAAAATCATTTTTTTTAAATTATCTTAGGGTGAATTTTTAGTATTTTTCTAAAAAGCTTCATTTTTTTGATGAATAGTGAAAAATAATTCATTTTAGTTTAAAATTTTGTTTTTATGTTTAAGTAATAAAAATTATTTAAACTTATTTTTAAATTCACAATTGATAAATTATAGATATATTAATCCAATGTAGATCATTGGAATCATTTTTATATTGAAATTAGTTATAGAGACTTATTGAACTATCTTTTTACATGGCTTCTCATCACAGTTGCGGGATTAGCATTAAATGTAATTTTACTGCTTTAGTGAATTTAATTTCAAAAAATTGATATAAATGGTAGCGATCAGTAATATATTTAGAGTTTGATAATATCAAATTAATTTTTTTTGTGAATAGAAACTCGAATTTTTAGAATAGTAATGTCACCCTTATGAATAGTAATACAATCAAATGAATAGTAAAATCACCCATGATAGTATAAATAAAAATATGGGATCTTATAAATGAAGGTATGATATAATTATATCATAGTATAAGTATGTGAGTATTTCAAAAACTAGGAATTAAGTGTTAGTATTGTTAAAAGACATAAATATTTAATTACATGTTTATAATTAATAAAACGATTCAAAAGAAAATTTATTTTCATAAAATTTATTCATAAATTAGTATTTTTTGTCTTAGGATTTAGTGATAATTTATTGAGACCTTATATTACTTTTTGAAGTGTTAGAAAATCAGTTATAATTTTAAAACTGTATTTTTTAGTAAATGATGAATTAAATTAAAAACAAATTTCATCATATCTATAATTTTTTTTATAAAATTGAATTCATTTTTTAATTATACATTTATAAAAATGTTTTGGTTTAATTTTTTGGTATTTTTATATAATACAATAATTTTTGGGGAATAGAAAAATAAAATAATTTACGTTATATATACATTAAAAGATAAATAAACTATTAATTGATTCATGGATGATGTAATCAACATAAAATATAAATTAACAAAATTATTTTAAAATATGTTATGATAATTCTTAAAAAATTCATATTCTTGGTCCAAAATAATAAACAAATGAAGAAAATATTAAAAACTCACCAATCTTCTCCACTATAAACACCTCCCCTCACCACCACTTATTCTCACAACTCTAAACCTTGAATCATGTCTAAAATTATTCTTATTTCCCATTCTTAATTCCCTCCCCCACTTACCATAGGTTATGATAAAAAAAATACCACACCAATGTGCCTTAATGAGGTTATCAAAGAAGATAATTCAAGAGGTAAATCCGTTTTTTCTTTTAATTTCCTCTCATTTTCCTTTTTTGTTTCTTATCCTCTCCTCACCTCATATATCCAAATTATTTTGATATATATAATATCATATATATACTATAATTATATCATGTCAATTGAATATACTTCACCAGACATCTTTCTCTATCTCCCTCTCTTTTATTTTAAAAATGAAATCATCATCCATGAGGTGCCGATTTACAACCTTCATGGATGAAAGATTTTTGTTCATAAATTTATCCCTCAAGGCTGGTCATGAAACCATTTTTATTGTTAAATAAGACTATAATATATGTATAAAAACACTATTAATTTTATAGAACAAGTATATATACATAGTATTAATTAAAACGATAAACTAGTTTATGATGACCAAAAACAACAAAAATAATATAAATTTTTATCACTAAAGTTTTATCTAATGAATCATTCTCATCACATATAAAAAAATGAATTATATAAAAATTTAATCATATAAATGTTCATTAATATCATAAAAATTCCATTTTGATGAATTATACCCATTTTACTTGAACTCCATTACTGATAAACAAGCAAACTGATCCTGAAAATCAAGAAAACGATTACTCTAGAATGATGAAATGGAACTTTATAACTCATAAAAAATGACATAAATGAACTTATTAAACCTATAATGAATCAAATATATTTATAAATTGTTATTACCAATTAATTAATGAATTTTATTTTATTATTGAGAACATTAATATCAAGTGCATAACACATTAGGACATAAGGTAAGGGTTTTCTCAATTCACTTTCATTTCTAGGAGACATGCCTTAATCTCCACTGTTTATTTTGTGTGGTGTATTAATATTTACCATTAATTTTCCATATCATTAATCTATTTGTATTCATGGTATTTAATGTCTTATTTTATGATCATTAATTTTATGGGGCATATAGTTCAACTGTTTTCAAAGTGGTAAGGGGTTCTACCAGAACTGCCATCTTTCCTTTGGGTTATTATTTCACTAACTGTACCCAAATTTAATGATTATTTAATTTTTTGTAATTATTCAATACCACGTGTATATGATCCAAACTCATATATCTAGATTAGTGCATCTTAATGGGAATTCTTCCTCATAAGAAATCCCAATTAAATGGAACTTCCCGAATTCTTACCCATTTTCTAATGTAGTATGTGGTCTATTTTAAGACATCATTATTTTCTTTAAATAAAACATTTTATCATGAGAAACTATGTAATTATGCTTCTCAATTTACAAAAACTAACATTCCTTTCCACTTTAAAATATCTTTAATATTTTCCTTAAACTACACTAAAATGGTTTATTACTAAAGTTTCTAAAAACTCTTTTTACACGATTTCACTTCAATGGGACACCATTAATGCCACAAATGTAATTTCAATGTCTTTCCATTTTATTTTTTGGGATATATATTTTTTCAATATTATTTTATGACAAATACAAATGATTTTCCAAAATAACTCTTCTTTTGAAATTAAAAATGGGTTTTGTCTTCACACTTTTACTTCTATGAGATATATGAATAGTTCAACATTATTTTTTTTTTGTGGTGTATAGAATTACCACATATATATATATATATAATATCTTGAATTATATTATTCTCATGATATTTATAGTTTAATTTAATTTTAAAATGGATTAAGACTTAAATGTTTCAAGGTGGTACGAGACAATTTGGAATGTTTAAAGATTACTTTCCTCAAGAATTTCTCAATTAGTTTATTAGGGTAATTTCATCTATGATACCTAAAAGTGGTATGAGATACTTTGATTTAAATATGTCATTTTATTTGATATATGAAGAATGCATTGGACATATTAAGTGATGGGAAGAGCTTGATATAGCACTAGGATGCATCAGTACGTCTCATGAGTGAAACTAGACTGAGTTTTTATCCACCTATGTATGGTGTCTTCACTGAAGCCTTGATAATATGTTTATGATGTTTTACATTATGCATTCCCTCATTATGAAACTAGTAATTGATATTCCATGTGATTATTAGTCTAGTTTAATATCCATGGTAATATTTTATTATGGTATTATTTAATCATCTTTTATTCCTTCCATATTATGATCAACATTGTGATTTAATGACTTGTGTACTTTTAGTTATTAACCATTACATATTATTTATGATTCTACTATATTGCATACCCATATAGATAATATTACCTAACCCCTTTATTATATTTTCATTCCCCAGGTTATGAAGATAAAAACATTGAATAAGCTTACAAGGATATATTTTATTCCATTTTATTATGTATCACATTTTATTGTCTTCTCCCAATATATTATCAAAATAATGAATGTTATCTGGTCTTCCTTTTTTATTCTATTTTATTATGTATCACATTTTATTTAATTTTCTAAATGTATTATCAAAATCATGAATGTAATCTAGTCTTCCCAGACTACCAAACTAATTAGTACTTCAGGATATGATTCTTTGTAATCAGGTGATGTAATAAAATAATGCACCGGATATGGGCTTCGGGTGTTAGGGCATTAATTTTTTTATGAATGATTCTACTTTGTGAAGGATTTTAATTTATTAATGGTTTATATTAAAAAAATATTATTCCTTAAGAATGGTTCTACTTCACGAATGATTCATCTTTGAAAATGATATTTCCCTATTCTCACATATAAATATAATTTATTTTTCCGTCCGCACTTTTTTATAAGAATAAAGGAAATTATTTTCCCACTAGATCTTAATTTATTTCCTTCTCTCTATTTAATGAAGTGATTATGGAACTATTTATAAAAAAATGGTTATGAAAAACACACTTAAAAAATTATATTTAATACCATTTCATGGCCACACATCACATAATGTTTCCCATTATATCAAGAGATAAATACTTCCACCCAATTTCAAAGGATATCACCTTCACAAACTATTTCACCTTGACAACATTCACATAAGTTCCTCTCCTTTAATGTTTTTAAAACAACTTAAATCTCCCTTTCACAAATGACACTACCACATGTGATTTCTTTAATGAATTGAAAAATAATCCTTTACTTAAATATTTTGCAGCTTTTGGAAATAAATTTATAAAAATTATTCATTTGCTCTATTTTTTATAAAACTTCTCCATTAACTCTAAATTTTTACTAATCTTTACCCTTTTATCTAAAATATCAAGAACTTAGGTAATTTTGTCTTCCATTGGAAATTACTCTTCACATCATACTTTTGTGTAAAATTAAAACTAATTTCATAACCAGGATGGGTAACTATAAAATATTTTTAATAAAACACTAGAAATCCAATATCTCCATCATCTATGAAATTTCATCCTATATATTCTATTATTCTTTTGAGTATGATAAAGATTCCATAATCCTTCATTATAAAAATCCTTGGTTTCAAAATTCTCCCCATTTAAGTTTTTTGGAAATCAAAATTGAAATTAAATCCTACTATAACTTGATGGTGATATAATAACTTACCCATCCCACGAAGTGTAACACACTGAGATTTTAGAATATATATTTCATTAATAAATTATAAGCATTCAATATCATGTGATGCACCCAACCATGAAATCAACTGAATAATAATTTATTATAATAAAAAATAAAATATATTAGAATAAAATTAAATGAATAATAATTATTAAAATCAATTAAGTAATTATAAGAAGTTTAACCTAAATTATTAAAGTCTATAAAAAAAATTGTGGTTTAAAAACATAGTTTATATTATATATTTTACTTCATATTTAAAGGATAAAGTTATTTTATTTAGAGTATTAATTTTTTAAAAACTATTTCTTATAAATTTTTAAAAAATTAATAATCATTCATTCACTAATTATAAATTTGACAGAAATAAAGATAAAATAATTAAATGGTAAAAAGAGATATTTTTTAGAAAATAATTTTTTTGTGAACAATGTATTTTTATCTTAAAAAGTTAAATTCATAAATAGAAAAATATAATTTTGATGAAATATATTGATAATATATTTAATAAAATATATTAAAAATCATTAAATGGTATTTACATATCAAATAATTAAAATAAATTAATTTTGTACTTCGAAAATACAATTTTTCAAAAACAAGATTATGAATTTTGTGCTTAAATATTATAATTAATTTCTATCACCTAATTTCTTTTTTGAAAAAATGAAATTCATTTTTAAATTCAGAATAAAATAATTATTTTATGGTGAATTTTTAGGTTTTTTTTGTATTTTTATTTTTAGGAGAATAATGAAAAATACTTTTTTTTATAAATACCGTAACTTTTATGAAATAATTATGATATCATCCTGAATTAAAAATATATAAGTCATTTTTATGGAAAAATATATGTTTAATTAATTAAAAAATTCATTTAAAACTATTATTTTTAATTAGTAAATCCATTCTTTAATTTTCAGAACCTCAATTGTATTTTATTATTATAAAAAAACTATTTTAGCCATTTTCATTTAATTATGTATTCATAATTACCCACTCAGTTATTCATATGTTTGAGACTGATAAAACACTTATTTTTATCCACAATTCAATAATTTCAATGAATATCAATTTTATATAATATTTTTTTTGGTAAATTTATTTTTATGTTTAGAAATTCATTTGTCTAAAAATGAGTTTTTATTGCGTTTTAAATACATATATTAAAATAATTTTGTACCGATTCTAGAAATTCAATATTGTATAATATATTAATTATTTGAATCATAATAATAAATATTATGTGATAATTTATACTTAATGTTTCTTCTTTATATAAACACGTTACCATTGTCGAATTTTGTCAGCATGGTAAATGGTAAAACGATTTAAATGGGTAGTTATCCAAAGATATAAGACCAAGAATATGAATAAAACTTGTATAAATTAAATCATTTGCATGTATTTATATTTTAAATCATCCTATATTAGAATTTTTTTTATTTGGTTCAACTTTTCCATTAAAATGACTTTATATTATTTTAAAGTTAATGGTATTTACAAGGGTTCCACTAATTACTTATAAATGGCTATCTATTAAATTCACTTATACTCACCACTTTACACCCATATCATGATCAATATCTACCCAAATACCTTACCAACAACACTATCCATGACCAAGGTGTTCTAGTGTTCTTAAAAAACCCATCTAAAAATCCTAAGGTTGTTTTCAAAAGAGATTATCCAAGGAAGAGCTATAAGTTCTTAGTGATATTTTTCAAGTTTCTTTCCTATTAATACTACTATAAATTTTTCATAACCATATCTATAATGAGACTATACTTTAAATCATATTATTACCTGATTTTAATTATATTTTACCTTTAAATACAAACTAAGCACCATAATTTCTAATACATTAGGAATATTAGGTACGTAAAACTGAAAACATGAAATGAAAATGAAAACAACTTTTATTTCAACTCTATAAGGAGATCCTAACTCCCATTGAGATCTAAAACTTGTATAGGTTAACCTGGGGAATACATGAACAAATTTATGATCTAAAATCAAAATAAATGAATAAACATAAGAATCGAGCATACCACATAGTTTAGAAGGAAAAAAATAATGATAAAAAAAATATAAAATATGAATAAACATGAGGAAGTATAACATAAGGAACATAAGATAATGTAATCACAGTATCATAAGAATGTGGAAAAAACATAAAAAATTACATAATCATGAGTAAAGGCTAACCACCATGACCATTGTACATGATTATCATGAGTCAAGGCTAACCACCAAGACCATTACACATGATTATCATGAGTCAAGGATGACCACCAAGACTGTTAAACATGACGTATCATGAGACTAAACATTTCCAAATGAATTGGAGAAAAATCTAGGAACACCCATCATAACATTTTCATGAATATTCATGCCACATGAAGAATCATATATAAGTAATTGAATATAAACATAAGGGTTACCCATAGAAAGAATTGGGTATCATAATCGTGTCAAAGGAATCAAAAAAAGGGAATAGCATAATGATGTCTATGAAATTAAGGTTTTAAATAATAAATGGATACTATTAAAAGAAAATAGGAATATATAATTATAAATTATGTCAAACATATATGAATACATGTAAAATTTGTGTTTAAGAAGCTTTAGAAATTAAAAAATTTAGTGTGGTTTAAAGAAAATATTAATGGTTCTTTAAAACGTAAAATGAATAGTTGTTTGTATAAAACCATAAATTAACCAATATATTTTTTCATGTTAAAATTTTAGAATTTATAAAAATAATTCTGGATTGAAATATATTATTTAGTGAACTTCAAAATGGGCGAGAAATTGGGATGTTCCCTTTAATTGGGTTTGCTTAATGGAAATAATTGAGAAGGGAACTTTTTTAAAACAAGTATATCCATAAAAAAGATGGATAAAATGATCAAGATACATGATTTTGGAATATATAAACATAATTTATAAATATTATATAAAAATAAATAAGAGTTACGTTGAGGTAAATAGGGAGAAAATGTAACCCAAATGAAAATGGAGGTTCAGAATAAATCCCTTACCTTAGGTTCAAAAGTAATTTGCACCTGATCTTAATGTCCTATATAATAAAATTAATTAATTAATTAATTAATGATTTTATACATTTATTTTATTTATTATAATTTTATTATATGAATATGGTCATTTTAATGAATTATAAGATACGATTTTATCATTCCTAGTGTTTATTTCCATAGTTTTAATGATTTGTTTACTTGTATACATGTCTGTAAAATCATGTAAAATGAGACTATTTATCCATAATTGAAATTATATATTTCAAATAAAAATATATAATATTAAAATTTATTATATATCAATTTGGATCCATATTTACGGACGATTAATTAGATAAAATGTTAATGAAAACCATTTAGATTTTTTAAGAAGTTTTTCAATTATCACGATATTGTTATGTTTTATTAATTAATATTATGTATATATAATGGTTTCAGAATATTAAAGTGGGTATAATAAATATATAGTAATCTTTCTTAACCGAAAAATTGGTTTCATGACCAGTCTTGAAGGTGGTAATGGAAATTCAAAACTCATCGACCTTAAATGCGATAAATTAGCATATCACAGAAAATGTTTTCATTATTTAAATAAATTGGGATGGGAAGTGAAATGATGATGGGTTATTCCATAAACACAATAATATTATATTATATTAAAGATAATATATTTGTCATGTAACTTGGATCAGGGTTTGGGTGAGGAGTGAAAAAAGAAAGGAAATGAAATTGAAAATAAATTAAAAGAAAAAGAAAAAGGTGTTTACCTCTTGAGTTCTTCTCTTTGAGAACCTCCTTAGGAAAACGGTTTTTGGAATTTTGTTGAGAAAATAACACCTTATATGTGAGGAAAATACTTTAGAAGAGTGTTGGGTAGAAATTGAAAAATTATCAGGGCTTAAGATGTGTGAAGAGAAAAGGTGGTGAGGGGTGGTATTTATTGTTGAAGAGAGGGGTGTTTTATCGTTATTTTAATAATTATTTTATTATTTTTCCTCAATAATTTGAATAATTTTAGAATTATTATAAATATATTAAAATAATTAAGGTGAGTTTCATATTATATTTATAAAATCATAAATGGCTCAAGGAATAGTGTATTTAATATATAATGTATATATACCATAAATTACCGCATTTTACTATTCACAAAATTCATGTATGTTAGAAAAAATCAAAAATTCACCCTAACCATTTTCCAATGTGTAAAATTAAAAAAATTACTAAGTGTTATGAAAATAATTTTCTAAATATGAGAAATGTAATTTTTAATTAAAATCATCATTTACATGGAAAATTCTAATTTTAAAATAATAAATGATTTTATAACACTTAAAAAAATTAATTAAGGTCTCATTAAATTATAAGATAACAAAATAATGATTTATGAATAAATTTTATGAAGATAAAATTTATTTTAAATTATTATATTAATTATAAAATTGAAAATAAATATTTATATTTTATAAAAATATCAACACTTAATCAATAATTTATAAAACATTTATTTACTTTTAATAAGATATAATTATATCATATTATAATTTATAATATTTATAAATTTTATTTATACTTTCATGGGAAAGGTTACTATTCTATAGGTTAGATTACTATTCCTAATGGTCGAATTACTATTCTAAAGGCCATGTTACACATTAATTGATGTAGGTTCCTTAACTTCTAGAAATAAATCTGATTCTATCTATTATTAATTTATAAAGTTTATATTGTGTTATCTAAGTGATTTTATTTTATATATACTATATGAAATAGTTATAATAAGGTAATTTATATTGATAGAACTCTGGGTTGTTACATTCTTCCCCCCTTATGAAATTTCACCCTCAAAAATTTGTTTTATATACTACAGTGAAAAAGGATAGGGTACTTCCCCTGTATAGATTTCTCCAGTTCCCATGTCTCCTCTTCATACATATCATTCCACCATATTAATTTGACAAGGTGACTAGTCTTTTTTCCTTTAAATTTATCTCTATAGTCCAAGATCTTAACTTGCTACTCCTTGTAATTGAAATAATTTTTCAACTATACCACATTTGGGTTCAGTGCATGTGATGGATCTTGTATGTACTTCTTCAAGAGGGATTCATGGAATATGTCATATACTTTATACATGGTTGGTGGAAGTGCTAGTCGATAGGCCATAACTCCAATGTGATCAAGAATCTCAAAGAGGCCGATATACCTGGTACATAACTTTCATTTCTACCCAAATCCTATGATCATCTTCTATAGAGATATGCAAAGTAATACCACATCTCCAACCTTAAACTCTAAATCCCTTTGATGATTGCCTTCATATATCTTCTGTCAACTTTGGGCTTCCATGATGTGATACTGAATGGTTATCACCCTTTCAACAATTCTTCAACCATTTCATGTCCAAGAAGATTATGTTCACCAGCTTCAACCTAGAATGTTGGTGTTCTACACTATTTCCCATAAAGGGATTCATATGGACCCATTTGGATGATCGAGTGGAAATTATTATTGTAATTTAATTCTACTGGAGAAAGATTTTTGTACCATCCTCCTTCTAAGTCCATAAAACATTCTCTAAATATATCTTATAGTGTCTGAATAGTCCATTCATATTGGCTATTAGTTTGAGGATGATAAGAAATACTAAATTTCATCTTAGTGTTTTGAGCATTTTGGGGAATTTTCTAGAACATAGAGGTAAATCTCATATCTTGACAAAATATAATAGATAGTGGTATTCTATATAGAATTAACACATCCCTGATTTATATTCGTTAAATTTTCTCTAGTGAAAATTCCTCTCGAATTCCAATAAAGTGAACTATCTTTGTGAGATGATTCATGATAACCCATATAATATTGTTTCTTCTAGATGTATTTGGAAGTCTAGTGAAAAATTACATGGTGATGTTTTACCATTTCTATGTTGGTATGGTTAATGGTTGCATCATCCCTTAGAGTTTTTAATATCATCATTCACTAGATGAGATACTAGGTACTTTGATGTATATTTAACAATCTCTTTCTTCATATTGTCCCACCAATAGTTTACTTAGAGATCTCAGTATATATTTGTGGTCCAAGGGAGATTAGAGAAATTAGATCTATGTGAATTATTCAAAATATCTTTCTTTAATTATTTATTTTATGGTACACAGAGTCCTGACCCAAATCTCACAACTCCATCCTCGTACATTTTGAACTATGTGGATTTCTCATTTAGGATAGCTTCCACATTTTCCGAAATTTTCACATCCTTTCTTTGAGAATGATTTATTTTATCCATATGGTATAGTTTATTAATCATTTACGAGATGATTTATGATGTTTCATCTTTAAAAATTCCCATTTCTATCCTGTGCAGGACCATAAATATTGGGTCCTTCTCAATTCTCATCAGTGAAAAAGATGAAAAATCTGTTCAACTTAAAGCATCTTCCACTTATATTCCTTACTAAGATGGTAGTGGGTTGAGCTATCATAATCATTAATGATCTCTAAGCATATTCCCTTGTTCATATTAATATCCTTCATGGCGAATATATACTTGAGAATTTTATGATTAGTATATATTTGACAATTCTCCCTATAGAGATAGTACAATCATATTTTAAATGCAAAGATCACATCTTCCAACTGTATATCATGAGTGGGATAATTTTTCTCATGAATGTTCAGCGGCCTTGAGGCATAGGCTATAACTTCATCATATTTCATCATTACATAGCCTAATCCCTTCTTTGAAGCACCACTTTACATCACAAAGAGTTTCCCACTTGTCAGTATTGAGAGTATTAGTGTAGTGATAAGCCTAGTTATCCACTCTTTGATGTAGTCTTAACATTCTTTGGTCTAGAAAAACTTAACCTCCTTCTGATTCATCTTGGTAATTTGGTTTTACCATCATGATAAGTTATTAAAAAATCATCAATAATACCTAGCTATACAAAGGAAAATATGGATATCTTTTAGAGATGTTGGTTTGGGACACTACTCAGTTGCTTTTTTCTTGGAAGGGTCCAAAATATTCATTTTCTAGTGATAACATGCCCAAATAAGTATACTTACTCCATCCAGTAGTAACATTTATTATAATTTTCATAAATTTTCTCCATTTGAAAGGTATTTATCACAATATTCAAATACTCCCCATGTTCCTCCTTGGTCTCGGAGTATATCTGAATATTATCAATAAATAATTCCAAAAATTTATTGAGGTAATCTATAAAGACTCTATTCATTAAATACATGAAAATATCTGGAGAATTAGTGAGTCTGAAGGGCATCACTATGAACTCATAGTGTCCATACCTCATTCAAAAGGCTGACTTGGTAATATCTTCCTTCTTTACAATTATTTTGTGATACCTTGACTGAAGGTCCACCTTAGAGAAATAATTGGACTTATATATTTGATTCAACAATTCATCTATCCATTTAAGAGAATACTTTTTATTTATCATAATTTTTTTGAGATAATGATAATAAATTCATAGTTGCATTGATACAACCTTCTTTTGGACAAAGAAAACTGGTGCACCCCATGGTTAAACACTAAGGCATATAAAACCTTTTTATAGATTATCTTGTAAGTGCTTCTTTAGTTATTACAACTCTGAATTGGTCATTCTATATGATTTATTTGATATAGTAAGAGATCTTTAAATAAGATCAATTGAGAACTCAAATTGTTAGTTAAGAGGAAGACCCATCATATCTTTGGGGGAATAAATCAGTTTAGTCCCTCACAATGGGAATGTCTTCAACAATGATTCCATCCTTTGTCTCAATCATTTGAGTTAGATATTATTTCTCATAAGGAAACAATATCCACAATTGAGATGATGATTCTGAAAGATATTCATCTTCCTACTTAGAATTGAATAGAATTGGAGGATTATTTGAGATATGAAGAGTGATTTCTCTTTCATGAAAGTCGATGATGGGTTTTTATAATGATAGCCAATACAAGACAAATATCGCATGAAACTCCACCAAAGGATGTAAGAAAATATGTTCTAGGATTTTTAGTCCACAATAATTAACTAGGGATGAGTTATATACTTTGGATGTAATAATTTATTATTATTTTTTCTCATAGATAACTCAACCACCATATTTTGATGTGGTATTTGAATAGTTATACTAAAATTATTGAATTTTAAAGAATGTTTAAAACCATAATAAAATAATGCATTACCTATTCTTGAATGAATGTACAACATACCTATCACCACATAATTTTCAGGATCCACCCTATAAGTAGTGATAGGATATGCCATTCCTTACGGACTTGGAGGTAATTGTTGTTGATTTTCCCCAACAAACCTTAGCTTAGGGAAATAGTTAGTATAATGCCAATGTTACTTACAGTTGATTCACTAAAATACATGATAATTCTTTATTTTAACCTTCCCTTCTTCCTCATTAGTGGGATTATTCTTATCCCTTTGGTAGTTATTAGAAATTCCCCCCATTCTTTATCATTTTAAGCATTTCCTGGTTCATTTTAGATAGTTTCTAGGATTATTTTCCCCACAATTTATACATGTGGGATGCTAGGTTTTCTTTACATCATGGGATTTATCTAATGTTCCTTCCATATTAAAATGAATTTTCCTATTTTTATCTCTAGGTCCATAAAACCATTTAGAGTATCCGATCTCTATTTTAAACATGAGGGTACAACCAAAAATATCCTCATAAATATCAATGTCAAGAATCTGTAACACTTTTAATAGACTCAAATTTAGTATTCTAAAGAAGTGATCTACATTGATTTTTGTGTTCATAACAAATCCTAAGTCATATCATGAATTTCTAGTGATTTTTGATACATACTCCCTAATAGACTCATCTTACTTCTTCTTTTGTTAGAGGGACTCTCTTTTCATCCTGAGATTGAGGGTTTCAGAAAAAATATTTATTGAAAAGTATTTTTTTTAAATCTTCATATTCCATGGAATCAATTTCATACATTGACATTGTGTTCTGGATTAGTTTCCACTACTAATCATATTCTCTATCAAAATGATAGAACTACACTAAAAAATTCTCTTATTCTGACAACTAGAGGACATATAATATATTATTAGGGGAGTTAATCCATTTTCCTATGAGGAGGGGATCAAAAGTTCCACTAAACATGGCAGGACATTATCGCATGAAGTATTTTACTGAAACATTATATTTCTTAGGGTAATGATGATGTTCCACATGATATAAGTTATTATGCACAACATGATTCCATTGAAATTGTAATGCAATGAAGTTTTGAGCACCTGTTACCATTACATTTGGAATATCATTAGGGAAATAATCACATTTCCTAGCACATTAATTGTTGTCACATATTCTTCTATCTCCAACCACTAAATATAAAAACTAAAGTACAATTTGTGGGGGATTGAATATATATCTAATAATCATATAAAAAAACCTTTTAACATAGAAGGATAAAATTTTAAATTAAAAGTATATCCTATCTTTTGATACCCTAAGTTTCAATCTAGGTTATCCATGGTGATATAATTATCCATAGGGTTATTACTAAAGAGATCTAGGCCAAATCTCGAAAAATAACAAGACCTCACTATTATATCAACTATACTGACTCTATCCTTTTAAATATATTATTACATTATTTTAATAAAATTATCCATTAAATACAAACCAAGGATCATAAATTATAGTGTCTTTGGAGGATTAGGTACATAAAACTAAAAAAATGAAACCAAAATGAAAACAAAATGAAAACAATTTTTTCATTAAACTCCATAATGAGATCCTAACTTTCATTGAGATATAACATCAGCATTGGGTAACCTAAGGAATGCATGAACAAAGGGATGAGCTAAAACTAATTAAAGGAATAAACATTGGAATAAATCATAGCATGGTATATAAGGCATAACATAATGACATAAAAACATAAAACATGAATAACCATATGAATGAATAACATAAAAAACATGGGATCATGTAATCATGGTATCATAGGAATGTGGAAACAACATAAAACATGAAATAATGATGATTAAAGGATAACTACTAAGACTATTTCACAAGATTATCATGATTCAAGTCTAACCAGCAATAGCGTTTCACATGATTAGAATGAGTTAAGGCTAACCACCATGACCATTGCACATGATGTATCATGAGAGAAACATTACCCAATGCATTGGAGTGCTATCTGGGTGCAACCATCATACCATGTTCATGAATATGTGTGTCACATGAAGAATCATATATAAGGAATCAAACATAAATGTAGGGGTTACCCATGAAAATAATTAAGTATCACAATCACTTAAAAGTATTTCCAATATGGAATATCATAATGGTGTCCAGGAAATACAGGAATTAAATAAAAATAAAAATTCATAAAAAAATAGGAATAAATCATGATAAATGATGTCAAAATGACATGAAAATATGTAAAAAAGGTTTTCAGAAACATTAGAAATAAAACATTTTAGTGGTTCTTAAGAAAAATATTAAAGATTATTTAAAAATTGTTTGTATAAGACTAGAAATGAACCGAGATAATTTTTAATGATAAAATGAGGGATTTTATAAAAATAATGGTGTATTGAAATATATTATGAAGTTAACTTAAAAATAGGTGAGAAATTGGTATGTTCCCTTTAATTGGACATTATTAATAGGAAATATTGAGCAGGGAGCCTTTTTAAAACATGTATATCCACAAAAAGATCTATGAACTGATCTAGATGCATGATTTTAGAATAGATACATAGAATTTAGAAAAATAATATAGATAGAAGAGTTTAATTAGGGTAGAAAGAGAGAAAACATAACCTGTTGAAAAAAAGGAGGTTAAGAAAGAATCCCTTACCACATGTCTGAAAGTACATGAATTTGTTATTAATGTCATGGATAATCAAATTAAATCTATCAATTAATTAATTTAAAAAATTTATATATTTATTTTATTTATTATAATATTATTATGTTCTTTTATGGTCTTATTAATGGGTTATATGGAACAATTATATCATTCATGAGTTTTTGTTTCTTTGGTTTTCATGATCAGTTAACTTATTTGGGAATATTTTCGATTTTCAGAAACTATTTTTATTTTATTAATTAATATTATGTATATATAATTGTTACAAATCATTATATAGTATTTAAAACATATATTGTAATCTATTTTAACCATAAACATGGTTTTATGATAAGTCTTGAATGCGGTAATGGAAATTTAAAACTCATCATCCTTGAATGTGATAAATATACAAATCACAAATGATGTTACATTTTTAGAATAAAAGGGAAGGGTAATATAAATGAGAATGTGTTATTATATAAACACAATAAAATTAGATTATATAAAATATATTGGAGTTATCATGTCACTTGGATAAGGGGATGTGATTAGAGAATAAGAAATTAAAATAATTTGAAAAAATTAAAAGAAAAAGAAAGTGGTTTTTACCTCTTGAGTTCTTCTATTTGAGAACCTCATTAGGGGAATGTGTTATGGTATTTTTTTGATACCAAAACCTGTTATACATGGGAAAGGGAATTTTGAAGAGTATTAGGAATAAATTGGACATTATTCAAGGATTTTGTTTTGTGAGGAGAATAGGTGGCGATGGGTGGTATTTATAAAGTAAGAGAGAGGTATTTTCTCATTATTTTATTCATTGGTTTATTATTTCCCATCAAGACAATGAATAGTTATATAATAATCAATAAATATATTAAAATAACTAATGAGAGTTTGATATTATCATGATTACATCAAAAAATACTCAATGAATATTCTTTTTAACTTTTATTGTAATATACCATAAAATATCATATATTACAATTCACCTAAAATTCATGTATTTTAGAGAATCACAGAAATTCACCATAATTTTTTTTAGATTTTTAGAATTAAATAATGAACTACATTTTATGAAAATATTTTTTTAAATAAGGGAAATTTAATTTTAATTAAAATCATCATTTACTTGGTAAAAAATAATTTTAAAATTATAACATATTTTATAACAAATTGAATCATTAATTATCTTGTAATCAGAAGAAAAAAATATTAATTTATGGAAACATTTTATGAATTTATATTTTATTTTAAATAATTATATAATTTATAAAATTAAAAATAATAATTTATATTTTAAAAAGATATTAACACTTAATTAATAATTTCTAAAACATTTATTTACGTATACTATGATATTATTATATCATATTATAATTTATAAGACCTTTAAATTTTATTTATTATTTCAAGATCGAAGTTTCTATTCTATAGGATGGATTACTATTCCTAATGGTCACATTACTATTTGAAAGTCCAAGTTACTATTCTATCGGTATAGGTTTCTTAACTTATATAAATACCTATTATTACAACCACTCTTCATTTATAAAGTTTCTATTGTGTTCTATATGTGTTTTTATATTAGTTATACTCTATGACATAATTTTATAAAGGTAATTTCCATTGATAGAACTCAGGGTTGTTACAATCTCAATATAATGGAATTAGTGTGTTTAATATACATTAAAGTTGTTATGTTAATGATAGAACTATTTTCTATATCGTTTCAATTTAATTGAAAATGAAAGCATTATTCCAGCATACATGCGAACTACTACCTCCATGAAGCGATGTAAGTCATTTTTAAAACTAAATCTCAAGAAAGGTTATATATTTGAATTTAATGAATAAATTGGTTATGTAAGATATAATTGTGATTTTTTATGTCATGAACTAGGCCAGAATACCATCAGACTGAACACTCAACCCGGTCTATGATAAAGATCTAAAGGCGTTCCCCATCATCCTGGGTTAGCGACTAGTGCTGGGTATCAAAGATTTCACCATGGTAAATATTTATCCCAATAAAACGAGGAAGAAATAACCATTTTATATAATTCACATAAAACATAAAATAAAATATCAATAGATACAAAACCAATCCAAATACAATAAACACAAAAAAACTCAAACTAAAAAATGAAAATAAAACCAAACCAGAACCTAATCAGATCTCCATGTGACCTCTTGGCCACCACAAACCATAAGTCCAACCTTCTCCAAATGAAAAACCAAACTGGGAACCTCAAACTTAAAAATATATTGGGTCGACTGATGCCAAGTGGCATAAGTAAGGTTTTAACATAAACCTCTCAGTATATAAGCACCACATATTCCCTAAATTTCCATTCCTGAAAGATTAAAAAAAACTAGTTTTCAATACATTTTTAAAATATGGTTTTTATCATTTAAAGAACCAATATATCTTTTCCAAAAAATCCCCTTTCAATATAAAGAACATCTTCCTTTTTTTTAAATAGATTTGGAGTTTAAAAAACCAAAATTCAAAATAAGAATCCAAATAAGGAGATCAAAGAGCCATACTAAAAATAATTGAAACAATATAAGAAGAAAAATATTAGTAGGGAAAATAACAAAGGTGTAACAAATTAAAGAATAACATATAGATATATAATAATGGGAATTTACAAAACATCACTAAAACAAATCCCTGGACGTACTCAAATTGGACTCACCTGTCGACATATAGTGTATCTCCATAGTCAATAACCAAAAAACTACTATTAACTAGCCTCACCAGTATCACATCCCACATGGCCTCTCTGAAAATAAATGGGGTACCAACCTGTCTAATTGTGGTTGATAAGAAACCATCAATTGACCCTCTAAATGACTCCTAATAATACCATGATAGTATTAAATGGTGAATGAGGCGGTCTTCACATGAAAGACAAAAACTAATAATATATAGATGTCACTATGATATCTTAGCCCATACACTGACACCACCTATTCAATGAACCTATCCATGGAGGGACTACTATTGCGGTGACCATCAAACACAACACCTTCCAAAAGTTCCAATCAATCCTATATATCACATGAGTTGAGAACCACTTTCTGAAACATCATAATATACTAACCAAGCCTCTATAATTTTAAATATAAATCCATTTCAAAAATAATTTGAAAAACCAAGGTAAAACACCATATAAGTTTAGTATATTCCAAATGGGTTTTTATGTCATTTAGAAACCAAACCACATCTCCGTGTTTCATACGGGCCATTCCTTTGAAAACACATTTGAAACCAAATTTAAAATTATTTTAAAAACTAAATAACCATTTAGGAAATATGGAGTGTTTTATGAAACCATTTGATAGAGAAGAGGGATAAAGAATATAAGAAGGAATAGTGGATGGTATTTTGAAATCTGAATTTAAGAGGGAGGTTTTCTATAAGAATCCATTATCATTTTTCAGGACATCCATATGTTCACCCCTTTTCCATATGTATGTGTCCACATCCAATAAAAATGTTAAAGAATCAAGAAAATATAGATATTTCAATTTATGAATGAAAATAACCTTGTTGACATATGACACAAAACCATCTAATCATAAAGAGGCCATAATAAATATGCCAAACCCATTTTACAATGAAAACCAAATTACCAAAACATAACTAAGACCAAACACAATCCAAAAAAACGAAATAACCTCAATGACATTCACACATAAATAAATCTTTGGGTAAGGAAGACCTATGCCTGAGGAATGATCCATACACCCTAATATTAAATAAATATAACAACATTAGCCAACCCTCACCCTAGGGTTCGTCAAAGAGAGAACCAAGCCAGGAAGAACAAGAAACAAAATAGATTAATATGAGAAGAGAAGGAAACACGCCCATAAACTAAGGAAAAAATGCCTCAAATGCTTAGAGGAGAATCCATGGAGGGAGGAGAACAAAAGGTATTGGGATTTGGGAACCCTCTCGCATGTAAAAAATGACTAAATACGAGGAGGTCTGGATTTGGTGTAAAAATAAGTGAGGGTAGAATGAGAATTTCCACTTTTTAAGAAATATGTTTAGGTCACACAGTTTGGTCACACAGTTTAGAAAATCATGATCCAACCATATAAACCCAGACTGGAGGAAGAGTTCACCCACACGGGCTAGCCGCATGATTTGGGAAACCATGTTCCAACCATTATAATAAACCTTTCTCTTTAAAAAATCCACATCACATGATTTTCATGCAGTTTCCTATAATCATGTTCAAGACATGATCCACCAAAATAAGGGAATGTTGTTTTTTTGGGCCTCACATGGTTTGAGACAAACCATTATCAAACCATAAACAATGCCAAAATCCTCCACAATACCACATGACTCAAAAAATTTCACCAAGAACTCAATCTGAACCTCAATTAAAATATCCAATATCACAAAAAGAATAAGTGAAAAGAAAAACTATGGTTCAGGTGTGATAATTCTCCCCACCACAAAAACATTCTACTACCTAAAACTCACCACGAAAAATGAGGAATACAACTTTATCATGAAATGTAATGGAACAGAATTTAACCACAATCATCGATCCTAAAACTAAATGACATGGACTAAAAATAAGAACCTTGATGTGACACTTTTAACTACATATGTCACACCTGACCATATCCAGAGAAAAATTCAATAAGTATAACCATAGAAAATGAGAGGTAAAGGGTTCTCTTTACCACAAGAAACCAGCTAGCACTAAATGACACTAGGACTCGGAATTCCCAACATTAACCAACCTGAACCAATAACCCCCAAAAAAATGAAAAAACTGTGGATGTAATGCAAACCAAATAACAGTTCATGATTTCTTTAAAACAAAAGTGTCTACCAAATTAGAAAAACTAAAATTTAAAAACAATCAACAAGGCTAAACACATAGAACTCTCTAAATAAAGAACAACCAATAGACTACACAAGGAACAAGAACACATTTCCACAATAAAAAAACCACCAAGCCTTTACAATGAAGAAAAACATAAAATATGTGGGGGGAAATATAATAGATAAACATAAATAGTCTCCAATCTATTCTTAGGGAATAATTTGGTCCAACACCCCTATACCCAATAATTTCCAACTGCATGAAGAGATTCACTATAGGTCCTATGGAAATAGCACTCATGTCTTGAAGCATATGATGCCCCGTAGTTAGGAGCTGACATCCTCCAACCAGGACTTCCCTTTCCAGTAATGCTTCTTATATAACTTATCTAAATAACCTAAATGGCCACATCGTCAGTAAGATTTTGTAGGATTGTGTCAATAACTCTTTGAATACACAAACCATCCACATTGGAAGCACCTAAACGAAAGGTACAATGTTTGGGAAAAATTAAATAATATAAGAGACTCATTGAGAATATGTTTATCTAGAATATAAATCTCACTATATGAGGAACCATCATAATCACCAAGATTCATTGGATCTCCAAATGCAATAGATTTCCCCTTGGTAATGAACTCATCTTGGAACGCCTCATCCACCAAATTCCTAAATACGACCTCTAAACGATATTAGAACAACACAAAATATAATGGATTTTGGAGTTCCCAATGAAATTAATATTCCTTATATTTCATCAAGACACTCTATAGATTCTAAAAAACCAAAATCAACATAGAAAATAAGAAAGGATAGAGATAAACTAGATCCCACTACATTACTAGAAGTTTGGAAGGGCCAAAAATTGGATGAGACTCACTAGAAACCGTAGGGACCTTTTTAGGTGGCATATTCTAAGAAACAAGAAGATAAAAAACCAAGATCAACATATAACCAAAAATCAAGTGAAATAACAACCAACTTGAAAATGAACAGCTAAAAATAAAAACACCACAATTGAAAACCAAATTTCATAAAAAATCTGGAATCCCCTTTTAAAACCCCCAATTTCTTTTATATTTCAAAACTATTTTACCCCAAATCCACATAAAAAATACCAAAACCATATATAGAAAAAAAAGCTAAAACTTACTTTAAAAAATGCATAAATAATTTCCCTATTGGAAATTTTTTTCCACAAACCATTTTCTTTTTCAAAATCTACTACCTCCAAATAAAACCAAATAAAAAAACCACTCACACCAAAGATCGTGGAGTAGGGACCTAGTGGCCATGAAATAACCGACCACATATATCAGTAGACCTTTAACCATGAATCTAGAAACCACCGATATGACCTTCAACCATGCACCCAAGCTTTACATGGTCACTAATCCACCCATGTTCACCGCACATCACCAGTTCTCCTCTATTTTTATTCCCTACCTACACACTCAAAAACAAAAATGAAAGACTCAAATCCCTTACTACCCTAGTTAATGGAGTCTTAGGATGAGTATTTTTTTTGTGACACACCCTTCTTATAACTATATCCCATGTCCCAAAAAGAATATTTGTAATATACTTGGGGCCTCAAAATGACAAAGGGTTATTTTGATACCATTTTTCATGTACAAGTCTTGGCTACCATCCAACCCGATCCACGATAAGTCCTAAAAGGCTTTCACCATATTCCTAGGATGATGACTAGGACTATCCTGGGATCTGTTTATCCTAATAAATCTAAGGAATAATAACCAAGATAGACCATGCATAACAAAATAATAAACTGAATCAAAATAGATACAAACTAATCCAAATACAAAAACCACCAATCAAAATAGAAACAAAACAATGAAACTAAAGCCAAACTAGAACTCGACTGGATCTCCATGTGACCTCATAGTCACCACAAACCATAATACAAACATAACCCAATAGAAAACCTAAACCAAGAACCCAAACCATCAAAACAGTTTGGGTATTATGATTCCAAGTGGCACAAGTATGTGTGAGAATAAATAACTCAATGAGTAAAAACCACAAAGTCCACACATTTCCATTCATGAAATAGCCAACAAAAAATATTTTGAAATACATTTAAAAAACATGGTTTTATCTTTCAAGGAACCAAAATATCGTTTCCAGAAAATAACTTTTCCAAATAAGTAATGGCTTACATTTTTTAGAACATTTTTCCATTTTATAAAGCCAAATTCAATATAAAAATCCAAACAAGGCGATATAAGATACATACTAAAAACAATAGAAACAATACAATGAGGAAGATACTAGCAGGTATGATAATCAAAGGGAATAAAATAAAGAATAAAATACCGATAAATAATCATGGGTATTTACTAACAAATATAAAAGAAATCCATAGATATAATCAGATTAGACTCACCTATTGACATACGCTACATCTCCATAGTCAATAACTAACTGGATACTTTATACTGGCCTCACTAGTGGTACATCTCACCTAGACCATCAAAAAATCAAAGGTGTATTAACCCATCTAATATAGTTCAATAAGAAACCATCAATTGTCCCTCTAGATGGAACCTATAAATCCAATGATAATAGTAAATAGTGAATGAAGAGGTCCTAACATGTTAGGAATAGACCAATAACCCACAGATCCCATCGTACTTGCCTAGACAAAAAACCAACAACACCTAATTTATAAACCTATCCTTGAAGGGAAAACCATAGATATTCCCATAACACATCAAACTATCCATGATTTCCACTTAGGCCTATACATCACATGATTTTCAAACCACTTTCCTAAACATCACTACATACCAATCATGCCATTAAAATTTTCAATCCAAATCCATTTCCAAAATCATTTCAAAAGACAACATAAAGACACCATATATGTTTAGTAGATTCTATATACGCCTTTACTTCAATTAGAATCCAAACAAAATGCCTGATGTTCCAAGGAATAGAAAACACATTTGAAACCACCTTTACAATTCATTCAAAAACTAAATTACCATTTTTGAAATACATAGAGTTTTGAAGAAACCATTTGAAAGAGAGGAGGTCTAAAGAAGAGAATAAGGAAAGGTGGATAGTTTTTTAAAATATAAATTTAAGATGGATATTTTATAAAGTAATCCATTATTATTTGTGAGACCATCCATATTTTCACCTAATTTCCATATGAATGTTCCCACATCCAATGACATATTGAAAGCACCATCAATATACATAAGTTCCAATTTAATAATCAAAATGACTTTGTAAAAAAATCTAAACAAAACCATCAAACCACAAAGAGGAACCTAATCCATACACCAAAACCATTTTACAATGAAATCCAAATTACAAAAAAAAAATATGACAAAAAATAATCCAAACATAATGTGGAAACCATGAAATGTGTTCCATGCACTTCTTCAAAAAATTGATGAAATGATCCTTAGACAAAAATTTCAAGTATGAGTAAAGATGTTTCACAATGAAGGAATAGAATGACGTATGGATTTATATATTCAAAAAGACTTCTCCAAAATTAGGGATAAGGGGATAGATCCCCCTCATGGAGTATGCTCTGGATTTCAAAGATTGATGATGAAAAGGTATTGATGCATCTAAATGAAATTTCCGAGTTTCATATGAGGAGAGTTGGTGTATTAAACATATCAAGAAGTTTAGATCTCTTCAAGATCATTCATTAAACTGGTCATGGAGCCCAAGTAGACTGATGGATCCAATGTTATGGAATTATAAGATAGGTAAATATTACAAATGGATTTTCTTCACCTATACGGAGGACCTGCATGGAGGACCTGCACCACACGACCTACACAAAGGAAATAAACTAGATCACTTATGCGACCTAGTCATTTTTACACCCCTATGCGGGAGAGATACGACAAGGAGATACATGGTGTACCTATGCAGACAACCTCCCTTGTAAAAGGTCCCCTCTTTAGCTATAAATAGGACCCTTGGGATCCCCATTTTATCAACTAAAAAAGTGGGAAGAACTCCCGAAGCTCCCATTGTGTATCTCCTTTTCCAAATTCCACAAAATGTTCTCAGGTAGCTCTCTAAAAAAATGAGAGAGTAGATAATTAGATGGGATAAGAATGATCAAGGTCCTTTCATAATTTTAAATACAAAACATCTAATTAAGGACCCTCATTCCATAAGAAGAACTCATCTACAAAAGGTCCTTTCCTTAAGCAAAGACTTGTATAAGATTCTTCCAAGGACATCAAGGGACACCCAGGGTGCTTATGTTAAAACCTGAACCATGATTTTTTGTTCCTATAGTCCATTTACAAAGGAATATCAAAATTTCAGAGGCATATCCTTCCCGTGTTAATTATTTTTTAGTTCCTCCTTTGACCTACGCGGTACACCAACATGGCATACCAATGCAGCATACTTGTGTGGACAACCAATGTGAGACATAATTGAAGGCCTATTCTAAGCCACCCATGGAAGGGTCTCTCCATCCTTGGATTACTTTTCTGAAAAGGCCCAAGTTGAAACCTCCACCAAGACCTCTTGATTTATCTACCATTTGAGAATGGCACGTCAGTGTGTATCCCATATGGATTTTGATATCTATGGTTATGGGTTCCCCACACACGTCTTACTAGAGGGTAGGGATCCTTTAAGTGTTTATATATCTTGATATCCAAGGTCACATAGAACCATACCCTAAGGAAATTGTTCGGAAGTTCCCAGTCTCAGATTTCGGGTATAGGACTCTATCATCCCCTGCTCGTCTTTGGGACATAGAACCATTAGTCCCCAATATATTGAGTGAGGATCACACCTGATTTCCCTTACACAGGGAATGATATCCTCCTTCCACCATGGGACCCATTTTAGGTTATACCTCCTTGAGCTATCCACTATCCTTTTAGATCATATCTAATTAACTTAACCTGCATTTAATTTTGAAGGGTCCATTCCTCCATGACCACATCCTCCGTCTCTCTAGATTATTTCATAGTAGGCCTGAACTCTTCCATCAGCGAAGGATAAAGTGTGTGGTTTATGGAATCTTTCACACCATCTTGTTTCTCACAACGAGAATGACTCTTGTGGGTTAAGAGATTTGTGGTGATCAAAACATCCCCAAAATTCACCTCATATATTGAACTACAAGAACTATGATTCCCACCATAATTGGGATACATAGGAAGCCTTCACCCACGGCCTAAGCTTAATGGACATCGTCCTCAGGATTCCAACCGCAGTTCTATAATTCTGGTATCCTCCTCAAGAATAATCTATGAATTAGGTCCCCATTGAACCTCCATGAATCAAGACATCTCTCATAGACCATCTTGTTGGGGAATCATTTTTAGGAGTAATTCCCGACCTATTTCTCTCTAATTTTCATAATACCCAATGAGACTTACCAAACTATGTTGGCTTTGATTTCCATCCAAGTGGGATATGTAGGATGCCTACATGAGGTTAAAAACCAACACTCCATATCAACCTCGTTCTTTCTGGTTCCAATTCCTAGTAGGGTATAATTCAATATGAAAACTCTTATCCTTTTTAGGTTCCTTGGGAGGCTTAGGAAAAAGTCTCACACCATGCTTTTACTAAGAACCATTTTCCTGGATTTCCTTAGCACATGAAATTAAACTATACGGTTTGATCATTATCACATAAACTTAAAATATATGATGTGTCCCATTAAGCAGCACAAAACCATGAGGTCTTTGATTCCTTTCACGAGAAAATGTAGGTAAAAAATTTATGGGTACGATCCTAATATAAAAAAGAATTTCTTCTACCTGGATGGCCATAAATTCTAGATAGCCCCAATTAGTGGCTTAAAAACTAGAATCATCATAACAACTGCTAAAGAATATCTTAGTTTTATATGAGAGGATACCATTTATGGAGAACCTAGAATACAAAGGGATATCTCCATTGATGAAAAAACTCAAATATATACAGATGATTTTGAATTCCACACATGATAAATAATTGATTACAAATTTCAAGGAAAACCTACATTATGCTTGGTAAATTAAAAAGGATTCATGAACATATCTTAAATCTATAAAGGAGTAATGGAGTAGGCAATGATTCTCCCCAAAATGGATTAATGAGATTGACCTCCCAGCCTCTCAACCAATGTGAGTTCGTAAGTATCATGGGTCAACAATCCTAACAAAATCCTACCTTTGGAAAGAAGGTACCTTTCAATAAAGAACCACTGGGTGTTTCTAGTTCCATAAATAAATCCATTGGAAAATGTATGGAAGTATTGATTCTTAAGAAGAATACACATTCTGGGGAAACAAAAAATAGTGATGCCAATGTCAATCCTTAGCCAAGATGATAGTGTTACCCATCCTTTAGGCATCTATCAATTGATAAAAGAGGGTCATAAAAGGAAATCAATCACGCATGTGTTAATATAAAAGTTGCAATTTTTCTATAGTTAATTGTTTTTATTTTTTATATATACATGCACTTTCTTTATAGGAAATCCTTTCATAATAAATGGCTTCCTTCAGGTTTTCACTTGTGAATGCATCAACTACTGCTCAAGTTAGATCCTCATCCACTCGAATAACGTCATCACAAACTCTGTGTGTTAAACACTGGGTCTCTAATGAATTGGTCTGATATTACCATCAACATGCTACTATCCCAAACTTGTATAATTATCATAGGCCCTCTAAATCAAGAATAACCTCCAGTTGTCTGGTTAATGATGACCAGTGGTCTAGAAGCAGATGGTTCCCACCACCATCTTCAATTGTTTTAGGAGTTTATCCCCATTATGATATCACTAATCCCTACCCTATTATAGTAAGGTTGACCAAGAGGCCACCCATGGCTTAGTCCTAAAGACACATGGGTCCTTCCCAAGGGCTCCTACATCTAATCACTGCCACCAAAGTCATGTGACAGAAAAACCTAAACATGATCAGGGTGTTATCTTTGGATACCCAGCTAAGGTCCCTCAGACCTAATAATGAAAGAAGAACCACCGGGGATATAAACCAACCAAAAGGGAGCAGGCTCCTACTTTTCCCCCCTTTGGATTACTCCATATACATAGCTTGGAGGAAATCAGTGAATGGGAACATAAAACAATCCACCATAATTCCCTCATCTAGAAGACTCATGGGGCTGTATTCAAGGAATCATGCCCAAAAAATGTTGTGGAAATTATCCAACATTAAAATAAACATTTATTCATCCATCAAGCCTTCCAATAGTCTCATTTGGAAGCAGTCAGAGAATTCAATTAGAAATATCTGATAACACACCTAGGGAAGACTCAACTCTCTTTCCCCATGCATGAGTAGTGTTTGTATCCACTAATAGGAATGGGAGGAAAGGACTAGGAACATACACCTACTCCAGATACGTAATGGGTGTATATTCCCATTCTGGAAGCTGAAGAAACCAAGAAAATTTTGGTAATGGTGAAGGGGAAGATGAAAATCCATACCCATATTCTTGATACTTTCCAGAATATCGTAACAAAAACTTCAGCAGTACCAGAGAGACGAACACTTAATTCATGTACCCATATTTGGGATGTATCATCATCATTCCATCCCATAGTAAATACACACCTCTATTCCAGTCCATAGGGGTTATGGGGTATACTCCCCCATATCATACGAACAACTAGATCTCACACATACACTCATTCCAATTAGAGATAATTGGTCTATTCTGATAGCACTCCAAAGTAGGGACATACACCAACCCATGATAACCTCTTTTCCCAGAAAGTTTCCTCAACGATGTATAAGATAATGTCTAAGAATAAGTATCACCAAGAATAGTTGAAGAATCATTAGTTGATTTGAGATATCTATCCTCTTAATGTAGGAATTTTTGAAGTCCTCAGACATTTATCTATTTCAACTCAATATTTGACCATGTAATTACCAAATTATGAGATCATTAGCAGTAATTTTGTAACTCCTCATTGGACAATTTATCATGAAGTTTTGATTCATGGCTATTCAGTAAAACATGAGAGCTTATCTCTGGATGAGAGCCAAAAAACCCTATGTGTGGCTGAAGTTCCAAGGAGAAGGAGGATTTATCCCTTACAATAATCTACCATGGTGGTCCTCCCCATGATGGAATTCGCTGTGAAAGTTCATGCTGAAGTTTTGTTTTGTATTTCCATGAAAATTTTCTAACTGACAATGTAATGATGGGAAATCCTTCTTATTTTGAGGAACTTGAAAACATAAGGCCATTCATGTTTGATGCATTGTTACTAGCAGGTGAAATACTTTCTTATCCTGAAGATATCCCCAGGAAATAGTTATTCTATGAACCTCTCTTGGGTAATTTACATTATAATATAGTAGAGGAAACACCATATAATCCCACTGCTTGTGATAAATCAATCAAGAAGTTTCCACTCTGGTCAGATAAAGTTGAGAAACCTATAGAAAAATATTAATAAGATATCTTGAATATTAGGAAACAACTTGCTAAGGGTGAAATACCAATCATGTTCTGGCCTTTAGAGACCTCTAAATACAACATTCTTGATAAGTTAGTAGAAGAAGGTATTCATGATATCCTCCTCAACATTGGAAACATTGATTGTCATATGAAAGACAAAGTATTACCATATGATGAATATCAAAGTCGTGTTATGTTAATATAATGTTTTAAATTCCAAATTTAACTAGAATCTCTCTAGGTTTCTCGATATCCAAAGATCAAAAAGCAACATTATGTGCTTCAACATGAATGACACAATGCATTAAAGAGGTTGCGACAATTGATTGTGGAAACCCAATATAATGTTCATATTTGGATGGGGTAAACAGAGAGAATTGCATTTCATTTCACTCCAAAATCAGCAAATCCCGTTAAAAGTGGTCTCATACAATGTTATTGCTTGGGGCTGGCTACCTCAAACAAATTTTGTTCATGAATGAAGATATGCTTAGTAAGAACATGCCATGATCAGTTTCAACAAAGGTATGCCCAAAGAGAGTAAGCTATTGAGATGATTCTATATAAAGTGTCTGAAAAAATCGAGCAGGCTTCCCACATAAAGGATGTCATCCATCAGATCGCAAAAATGTCTAAAATTGCATAATGGTCTTCCAAAACAAGAAATTTATATGGGTGTCGGATAATGAATCCAACTTTTTTTCGCACCAAAATTCGTAAAATCAGAAGAGTATCTATATTGAAATCATCCATAGAAGTTCAAGAACCACCCCATTTGGTAGGGTCAGGGGATTTTTTAACCCAAAATTTGTAGTCAACTAACAGAGCTTGAAGGTTTGAGGATGAAGAATAGGAATACCCCCAGCCTACAAGGCTGGGGGATTTTTCAAATCCCCAATTCCATCTATAGTGAAAGTGAATTTTCTCATAACTAGGGAAGAATCCACAAAGTGAATGGACAACTAAACTATCTAAGAATTCCCTTCGGATAAATTTATATCAAATAGTTTATAGTGAACAAACAAATATGAGAATGAAGTTTCATGGAGGATGAAGAAGGAGGAAATCTCACAAAGATACTAATAGAACTTCATCAATTCATTATGTGTTGGTGAATTTCATTAATACCATATTGGATGATCCTCCAAAAAATGGGTCCATTTAAGGGGGGGTGAAGGATGAAGTTCCAATTTTTGATAGTCCACATCAAATAAAATGAAGGAGGCGTGTATACTAGAAATCAAGGTATTTCCTAGAATCAATGTATTCCCTAAAATAACCAACTTCCATTTTTTCAAAAGGAACCTATTAGGGATGGAGGTAAAGGTAAAACCATGTCTTACCATCCTCTTGGATAAGTTAAATCTATTTTTACTGAGGAATGATTTTACCAACAAGAAAAAGAGATGAAGGAATTGGAAAGACTCCATGCAGAGTTACTTCGAAGTAGTATTACTGCCATACATGCTCCACAAGAAGATCCTCAATATGCACTTATAGAAGAAGATCATTAGAAAAGAGGGTTTATTGCAAATACTAATGTCGATAATGAATTCCATCCATTGGGTATACATCCAGAATAGGGTCATGTGAATCCTTATAAGCCTATCCCCATGGGCTATCCAAGAAAAATACAAGTACCACCACCACCAATGGTCATACCTGTTTCCACACAGTTCATGCTTCAACTACTATACTTTTACAGATATCAACTCATCCATATATTCCCCAAATGATTATCAAAACCATTGAGTCATTAATGACTCGATTGAAATCTATGGAAGGATGGCATGCATCAGTACAATAAGAAAAGAAGGCTTACCCAAAATGGGTAGATCTGACTCCTCCCCCACCAAAATTATTGAATACAACATTTCTGATCTTTAGTGGTTCAGGAGATTCAGAGCAGCACTTGATGAATTTTGGTTCTCGCTATGATCCCATGATGGGGACCCCTCAGCCACAAGAAGTAGTAAAGATCAAATGTTTTGTGAAATCACTGGAGGGGTCGTCCTTTATCTGGTATTCAAGTTTGCAGTCTTGATTTACTACCGGATGGTAAGTACTCCTTCATAATTTCATTTATGATTCCAATCAATGCTGTAGAAGACCAAAATTTTCGATCTAAAAAATTAAAAAAATAGAGAATGAAAGATTTTAAGATATCATATATCAGTGGAAAGTATTAAAATACTCATTGAATATACAACTTACTCAAGAAGAATTGTTTCCTATTTGTGTTGGAAATATTCGTGATGAGTTGCGCACACCAATAATACATCTGAAATACACATGATGGTCTAGAGATCTGGATTCGATTTCTCCATAGGTATAAAACTCCATAATAGAGATTAGAGACAAATCCCAAGTAATACCATCATCTCCAGGAAGAAGAACAAGAAAATTAGAGGCTACTATAGTTACACTCTAGTAAGCACCTATACCTGCTTCAACTTCAAAGACCTCATCAAAACATAGGGCTCCTCGTTCTGAGCATTAGTATAAATAACCACCACATCAATATGATCAAAATTATAAAATGAGAAGATTGTTTGAGGAGTTAAAAAACAATGTCTATTTTTTTTTTGAAAAAACCAAGTCCCCAGCTACTTTATCTCAGCTTTGGAAAACAACTTCGATCAATTTCTAAGGACGAAGAAACCTAATAAATAAATATGTAAATACATAAAAAACTAATTTACCTTCCATCAAATGTCAGGGAACCCCATCTAGGAGTGTTTTGTATTCAAATATATCTCACAAAAGATGGTGGAATCTAGACAAGTGAATCTAAAAAATTCATTATCCTAGGTAGAATGCGTTACTGTTACTAATCCAGAGGAATAACGTGATTGAAAAAAATTAAAAAGAAATAATTCGTAGAAGTTTGATTATTGGATGGTCATGAAAATGATTAATCTAACTCATTTAATTCTATGAGGAAAGATAAAATAACTGCCTATGTCTCTTACCACTTCCACTACAGCCAATCCATCTTTATCAAAAATCAGTCCTCGAAAGGACAATCCTAAAAAAAGTGACATGGTCAGAACGACATAGAGAAGACAAAAGAATATGATCTCATGTTATGGAAAACGTTTTTCTTTACTTTGGTAGATTTCATGAAATTTGTCTCCAAATAACATGAAATTCCTGTTGAGTCAATAAGGTTTTCCTTATGACTTTTCCATTCCTTCTTGTTTTGAAAATCACAAACACCTTATCTTTAAGGAAAATCGCTTTTATAAGGAAAAATGCTTTCTTAAGGAAAATCGCTTTTATAAGAAAAATTATCCTTATCATATTTTCATTAATATTTTTCTTAAGTATGAAATTCGGATTCACTTTCTCGGAATCATTAAAACTGATAAAAAGCATTCTGTTTTAGGGTTCGGATTCTGGACAAGAACTATAAGGAAGTTTCACTCCGAATTCCGGTTATGAATTCTGACTAAGTTCTATTCCAGATTCAGGATACGAATTCTGAAGAAGAATTCCCATTACGAATTCTAATGAAGAATTCTCATTACGAATTCTCATTACGAATTCTGAAGAAGAATTCCCATTACGAATTCTAATGAAGAATTCTCATTACAAATTCTCATTACGAATTCCAATGAAGAATTCTCATTACGAATTCTAATGAAGAAATCTCATTCCGAAATCTCATTACGAATTCTAATGAAGAAATCTCATTCCGAATTCTCATTACGAATAATGATGATGAATTCCCATTACGATTTCTGATGACGAATTCCTATTCCGAATTCCTATTCCGAATTCTCATTCCGAATTCACTCATTAAACAGAATCTGGATATCATTGTTTTATACACTCTGAATTTGTTCACTCCGAACTTTCACTCCGAAATTTCTATTCCGATCTTATGTTAGAGTTTAAAACGATGTCGTGCATTCTGTTACACTTACTTTGTTATAAAACGATGTCGTCCATTTTGTTATAAACTAACCGTTGTCTAAGTGACACGTGTACAGGTCCCTCCTAACTTTAAGGGAAATATAACCGTTGGAGAAGGAGCCGACCTCACCTATAAATAGGAGCTCATTTGAAAAAGCTCACTATGGATGAATGAACATTTGGACTTTGTGCATACATGTTGTTGAAGTGATTTCTAGAGAGAGAGTCTCTTATTAACTCTCAAAGCTTCGTGCGACTCCGAATGTTGGTGATTACATTCGAGGGCTTCCGGGGATAGGAAAACAGAGGTGCCGACTACCTTAAAGATCGAGGGCTTTCTTGCTGAGAAAGACAGAGGTTGCCAACTACCTTGAAGTTGAGGGCTTGCGGGGATAGCAAGACAGAGACACCGATCTTCGTATCGAGGGCTTACCCTGGTGTGGGTAAGACAGACTTGCTTGAAAGTATAAATCAAGGGACCTTTATCCAAGGTTGTTGGATACCCTTCTCTTTGGGTTAAAAGACTATTATCTTGTTGCTAGTAGTTTTACTACTCGTTTCTATTCCGCTGTAATTTGTATCTTAAGGAAAGTATAACATTCTTATACTTCCTTACTTACTCTGATTCATTCAGATTCTATACGCTTTAAGGTAGAATCTTATATTGTAACTTTTGTTAAGTTTCAAATTCCGGAACCATATTTCCAGAACCTACTTTTGGAATCTCTTTCCAAGTTTAGTTCGGTGTTAGAGGTGTTGTGAATTTACTTAGTTTAACTTTGTTAAACTTAGTTCTTTCCTTTTCTTAAGGAAACTCTAGTTATTCATAACTAACTTTAAAGGTTCCTAAGGAATTTTTAAAGTATACAATTCACCCCCCCCTCTTGTATATTGAGCATCTCATATTCTATTTCGATCCTACAATTGGTATCAGAGGTTGGAAACCTCTTACTCTATACCATTCTTACATTTGGTATCAGAGCCAAGGTTACTGAAATACTTGTACTCACGTTCAAGTTTTTCTTGCTCACTTTTCAATTCCGAACTTTTTCATTCCGGATTATCCATTCCGAACTTTTCCTATTCCGAACTTTTTGATTCCGAATTTTTGTTATTAACAAGTTTGTTTCCAAGTTATTTTCAAGTATGGCAGGAATGAATGTTGGTTCGATAGACAATTTGAATCCTACAAGGCCACCAATCTTCGATGGTAATGATTATGAATACTGGAGAGATCGTATGAAGACATTCGTTATCAATACTGGAGTAGATAACTTTGTCATGCTTACTGGTGATTACAAAATTCCTGACAAGGAAGTCAGAACCTTTACTAACCAGGAGAAGCAAGAATATCAACTGAATTATAAGGTACGCAACACTTTATTATGTTCAATGACTAGAAATATATATAGCCAAATTTCTTCTTGTGAAGCAGCTAATTGTATATGGAAGAAGTTAGAGGTTACTCATTTTGGGACTTCTAAAGTGATTGAGACTAGGAGAGCTATGCTTAGAGCTGAATATCATGGCTTTAATTTTCCTTATGGAGAACCTATCTGTAAAGTACAACAAAGATTTATGACAATCGTCAACAGTCTACAGTCTATGGGAGAGAAAGGTTTAGATGATGAAGCTCTTGTGGACAAGATAATTGACATTATGCCCAATGAGTGGGAATCCAAGAGAACAGCTATAGATGAGAACAGGAAGGTTACTCAAATTACTCTTGATGAATTATTTGGAACTCTTCTACAACATGAGACTAGAATGAAGAGAGATGCTGAAAACATCAAGAAGAAGAATGGAAATGGTACTGTTGCTTTTACTACAACTTCGAATCAGATGAAAGCTAAGACTCCTGAGAGAGTAACCAGATCCAAATCGAAGAAAGTCATTTTCCAATCCGAATCTAGTGAAAGTGAAGTTTCAGAAAATGAATTAGCCAATCTTGCTCGAAGGATGAACAAGATAGCTGGACAAAGAAACTTTCAATCCAAGTATAAGAAGAAGGATAGGAAAGATAAGAAAGATGGAGAAGTTACTTGTTATGAATGTAAGAGAGCTGGACATATTAGACCAGATTGCCCTATGCTCAGAAAGAAAGAAAGAAAGGAAAGGCATTCAGACAGGAACAGGAAGAAATATTACAAAGCTAAAGCTAAGAAAGTTTTGAAAGCTAATGACACCTGGAGTGCCAGTGGTGGTGACTCTTCAGATGAATCTTCTGAATATGAATCTTCAGGACAGAAGAATCTTGGTCTTATAGCCAGATTACCTATTGATAATCATTGTCTTATGGCTAAGGTACGAAATGCTGAATCTTTGACCAATGTTTCCTTAAATCCTAATGATAGTAAGTATTATAACTCTTCTGATGAAGAATCATCTTCTGATGAGGAAAATACTTTACCTACTTTTGAAGAAGTCTCTAGATTTGCTGAACTTCTTGAGATTGAGAATTCAAAACTCAACAAGAAACTTGATAAGGCAAATTCTAGGAATTCTATTCTTACTAAAGAGATATCAGATCTTTCTAAAGATCTTGATAAGAAAAATGCTGATTTTGAAAATATTTCAAAAAATCTTGAGGAAGTAAGTTCTGAGAAGAATAAACTTTCTAAAGAGTTAGAAAAAGTAATTTCTAATAAAAATGTTTTCGAGCCTAACTCTAGTTCCAAAACTAATGATTTTGAAGATAAAAACTTGGTTGTAAAACTCAAGTCCGAAATTTTTTCCTTAAAGAAGTGCTTATCAAACTTTACCCATGGTAAGGAAAATTTTGATAAGATGTATTCTCAAATAAGACCTTTAAGAAATAAATCCGGATTTGGTTATACCCATGCAAAACCTGTTTTCAGCAACAATTATTTTGTTCCTCAAAGTGCCCCATTTTGTACTAAGTGTCAATGTGGTGGTCACTGGGCAAGAAATTGTTCCTTAAACAAAACCCAATCCTTAGGTTTTCATAAAGCTTATTTTTATAAGAAAATGTGGGTACCTAAAATTTTATTGTCTGGAAATCTCGGATCCAAACAAGTTTGGATTCCGAAAGTCTAACTTTGTTCTTAATTTCAGGAAAATAAAGAAAGTTCCAGCAACAATGTTTGGTACATGGATAGTGGATGTTCCCGGCACATGACTGGTAACAAAAGCTTCTTTGAAAATATTATCAAAACGAAAGGAGGAAAGGTAACTTTCGGAGACAATGCTAAGGGAGAGATTGTTGGTATTGGTAATATTGTTCTTTTAGGTAAAACTTTGATTTCAAATGTTCTTTTTGTTAAAGGTCTTAAGCACAACCTCATTAGCATAAGTCAGTTATGTGATGAAGGTTACCTTGTGAATTTTAGGAATGATAAATGCTTAGTTCACAATTCCAAGGAAGAATTTATTCTCTCAGCCAACAGGCAAGAGAATGTTTACACCTTAAACTTAGAAGACCTAAGAAGCCAAGATTTACCTTGCCTAAGTGCAATGGAAGATCATTCTTGGTTATGGCATAGAAGACTAGGGCACTGTAATCTTAGAAACCTATGTAAACTCTCTAAGAAGAAACTAGTTAAGGATCTACCGGAGCTTAGATTTGATTCTCCTAAAGTTTGTGATCCTTGTCAATATGGCAAGCAACATAAATCTAGTTTTAAGTCAATCGGTGAAGTCTCAACAACCGATGCATTACAGTTGGTGCACATGGATCTTTTTGGTCCAACACAAACTGGAAGCATTGGAGGCAAATACTATGTGTTTGTTCTAGTTGATGATTACACTAGATTTACTTGGGTCTATTTTCTAGCAAGGAAATCTGAAGCTTTTTCTTATTTCAAAAGTTTTAGAGCTCAAGTTAAAAATGAGAAAAACCTTCCATTGAAAACTATTCATAGTGATCATGGAGGAGAATTTCAAAATTCTGATTTTGAAACTTTTTGTAGTAAGAAAGGTATTACTCACAACTTTTCAGCACCTAGAACTCCTCAACAGAATGGTGTAGTTGAAAGAAGAAATCGAATTCTTCAAGAAATAACTAGAACCATGTTGAGTGAATATTCTATTGCTAGACATTTCTGGGCTGAAGCTGTAAGTACTGCTTGTTATACTATAAATCGAGTTTTGATTAGACCTTTTCTTAATAAAACTCCTTATGAGTTATGGAATGGTAGAAAACCAAGGCTTTCCTACTTCAAGGTTTTTGGTTGCAAAGTATTCATTTTGAATACTAAAGATAACTTACATAAATTCGCACCAAAATCAGATGAAGGGATTTTCTTAGGATATTCCACAACCTCTAAGGCTTATAGAGTTTTTAATAAAAATACTTGTACTGTTGAGGAAACAGTACATGTGAAATTTGATGAGTCAGATCCTTTTGTTTTTAAAACCTCCCAACTTACATCTTCGGATGTGTTTTCAAAAACTGATTGTCAACCTTTGTTAGAAGAACCTTCTGATAAGGAAATTGTTCTAGAAGATACTTCTGAAACATTTACCCCAGAAGACTTTCTACCTTATGTTGATGAACAGGTTTTACAAAACCCAAATCAGATGTTTCTTAAGAATCATCCCAGTGATAGTATCATTGGTGATGTAAATCAACCTGTAAGGACTAGAAGTTCCTTAAGAAATGAAGTAGAACATCTAGCATTTCTTACCCAACTAGAACCTAAAAGCACTGATGAAGCTTTAGGTGATGATGATTGGATCAAAGCAATGCAAGATGAGCTAAATGAATTCGAAAGGAATAAAGTCTGGACCTTGGTTGAAAGACCTAAGGAAACTTCTGTTATTGGAGTAAAATGGGTCTTCAGAAACAAATGTGATGAAAATGGAGTCATTGTTAGAAATAAAGCTAGACTTGTTGCTAAAGGCTATAATCAGCAAGAAGGAATAGACTATGAAGAAACCTATGCTCCAGTAGCTAGACTTGAATCTATTCGTATTCTACTTGCCTTTGCAGCATTCTTTAATTTCAAACTATTTCAAATGGATGTGAAATGTGCTTTTCTTAACGGTTATGTTCAAGAGGAAGTTTTTGTTGAACAACCTCCTGGCTTTGAAGATACAAAACATCCTGATCATGTTTTTAGACTTACCAAAGCTTTGTATGGCCTTAAACAAGCCCCACGAGCATGGTATGATAGACTTACTGGATTTTTGCTTCAAAATAACTATGTTAAGGGAAATGCAGATCCAACCCTTTTTATAAAGAAAGATAAGAAAAATGTTTTGATTGTTCAAATTTATGTTGATGACATTATATTTGGTTCAACTCAGCAATCTTTGACTGATTCTTTTGCTAGTCTAATGAAATCTGAGTTTGAAATGAGTATGATGGGTGAGTTAACATTTTTCCTTGGTTTTCAAATTTCTCAAAAACCAGAAGGAACCTTCATATCCCAACATAAGTATATTAAAGATCTTCTTAAAAAGTATGGTTATGACAACACTAAGAGTATAAGTACTCCTATTGGTACCTCAAACTCTTTAGATCTTGATGAAGCTGGGAAACCAGTAGATCAAACATCTTTTAGAGGTATGATTGGAAGTCTACTTTACTTAACAGCTAGTCGACCAGACTTAATGTTTTCTGTATGCTTATGTGCAAGATATCAATCCAATCCTAAGGAATCTCACTTAAAGGCGGTAAAAAGAATTTTTCGCTACCTTAAGGGAACCATGGATCTAGGATTATTTTATACTTCTGGAAATGATTTTGTTCTAAAAAGCTTTTCTGATGCTGACTTTGGTGGTTGTAGAATGGATAGAAAAAGTACATCCGGAACTTGTCATTTCTTAGGAGATTCATTAGTTTCTTGGTCATGCAAGAAGCAACATTCTGTTGCACTCTCCACTGCTGAAGCTGAATATGTAGCAGCTGGAAGTTGTTGTGCACAAGTGTTGTGGATGCAACACACACTCACAGACTATGGCTTGAGTTTTACTAAAACTCAAATTTTGTGTGATAACACAAGTGCCATTGCCCTAAGTAAAAACCCTGCACATCACTCCCGTGCAAAACACATAGATATTAGGCATCACTTTCTTAGGGATCACACACTTAAAGGAGATATTATTCTTCAGTTTATCGGAACGCAAGATCAACTTGCTGATATTTTCACAAAATCTTTACCTTCTGATAGATTTGAATATATTAAACAGAAGTTAGGAATGATAACCGTAAGGTAATCTTCCTTAATTAATTTTCTGTTGGAAAAATCTCCTCACAGTAATAAACTCCTTTTCATAGGGGGAGTACATTTGTTTGTTTATTTAACAAAGTTTTTCAAAATTTGTTTTCAAATTTTTCGGAACGAAACTTTCCGGAATGGAACTTCCGGAACTACAATTTTCCAGAATGGATATTTTCATACAAAATACTTCTGGAATAAAAGTATTCGTATTGAAAATTTCCGGAATGGAAAATTTTCGTACTGGTATTTTCATAATGGAAAAACTTTGGTATTGAATCTTCCATAACAAGTTTTTTTATGAAGTTTTTCGTATTGAGTTTTTCGTATTGAGTTTTTCGTATTGAGTTTTTCGTATTAGGTTTTTTGTATTGAGTTTTTCGTAGTCGTCTTTACATTACCCATTACGAATAACTTTCCTAAGCTAATCCGAAAGGTATGACTTCCTTACTGAAGTTTTCGTAATCATATTTTACTTGCTGGCATTTTCTTATAGTTTGTTTTCGGTTTTTTTTTGAATTTCTTGAATTCTGTTTTAATAAAACCTCAAAAAGATCGGATTCAACCTCTCAACCGTCAGATCTGATCTCAGATCATTCTAAACCGTTAGATCAACCGAGGAAGTTGAACCGTCATCCCAAAGCCTATATAAAGGGGACCCTATTTTCTCGTCCCACATCGATCTCAAGCTCTTGCGTGCTGAAGCTCTGTCTCTTTGATTTAAGGCTGTTCCGAACTACAGTTTTCCAGTTCCGAACTTCAGTCTTCTTAGTTCCGAACTTCTCAGAGACTTCTAATCCGAATGTCTGCAGAGTTAGCTTCTCAAGAGATGTCTTCAACCAAGCCCATTTCTCAGTGGTTAGTCTACAGAGAACGGTTAGTGCATCCAAATTTCTTCAGCAACTATGATTCTATTATATCAAAGAATATCAAGCTCAATGGCTGGGAAGATGTTGCGATATCAAAAACCGGCAACCAAGATGAAGTTTACCCAGACTTGCTTGTTGAGTTTTATGAGTCGGTTGCTTTCTTTGTGGAAGACAATAGAGAAAAATTTTCCTTCAAATCGTATGGCAAGACTTACAAGCTATCTTACACCAAGGCTGCAAGCTTGGTAGGGTTGAATTATGAAGGGGAAGCTGAGTTTATCTCGCATGTTCTGCCAGACTCCTTGGGTAGTTTCAACAAGGAGAAAGCCTTAGAAATTCTCGGACTGGATGATGATAAGGCTTCGAAAATTGCAACCCTTTCCACAAACTTCCGGATTCTGGAGTTATGGGTGCAAGGGATTATTGTACCGAGAAAAGGAGACAAGGACAACTTGAAAAAGAGTGAGATATACATCTTAGATTTCTTGATAAATCTAAGGAAGTTCAACCTGATGAAGCATATTCTTCTTAATCTTGAGAATTTAAAGAAAGGGAATCTGAGAGCTCAGATAGTAATGTACCCGGCAATTTTGTCGAAGCTGATAGTTCGGTGCCTTGAGTCCTTCAAGGTTGCTTGCAGTTCTAAACCGAAAGTTTGCAAGATCATGTTGCTCAGTGATGCAACTCTTAAAAGGATGAATATAGCATTTGACAAGAAGTCTGGGAAATTTATCGATCTACCGCCTCAAGAAGAAGTGACTCCGAAAGTGGCTGATCCGGAATCGCCTAAGCCGGTAAGGAAGAGGAAGCTGAAAGAAGTGGTAGGTGAAGCTCAGGAACCTAAGTCTAAGGAAGTCCATTCCGCACCTCCTAAGCCTAAGAAGAAGAAGACATATACTGATGAGGTTGCAGCGAAGTGGAGAGCTGACAAGGAAAAGAGGAAGGAAGGAGATCCGCAGTTCGGATTGGATCCCGCAGAGGCTAAGGCTCTGAAAGAAAAGGCTGCTGATGAGCTCGAGAAGCAAGCTAAGGAAAAGAAGCTGAAGAAGAAGTTGTCAGAAGCTGAGGCTGTGCAAGCCTTGTTGAAGTTTAATGAAATGGTTTCAGCAACCATTCCCGTTCCGAGAACTTTTTCTTTGGACTCTCTACCTGAGACTCCAGGAAGAAATCTCGATGATCCGAAAGAGGCTGCTGCTAAGAATGCTGACGAAGTTGAACAAGTGGAACAAGCTGAAGAGGTTGCTGAAGGAAGTGGCGAGACAGGAGATGTGCTCAAACAAGTAGATGAATATAAGGGAACTCCTTCGGAACACCTGTCGCTCCGAACTTCTGAAGCCGAATCTTCAAAACTTGTTACTCCAGTAATAGAAGGAAAGGAAGGAGAGGAAGAAGTTTCTTATCATGGAAAAGAAGAACAATTATTACTTGATGCTGCTCACAAAGAAAATATAGAAGTTGTTGATGAGGAAGATTTGGTTGTTCAAGTTTCTGACAGTGAGAAGAAATCTCCGGAACAGGTTTCTATTCTGGAAAAAGATAAGGGGAAACAAGTTATTGCTGATACCCCGAGTTCAGAAAAGAGTATGAGGAAGGAAGCTGGTAGTTCTTCAAAGAGGAAGTTGGAGCTTATTGAAGAAGAAAATTCTCCTAGCAAGATGTCAGATTCGGAATCATCTTCGTTGGGGCACGATTTTGTTGTTCAATCCTTGAAGAAGTTGGTGGGAACCATTCCGACCTTCTCCAGTATTGACTCTCGGTGCCAGATGCTCCAACATACGCTGAATCAGAAAACCGATTCCGTATCCATGGTTATGGATAAATGTGTTGAGATAGAAGCTCAGTTCAAAAATTTCTTCATTGGTTACGAAGCCCATAAAAGATCTTGCAAAAGGATGACTAGCTGGTCGAAGAAGAATGTGGAAGAGATGAGGCTGCTGGATGAGTTTCAGGAGAATGTCAAGGATGCATTTCAAACCGAGGACAAGAAGTTTCATGAGATGACTGCATCATTCGATGAAAAATTGGCAGAGGAAAAGAACATTCGGAGTCAGGAAGTAAGAGATCTGAATGGAAAGCTCAACTCTGTTAATCAAAGTTGGAAATTTGAAAGGGATCATCGGATCAATTTTCTAGAAAGGATAAAGTCTCAGGAAGAGAAAATGGAAGCTCAGGAAGAAAAGTTGAAGGCTCAGGAAGAAATCATTCAAGCTCAGTCAGCAAGAATAGTTGTCTTAGAAAAGCAAGCAGAGGAAGATCATAAGGATCTCAAGAAGATCAAGACTATTCTCAAGGGGCTGATGTCGAAAGAGAAAGATCCCAAATGACCAATCCGATCTTTTTGTTGTAATCTGTTTTTGTTGCTGACATTTCAAATTTAATGAGAATCGTGCTTGTTGTTCTGTTTTGTTGTTGTTACTAATTCTTTCAGGTACTTTGTTTTTTTTTTCCATTCCCTCGAAATTCTTTTTGAAAATCACAAAGGGGGAGAAGGAAAAGATCCTTAAGAAAAAGAGGAAATCTAATAAGTGCTTATCAAAGGGGGAGAAAGAAAAATACCCAAGGAGATAGAACTCTAATAAGAGTTTGTTTAAGGGGGAGTTTTTTTTTCTTAAAGAAATATCACTCCGGAAATATGAATACGATCCTTAGAGATTCAAAGCCTAAGGGGGAGTTAGTCGTATTCATCTATATTCTTAAACCAAGGGAGATAAGCTTTAATATGTTTCTTTCTTCTTAGAATAGCTTTTTCGTAAGGATGTTTGTGCTTTCCAAAAAGGGGGAGATTGTTGAGTCAATAAGGTTTTCCTTATGACTTTTCCATTCCTTCTTGTTTTGAAAATCACAAACACCTTATCTTTAAGGAAAATCGCTTTTATAAGGAAAAATGCTTTCTTAAGGAAAATCGCTTTTATAAGAAAAATTATCCTTATCATATTTTCATTAATATTTTTCTTAAGTATGAAATTCGGATTCACTTTCTCGGAATCATTAAAACTGATAAAAAGCATTCTGTTTTAGGGTTCGGATTCTGGACAAGAACTATAAGGAAGTTTCACTCCGAATTCCGGTTATGAATTCTGACTAAGTTCTATTCCAGATTCAGGATACGAATTCTGAAGAAGAATTCCCATTACGAATTCTAATGAAGAATTCTCATTACGAATTCTCATTACGAATTCTGAAGAAGAATTCCCATTACGAATTCTAATGAAGAATTCTCATTACAAATTCTCATTACGAATTCCAATGAAGAATTCTCATTACGAATTCTAATGAAGAAATCTCATTCCGAAATCTCATTACGAATTCTAATGAAGAAATCTCATTCCGAATTCTCATTACGAATACTGATGACGAATTCCCATTACGATTTCTGATGACGAATTCCTATTCCGAATTCCTATTCCGAATTCTCATTCCGAATTCACTCATTAAACAGAATCTGGATATCATTGTTTTATACACTCTGAATTTGTTCACTCCGAACTTTCACTCCGAAATTTCTATTCCGATCTTATGTTAGAGTTTAAAACGATGTCGTGCATTCTGTTACACTTACTTTGTTATAAAACGATGTCGTCCATTTTGTTATAAACTAACCGTTGTCTAAGTGACACGTGTACAGGTCCCTCCTAACTTTAAGGGAAATATAACCGTTGGAGAAGGAGCCGACCTCACCTATAAATAGGAGCTCATTTGAAAAAGCTCACTATGGATGAATGAACATTTGGACTTTGTGCATACATGCTGTTGAAGTGATTTCTAGAGAGAGAGTCTCTTATTAACTCTCAAAGCTTCGTGCGACTCCGAATGTTGGTGATTACATTCGAGGGCTTCCGGGGATAGGAAGACAGAGGTGCCGACTACCTTAAAGATCGAGGGCTTTCTTGCTGAGAAAGACAGAGGTTGCCAACTACCTTGAAGTTGAGGGCTTGCGGGGATAGCAAGACAGAGACACCGATCTTCGTATCGAGGGCTTACCCTGGTGTGGGTAAGACAGACTTGCTTGAAAGTATAAATCAAGGGACCTTTATCCAAGGTTGTTGGATACCCTTCTCTTTGGGTTAAAAGACTATTATCTTGTTGCTAGTAGTTTTACTACTCGTTTCTATTCCGCTGTAATTTGTATCTTAAGGAAAGTATAACATTCTTATACTTCCTTACTTACTCTGATTCATTCAGATTCTATACGCTTTAAGGTAGAATCTTATATTGTAACTTTTGTTAAGTTTCAAATTCCGGAACCATATTTCCGGAACCTACTTTTGGAATCTCTTTCCAAGTTTAGTTCGGTGTTAGAGGTGTTGTGAATTTACTTAGTTTAACTTTGTTAAACTTAGTTCTTTCCTTTTCTTAAGGAAACTCTAGTTATTCATAACTAACTTTAAAGGTTCCTAAGGAATTTTTAAAGTATACAATTCACCCCCCCTCTTGTATATTGAGCATCTCATATTCTATTTCGATCCTACAATTGGTATCAGAGGTTGGAAACCTCTTACTCTATACCATTCTTACAATTCCCATCCAAATAGCACAAAAAGAATCGACCTATTAGATAGAATCTTCAACAAATGAGGAGTTGAGCTTCAGTTCCATTAATGTTTTCCACTTAGTAGACCCATACAAAAATGATGATTCTGACTATGAACCTAAAATAATCCATCCATGTCTAGGACATAGGGGAAGATGTGGGTATACTAGAAGCCACTATTTTAATTACACCCCGACTCAAACTGTTTATGCAATAGAAACTCATGGGATATCCCTTCAGTGGGATCAGTAAGAATAAGGGGATTCTACCACACATGAAAATATCATCTCCGACGTGATCATATTGAAAGACTAATTAAAGGCTATACCACCACTTTATTGGTAGGTGGGAATACCTAGTCATCCTAATCCACCAAGAGAATAAGTATTTCTAGCTTCTTCCCTAACACACGGTTCATTTACATCAAGAGCATCGGCTTCTAAGGCACCTTCCAAACCACATCTCCATGCTGGAAAACACAGAACTTTGGACCAGAAGTATGAAATTTTGAAGAAATAATCCCAAGTACTAGCCATGTTATTAATATTAGATTCTCTGAATCGATCAAAATATCATTAAGATGCACTGATTGAAGTTTGAAAAGTCCTCATGAGTTTAAAACTGAGGTTGTTGCTACTGAAGTCTACCGTATAGAGAATGATCCTACAGAATGTCATAAAGTTATATCATTCAAGGACCAAGATAAGGATGTTATTTTACACGGACACATTAGGACCTTATATTTATATGGAAAGGTTAACGATATGGAAATCCACTAGACTTCATTAATAATGGCTCTGAATCCAACCTCATTCCCATCTGTACACTTTATCAGTTGGCTCTCACTGAATCTGACTTATTTGCCTCCAATTTTATTTTTCAAAGTTATGATAAAAATGAACAAGAAAATCTAAGCGATATTACAATCAGAACTCAGTTTGGGGATCTTGTATCTAATTTATATTTCATGGTTGTCTAGCATGACACATCTTTCAACATTCTTCTTGGAAGGCCTTGGCTACATCAACATGCGACCATTCCCTCATCATACCACAAATTTCCCAAGTATTGATTCAATGGTAAAATTGGGAAATTTTATGGTGACAAGGCCCCATTAAAAACTTCTGAATCTCAGTATATTGAGGCATAGTTTTATGAAACAATGGGAACATGGTCTGTGGAAAATGATATTACTAGAATCAATGCTCTGAATGGTCTGGAAAAGATTCTATCAAACCCATTCAAGCATATCAGGGATAATTACATGATTCCTATCAATATAATTTAAATGGTATACCCAAATCCAATAACTCATCTAATGGCTGAAATAATTATTGTTGTGGAAATTAAGTCTCACAGCATAAGAGAAATTATTGATTTATCAAACAGTGATGAAAGCCTAAATGGAGATTTCTTCTTTCCATTTAGCTAACATCAAAAAGTCTATGATTCATCAACAAGTCTAGGAGTAGTTGTTCCATTAATAGAGAGAGATAGGGATGATGATTCCCAACCCATAATTTTCCCTTCAATACTCTAGGAAGACCTTTCATCATCAGTAGGGTTAGATATGGTTTCCTCTTCTTTAGGATTTCCAACTATCGACTCCTACAATATCATTAAATTTCATTATTCAAAACATTCCCTTTATGTAGAGAGAAAATAATTGAAACATGAGGAAGGGTAAGAAGAGTAAGACCTTAGGAATTCCCTTATGTTGTTTGAGGAAGGTGTCTCCACAATTGTGGATGAACTCAGAGAAATAAATCTAGGTACAGAAGAAGATCCATGCCCCACATTGATTAGTGCGTCCATGGCTTTTAAAGAGAAAGAGGTGTATACATAATTTATAAAGAAACATTGAGATTTGTTTTCTTGGAACTATATAGAAATTACATGCCTTGACCCCGATGTGACCAACCATTATTTGGGTTTTCCAGAAGAGCAATGGGGATTTAAGCAGGCACCATGAAGAATGCACCAAACTCATGCCTCCAAAATTGAGGTCGAAGTCAACAAGTTTATCAAAGATGAATTTAATAGAAAGGTGAAATATCCAAAATGGATGGAAATATTTTCATAGAGAAAAAATAATGGGTAAATCTGCATTTTCATTGATTTTATAGTTCTCAATTGGTATTTTCCCTAAGATAACATTCTAGTTCGAATTACAGAACTTTTGATTGATGTAATAGATGGCTACGCATCTCTCTCCTTCATGGATGGATACTCTGGGTATAAGAAAATCTAGATGGCCCTAGAAGATAAGGATTATATATCCTCTCAAGCTATATTTTTCTACAAGGTAATTCACTTTGGTTTGAAGAATGTTGGTGCAACATATCAACGTCCAATGTACTACATTTTCAAACCATTCATGGGGAAAATCATTGAATGCTAGGTGGATGATATAGTGGTATAGTCCAGACAAAATTTTGATCACTTGGATGATCTAGAGATCATATTTATCAATATTCAAGAAAATAATTTGAAGATAAACCCCTTGAAATGTGATTTTGGGGAAACCTTGAGAAAATTTATCAGTTTTATTATATTCCATAATGACATCAAAGTTGATCCATATAAGACTAAGGCTATACTTGGAATGTCATATACTCAAAACTTGAAAGAGTTGAGAGGACGTCTAGGAAATTTGTTATGTATTCGGCTCTTCATATTCAATTTGGTATGAAAGTGTTTTCCCTTCACCAAACTGATGAAGAAGGGGGTCACATATCAATGGACCAATGACTGCCACGAAGAATTTGATACCCCCAAGAAATAAATCTTGAGGCCATCGATATTGATTACACTTGTTGAAGGAAATCAGTTCATTCTTTATGTGAAAACCTTGGAGCAATCACTGGGTTCCTTTATTGCATGAATGAACGATTTTGGGAATGAAAACAACATTTACTATCTCATTTGAACCATGCTAGACTTAGAGACTTGATATTCAGATATTGAGAAAAGATGCCTAGAATTAATAATTACTGTTAAAAACTTGAGACACTAGTTTCACAATCATGAGGTCCACTTGGTATCTCACAATAACCCACTCAAATTTATCCTCAGTCATCCTATTCTTACAGAAAGTCAGGAATGATGGGTGGTTATTCTGCAGATATTTGATATATAGTTTTTGCCTCATAAAGCAGTAAAAGGCGAATATTTAGAAGACTTCCTTGCTGAGTATCCTTATGCAGAAGAGACATCATTGAATACTTAATTTATTGATGAAGAAATATTTTATATTAAAAAAAGTACCTAAATATGGGAAATGTACTTTGATGGTGCTTTTAGAAGTCCAAAAGGGAAGAGAATAGAAAACCCTAAACTAAACAAAATTGGGTTAGGAATTGTGATTATCTCCCCAGAGAAGGCAATGTTACCATATTTATTTCTATTACCAGAAGTTGGCACCAACAATGAGTCATAATATTATGCTCTCATTTTAGACCTAGAATTAGCACTCCAAGTACCAGTGGATTACCTCGAGGTGAAAGATGATTCAAAATTGGAAATCAAAAAAATCAATGGAGATGACGCCATTAGAAAAGAAGAAATAATTCCCCTGTGTGATTATGTTTGAGGGTTAATGGAATAATTTCCATTAGATCCAACATTTTCTTACAGCCTATGGTCAAAAAATTCCCAAGATGATGGGTTAGAAAATTCATCCACAACCATGTTATACCAAAATCAGGATGAAATGGTAATTATAATTTCTCATCATCGAGTGGTTTGACCTTTTTTCCAAATTAGAATAGAGGAAATCATTGAAATAACTCGTATTTCTATGACATATGGTTATACCATAAGATGGATGACACCCATCAAGGAATATCTCAAAAATGGGATACTTCCACAAAATAGAATTAAAATAGAATGGATTCAATAACTAGTAGTTAATATTACTCTTTATTATGGCCCAAATCATCAGAAAATCCTTTATAGATGAGGCTTTAATGGAATTATTTTTAGACACATTGATGGGGATGAATCCATGACTGTTATGAAATATGTACATGCAAGAGAATGTGGTGCCCACCGGTTGGGGAATAGGAATTCTAATAAAATCCTAAGGCCTAGATACTTTTTTTCCTTCGATGATGCATGATTGCAAATATTTCAGTAAGTAGTGTCATCCTAGCCAGATGCATTCCAACATCAATCATCAACACCCAAATTTTCTACATACAACTAAATACTCCTGGCCATTTCTATATGGGGAATGGATTTAGTAAGACCATATACTCCATCTACGACTAAACAGTTCAATTATATTCTTACTACTACCTATTTGTTCTCCGAATGGGTTAAAGTAATACCTCTCAAGGAATTTGGGGCCAAAATCATTGTTAGCTTTATCAAAACTGATATCATTACCTGGTTTGGTGTCCCTCATACCATATTGAAAAAAAAACAACACTAATTTCTATTCTTCTGACTAAAAGAAGCTATATCAGGAGAACAATATCAAATCCAACCATTCATCTCACTACCATGCAGTGGCCAATGGATATATAGAATATTTCAACAAGACCATATCAAATATACTCCAAAAGATGGTGGATAAAGATAAAAAGTTTTAGCCTAATAATCTCTTACATGATTTGAGAGATTATCAGGATACTAATCATACTACAACATGGTCAACCCCATATTCATTATTGTACAATACATATGCAGTTCTACCTATTGAAATTCAATTGTATTCACTCCGAGTTTCCATCTATTTCAAGTTATCTACAGATGAATAGTCTTAGAAACAATTTTATGATCTAGAATGATTAGAAGAGAAGAGATTGTATACCTTGCTTCACATGGATGTCTATGAGTACAAAATATCATGATATTTTAATAAGAATTTTGGCCTCCACTCATTTCTTTGAGGAGAATTGGTATTAGTCTGCAGGACTCTAATGATACTTGGAATGAATCCTCAAAAGCTTGAGCCAAAGTGGGAAGGACCTTATTACATACATAAGGTCCACTCTAATGGATATTATTCCTTAATATCAATGGATGGAGAACTTATTACAACTCCAACTAATGAAATATTCTTAAAAAAGTAATTTTTTTGTAAACATAGAGAGTTATGTCCTAGTTCCAATACATTAAACTACATATCAACCATATGCATCTGTGATACTTGACATTAAAATTCATAGCATCATTGTCCTTATCACATGAGGTTAAGCTGCATGACACCATTTTCCCTGAGTACATGACATTAAACTGTACGGTTTACATCTGCTTCATTTGATGTTATGTAATCCCCCAAGATAACACAAATTGACATTCCTTGTGGTTCTTCAAAAATGATTAGCTTCCATGTCCAAGAATTAATCAAATAATTACAACACCCAAGTGGCACATGAGACCCATTTCTACCTATGTTTTAATCAGATCTTCATAGTTACCCCTTTTCAATAACTACATGTGGATTGATTCTTTACCCTATAAAGATACGTAGTGACATTTAGGTTTTAACCCTTAGTCGATCTGCAATGTTTCTATCACATCAGGGGACTTACGTCCTTGCCAAAATACGTTAAACTATACAGATCTTCTAGAAATTTTTATGGATGGATTCTCAATTCAATTGGATATGTAGAGACACTTAAATATTTAATTTTGGGCCCAACCACTAAAAAATATAAATTACCCCATTCCTTGTGTTTATGAGTCAGATCTACATAGGGAATACTATCTTCAAGAACTATAAGTGGCTTGATTCTCATGCCAATGAGATATGCAAGGACACCCATATCTCTAATCTTGGGTCATGCTATAACCATAAATAAATTTATTTCCCATTTTTCCCAGTATATGAACAAAACCTATAAAGAGTAATCTTTGAGAATACATGGTTTTATTTTCATACCATCCCATGAATTAAGCTTAACCATTATTCTTAAATGTATTAAAATCCCCCATATCTCACATAAATCTCAATTGGTGTGGGGAAAAACTATATCAACTACCACATATGGATTGATTCTCATTTTAATGGGATACGTAGAGGCACCCAGTTCTCCAATTTTGGGCCCAACCACAAAAAATCCCCCTTCACTCCCTATGTGTATGAATCAAACCTACATAGAGAGTGTTTCAAAAAATACACGTGGATTGATTCTTTCTCTAACAAGATATATAGTGGTGCCTAGGTTTTAACATAGGCATTTCCACAATATATCCTTCTTTTCATGTCAGTTTATCTTCTTCCTTACGGCATGATGTTAAACTACATGGAAGTACAAAGACATACATATGGACTGACTATCATTATATTGAGATACATAGTGACACCTAGATCTCCTATATCGGGCATGGCCACAATTTAGAATAATCCCCCACACCCTGTGTATGGATCATAGCTACATGGGAAACCCTCCCATGAACTACATATGGCTTGATTCTCATCAAACAAGAGATACGTAGTGATTTATAAATTTCCAATATCAGACTTAGCCACAACATCATGAAAGAGAGACTCTTTTCTCCTATGTATGAATAAGATATACATAATAAGATTCTATACAATTTATCACCTTACACATGAACTCATATCTGATAAAACTACATGTGGTTTGATTTTTTCTCTGATAAGATATGCAGTGACCCTTGAGATCTAGTCCTTGGTTCAGCCGCACTATCTTATTTATCTTCACATAGATACAACTAATGTCCTTGTCACATGGCATTAAACTGAAAAACATGGTGTCCTTGCTACATGACTTTAAAATATGTGATATTTACATGTGTCTTGATTCTCAACCTATTGAGATACATAGCTAGAACTAGGACTTAGATTTTAGTCCCAACCATGAGATAAAATAAAATTACCCTTCTCCTATATAAAATATAAAATCTATGCACTCCAAAATCATACCCAATGTTGATCCAAATATTTCACTTATGCATATGAAATTACACCTTTCAGATTTCCTAGTCCTAATTCGAAATAATTTTAGATCTTCATGATTTTTTTTGATTTCTAGTGATGGAATAACTAATACCTGGGAGATATTTGTCTTAAATATGTAGTATGTGATGCTAGGTGTCCTTTAATAATTCTCCCATATAATGGGCCTATCAGCAAAAATATGTCAATGTATGGCTATGCCACACATACCCCAATTGGCCCCACATAATACATGCCCCATAACGGGTCAGTTAAACAATGGTAACTTCATCCTTGGGAGAATCCTTTTCTAACCCCATAAAGATTTGATGATGGTATGTAGGAAATTGTATTTTAAAGTGGTCATCCATTTAATATTTATCCCATATACTTCCTCCTGACCTGAAAGTCTCCAATACCATGTTTTACATTTTTCCCTTCATTTGTTCGATGCATATTTGAATAACCATGGATCATTTGAACACATGTCATCCATTGTTTCCATAATATTTTGGTCCTAATCATATGACCTATACACTACAGGCACCATATATCCTACATTAGGATAAAACCTTCGTAGAGTGTCTATTCCTTAGTTTGTTTGGAAATCATGACTAGAAATACTCTTTCGGGGTTCAAGTACTTCTCTCCATAAACCAAAATATGTGCTTTGAAAAATCTGAATCTCCATAAAAAATCTTCAGCTTTTAGAAATAGAATGTCTGAAACCTAATATATCTTTATCTAACTTTGAAGTACATTCCTTAGTTGGACTTGCATAAAATTTTCCTACATAATGGGCCTGTCAATATAAGGATGGCAGTGTTTAGCTATACATCACATTCCCTAGTTAGACCTGCATAATAAAACCCTTGTAATAGGTTTTGTCAAGAATTGGTAACATCATTCTTGGAAGTGAGTTCCTCTAATTCCATTATCCATGTTCTTATATCACTTTTCAGATTCAGAAATCCCCAAGTCATAGATTATAATTCTTCCCTTCCATACCGAAATACGGTACAAAATATTTAGACAAATTAGTATTGGAGAATAAAAAAATATTTGTCTAGAGCTAGAGAACTTAAATTAAATCCCCCCTTAATGTCCTTTCTGAATGAATTGAAACATCATAACATATTATAAAAAATCACATAATGTCCTTTCTGCATGACATAAAACTGAACAACATGATTTCCTTGCCTTATGATGTTATACTGTATAGAAAAATATCAAAAATCCTCTTTTTGAAAAATGTAAATTCTTTCACACATCAAAATAGGGTAGGAGTGGTTTCTCATTCATAGGCCTATATCGGCTCAAATGGCCCTTTTATTCTAAAATAAATTTCATTGGAAAATCCACCAATTATGGTATTGAGACATCCAAATTTTAAACCCCAATATTTATCAGTAATAGAATTGCATAATTCTTAAGATCTTATTTTCCTAACTATTAAGTATGTTCCCCAACTGGCCTTGTATAAAATTCAACCACATAACGAGACTGTCAGCATAAGGATTCCACTATTTGAATATGTAGCATATTCCCTAGATGGACCTCCATAATACAATTCCATAACGAGTTTCTCAAATAGCGGTATTTTTATTCTTGTAAAATACCTCCTATATTTCTATTCTTCATGTTTTAGATTTAGAGACCATAAAAATCATGACTCAAGATTCCTCTTGAAAATATCTAAAGAATATGAGGACCTTCCTAGCCATCAGGCCCTGTTTGGATCCTAATCTCAAAATTCACGGTCAAAACAGTTCAACCTAAAACACTAGCCTTATTAGTACACCATGCATGAATTTAAACTACCAACAAAGAGAAACAGAACTCACCTGATTGAAAAACAGTAGAGGGAACTTTTGAAAAAATTCAAATCTCATATCGTTTGACCTACACTCAATACGGTTTATGAGAAATTGAGCAATAAAAAGTCAAAAGATACAAATTTTTTATGGTTTTCTATATGACCCTAGCAGTATTAAAATTATGCTCACTAGGCCCCATAGATTAAGAAAAAATTTGAGCATCCTTCCAAACTTGTGGTTTCTCCAAAACTCAAAAAATTATGTTAAAATGAAATAAATTGTCCTAATTTTACCATAAAACCAGATTATTTTCATTCTGAAAAAATCTAATTCAATGGGAGGAATTCTTAGACACTGTGAAATGAATTACACTAACTTCTTCGAAAAATTAATGATATGATCCTCACTTAGACAATAAATGTCACGTATGAGTAAAGATGTCTCACCATGAAAGAAGAAGATGTCATCTAGATTTCTATATTCCTAAAGACTTATCCATACATAAGGATAAGTGGGAAGATCCACCCTCAAAGAATTGGTTGTGGATTTTCAAGATTGATGATGAAAAGGTGTTGGTGCATCAAAATTAAAATTTTGAGTTTCTTCTAGGGAGACTTGGTGTATTGAACATCTCAAGATGTCTATATCTCTTCTAGATATTTGATTGGACTGGTTGGGGAACTGAAACAGACTGACATATTAAAAGATATTGAACTTAAAAGATGGATAAATATTAAAAAGGGATTTTTCTCACCATTTCAAAGGACCTACACGGAGGACCTACACAACAAGGCCTACATTGAGGACCTACACCAAAGAACCAATGAAACCCAACCATTTTTCACCCCTATGTGGGGGATATAAACCGAGAAGCTATGAAGTGTACCTACATGGACAACCTCCCATTGACCAGGTCCCCTCCTTTCCTATAAATAGGACCATTGGGCTCCCCATTTTAACAACTAAAAAATTTGGATAAACTCTAAAATCTCTCATTGCATAGATCCTTTTCCTAGGTTTCCCAAATATTCTCAGGTAGCTCTAAAAAATAAAATAGGAGAGAGAATTTGATGAGATGAGAAAGATCAACATCCTTTCATAATTTTAAACACAAAACATATGATTATGGAACCTCATTCCATAAGGATAATTCATCTACACAGGGTACATTCCTTATGAAAATACCAATGAGGGATGCTTCCAAGGACTTCAACAGACACCCAGGGTGCTCAAGTTAAAACCTCAACTAAGTTTTTTTGTTCCTATAGTCCATTTCTCAGGGCATATAAATCATTAAAAGGCTTCTTTTTTCTGTGTTAAGAAATTTTTAGTTCATCCTAGGACCTGTGCAGTACATTTATGTGGAAAACCTATGCGAAATGCCTCCGTGGACCACCTATGCGAGCCATTATTGAAGGAAACTTTGAATCCACACATGGAAGGGACTCTCCTTCCTTGTCTTCCATATCTAAAAGGGCCCAAGTTGAAACCTACACCAAGGCCTCCTGATTTAATGAACCTTTGGGAAAGGAACATCAATGTGTCTCACATTTGGATTTGGATATCTATGGTTAGGGGTTTCCCACACTTGTCTTACTAGAGGTTAGGGACCCTTGAAGTGCTTAAGGATCTGGATATCCATGGTCACATAGAACCTTACCCTAAGGATAGTGTTGGAATTTTTTTAGTCTAGGATTCCAAGGATAGGAATCTATCTTCCCCTCCTCATCTTTGAGACCCAGATCATCCGGTCCCAAATAGGAAGAGTGAGCATCACACTTTCCTTCCCTTCCACTGGGAATGATATACTCCTTCTATTGAGAGAAACATTCTAGGACATCCCTCATCGACTAAGACCCTATCCTTTTAGACCAGACCCAATGAAATTCACCTTCATTTCACATTGAAGAGTTTATTTCTCCGCTCCCCCATCCACCGTTGCTCGGGATTCATATGCTTTAGGGCCAACTTCTTACATAAGTGAAGGAGAAAGTTCCTAGTTTGTTGAATCTTTCACATACTCTTGTTTCTCACACTGAATGTGACTCACATGGGATTATATATTTATAATGATCACAATATACATACAATCCAGGTCATATCTTGAACTACGAGAACACTTATTTCCACCATAATTAGGATACGTAGGATGCATTCACATAGGGCCAGAGCTAAATAGACAACCTCCTTTGGAGTGCAACCCTAATTCCCTTAGTTTAGGAATTATCCTTAGAAATTAGCCCCAAATTAAGTCCCCTTTTAATCTCCATGAGTTAAGAAATCTCTCATGGACACTGTTATAAGGTAATACCCTTTATGAGTAAGCCCCAACTTATTTCTCTCAAAGTTCCATACTCCCTTACCTGACTTACCAAACTACATGGTCTTTGATTCCAATCTAAGTGGGTTATGTAGGATGCCTCCCTGAGGTTACAACCCAAAACTTCAAATCAACCCTATTATTTCTGAGCCACATTCCTAACAAGGTCTAATCCAACATTGAAACTGATATCCTTTCCAAGACCCTTGGGTGTCTGAGGCATATGTCTCACACTATGATTTGACTAGGCACCTTCCACCTAGACGTCCTTACCACATGAAATTAAAATGTACAGTTAGGTCCTTATCAAAAAAAACATAAAAGGTATGATGTGTCCCATTAAGTTCCACAAAAATATGAGGTTTTTATTCCTTTCAAGAGGATACATAGGTATCCCATTTATGGGAATGATCCCAACATCAAAATATATTTTATTCAGTTGGATGGCCTTAAATTCTAGAGTTCCCCACTGAGTGGCTCAAAAACCAGAATCATCATAACAGTGACTAAAGAATATCAAATTAGTATATGAGATGATAAATTTTATGAAGAACCTCATATACATAAATATATCTCCATTTATTAAGATCCTCGAATACATACAGATGATTCTGAATTCCACACATGCTAAATAATTGATTGAAATTTTCAAGGGAAACCTACATAATTCTTGGTAAATTAATAAGGATTCATGAACATATCTTAAATCTATAATAGAGCTCCATATTAGGAAATAATTCCTCCCAAAAGGGTGTGATAAGCCTGACCTCCCACCCTCTTGACCAATGTGAGTTCTTAAGTATCGTAATTCAACAAACCTAACAAACTCCTACCTTTGGAAAGTAGGTCAATTTGGATATAGAACCCTTAGATGTTTCCAGTTCCTTAAATAAATATGATGGAAACCATCCAAAAGTTTTGATTCCTAAGTAAAATGCACATTCCATTGGGTTCACCTTTTTTTGTTTCCCCCGGAACATGTGTTCTACTTATTAATCACTACTTATGAACGATTTCCATTGCCCTTATTTATGGAACTTGAAACAACCAAATGTTATGTATCCAAAGGGATCTATACTCCAATGGTGGGTGTGCATTAGGTTTTTTTACCTAAGATACTTCAGAACTCACATTGGTCGACTGGATGGGAGGTCAAGATCATCACACCCTTTTTGGGTGAAATCTTTCCCACTCCGGGACTCTCTTATATATTTACAATTTGTTCATGAATCTTTATTAATTTACCTAGAATAATTTTAGTTTCCCTTGATGTTTACAATTAATTTTCTATCACGTGTGGAATTCAAAATCATACATAAGTTTTTTAGGTTCTTTCATCAATAAGGATTTATGTATGTATTCAAGGTTCTCCATAAATGTTGTCCTCTGATATATTACTTAGATATTATTTAGTAATTGTAAAGATGATGCTGGTTTTTAAGCCACTCGGTGGGAACTAAGGAATTTATGGTCATCCAGGTAGAGGAAAGTGCTTTTGATGTTGGGATCGTACCATAAATGGGATAACTATGTATCTTCATGAATGGAATCAGAACCCTCATAGTTTGGTGCCAATTAATGGGACACATCATACCTTTCTTGGTCGTGTGATAAGGAACTAACCATATTGTTTAATTTAATGTGGTAAGGACATCTAGGTGGAAGGTTCCTAGTCAATTCCTAGTGTGGGACTTATGCCTAAGCCACCCAACGAACCTCGAAATGATATGAGTTTTCAAGATGGATTAGAATATGTGGGGAATGTTGCCCAGAAATATCATGGTTGATGTGGAGTGTGGGGTTTGAACCATAGGTAGACTTCCTACGTATCAAACGAAGATGGTATTGAATCCCACATCATTTGGGTAGTATCATAGGGGAATATGGCCCTTTAAGAGAAATAGGTTGGGGATTACTCATAAAGAGGATTTCATTGTAACAGGGTCCGCAAGAGACGTCCTAACAAATGGTGATTCAAGGAGGACATAATTTGGGGATTATTCTTAAGGGGAATTCCCAAACTAATGGAATTATGGTTAGACTCTTAAGGAAGATGTCCATTGAGCTCGGGCCTTAGGTGAAGGCCTCCAACATATCCTAATTAAGGTTGGAATAATATTTCTCGTAGTTAAAGATATGAAGTGGATTTTGCAGATGTTTTGATCATAAAAAATCTATAAGACCACGTGAGTCATGCACGGTGTGAGAAATAAGAGGATATGAAAGGTTAAAAAAACCACACACTTTATCCCCTAATGATGGAAGAGGCTGGGCCTATGACGAAAGAAGCCAGTGCGACAGTGGATGAGGGCACGAAGTAATAAACCCTTTAATGTGTAATGATGGTAAAGGTCATTGGGTTCATTCCAAAAGGATATGGTCTTACTCCTGGAGGGATTCCATAGAATGGGTACCATAGTGGAAGGAGGATATCATTCCTTATAGAAGGGAAATAAAGTTTGGTCCTTACTCTTCTTATTGGGAACCAGAGACTCCGGGTCACAGAGAAGAGAATGGGAAGATAGAGTCATATCCTCAAAAGTTGAGATTGGAAACTTCCCAACACTGCCCTTAATGTGAGGGTCTATGTGACCATGGATATCTAGATCCATAAACACTTTGAGAATACCTACCCTTTGGTAAGGTGTGTGTGGGAAACCACTGACCATAGATAACCAAATCCAAATGAGAGACACACTGATGTGCCATTCCCAAAGGTTTGATAAAATCATGAGGTCTTGGTGGAGATTTAAACCTAGGACCTTTCAAAAAAGGAAGACAATGAAAGAGAGACCCTTCCATGGATGGCTTAGAAGAGGAATTCAAGAATGGCTCGGATAGGTGGTATGTGCTGGTATTCCATGTAGGTATGTCGTGTAGGTGTACATTGAAGGTCCATGGAGGAACTAAAAAATGCATAACACAGGCAGTATAATCCTCTGAAAGATTAATATGACTTGGGTAATGGACTATAGGGACAACAACACTTCAGTGATGTTATAACTTATGCAACATGGGTGTCCCCTGATGTCCTTGAAATCATCCCACACAAGTCTCTTATTAATGAAAGGACCATGCATAGATGAATTCTTATTATAAATGGAGGGTCCTCAATCAGATGTTTTGTATTTAAAACTCTGAAATGATGTTGATATTTCTTATCCCATCTAATTATATATTCTTTCATGATTTGAGAGAGATACCTAAGAAATGCTGGGGGGACCTGGGTGAAGGATCTATGAAATGGGAGATTCAAGAGTTCTTACAACTTTTTTAGTAGTTAAAATGGGGAGCCCAAGGGTCTTATTTATAGGAAATGAGGGGACCTAGTTGAAGGGAGGTTTTATACATTGGTACACTATGTAGATCCTTAGTGTAGATCTCCCTCCTAGGGGTGAAAAAATGATAGGGCGCATAGGTGATCTGGAAAGGTCCTTGATGTAGGCCTTGTGGCGTAGGTCCTCGGTGAATATCCTCTGGGTAGGTGTGGAAAATCCCTTTGTCAGATTTATCCATCTTCAAAGTTCTATAAATTCTGATCCATTAGTCTATTTGGGCTTCGTGACCAGTTAAATCAAAGCTCTAAAAGATATCTACACTGTCACACCCCGACCTATGTGTTTGATTTATTTAATTCTTTTTATACCTTTAAATATTTTTCCTGGGGTCCGGGGTGAGTCCCGAACAAGGTCTTCAAGTTTTCAATAAAAAAGTGTTTGTTTTGGGTTCGACGTCGCTGGACGCACGGGCGGAGCGCGACGCCGTGCGATTTCACCCATGCAACTATGTGGCGTTTTCGTTAAATTTGTTATTATTAAAAATGATATGAATTCATTTATTATTTTTATTTTAATATTAAGGTTATTATTATTATTATTATTATCAATATTATTATTACTATTTATGTAACTTTTATTTTTTTTATCTTATTTCATTTCATTTTATTTATTTATTTATTTATCTCTTTCTATTTCTTCTTTCCTTTATTCCTTTTATTTTTCCTTTCTTTCTTTCTTTCTTTGTGGTTGTCTTCCACGCGGCTTCCCCCCCCTTCGTTTCGGATCTAGTTCCCCTACATCCTTCAGCCTGCCGTACGACTACACCTCCCCTGCAACATAGTTTTCCTGCCGTGCTTCCGACCAGCAGCCTCGGTCTCGCACCCCTGCTCCGTTCTGCCACCCTGCACCCAGTAGCTGCGCCTCCTTGATGCTCCGCCTGCGCCCCTAGCCATCTGTCGGGCTGCCTCCTACGCTGCCTTCCAGTGCCTCTACCTACCCCCTATAGCACCCTGGCTTGGCCTCCGCTTCTTGCGCACGTCCCAGCCACCTGCACGCTGCTCCTGTTCTGCCTCCACCCAGCAGCGCGCGCAGCACCCTACTGCTCTACCTCACTCTCGCACCAAGGCTCGCCTCCCTCGTATGCTACAGTGCCCTGACTCCCTGCATCCGATGCCCTCCAGCCCGCCTCCAGCCTCTGCACCCGCCGCAAACCCCCCGGTGTGCTTCAACTCCCCCACGCCCTTCTCTGCCGCCTACCAACAGCCACTACCTCACCTGCGCATTCTACCGGACTAGCCAGCTCCCTGCGCGACCCCCCTGCTCTTCCCTTCCTCCCTGCACTCCCTCTTTCCTGGCGCACCCTCCTCCGCAGCACCGCCGGCCAGCCTTGCAGCGACCCACCTTAGCTCCCCTGCTACCCAGTCTCCCTCCTTCCGAGCAGCACCCCAGCTCCCCCGCGCCTCTGCCCTACACTCCCTGCTCACCCCTCCTTCCCTTGCACAACAACAGAGTTTTTTTTTTTTTTACGTTTTTCTGAAAAATTTTTTCTGAAAAACGGCCTAGGTCAAAATTTTTTTTAAAAATACGCTACAAAGGCGGCATCTGCGATGCCGCCTTTGTATTAGCGCACAAAGGCGGCATCTGCGATGCCGCCTTTGCTCCCCCGCGCCGCCTTTGGCCCGGATCGATGACATGGCAAAGGCGGCCGGGAGGAGGCCGCCTTTCGGCTCAGGGTAAGGCGAAAGGCGGCATCGCCGAAGCCGCCTTTGGCCATACGCAGAGGCGAAAGGCGGCTTCCGCGATGCCGCCTTTGCCTGAACTCCCTATAAAAGGGCGGCCACCCCCCCCCCTCTCCTCACTTCTTCATTGCAACCTCTCTCTCCAATTTGCTCTCTCTCTCTCTAAATTTTTTTTTTGCTGTGCGAGCTTTTACGAAGCTTCATTTAGAGGTATGTTTCTTTATTTAATTTAATGTTTTTATTTAATTAATTTAATTTTGTTTAGTTTTAAATCTTTCATTTGTTAAGCAGTTTAGGTAATTCTTAATATTTAGTTATTTAGTTTTTGTAATTAGTTATATATAGTTTTAAATAATTACTGTTAGGTAGTATAGATTAACTTAAGATTAACTTAAGATTAAGTATTTAGAAATTTTGGTAGCTTAAAGATTATGTGGTTATCTACGCAATTAAATTCCTGTCTGGATACAAACAAGTGGATGTGGCTCTGGCACAGATGTACATAGGGGTAAAACCCGAAAACACCGCTTCGAGCTAGACTCGAACGGGAACTGGTGCACGATAACGGGCCTTGCTGCATCCTGGTTTGACACTCCCGGGGAATATGCTTAAGATGATTCATATTTTCTTTATAAACTACTAAAATTTCTAAGAGAAGAAAAAACAAATCAGTATATTTATCAATGATAAATGATAAATATAATTTTATAGAATGAAATAAGGATATAAGAATTAACGAATTAAAGTTATTATTAGTTAATTATAAAATAATAGAATAAATAATGATTAGTTGTTATTAGTTAATTTTAGAATAATTAATAAATAACATAGGATTAAAACATGAATTAATATAATGATTAGCTAACGATACTAATGATCTGTATATTTATCAATGATAAATGATAAGTATAATGTTATAGAACCAAATAAGGACATAAGAATTAACAAATTAAAGTTATTATTAGTTAATTATAGAATAATAGAATAATTAACGATTAGTTATTATTAGTTAATTTTAGAATAATTAATAAATAACATAGGATTAAAACATGAATTCATATAATGATTAACTAACGATACTAATGAACATATAAAGTGAAATGAAGAAGAACAAACAAACTAAATAAAAAGGCGCTCTAAAATTACATTCTAATAAATATCATATGGTGAAACATCAGTAGCATAGTTTATGGTATAGAAAGGCGCAATAAAATTACATTATAATAAACATCATATCGTCGAACATAATTGTTAATATTTTGTTATACTATCATAATTTTGATGAAAGAACACATTTTTGACGTAGAGAGCCATGTATGCCTGTGTGTACTGTTATGGGGAGATTATTCAAACTGAGCAAGGAGCTTCTTACAGTACACAACCAATTACGGTGGTTAGTACAGTGGATTGTGTTACCATAAGTGACCTTCAAGAGAGAATTCATGTTTCCTTAAATTTGGGACCCGATCAAGAGATAATGTCTATGAGCTATAGACATTTGCAATTTCCAACAACAATGTGGCATATAGCTTGTCCATTGGTTGCTGATGCGCAGTGGGTCCAAGCAGTTAATTTATTTTCTCAACGGTTAGATGGTACCATGATGGAGTTATACGTTGTTGTTGCTACTGTACAACAACAACGTCCATTTGTACAAAGACGTAGAAATACAAGAGTTGTTGAAGACAGTCTACCTCATGACATTGAGCCTATTCCAAATGATGCAGCAGAAGAGGACAACCTAAATGATCTTCCGGATATACATGTCAATCCGACTTCTGATGAGGAGTTTCGTAATGATGGATCGGATGGCGACAACAGTGCTGATGAGGAGGGACCAACAAAAGATAGAGAGGAGGTTTTGAGAAATGCAGTTGTTGTACATCAACCTCGGTCAATAAATCATCCACCATTATTTTCATCTTGGTCAGAAGCAATGACACGTGTGCCTGAATTCGATAATACTGTTCTCACACCGGCAACTGAGTTCCCTGGAGTTGTACCAGATAGGTTTAGTGAGGTGGACAAAACCTTATATATTGGAAGGAATTTTCCCAGTAAAGATGCCTTAAAAAGCACGTTAAAGAGATTTCATATTGAGAGAAACTTCAACTATGTAGTTCACGAATCATGCCGTAGTAAATATGTTATACGGTGCGTGAAGTATGGGGATGATTGTAGATTTCGCTTAAGGGCTATTCCAGACATTACCTTTGGAGGTTGGAGAATCTCAAGGATTGAGGCGGCTCATAGTTGCGTTCAGCCAAGTCTCACACAAGATCATACTTCATTGGATGCAGAATTTGTGTCATCTATTGTTGTTGAGATGATTAGGACATGCCAAGATGTTCCAATATCCCTTGTGCAAGAGAGGATTCTACAGACATTCGGTTATAAGATTTCCTATAATAAGGCATGGATGGCGAAACAGAAGGCAATTGTGAAGGTATATGGTGATTGGGATGACTCATATCGAGTATTGCCGCAATTGCTAGCCATACTGAGGCATCATAACCAAGTTGTCTTCCATCTGGATACGAACGAACATGTGTCTCCTGATAATCGACTTGATCCATCTCGTGTTCAATTTCATCGGTTGTTCTGGGCATTCCTTCCTTGTATCTCTGCATTTCGTTTTTGCAAACAATTTATTCAGATTGATGGAACATTTCTGTATGGAAAATACAAGGGCGTATTGTTGATTGCGGCAACCCAAGATGGAAACCGTTCACCTCTTCCGCTTGCCTTTGCCATTGTAGAGAAAGAAAACTATGAATCATGGAGTTGGTTTCTGGCATGTATCAGCAACCATTTCACCAACATTCAGGGAGTTTGTTTGATATCTGATCGTCATCGAGCAATTAATGAGGCAATCAATGCAGATCCTGATACATGGAGATACCCAAATGCACATCATCGGTTCTGCATTAGACACATTGCTAGCAATGTACATAAAAAATTCCACAACGAACCGATGAAGAAGGCAATCACGAGGCTTGGTACGTATTTTATTCATTCTGTTTTACTGTTTCAATATAAATATAAAATCAATTTATGTGAAATATCATCTACGTGTTGTAGCATATGAGTCGGACCAACGACGATTTGAAGAACGTTTTGAACAAATTCGTCAGGCTAATCAAGAAGTTTATGATTATATGATGCGGATTCCAAAAGAGAAATGGACATTGGCATACGACGGGGGAAAGAGGTACGGACACATGACGACAAACATTGTGGAGTGCATCAATGGTATCTTCAAAGGACTTCGCAAGCTACCTATAACCGCATTAGTTCAGGAGACATTATATCGATGCGTGAAGTACTTTGTGGATAGACAAAAACTAGCATCAGACAGAATACATCAAGGGATAAGATATGGAATACACTTTCAACGAGAGATTGAAAAAAATATTGAAGAAGCTTCTGGTTATCACGTATGTCTATTTCGAAGAGAAGATTCCCGATTTGAAGTTCAAGAGCGTTCAGACCCCATCACAAATCACGTCGGTGAAAAAATGGTGGTATTACTGGAAACAAGGCAATGTCAATGTGGAAAATTTCAGGCCTTACGGTTTCCATGTACACACGTCATCGCAGCATGTGCCTCTGTGAACATCTCATGGGAAGCATATGTTGATCCAGTGTACCAGATGGATATCATTGCCAACTGTTATGCTGCACCATGGACACCTATTGGGGAGTATCGTTATTTCCCAATGCCTGAAGGCCAGCCGATAGTGATACCTGACATGAATCGGTTACGTCCTCGTGGGAGACCAAAGGCGAGTAGGATGCGTAATGAGATGGACTGGCCTCAAGAACAAGGGCAGAGTTTGCGATGCACAATATGTCATAAAGAAGGTCATAACCGGAAGCGATGCCCTAACGTTGTTGGGTCGACTTCACAGTCTCATTCATAATGATGTATTGTCTTCATTGTGACATTCTCATATTGTGAACTAAATGTTGTTATCTCTTTTTTAGAAAACTGTTCTATAAGAAATTTATAATATCATAATAATTAGCATAAGATATTGAATACATAAAATTTGATAAATTCTAAAAACATCATTACTAATTGACATGGTTTATCTTAATCCAATCCATAAGTAGTTAATCACAAAGCTCCCCCAAAATATGTGTAACCAAATTCAAGACTCAATATTTTAGATAACATAACTTATTTCATATTAATATTCATGCTTTCAAGAAATAACTTTGAATATGAAATAATAGAATTTATTTCAAAACTCCGAAAGCGGAACACTTAACCCATATTGAAATGTGTATGTCAGTTAACCCATTAATGTTATATTTACATTTTACACTTACGACTCATTTTCTTTGTTTATATGCAGATGGATGATACCATACTACTCACTCAGCAGCCTACCCATATTTCGCAGGCCGTGTTAGAGGGTCATCCAGATCGATTTGTGAAGGTGCGTCGAGCGCACCATTTTCATCACATGGAGCCTCCACATGCCATTAGACCTTACTTGCGCCGTGCTGGCTTCTATGGCCTTGCCGTATCAGATTTCACATTTGTAGATCATTACCTACTTGCTGCCCTCGTTGAGAGATGGAGACCAGAGACACACACATTCCACTTGCCTGAGGGGGAGATGACCATCACCCTCGAGGATGTCGCAGTTCTTCTCGGTCTTCCTATCCAGGGGAGACCCGTTATTGGACCCACTCGTGCAGCTTGGCCAGACCTTGCTCAACGCTTGTTAGGCGTTGATATTTTGTCCGACCGTAGGGCTACAGATGGATCGTCCATATCTATGCGTTGGTTGGAGTCGCAGATTCCACATTTACAGGATGATGATGATGAGCAGACCGTCATGCGTTACGCCCGTGCATATATCTTACGACTCATTGGTGGGACCATGTGTACTGATCACTCGGGGATGCACGTGCATATGATGTATCTACCCCTACTAGAGGACTTTGATCGGGCTGGGACGTACAGTTGGGGATCAGCCTGCTTGGCATACACGTACAGATCATTATGCAGACTATCCCATAGGGACCGTACAGGTCTTGGAGGATGCGTCATCCTTATTCAGATGTGGGCATGGGAGCGCATCCCATCATTCCGCCCTGACCTTGCTGGTCCACCGGTCGAGATGGAGGTGCTGCATGACGCTCCGCGTGGACGCTGGTATGATAAGTCATTTCTATTGGTTTTTTATTCTACTATGAGTTATTGACTATAATTTCTCATTATTTGTCATTATCGTTGTATTTTACAGGTGGTGTCAGCGACACAATTTCGACGTGGTTCCGAGACAGCATTTGGGCGTATATCGGCTACAGTTGGACTGTCTCTTACCTGATCAGGTATGTATATACAATCTATCACTGTCTAACATTTTTAATAATAACATCAATTTTGGTTTTTAGTTGGGTGTTTTTTTTGACAAAATCACTTGTCATTTCAGATTTCATGGCTTCCATACTGGAGTATTATGGACCAGTTGCCAGCATACTGCACTGTTGGTCTTGAGGATGCTATGGCTGTAGTGCCCCTCATTCACTTTCATATTATTGAGTGGCAGCAGCCTGACAGGGTCATGCGCCAATTTTTTCGTACTCAGCCGATTCCATTACCATCTAGACAGACAGACAAGCTTCATGGGATGAAGCTGACAGGGAGGCAGGATGATGACTGGTCCCAAGTACATGCGAGTTTTATCGACTGCTGGCACAGACGTGCAGAGTTACGTATTCAAGGTGTTCCTACAAATCGATTCTCTCTTTCAGAGCAGGTTGACTATGCGCCCTGGTATAGACTAAAATCTATACTGTATCTTACCCAAGCTGGCATAGAGATGCAGAGGATGGTAAGTTAATAAATTCCTATTACTTTGTTTATTGAATTATTTTCTAATTCCATTTGAATCTATTTACAGGGAAGTCACACAGAGCAGCTTGTTCGCATGAGCGATGAAGAGGAGGAGGGGGTCTTTAGCCGGGCAGCCGTCCATGCTACAGCGCTGGAGGCGAGGGCATCTTTTCATGCATTTTCCGAGAGCATCTTCACGCGTCTGGCTCGGAGACAGGAGGTTCCTGCCCCAGAGGAACATCCTCCAGCTGCTGCTGGTGCTGAGGAGCCACGACCACGGCGACGTAGACAGCGTCGTGCTGCACGTGAGGCATCGCCTGTTCCACAGGCAGAGGTCGGGCCTCTAGTAGTCCAGGATCAGCCTATTCAGGATGTGCCTCAGGTGGCATGGGATCCGTCTTTCCTGACAGGATATCCGCAGTTCTCTCCATCTTGGGTTCCAGATCCTTCCCAGCCTTGGATTCTAGAGCCGTCGTCGTCTTGGGGTATAGCTCCATCACAGGCTTCGTTCCCCTCTGCGATGGAGGCAGGTCCTTCTACCACCCTAGTGGGAGAAGGATCTGGATGGCAGTACGAGATGCAGTTGACAGCTCCTCCAACTGACACACAGATGGAGGATGCGACAGTCGACGTTTCAGTGCCCGAGGATCAGCCTTCTCCAGGTCATCAGACTCCACTGCGCACTCGACGCGGACGTCCTATTCGCAGACCACCATGTGGGACAGAATCTCCTCGCCACAGACATATGCATTGATTGTACATTATTGTTTACATGTTTTATGTGTACTGAAATCAAAATACTATTTTTACTTGTTGGTCAGAGTGGAATCTCAGGAGGGGGTAAATTAGGTTTTATTTATATATATTTATATAACCATACGAACATAATAATAAAACATTAATAATTACTAATTACCTAATTACAGATTATATAATTAATAATTCTATTACTAATTAACTATTTAATTAGTATATAATTAATATTTACAAAAAAATGTTAATGAAAAATAATTTATAAGCTTTCAAAACCGCCTACTTGAAACTTAAAAATGTTTCAAGTACGTGACTTTGAAAGACTGTAAAATATAAACTATAAAACGAATATAATTGAAACTTTAAACATTGATTAAACATATAATAAATAGTTGAAAACAAAAGAAATTTCTAAAAAAAAGTTGATGAAAAGAAATTTATAAGCTTTCAAAACCGCATACTTGAAACTTAAAATTTTTCAAGTACGTGACTTTGAAAGACCATAAAACATAAAATAGAAGACCAATATAAATGAAACTTAAAACATGGATTAAACATATAAAAAATAGTTTAAAACAAAAGCAATTTACAAAAAAATGTTAATGAAAAATAATTTATAAGCTTTCAAAACCGCCTACTTGAAACTTAAAAATGTTTCAAGTACGTGACTTTGAAAGACTGTAAAATATAAACTATAAAACGAATATAATTGAAACTTTAAACATTGATTAAACATATAATAAATAGTTGAAAACAAAAGAAATTTCTAAAAAAAAGTTGATGAAAAGAAATTTATAAGCTTTCAAAACCGCATACTTGAAACTTAAAATTTTTCAAGTACGTGACTTTGAAAGACCATAAAACATAAAATAGAAGACCAATATAAATGAAACTTAAAACATGGATTAAACATATAAAAAATAGTTTAAAACAAAAGCAATTTACAAAAAAATGTTAATGAAAAATAATTTATAAGCTTTCAAAACCGCCTACTTGAAACTTAAAAATGTTTCAAGTACGTGACTTTGAAAGATTGTAAAATATAAACTATAAAACGAATATAATTGAAACTTTAAACATTGATTAAACATATAATAAATAGTTGAAAACAAAAGAAATTTCTAAAAAAAAGTTGATGAAAAGAAATTTATAAGCTTTCAAAACCGCATACTTGAAACTTAAAATTTTTCAAGTACGTGACTTTGAAAGACCATAAAACATAAAATAGAAGACCAATATAAATGAAACTTAAAACATGGATTAAACATATAAAAAATAGTTTAAAACAAAAGCAATTTACAAAAAAATGTTAATGAAAAATAATTTATAAGCTTTCAAAACCGCCTACTTGAAACTTAAAAAATGTTTCAAGTATGTGACTTTGAAAGATTATAATTATATTACTAATTAACTAATTAATTATTATATAATTAATAGTTATATTAATAATTAACTAATTAATTATTATATAAGTAATAATTAATGAGTAATAATTAATAATTAATAATTTAATGAATAGTTATAATTAATATTTATATTACTAATTAACTAATTAATAATTACTAATTACTTATTAATAATTATTAATTACTAATTACTAATTATAATGAATAATTATAATAAATATTTATATTACTAATTAGCTAATTAATAATTAATAATTACTAATTAATTAGTTAGAATTATTAATTGTATTTCTAATTAACTAAATATTTATTATATATGTAATAATTATATTAATAATTAATTATTATATAATTAATGATAATATTACTAATTAACTAATTAATTATGACATATTTAATTATTAATAATTACTAATTAATAATTAAAAATTATAATGAATAAATGTAATTAAAAATTATAATGAATAAATGTAATTAAAAAATAAAAATATATATTTTTAAGAGAAAGGCGGCATCCGCGATGCCGCCTTTCACCCGCAGCGCAAAGGCGGCATCGCAGATGCCGCCTTGCCCCGAAATGCAAAGGCGGCATCCCGGATGCCGCCTTTGAGGTGCAGTTTTAAAATTTGTTTTGCCGGAACCGTTTTCTGGCAAATTTTTTTTTTAAAAACGTAAACAAAAAAAAAACCCCACAACAACACCGCTTATTCCCCTCCGCTCGTAGCAGCAACTCCGCCGCCTGGCAGCACCATCAGCTGTGTTTCCATCAGCACCTACACCCGCCGACCTCACCTTCCCAGCCGGATCCCCCTTCCTTGGACGCGCCTCACCCGGCTTTCCTCCGTCATGCGCCGAGTTTTTTTTTTTTTTACGTTTTTCTGAAAAAATTTTTCTGAAAAACGGCCTAGGTCAAAATTTTTTTTAAAAATACGCTACAAAGGCGGCATCTGCGATGCCGCCTTTGTATTAGCGCACAAAGGCGGCATCTGCGATGCCGCCTTTGCTCCCCCGCGCCGCCTTTGGCCCGGATCGATGACATGGCAAAGGCGGCCGGGAGGAGGCCGCCTTTCGGCTCAGGGTAAGGCGAAAGGCGGCATCGCCGAAGCCGCCTTTGGCCATACGCAGAGGCGAAAGGCGGCTTCCGCGATGCCGCCTTTGCCTGAACTCCCTATAAAAGGGCGGCCACCCCCCCCCCCCCCCCCTCTCCTCACTTCTTCATTGCAACCTCTCTCTCCAATTTGCTCTCTCTCTCTCTAAATTTTTTTTTTGCTGTGCGAGCTTTTACGAAGCTTCATTTAGAGGTATGTTTCTTTATTTAATTTAATGTTTTTATTTAATTAATTTAATTTTGTTTAGTTTTAAATCTTTCATTTGTTAAGCAGTTTAGGTAATTCTTAATATTTAGTTATTTAGTTTTTGTAATTAGTTATATATAGTTTTAAATAATTACTGTTAGGTAGTATAGATTAACTTAAGATTAACTTAAGATTAAGTATTTAGAAATTTTGGTAGCTTAAAGATTATGTGGTTATCTACGCAATTAAATTCCTGTCTGGATACAAACAAGTGGATGTGGCTCTGGCACAGATGTACATAGGGGTAAAACCCGAAAACACCGCTTCGAGCTAGACTCGAACGGGAACTGGTGCACGATAACGGGCCTTGCTGCATCCTGGTTTGACACTCCCGGGGAATATGCTTAAGATGATTCATATTTTCTTTATAAACTACTAAAATTTCTAAGAGAAGAAAAAACAAATCAGTATATTTATCAATGATAAATGATAAATATAATTTTATAGAATGAAATAAGGATATAAGAATTAACGAATTAAAGTTATTATTAGTTAATTATAAAATAATAGAATAAATAATGATTAGTTGTTATTAGTTAATTTTAGAATAATTAATAAATAACATAGGATTAAAACATGAATTAATATAATGATTAGCTAACGATACTAATGATCTGTATATTTATCAATGATAAATGATAAGTATAATGTTATAGAACCAAATAAGGACATAAGAATTAACAAATTAAAGTTATTATTAGTTAATTATAGAATAATAGAATAATTAACGATTAGTTATTATTAGTTAATTTTAGAATAATTAATAAATAACATAGGATTAAAACATGAATTCATATAATGATTAACTAACGATACTAATGAACATATAAAGTGAAATGAAGAAGAACAAACAAACTAAATAAAAAGGCGCTCTAAAATTACATTCTAATAAATATCATATGGTGAAACATCAGTAGCATAGTTTATGGTATAGAAAGGCGCAATAAAATTACATTATAATAAACATCATATCGTCGAACATAATTGTTAATATTTTGTTATACTATCATAATTTTGATGAAAGAACACATTTTTGACGTAGAGAGCCATGTATGCCTGTGTGTACTGTTATGGGGAGATTATTCAAACTGAGCAAGGAGCTTCTTACAGTACACAACCAATTACGGTGGTTAGTACAGTGGATTGTGTTACCATAAGTGACCTTCAAGAGAGAATTCATGTTTCCTTAAATTTGGGACCCGATCAAGAGATAATGTCTATGAGCTATAGACATTTGCAATTTCCAACAACAATGTGGCATATAGCTTGTCCATTGGTTGCTGATGCGCAGTGGGTCCAAGCAGTTAATTTATTTTCTCAACGGTTAGATGGTACCATGATGGAGTTATACGTTGTTGTTGCTACTGTACAACAACAACGTCCATTTGTACAAAGACGTAGAAATACAAGAGTTGTTGAAGACAGTCTACCTCATGACATTGAGCCTATTCCAAATGATGCAGCAGAAGAGGACAACCTAAATGATCTTCCGGATATACATGTCAATCCGACTTCTGATGAGGAGTTTCGTAATGATGGATCGGATGGCGACAACAGTGCTGATGAGGAGGGACCAACAAAAGATAGAGAGGAGGTTTTGAGAAATGCAGTTGTTGTACATCAACCTCGGTCAATAAATCATCCACCATTATTTTCATCTTGGTCAGAAGCAATGACACGTGTGCCTGAATTCGATAATACTGTTCTCACACCGGCAACTGAGTTCCCTGGAGTTGTACCAGATAGGTTTAGTGAGGTGGACAAAACCTTATATATTGGAAGGAATTTTCCCAGTAAAGATGCCTTAAAAAGCACGTTAAAGAGATTTCATATTGAGAGAAACTTCAACTATGTAGTTCACGAATCATGCCGTAGTAAATATGTTATACGGTGCGTGAAGTATGGGGATGATTGTAGATTTCGCTTAAGGGCTATTCCAGACATTACCTTTGGAGGTTGGAGAATCTCAAGGATTGAGGCGGCTCATAGTTGCGTTCAGCCAAGTCTCACACAAGATCATACTTCATTGGATGCAGAATTTGTGTCATCTATTGTTGTTGAGATGATTAGGACATGCCAAGATGTTCCAATATCCCTTGTGCAAGAGAGGATTCTACAGACATTCGGTTATAAGATTTCCTATAATAAGGCATGGATGGCGAAACAGAAGGCAATTGTGAAGGTATATGGTGATTGGGATGACTCATATCGAGTATTGCCGCAATTGCTAGCCATACTGAGGCATCATAACCAAGTTGTCTTCCATCTGGATACGAACGAACATGTGTCTCCTGATAATCGACTTGATCCATCTCGTGTTCAATTTCATCGGTTGTTCTGGGCATTCCTTCCTTGTATCTCTGCATTTCGTTTTTGCAAACAATTTATTCAGATTGATGGAACATTTCTGTATGGAAAATACAAGGGCGTATTGTTGATTGCGGCAACCCAAGATGGAAACCGTTCACCTCTTCCGCTTGCCTTTGCCATTGTAGAGAAAGAAAACTATGAATCATGGAGTTGGTTTCTGGCATGTATCAGCAACCATTTCACCAACATTCAGGGAGTTTGTTTGATATCTGATCGTCATCGAGCAATTAATGAGGCAATCAATGCAGATCCTGATACATGGAGATACCCAAATGCACATCATCGGTTCTGCATTAGACACATTGCTAGCAATGTACATAAAAAATTCCACAACGAACCGATGAAGAAGGCAATCACGAGGCTTGGTACGTATTTTATTCATTCTGTTTTACTGTTTCAATATAAATATAAAATCAATTTATGTGAAATATCATCTACGTGTTGTAGCATATGAGTCGGACCAACGACGATTTGAAGAACGTTTTGAACAAATTCGTCAGGCTAATCAAGAAGTTTATGATTATATGATGCGGATTCCAAAAGAGAAATGGACATTGGCATACGACGGGGGAAAGAGGTACGGACACATGACGACAAACATTGTGGAGTGCATCAATGGTATCTTCAAAGGACTTCGCAAGCTACCTATAACCGCATTAGTTCAGGAGACATTATATCGATGCGTGAAGTACTTTGTGGATAGACAAAAACTAGCATCAGACAGAATACATCAAGGGATAAGATATGGAATACACTTTCAACGAGAGATTGAAAAAAATATTGAAGAAGCTTCTGGTTATCACGTATGTCTATTTCGAAGAGAAGATTCCCGATTTGAAGTTCAAGAGCGTTCAGACCCCATCACAAATCACGTCGGTGAAAAAATGGTGGTATTACTGGAAACAAGGCAATGTCAATGTGGAAAATTTCAGGCCTTACGGTTTCCATGTACACACGTCATCGCAGCATGTGCCTCTGTGAACATCTCATGGGAAGCATATGTTGATCCAGTGTACCAGATGGATATCATTGCCAACTGTTATGCTGCACCATGGACACCTATTGGGGAGTATCGTTATTTCCCAATGCCTGAAGGCCAGCCGATAGTGATACCTGACATGAATCGGTTACGTCCTCGTGGGAGACCAAAGGCGAGTAGGATGCGTAATGAGATGGACTGGCCTCAAGAACAAGGGCAGAGTTTGCGATGCACAATATGTCATAAAGAAGGTCATAACCGGAAGCGATGCCCTAACGTTGTTGGGTCGACTTCACAGTCTCATTCATAATGATGTATTGTCTTCATTGTGACATTCTCATATTGTGAACTAAATGTTGTTATCTCTTTTTTAGAAAACTGTTCTATAAGAAATTTATAATATCATAATAATTAGCATAAGATATTGAATACATAAAATTTGATAAATTCTAAAAACATCATTACTAATTGACATGGTTTATCTTAATCCAATCCATAAGTAGTTAATCACAAAGCTCCCCCAAAATATGTGTAACCAAATTCAAGACTCAATATTTTAGATAACATAACTTATTTCATATTAATATTCATGCTTTCAAGAAATAACTTTGAATATGAAATAATAGAATTTATTTCAAAACTCCGAAAGCGGAACACTTAACCCATATTGAAATGTGTATGTCAGTTAACCCATTAATGTTATATTTACATTTTACACTTACGACTCATTTTCTTTGTTTATATGCAGATGGATGATACCATACTACTCACTCAGCAGCCTACCCATATTTCGCAGGCCGTGTTAGAGGGTCATCCAGATCGATTTGTGAAGGTGCGTCGAGCGCACCATTTTCATCACATGGAGCCTCCACATGCCATTAGACCTTACTTGCGCCGTGCTGGCTTCTATGGCCTTGCCGTATCAGATTTCACATTTGTAGATCATTACCTACTTGCTGCCCTCGTTGAGAGATGGAGACCAGAGACACACACATTCCACTTGCCTGAGGGGGAGATGACCATCACCCTCGAGGATGTCGCAGTTCTTCTCGGTCTTCCTATCCAGGGGAGACCCGTTATTGGACCCACTCGTGCAGCTTGGCCAGACCTTGCTCAACGCTTGTTAGGCGTTGATATTTTGTCCGACCGTAGGGCTACAGATGGATCGTCCATATCTATGCGTTGGTTGGAGTCGCAGATTCCACATTTACAGGATGATGATGATGAGCAGACCGTCATGCGTTACGCCCGTGCATATATCTTACACTACAACAAATGCCGATCCTAGCGGCGGTTTTTTTCCGGTTTAGCGGCGGTTTAAACCGCCGCTATATTGTGTGGCGGCGGTTTACAAAAACCGCCGCTAAGTTTGGCGTCGGCAATCTATTAGCGGCGGTTTTTTCGATTCCGCGGCGGTTTTAGAAATGTGTCGTATGTCCGTCATTTAGCGGCGGTTTTTCTTCATTTAGCGGCGGTTATATGGGTATCTTATTTAGCGGCGGTTTTAACCGCCGCTAAATTCAGTCGTTTGATGCGCCTATTCTGCGGCGGTGAAAACCGCCGCTAAATATCAACATAATATATTTAGCGGCGGTTAAAACCGCCGCTAAATTCTGCCCAGTTCATCATTTAGCGGCGGTTAAAACCGCCGCTAACGGATTCCCGGTTATTTAGCGGCGGTTAAAACCGCCGCTAAACGTTGAACTGGAAAAAAAAATACGTTGCATCTGCTACACCACTGCCCCACTAACCAAGCACACAACCATACACCAGTTTCATAGTTCCAATTTAACTACATCAATTACCAACCACCTACATAATCATTTACCATATTTATATATTTAATTACAATCCATTATATATTCAAGACCTACATTTTTTTCAACCTAATTTAAGCAAAATTATCCAATTTATCCATCATCATTCATTTACTAGGATTTAACATTTCAAGAATTCCATAACTACTGAGTAACTAACAAGACAAGACACAATGTTATAAAATTCAAACACATCCAACCCACAATTTTTGCATCACAAATCATCACCTTATCCATAATCCAAACTCATAAAGTAACCATAACCATAATTCCATCTATTATGCAAACTATCAAATTAAATCAACCTCACAAGAAAAGGGAAAATACAATGATTCCTTGTTTACAGATAGGAAATTCAATTACCATAAGTAAAGACATTATCATTTTAATGTGAGGTGATTTATCAAATTAAATTTTAGAAACAATAATAATTTCATAGAAGTAAAAACAATTCATAATAAACAACAACCAACACACATTCATAGAAAAGCAATATCATGAAAAACCTAAAGCACATTTGATATCACCCCTTCCCATTAATTTTAATATATCCAATTAATTATTTTCATTAGGAAATATCTTAACTTCCACCCAAGATGAAATAGTAGTATTATAATATCACATATTTAAAATAGTAATGAGGGAACTCAAATATCCTACCTTAATTAGAGATTTAAGGAGAACCATAATCGCAACAGAAGAAACAAAGGATCAAGTTTCACTAGGATATAAGAGAAACCCACCAAAACCTATCCTCAGAATCCCATCACCCAAACACACTCATAACTCAACCAAAAATATAGGGGTTCTCAACAATAAACACCCAAAATATTGGGAATAATAAAAGGTAGAAAGGAAAGAAGAAGGAAACTTGAATAAATGGAACTCAATTATCCACAATCCAAGAGGATAAAAACATTAAGAGAGATGGTAAAAGGTAATCAATGGGATTTGGTGTTATCCAAATATCAAATTAGAAGAAAGAAAATCAAAATAAGTCCATATGTGCCTTCTATTTATAGAGGAAATCCCAAATGGGTTCTCCATAGTGTGGAGACATCCCAATATGCTGTGGTCTCCCTTGGTTAAAGGAGATCTAAGTCACCCATATCTCTTTCCAGACACTAATAGCTAGCCGGTGGCACTGCAACTGTTTTGACTACATCTACCACCCGACCTCTCCCAAGGTTCCTATGATACTTTGAGATAACTCAAAAGCCTCCAACCATATCTAAAACTCCTCCATTGAGGTTTTCAAAGACTCAAAATTTGATTCTAAATCCCATTTCAAAATTCAACTTAGCCACTAAATTGAAAATTTAAGTTTCCCTTGATCTCTAAACACCTGTATAGATATGGGGTTTTACAAATACCATCCCTAATTAAAGCAAAGTGAACATAACTCGAAAGAGATTATAGTTTGGGCACATAAAAGAAAACATGATAACTATATACACATGTCAGTGTGTATGTAGGGTGTGAGAAAAAACATTCCCATTTGGATTCTACTATAGATTCTGTGAAATTCATTCCATATGAAATTTCAATAATTCTAGTTTAAACTACAGTTAGGAAAATAAGTTTCTCACATGTAATATTATCAAATAAAATATCACACCAAATTTCACATATTAAAAAATTTAATCCATTTTTAACTAAATAAGGAAAAAATAACTACTTTAAAACTTTAAATAGGAGACCTTTAATTTTTTTTTCAGAACAAAACTAATATTTTACTATGTATCTATATCTTCTTAAAAACTCAAATATAAAACATAAAATTTTATTTCCTTTGAAAAAAAAATCAATTTAAAATCCACCATAATTTAATTCATTATATAAAACAAATAAAATCATAAGAATAAAGAAAATATCAATAAATAACTAAACCAATAATGAATAAGGAGTAACAAACACAAACACACAATGGTTTCATAATCCAATCAATCTTGGGGACACCATGAAAAAGAAAATGAAAATACCCTTTTTAATTTCATAAAAAATACTTGGTATCATGGGAAAATCACTAGGGTATAACATGAATGATATTGGATATATCTAATCAGAACACTACCTAATACATGTGAACCTAAATATTTTGGGAGCTACCATGGTCTCATTGGGTCACAAATCTATCCCATTAGCTCACTCGGTCTAATTGGGACGTAATCCCTAGCCAATGAATAATATACAGTAGGGTCACAATCATATAGATATTTTACATAGCTACCTATGATCCCCATGATAAAACTCAAGGTATGTGAGGAAACAAGTAAGTCATATGATCATTACACAAATAAATTTTAAAACACTTTAACTAAATATCACATCACCTTCAATTCCATCTTAAGAAACATCCCCATTTCACAAAAAATTCCTATAATAAAGATATAAAATATTCTCCTCAGTAACAAAAATATATATGTATCAATCAGTACAAAATCAAGGGCCTTGACTAAGGGCTGTGTACATTTTTGAGAAAACCTCCTTGAAGGTGACAAACATGACTTTCTTTCAAAATTAGTCCAGGATAGCAAGCCATTTTTTTCCATTTTGAAATATTTATTTAAAATTTATTTAAATGAAAATAATAGAAATCCATACATAAAACCATTTAAAGGATCAATTTCCTTTTTTCATTTAAATCATTTGAAATTCCAAAACACCACCTTTTATTTAAACTTTTTATTTAAAACTACACCTTTTACCATTCCAAGACTTAAACATGGCCAATTGACCATAATAATTAAAATCAACATTAAATGATCCATATACACATTTTTTTAAATACTTGAAATTCAATATCACTTTATAAATGAGTAAACTATTGAAAAACCTTTATGAAAAGTAAGAAAAACTTGATATTTTTTTTAAATCCACTACTATTACCGCATATAGATTTAATTTAACAATAAAAGGAATTAGAAAACATTAGGCACTCAATGATCTTCTAATTAAAGGAAATTTAAAAAATTTACCTACCTCAATCAAGTGGAAGTCAAGTTAAAATGAGTCTACTTTTATAGAAAATATCAACCAAGAAAAGGGGAGCCCTCTAGAAGCCCTAAACACATAAAACCCCCATATTAGAACCATATCATACCCTAATATCCACCAACATATTTACTAGAGTTCATGGGATAAGTATAAAACAAGAAATAATGGGTGTAGGGGAGAGTATAGGGGATGAACAAGATGAAAAAAGCATTTACCTCAATAAATTTCTAGAAATCAATGGAGGAGAGGCTCAAAATGGAGGCCGCGGGGGGTGTGGCGGTCGCCGGAGAGCGTGGGGGGCGCGAGGGGCGCGGGGGCGCGGGGGTCACCGGCGGTCGAGGGGGGGGGGGTGCAGGGTTCGCCGGGGGGCTCGGGTGTCGCCGGAGGTAGCGGGACGGGGATCGGGGAAGAGGGGAGGGTTTGTGAGGGGGATCGGGGTACGGGTATGCGATAGGGGAGGGGAAAGCGTCGCGGTTTTTCAAAATAGGTTGGGTTTCGCGGCGGTTTGTTAAAAACCGCCGCGAAATCTTTCACGGATAACGTTTAGCGGCGGTTTTGTGAACCGCTGCCACAAAACCGCCGCTAAACACTGTTTATGTTGTAGTGTTACGACTCATTGGTGGGACCATGTGTACTGATCACTCGGGGATGCACGTGCATATGATGTATCTACCCCTACTAGAGGACTTTGATCGGGCTGGGACGTACAGTTGGGGATCAGCCTGCTTGGCATACACGTACAGATCATTATGCAGACTATCCCATAGGGACCGTACAGGTCTTGGAGGATGCGTCATCCTTATTCAGATGTGGGCATGGGAGCGCATCCCATCATTCCGCCCTGACCTTGCTGGTCCACCGGTCGAGATGGAGGTGCTGCATGACGCTCCGCGTGGACGCTGGTATGATAAGTCATTTCTATTGGTTTTTTATTCTACTATGAGTTATTGACTATAATTTCTCATTATTTGTCATTATCGTTGTATTTTACAGGTGGTGTCAGCGACACAATTTCGACGTGGTTCCGAGACAGCATTTGGGCGTATATCGGCTACAGTTGGACTGTCTCTTACCTGATCAGGTATGTATATACAATCTATCACTGTCTAACATTTTTAATAATAACATCAATTTTGGTTTTTAGTTGGGTGTTTTTTTTGACAAAATCACTTGTCATTTCAGATTTCATGGCTTCCATACTGGAGTATTATGGACCAGTTGCCAGCATACTGCACTGTTGGTCTTGAGGATGCTATGGCTGTAGTGCCCCTCATTCACTTTCATATTATTGAGTGGCAGCAGCCTGACAGGGTCATGCGCCAATTTTTTCGTACTCAGCCGATTCCATTACCATCTAGACAGACAGACAAGCTTCATGGGATGAAGCTGACAGGGAGGCAGGATGATGACTGGTCCCAAGTACATGCGAGTTTTATCGACTGCTGGCACAGACGTGCAGAGTTACGTATTCAAGGTGTTCCTACAAATCGATTCTCTCTTTCAGAGCAGGTTGACTATGCGCCCTGGTATAGACTAAAATCTATACTGTATCTTACCCAAGCTGGCATAGAGATGCAGAGGATGGTAAGTTAATAAATTCCTATTACTTTGTTTATTGAATTATTTTCTAATTCCATTTGAATCTATTTACAGGGAAGTCACACAGAGCAGCTTGTTCGCATGAGCGATGAAGAGGAGGAGGGGGTCTTTAGCCGGGCAGCCGTCCATGCTACAGCGCTGGAGGCGAGGGCATCTTTTCATGCATTTTCCGAGAGCATCTTCACGCGTCTGGCTCGGAGACAGGAGGTTCCTGCCCCAGAGGAACATCCTCCAGCTGCTGCTGGTGCTGAGGAGCCACGACCACGGCGACGTAGACAGCGTCGTGCTGCACGTGAGGCATCGCCTGTTCCACAGGCAGAGGTCGGGCCTCTAGTAGTCCAGGATCAGCCTATTCAGGATGTGCCTCAGGTGGCATGGGATCCGTCTTTCCTGACAGGATATCCGCAGTTCTCTCCATCTTGGGTTCCAGATCCTTCCCAGCCTTGGATTCTAGAGCCGTCGTCGTCTTGGGGTATAGCTCCATCACAGGCTTCGTTCCCCTCTGCGATGGAGGCAGGTCCTTCTACCACCCTAGTGGGAGAAGGATCTGGATGGCAGTACGAGATGCAGTTGACAGCTCCTCCAACTGACACACAGATGGAGGATGCGACAGTCGACGTTTCAGTGCCCGAGGATCAGCCTTCTCCAGGTCATCAGACTCCACTGCGCACTCGACGCGGACGTCCTATTCGCAGACCACCATGTGGGACAGAATCTCCTCGCCACAGACATATGCATTGATTGTACATTATTGTTTACATGTTTTATGTGTACTGAAATCAAAATACTATTTTTACTTGTTGGTCAGAGTGGAATCTCAGGAGGGGGTAAATTAGGTTTTATTTATATATATTTATATAACCATACGAACATAATAATAAAACATTAATAATTACTAATTACCTAATTACAGATTATATAATTAATAATTCTATTACTAATTAACTATTTAATTAGTATATAATTAATATTTACAAAAAAATGTTAATGAAAAATAATTTATAAGCTTTCAAAACCGCCTACTTGAAACTTAAAAATGTTTCAAGTACGTGACTTTGAAAGACTGTAAAATATAAACTATAAAACGAATATAATTGAAACTTTAAACATTGATTAAACATATAATAAATAGTTGAAAACAAAAGAAATTTCTAAAAAAAAGTTGATGAAAAGAAATTTATAAGCTTTCAAAACCGCATACTTGAAACTTAAAATTTTTCAAGTACGTGACTTTGAAAGACCATAAAACATAAAATAGAAGACCAATATAAATGAAACTTAAAACATGGATTAAACATATAAAAAATAGTTTAAAACAAAAGCAATTTACAAAAAAATGTTAATGAAAAATAATTTATAAGCTTTCAAAACCGCCTACTTGAAACTTAAAAATGTTTCAAGTACGTGACTTTGAAAGACTGTAAAATATAAACTATAAAACGAATATAATTGAAACTTTAAACATTGATTAAACATATAATAAATAGTTGAAAACAAAAGAAATTTCTAAAAAAAAGTTGATGAAAAGAAATTTATAAGCTTTCAAAACCGCATACTTGAAACTTAAAATTTTTCAAGTACGTGACTTTGAAAGACCATAAAACATAAAATAGAAGACCAATATAAATGAAACTTAAAACATGGATTAAACATATAAAAAATAGTTTAAAACAAAAGCAATTTACAAAAAAATGTTAATGAAAAATAATTTATAAGCTTTCAAAACCGCCTACTTGAAACTTAAAAATGTTTCAAGTACGTGACTTTGAAAGATTGTAAAATATAAACTATAAAACGAATATAATTGAAACTTTAAACATTGATTAAACATATAATAAATAGTTGAAAACAAAAGAAATTTCTAAAAAAAAGTTGATGAAAAGAAATTTATAAGCTTTCAAAACCGCATACTTGAAACTTAAAATTTTTCAAGTACGTGACTTTGAAAGACCATAAAACATAAAATAGAAGACCAATATAAATGAAACTTAAAACATGGATTAAACATATAAAAAATAGTTTAAAACAAAAGCAATTTACAAAAAAATGTTAATGAAAAATAATTTATAAGCTTTCAAAACCGCCTACTTGAAACTTAAAAAATGTTTCAAGTATGTGACTTTGAAAGATTATAATTATATTACTAATTAACTAATTAATTATTATATAATTAATAGTTATATTAATAATTAACTAATTAATTATTATATAAGTAATAATTAATGAGTAATAATTAATAATTAATAATTTAATGAATAGTTATAATTAATATTTATATTACTAATTAACTAATTAATAATTACTAATTACTTATTAATAATTATTAATTACTAATTACTAATTATAATGAATAATTATAATAAATATTTATATTACTAATTAGCTAATTAATAATTAATAATTACTAATTAATTAGTTAGAATTATTAATTGTATTTCTAATTAACTAAATATTTATTATATATGTAATAATTATATTAATAATTAATTATTATATAATTAATGATAATATTACTAATTAACTAATTAATTATGACATATTTAATTATTAATAATTACTAATTAATAATTAAAAATTATAATGAATAAATGTAATTAAAAATTATAATGAATAAATGTAATTAAAAAATAAAAATATATATTTTTAAGAGAAAGGCGGCATCCGCGATGCCGCCTTTCACCCGCAGCGCAAAGGCGGCATCGCAGATGCCGCCTTGCCCCGAAATGCAAAGGCGGCATCCCGGATGCCGCCTTTGAGGTGCAGTTTTAAAATTTGTTTTGCCGGAACCGTTTTCTGGCAAATTTTTTTTTTTAAAAACGTAAACAAAAAAAAAACCCTCATGCGCCCTAGTGACCCTCTGCATGTAGGGGGCGACTGGTTATATGAAGAGAAGACTAGCCCATCACAGGGTGTCGGAGGAGAGGCTCAGCCCGTTTCTAGCTTAAAAGTCCAGGACTCCTCCCTCTGTTAGAGGTGCATGGAGGCGAACGTTTCCCATCTCGTGGGGAGAAATTTCTTCAAGGATATGCGCAACCAGCTATAAACTGTACCCTGCCTGTCACCCCTGTCTTCTCCGTCTCACGCCCAGCCTCCGCGCTCCAGGTTTGCAGCGGCAACCTTGCCTGCTCTCCCTTTCCTTCTCCTCATGCAGCACTCTCCGTTCGCCGCTCTGCCTCTCTTGCAGTCTAGCAGCACCGTGCCTCCCTGTCTGGCGCCCCTCCCTCTTTGTAGCGCCCGACCTGCAAGCCTCTACCTCCCTGCACCAGCACACATCCCGCACCTCTGCCCTGCTATCTGCTTGTGCCCCCCAGCTGCCGACCTCCCACCTTCGTGCACCCCTGCGCACCCCATCCCTGTTTAGCGCGCCCGACCAGCGCACCCCTGTTCTGTCCGGCCAAACACCCTCCTTCCCTCTGCTGGTCGGAGTGACACCCATCCATGAAGCTCCCCTGAACCCATGACCTCCTGCTTCTCCCTTATTGCAGCGCAAGTAGGACCGCTGCAAGACCCCTGTCTGGTCCCTTCTTTCTGAGGCGAACTCTCCGGCGCGTTGTTGCACTGCCACGACCCTCCTCCGACCGCGACTTCTTACTGATTTGTCCAGCCACATCGTTTGTGCGACGAGTGCACCCCCGCACCATCCCCTGCCTCTTTTGTTCGTGCGCCTGACCTCACACCTTATTCTCAATTAGGGTGTGCAAAGAATGGCCACTACTGAAGGTGAGCGATTTGGGGTTCTTTTCATTTCACTTGCATCAGTTTCGAGGTGGGTTTTCCATTGTTTATTAATTTAGATTATTTTAAGTTAGATTTTCTATTTTTTTAGATTCTTTGCGTTGTTGCAGCACATTGGAAAGGTTTTCCATTATATTACGCCGTCAATAGGTTGCATGTACTTGTGCGCGAGTGTGAGACGTGCCCCATCATCGTCGTAACCGAGCTGCGAGTTGAGGTAGGTCCCCCACTACACTCACCTTGAGATTTAGAATTTATTAATTGCTTGATGTTTTATTAATTTTAATAAATAGAAAATAATATAAGATAATTATTTTTTTAAATGATTATTTGGTGTAAAAAGAGTCGTTTATTTTATACAAGACAAACAGAATATTTTCTTGACGAACAAACACCCAGTAGTGAAAGAATGACAGTTTGGACTTTAAACATAATTCACGGAATTTCAAATGTGATTGTGGTTTTAAAGATAAATGATTTCTTCTGAACACGTGTTTAGTGTTTTCTTGAGAAATCGTGGTTTTTCTTTAAAATTGGTGAAGGCCCGTTTGGCACTTTAATAAAATAAATTATTTTGGAAAAACTCAAATTGGGATTACTCAGGGGTGATCATTGGTGTGAGTTGATTTCGTGAGTTGTCTGTGATATTTGTGCCTCGTGACTGAATGATTTACATTGTGGACGCACCCTTTTTTTTACTGTATGTGATGACATGAGAACCTGACATAGTGAGTGAATCTTCTGAGAATGATTGTTGTACTAGTTTAGATTACGCATTGGCTAGTGGCCCCATAGCAGGGGAATACTAAGTTATTGCTTCTATGGGGATTGGGCCCCTCGGTTAGGGTATGCCAGGTTATGCCGACCGTTAGGGCGTTATGACGTCATCAAGTTAGAGTATGCTTTCAGGATGAGTCACATGTATAGTACGTTCTGGATTGTTCACGATCTCCTAGGTTCGACTCATGTTTCATTTAGTGTTTATTTTTATGTGGCTGATGATTGAGAGGTTTAGTTCGGTTGCTGGCCCCCACACACCACTTCTCCCATTGCCCTTAGTGTGTGTTGTGGGTTATGTGCGGTTTCCCTTTTGGCTTAGAACTGAAACGTGGATTTCTAAATTGTTTGGGAAGACATTTTCAAAATGTAATGCACCTTATCCTTTCAAACAATAAAAACTTGTTTTTAAATTAAAAAGGGCAATGGGCTGATAATTATTTTAGAAGTGAAAGTGTATTTGGAAACTAATATTTTATATAATTTAGTTCAAACCTAAAATTGATAAATTTATTTATTTAAAGTTAGTGCATTGGGAATAGTTGTTGGGAATGCCTACTGAGTTTTAATACTCACGCCTATAGCGTTTTTTTATTTTTTAGTTTTGCTACAGGTTAGCTCGAGCTTGCTTGCCATGTGTGAGAGTTGGTTGTGGACTGGTGCACGACTCTCGGAGTCGCCATGAGTTTTGGTCGAGACCAGGTTAGTGTGTTTTGATGGTCATTCTTTCTTTTCAAGATCATTTATTTACTTTGTGTTGTTTTACTTTTCTGCTGCTTTATTTATTTTTATTGGGCAAAATCATTCCCATTTGTCCTCTATTGATGCCCTGGCGCTTGTCGCCAGCCCAAGAGGATTGGGAACGCCTCTTGGGCCATGTTGCGGACAGGCTCAGGTGACCGGTTCAGGGTCGACCTGGGTTGGTTCGAGACAAAATGGTTTCAGAGAAGGTCGGCTCATGGGCGAACCTTCTTTTTCAGAGCGCCCATCGTTATTTGGGGTTGTCATGGTAGAAGGAGTAGAATTGTCGGGACTCGAGGCATATGGACAAGAAGGACGTCATGAACCCTTGCTTGTTCGGAACCTTGGGATACCATGGGATGTTCAGGTTATTGGTGTCTTTTGGTTCTTTTGAATTGTTTTATGCTGGGAAATGAAATGGGACCCAGGAAAGTGACCTCCGTGAGCTCGCATGATCTGGAAAGCCATGTTGAGGTGGGGACATTACCCTAGAGTGCTCCCTGTGATGGTGGCATGACTGGTATATGGACGCCAACCATACGTATGAGTCACTAATCTCCACTAGTTTCTCTTTGCGGTTTGTCTGGGTCTTCTTTACTTTTAAGAATTGTTTTGCGAAGTTTTGTTTTGGAAATTGTGAAAAGTTGAAATTGAAATGGCAATGACCATGTTTTGATTATGTTCTTTGTTTCCTTGTTCCTCATAGTTCACCCCAACTACAGTTTGATGGATTCCCAAGGTGCAGCTTCGGGTGGTACGCCCCTAGAGAATCCTCCAGTTGATCAGCCCATAGACTATGTTCTGGAGTTTCGGAAGTTGAACCCTCCTCTCTTTTATAGACAAGTAGAGCCTCTTGAGGCAGAGGAGTGGTTGTAGAAGATTGAGAGGAAGTTCAGTTTCATTGGACTTCCTGAGTCATTAAAGGTTATGTTGGACACCTTTATGCTTGAAGGTCCAACCTGGAAGTGGTGGAAGTCTGTGTCTCGAAGCAAGCCTCCAGAAGACCTCACTTGGGAGTTCTTCAAGTCGTCATTCATCCAATAATTTTTCTCAGAGCTAAAAAAGTTGAGGAAGGGGATGGAGTTGTGCAGTCTTCAGAAAGGAGTTTGATCGGTGTTGTAATTATTTCATCATTTCCTAGACCAAGCTCCATACGAACCGGGGTATGTTGGAAATGATCCCATGAAAGCTCGACATTTTGAGCTTGGATTACGTCATGAGCTGTAGTCGAAGGTGGGAGAGTTCAACGTGATCACTTTCCCTGATGTGGTGAGACAAGCTTTCCTTGTTGAAGCTGAGTTAGCAGGAGGACATGAGGTGATGAGTCCTCCTCCGACCTTGGGAAGCAGTGTAGAAGATAGCGATAAGAAGAATGGGAAGTGATCTTATAGTGGTGGAACTGGTAGAGGAATCAAGAGGCCTTCAGACCATCATCCATCTTCCTCACAGCATAATTCCTTGATCTGTCACCAGTGCGGTAAGCGGGGGCACAAGAGGTCGATGTGCCAGAATGCTCCAAGACCCTACCACACCTGTGGGCGTATGGGTCACGTGATGCGATTCTATCGAGGTGTTTCCAAGAAGCGTGCTGAAACCAGAACTAACTTATCGAAGGTAACCTCAGGCCGTCATCAGGATTAGGATGGTGTTTGGGGACCAGTTTGAGGTTTTCTCTTTGTAGTGTTTCTTGGATGTAGTAGTCGTCACCTATACCATTTTTCGGTGTTTCTTTTCTTTCAGTTGTAAGAATGGTTATTATCGAACCTCTTTGGAACCTTTATTCAAATGGATGTGTGTTCAGTAAAATTATAGTTCATGTGTTATGATTGGGAAATTTCGAAGCATGACTGCGAGGCAGGAGATGCTTCAATCAATAGAGCTCCAGCCATAGGTCTCAGAGTGAAGCTGACGCGTAGTCAGGTGAACCCCAGTAGTGTAAAAAGACCCTGGTTTAATCTCGGTCCTTAGTGTGGCATGATTTATGTTCTTCTGAGGGTGTGACTTCATTGAGGTAGCGGTGATGATAGTTTTGATAATCTTTTGGTTGGGCCCTTACCTCCCCTACCATTAGGGTTTTTGGTCGGTATGGAATGTTTTCAAGTTTAGTTAGTTTCGCCAGTCTTAATGGTCGGGAGACCCATCGTAGGTCTCGTTGAATTCAGTTGGCTTGTTTCCAAAGGCAGGGAATCCATTCGGGCCTCCCCGTGTCAGTATCAGAGTTTTGTTTTGGTGATGTTTAAAGTGTTAGTGTTTTGAGGATAAGTTTCACATCATGGGAGTTTGGTGTTCGTTTGGATCGATCAACTAGAGGCGCTTAAATTTTCGGGGGTGAGTGACACATAAGGAGTTTTATCTTGGGTTCAGGTATTATTGTGGCTTCCCGGGGATGAGAAGCGTTATGGTGGGGAGAATTTTCACACCCTGACCTATGTGTTTGATTTATTTAATTATTTTTATACCTTTAAATATTTTTCCAGGGGTCCGGGGTGAGTCCCAGACGAAGTCTTTGAGTTTTTAATAAAAAGTGTGCGTTTTGGGTTCGATGTTGCTAGATGCACGGGTAGAGAGTGACACCACGCGGTTTCGCCCATACAACTACGTGGCGTTTTTGTTAATTTTATTATTATTAAAAATGACATGAATTCATTTATTTTTTTTATTTTAATATTAAGGTTATTATTATTATTATTATTATAATTATTAGTATTATTATTTATGTACCTTTTATTTTTTATTATATTATTTCATTTCATTTTATTTATTTATTTATTTTTCTCTTTCTGTTTCTTATTTCCCTCTTTATTCCTTTTATTTTTTTATTTCTTTCTTTCTTTGTGTTTGTCTTCCACACAACTTCCCCCCTTTTTTTCGGATCTGGTTCCCTTACTACATCCAGCCTGCCGCACGACTCCACCTCCCTTGCAACACAGTTTTCCAGCCGCGCTTCCACCTAGCAGCCTCGGTCTCGCACCCCCTGCTCCGTTCCGCCACCCTGCGCCCAGCAGCCGCACCTCCTTGCTACTCCGCCTGCGCCCCTAGACATCCGTTGGGCTACCTCCTGCACCGCCTTCCAGTGCCTCCACCTACCCATCCAGTGCCCCGGCTTGGCCTCCGCTTCCTGCGCACGTCCTAGCCACGCTTCCACCTAGCAGCCTCAGTCTCGCACCCCTTCTCCGTTCTGCCACCCTGCGCCTAGCAGCCACACCTCCTTGCTACTCCGCCTGTGCCCCTATCCATCCGTCGGGTTGCCTCCTACACCGCCTTCCAGCGCCTCCACCTACCCCTCAAGTGCACCGGCTTGGCCTCCGCTTCCTGCACACATCCCAGCCGCGCTTCCGCCTAGCAGCCTCGGTCTCTCACCCCTGCTCCATTCTGCCACCCTGCGCCCAGCAGCCGCACCTCCTTGCTACTCCGCCTGCGCCCTTAGCCATCCGTCGGGCTGCCTCCTGCGCTGCCTTCCAGCGCCTCCACCCACCCCTCCAGTGCCCTGTCTTGGCCTCCGCTTCCTGCGCACGTACCAGCCACCCGCACGCTGCTATTATTTTTCCTCTACCCAGAAGCCCGCGCAACACCCTACTGCTCTGCCTCACTATCGCACCATGGCCCACCTCCCTCGTCTTCTATTGTGCCCCAACTCCCTACATCTGACACCCTCTGTCCCGCCTCAAACCCCCCTGTGTGCTTCATCTCTCCCGCACCATACTCCGCCTCCTACCAATAGCCACTGCCTCGCCTGCACATTCTGCCGGACCAGTAGGCTCCCTGTGTGATCCCCCTACTCTTCCCTTCCTCCCTACACTCCCTCCTTCCTAGCACACCCTCCTCTGCAACACCGCTGGCCAGCCTTGCAACAACCCACCTCAGCTCCCCTGCTACCTGGTCGCCCTCCTTCAGAGCAGCACCATAGCTCCCATGCACCTCTTCCCTACACTCCCTGCTCGCCCCTCATTCCCTCGCACAGCAGCACCGCTTCTTCCCCTTCACTCGTAGAAGCACCTTCGCCTCATGGCAGCACCCTTGGCTGCGTTTCCAGTAGCATCTACACCCGCCGACCTCGCCTTCCCAGCCGGATCCCCCTTCCTTGGACGCTCCACACCTGGATTTCCTCCGTCATGCACCCCAGTGACCCTGTGTGTGTAGGGGGCTGCTTATATAAAAACTGGCCCATCACCGGGTGTCAGAGGTGTGGCTCAGCCCATTTCTGGATTAAAAGACCAGGACTCCTCTCTCTGTTAGTGGTGCATGGAGGCGAACGTTTCCCTTATCGCGGGGCAAAATGTCTTCGAGGATATGCGCAACCAGCTATAAACCGTACCCTGCCCATCACCCCTGGCGGCTCTGCCTCACGACTAGCCTTCGTGCTCTAACTTTGCAGTGATTCCCCTACCTACTCTTACTTTCCTTCCCCTCGCGCAGCACCCTCTATTCCCCGCTCTGCCTCCCTTGTAGTCTAGCAGCACCAAGCCTCCTTGGCTGGCGCCCCTCCCTCTTTGCAGCGCCCAGCCTGTCGGCCTCCACCTCCCTACACTAGCACACATCCTGCGCCTCTGCCCTGCTGTCCGCTCGTGCCCCCTAGATGCCGACCTCTCGCCGTCACGCACCCCTGTGCACCCCATCCCTATTTAGCACGCCCGACCAGCGCACCCCCTCTTTTGTCCGGCCGAGCACCCTCCTTACCTCTACTGGCCGGCGTGACACCCATCCGTGCTACTCCCATACACCCACGACCTCCTGCTTCTCCCTTGTTGCAGCGCAAGTAGGACCGCCAAAAGCTCCCTGTCTGGTCCCTTCTTTTTGAGGCGACCTCTCCGGTGCGCTACCGCACTGGCACGACCCTCCTCCGGCCGAGATTTCTTACAACTACGGACAACCACATTGTTGGTGCGATGAGTGCGGCCCTACACCATCCCCTACCTCTTTTGTTCACATGCCCGACCACACACCTTATTCTCAATTAGATCGCGTGAAGAACGCCCACTGTTGAAGGCGAGTGATTTGGGGTTCTTTCCGTATAACCTGCACCAGTGTCGAGGTGAGTTTTACACTGTTTATTAATTTATATTATTTTAAGTTAGATTTTCTATTTTTTTAGATGCTTTGAGTTGTTGTAGTGCATTGGTGAGGTTTTCTGTTATATAGCATCATCAGCAGGTTGCACGTACTTGTGCACGAGTGTGAGACGTGCCACATCGTCATCATAACCGAGCTGTGAGTCGAGGTAGATCCCCCACTGCACTCACCTTTAGATTTATAATTTAATAATTTCTTGATGTTTTATTAATTTTAATAAATAGAAAATAATATAAGATAATTATTTTTTTAAATGATTATTTGGTGTAAAAAGAGCCGTTTATTTTATACAAGACACCCGGAATATATTCTTGACGAACGGACACCCAGTAGTAAAAGTATGCCAGTTTGGCCTTTAAACATAATTCATGGAATTTAAAATGTGGTTATGTTTTTAAAGATAAATGATTTCTTCTGAACAAGTGTTTTAGGTTTTCATGAGAAATCGAGGTTTTTCTTTAAAATTGGTGAATGCCCATTTGGAACTTTAATAAAATAAATTATTTTGGGAAAACTCAAATTGGGTTTACTCTGGGGTTATCATTGGTGTACGTTGATTTCGTGAGTTGTGTGTGATATTTGTGCCTCGTAACTGAAGGATTTACATTGTGGAAACACCCATTTTTTTACTGTATGTGTTGACATGTGAACCTGGCATAGTGAGTGAATCTTCTGAGAATGATTGTTGCACTACTTTAGATTATGCACTGGCTAGTGGCCCCATAGTAGGGGAATACTGAGTTATTGATCCTATGGGGATTGGGCCCCTTGGTTAGGCAATGCAGGGATATGCCGAGCATTAGGGCATTATGACGTCATCGAGTTAGAGCATGCTTTCAGTATGAGTCACATGTATAGTACATTCTGGATTTTTCATGATCTCCTAGGTTTGACCCTTGTTTCCTTTAGTGTTTATTTGTATGTGGCAGATGATAGAGAGGTTTAGTTCAGTTTCTGGCCCCCACATGACACTTTTCCCATTTCCCTTAGTGTGTGTTGTGGGTTATGTGTGGTTTCCCTTTTGGTTAAGAACTGAAACGTGGATTTCTAAATTGTTCGAGAAGACGTTTTCAAAATGTAATGCACCTTCTCTTTTCAAACATTAAAAACATTTTTATAAATTAAAAAGGGAAATGGACTAATACTTGTTTTAGAAATGAAAGTGTATTTGGAAACTAATATTTTATATAATTTAGTTCAAACCTGAAATTGATAAATTTCTTTATTTAAAGGTAGTTCATTGAGAATAGTTGTTGGACACACCTACTATGTTTTAATACTCACGCCTATAGTGTTGTCTTGTTTTTTAGTTTTTCTGCAGGTTGGCTCGAGCTTGCTCGCCGTTGGTGACAGTTGGTTCTAGACTGGTGCACGACTCTCAGAGTCACGAGGAGTTTTGTTCGAGACCAGGTTAGTGTGTTCTGTTGGTTATTATTTCTTTTTAGGATCATTTATTAACTTTGTGTTTTTCTACTTTTCTGCTGCTTTATTTATTTTTACTGGGAGAAATCATTCCCATTTGTCCTCTATTGATGCCCTGGCGCTTGTCGCCAACCCGAGACGATCAGGAATGCCTCTCGAGCCATGTCGTGGACCGGCTCGGGTGACTGGTTCAGGGTCGACCCAGGTTGGTTCGTGACATACACTTCTTTAGATGTCGAATAAACAATGTCTTGTCGGATGAAACTCCAAAATCGGATTTTGATGCATCAATACCTTTTCATCATCTATATCAGAAATAAACATATAAATTCTTTAGGGGGAATCATTCCACTTATTCCTAATAATAGAGAATTATTTTAGAATAATGAAATCTATACTGCATCTTCTTCCTTCACAGGGAAACATCGTTACCTTTAATTGACATTTGTTGTCTATGTAAAAATATTATCTTCAATTTTGTGGAGAAGTGCGTGGACCATATTTCATGGTGTCTACACAAACACAATTTCACTTTTAAGAGGCCAATTGGAATTCTATTAATCACTATGTATACACACACACACACACATATATAACAATAATCATGGAAATTCCTTAAAACCATTTGGACTAATTTTTTAACATTAAAGGAACATAATAAATCACAAAAATTTATAAAAAACAAGAATAACACATTTATAAATTATTTGAAATCTCACAAGCATCAAATAAAATCTTCAGGGAAGGGAAAGGATGTAAACACCTACCTCAACGATGTTTGCACAAAATGAAACCTTCGAGGAAGAAATAAATAAGATTGAGGAATGATCCACACAACCTGACATAAAAGAAATAAAAATTAATTAGCCCACCATAACCCTAGGGTTCATCCAAGAGAGAAAAAAGGAAATAAGAATAAGAAATAAAAAACTAGAAGGGGATAAGAGAAGTAAAACCACCCAAAAACCTACGTAAAATCACCTCAAAATCATTAAGGAGCATCCATGGTGGGAGGAAAACCCAATAGATAGGTGTTTGGATACCTCTCATTCACTATAAATGACCAAAAGGGATGAGGGATTGATTTGGGGTTAAAAGAGGGATATTATAATGGGAATTCAAACTTTTTAAGAAATATAGGAAAGGTACACGGTTAGGTCACATGGTTTACCAAAACGTGCACCGACTATGTGAACCCTCACTAGAGGAAGATGACACCCACTTGAGGTGGACACATGGTTTGGGATAAAGTACACCCACCACGATTCTCAACTCTGTCATTTATTAGAGACACATCACATGCTTTCACAGGGTTTCCTCTAACCAGAAATAATCCACGATCGAAAAAAAGAGAGGTGCATGGTCTCTCTTGGGCCCTACATGGTTTGAGATAAACCATGATGAAACTGTGTATAGGGCCAAAAACCATGTAAAAACCCCAACACCAAACAATTTTTACCAAGATCTTGGTCTAAAATTCAACCAAATCATTCTACCTCAAGAAAATAATAATAGAAAATAACAATATCAGTTGGGGTGTGACGTTGAAGATAAAAATTATTATTTACCTTCTTTCATCCCATTCATTAAAAAATGAAAACATCACTCGTGCATACGTGCAGATTAACCCCTTTATAATGTAATGTAATATATTTTTCATCACTAACTATTTTATAAAATTTTATACAATAAATATATATTATAATTATAAAATTATTAAGATTCTAAAAACCATGATCAAGGTGAAAGGACTAGAATGGTCAAACTGAAATATGCATGGAATATAGAATAAGTAACACTCAAATGTTGATTTTAATGAATAATTTTAAATAAATGAGTGGTTGAAAATTATAAAGGAACGCTATATGGTAATATAATTATGAATATGGTTTTTTATTTACCAAATCTAAATTTATTATACATGAAGTTACAACACATAAAAAATAAGTCAAGAGTTAAGGTATGGGTTTCATTAGAATTTCTTTGAGACATGTTTGGTACTATGAAACTATTGTTTTTTATAAAATGTTTATTCTAACCCTTAAAATAGCATTCCATTATTAAAAATTTATTAATGGTAAATAAACTTCTTTTTCATGTTTTATCCTTCAAATATGTTTTTAATAAAATGTTAGAAAAAACAGTAAGGGTTTCTCATATCACTTTTAACTCTTTGAGATATATTATATATTAACCAATTTTATTATGTTGTATGGTGTAAATAATTCCCTATATATTTTGTTCATAATTTTATGAAATAAAATTGGTATAAAAATCTAACTGAAGTCTTATCTTTCATGTGATTTTGATTCAAGAGATACCAATGTTGTAAGTGTTTCTTCATCTCAATTTTCTTTTATAGAGATATGTCCAATATTGAAAACCATCTATATTTTTTATGGTGTATGTACAAAATATGAATGGATTTTATGATTCTTTACATGAAAATTTTGGGGATTATAAAATCAATATAATGTTTTTTGTTTCGTGTGGTTCTGATTCTAAGATTACCAAAGCTGTAAGTGTTTATGTTACAATATCACTTCTTATCGCGATTTTTTATATTTAAATTTATATTAATAGAAATTATATATTCTCAATTATATAAATCCAAAATATTTTATTTTCATATAATTTTTCCTTTTTTTATAAGTATTGTTTTCATAATTAATATATTTGGTAATAAAAATATAATAAAAGATTGTTTTAAATAAAATAAATCCTTATTTATTTTTTTAGTTAGGAATATTTCTGTTCCAAATATATGTTCTTAAAAATTATTTTGTTGACATTATTATCTTTTCTTAAATGATTTCCACATGAATTTTTCTACAATATTTTAATTTCTTTACATATTTTTAAAGGAATCTTCTAATCTTATACAAAACATGTTATTTTTGGATTTCTTTACAAGAGTATAAAATAATGTTTTTAACATATATGAAATGAATACTTTTTACCACCATAATGTATTTTATTTCGGATTTATAATTTTTTAAAAGTTTAAATTATTTTAATAAGAAAATATTATTCCAATTTTTATTGGAATTTTTAGTTTTTAAAAGTCACTAAAAGAAAAGGAGGTTATTCTATTATTTTTCAAATTTTTTTCCAATTATTTTAGAAATGTATTTTTTTTGTCTACATAAGTATCCATTAAAGAATATTTTGGTTTAATTTTCATATATTCTAATGATAATTTAAACATAATTTATCTTGTTGGATTACGATGATGATGTTTTAATGATGATTAGTGAAACTTGTTTCTTTCTCAAGAGTTAATTAAAAATATGGAAGAATGATGAATGCTTTTAGGTTTTATGGAATATATGGGTTTGATTTATTGTTATAAAAGGGGTGGATCTATTATATAAATCCCATTAATTGGGTAATAGTTTATAAATTTATGATCCAAAAGGGTATAAAACCAGTTTTTCAAGCCCATGAGGGCACATGGGTAATTATCCCAAGCCCAAGAGGGTACACAAATAATTGGGCAATGTATTTGAGGGTACACAGGTAATTATCCCATGCTCAAGAGAATATATGGGTAATTATACCAAGCCTAAATGGATAAATGGGTAGTTGGAAAATGACCAATAGGGTACACAAGTAGATTGCCAAGCCAATGAAATTACATAGGTGGTTAGCGCAAGCCTACCATGTTATTATTGTTATAGTGATAAACCTCAATATATGATTTATCCACTTGTACTTATTAAAACAAATAAATTATAAAAACTAATATCATATTATTATGTATGATCTAATGGATCATTATTGACTATTGATGATTTCCCACTCTTATAAATCATGTATTATATTATGAAAAATCATTTTTCCATGGCTCGTGATTTATGGTTTATGAGTTTTTGGGTATGTTTCATATGTCTTGACCATGTTATCATAAATTTATTCTTATAATATGATCACATATAATAATTCAAGGATATCTACCATGTATACACTACTTGAGTATTTTAGTTTACCCTTTATTTGTTTACATTTCCCCAGGTTATGAAGAAAATTTTTAAGTAGGAAATATATACTAATTATATTATATGAAATGATTTCTTTGGGAGATGTTGAAGTTATTTCATGAAGTAGTTTTATTATATATATTGTTTCAAAATACACTAAACCTAATGTTTCATGGGATTATGAGATTTTTTTTGATATATAATGTTTTCTTGTTGTGAAATATATGTACATTTACTAGAATCATCTCACATGTTCTCTAATATAGTAAGTAATGAATGGGTTTTTAGCACCAATCCCAGAAGTGTGGTTCTGAGGTATCGGAGTTGGTATCAAATATGAGTTTAGTTATTATTGTATATTATGATTAGAAATAATTAGTGATAAACCTAGGGGTAATATTAATTATATGATAATATCATTTAATTTTCTAAAAGTAGATATTATGGTGTTTCTGAAAAATAAAATCCTTGTATGGATACAAAAATGTGGATACATATTCTGGCACAGATACACCAATGGGTAATTTTACTAAAAGTAAGGTTGTGTATTAACATGATATTCACCTGGTGCATGAAAAAATGGGATAACTATACACATAATTAGAAACTCTTAGGGATATAGTTTGATTATTTCATATTCTCTTTATGAACAGTTATGAATATATTTATATGAGAAATCCTAATAGTAAATGATCACGGAAAACCAAGATTAAAAACAATAATGTCATGGGTTGATAATTCTTCATAAATTAGTATATATTTAGATTAATATTTATTACAATATAATTTACAATCTGATTACTAATGCTTGATTCTCTTAAAATGGTTTTCAGTTTTCATAAAGAGTAACCAAGTCAACAATCGGTGTGATGTAAAACATTTTGATTATATAAAAAGTAACTAAATTTAATGGGAGTTGATATTAAAAATCATATAGATATGATTACCCAACTATCTAATGTTATAATTTCCAAATTTAACCTCCAAAAAATCCAAAAAAACTAAATAAAAGAAAAATATAGTTTTATAATGTTTATGGTGATAAAGACCTTGAGGAAAAAAATAGTCAACTTCATACTATCAAGAATGAGATAATAAGATATTAAGAGAAATGTATTAATGGGACTATAATATGTTTTATGCATGGAAAATTATGGAATATATCAATAAGTTATTAGGGGAAAAAATAGCTTAGTAAACATGATTGATGGAAATAAATTTCACCCTAAAGTACCAATAATTGATAAATGCATTAAAATTGTGGAACATGGGAATTATTAAAGTTAGTTCCATAATACCAAAATACCAAGGATAATAAACCACAAGAACCTCTAAATATAAGTGAATTATGAGAAGCCTATGTAATGACTACCCCTAAAATCGATCAAGATAATTAATGTACACTTATACTCCAGTCTAGATTTGAGAATTTCTTATTAGATTCATGCTTTGAACAATCCATTATATCTAGGAATTTTTATAAGAGGATAAAATCACTACCCCATCAGATTTATACATATTTATTAAATAAATATTATAGTTATATAATTTTAATATCCCATGTTAAATTTGGTAGGAATGTTCTTCATGAAAATCATATTATTCTCCTTTTAGTTAATATGAATTAATTTTTTAGAATATATTGTTTCTATATATTTTTTATGAAAAACTAATTTTTGGAATAATGAAGTAATATTTCATGTCAAACTATGATCATCTTTCCATGCATGGGCTCATTATTGAATCCACTTCCATTATATGGGAAAATAATACTCAATCTATAGTTGAGTTTCTTAGTCTTATCCAAATTTTCAAGGTTAATATTTCATTTGAAATTATATAATGGTTCATGAGTATATTTGTAATAATATTAATAGAGAGGGAGATTAAAATTTTATGGATGGAATTTATAAAAGGGTGTAGAATGTTACACTATCATATTTTAGGATATACTTATCTTTAATAAATTAAATGAGCTCAAAAGCTTACAAAGTACACAAAAAATAAATTAAATGAATAATAATATATAATAATTCAAAATAAAGTATATTAAAATGAAATTTAATAATATATAATTAGTAAAATCAGTTAATAAATTATAATAAGTAATACTTTAATCATTCATTATTTATAAAAAATGATTTGTTTAAAAACAATGTTTTTATTATATATTATATAAATTATTTAAATTTTATATTTTTATTACATAGATTATTAAATTTCATTTAAAATTATTTTTATGCAATAAAAATATTGAATAATAATTCTTTAATTGATTATCAATTTGATTGGAATGAAGATAATCTCATTTGACGGTAAAAAGACATATTTTTCATAATTGTTTTAAGCAAACAATGTTATTTGATATTAATCAATACTGATAAATAATTTTAATTTTTTTTAATAAGAATATATTAAATAGAGTAAATTAACTATCATCTACTCATTTTTTCTAGACATGGAATGAGAATAATTTCATTTTGTGATTTGAAAATACATTTCTTCTGAAAATGGGTTTTAAACACTTTTTGTGTGAATATTAGAATAAATTTATACATAATTTTTTTTTATAAATTGAACTTAAATTTTTAATTCATAATATCAATATTTTATTACAGAAAGGTTTGGATATTTTTAAAGGGGTTTTTAAGGTGAATAGTGAAAAATACTGTTTTTAAAAATACCATAACTTTTGGAAAATCATTATGATTTAGGTAGGATTTATAAATATAAGAAAACTTAGTATTGACCAAATATATGTTTAAGAATTTCCATAAATCTTTTAAAACATTTATGTTGAATTTGGAAGCCAATTCTTGAATTTTTTTAACTTATGTTATATTTTATTCTTATAAAAAAACTATATTAGTACTTTTCCATTAATAAAGTATTATTAATGATCCATTGTGGCGTGAATTTATTTGAAATTCATAAAAAATATTTTTTATTATCCATAATTTAATAAAATTGAGGGAGGCCGATTTTATACATGACTTTAGTGCAATGTTTTGTATGATTAAAAAGTCATTTTTTTAAAAATATATTTCTTTGTGTTTTGAATCCTTATATTTAAATTATTTCTTACCACTTCTTGAAATTGAATCTTATAAAATTTAATCCATATTTTAAATAAGAATAATTATAATTATGTGATAATTTAGAATTAATTTTTGGTAATAAATTGAGTTACTGTGGGAGAAGTTGTTCACCATTTTAAAAGGTAAAATGGGTAAAAGGGTGGTAAACCTAAGAGATAAAATGATAATTATAATTAAAAATTATCTAAAACTTATGGTAGGAGTGTATTTATAACTTATATAATTTTTTATTTTAATATTTTTCTATTTTTTTTCAATTTCACATGCAAATGACTAAATTATTTTAAATTCACGGGTATTTACATGGGTGCCACTCCACTCACATATAAAAGAAAACCTTATATTTTCACTTCTCCTCTCCATTTTAGCACATTATCTTGATTAATATATTCCAAAATAACTTAACATCACAATTATACATGACCTAGTGTTTATGGTATTACAAAAAGACCCATCTATGAGTCCTTAATGTGTTATTCAAATGTGATTATTTAAGGAAGATATATATGTTCTTACTAATATTTTTGGAGTTTATTTCATATTAAAAATTATTTTAATCTTAAACAACCATATTAAAATGTTTTCATTAGTATATTTTTTATAATTTAATGTTTTCAGGTTAATTTTACAATAATTTTCTCTCTACATTCCATATAATGGAAAATGAAAGTGTCCCTCATTCGTAGTGCAGACTACCCCCTCCAGAGAGCTGTGTAATTAATTTTTCATCACCAAATCTCAAGGATAGTAATTTATATAGATTTAATGATTATATATATTATTTATCATATAATTATGATTCTATAAATTTAAATTATTATTTACCTTTATTTAATCCCAATTATTGAAAAATGAATGTATCACATATGCGTACATGCAGACTACCATCCCCAGGAAGTAATGTAATTAATTTTTCATCACTACCTTAAATATATTATTATAAAAGTATATATAATAAATATTTATGATATTTGATACATGACTAAAATTATATAACCATGACCTAGGTTATGGACCCCAATCATCAAACTGAAACATGCATGGAGAGCGAAAATGTTAACCCTAAAATATTGATTTTAATGAAGAATAATAAATAAATAGGTGATTAAAAAGTATAAAGGAATGAATTATAATAATATAAGTATGAATATAGTTTTTTATGGATTTATAATAAATATATATTTATTATATTGGATGTTTCAATGTGAATGAAACAAGTCGATATTTAAGGTAAGGGTTTTGTGTCAAAACACATTAATGAGACATGGTTTGTGGTGTATGATGAATATTTGAAGTGTTACATCATAAATATTTCTTATTAGTGGTATTTAAAGTTTAATAAAAAAATTTATTCATAAACATACATTTGAATCAAATTTTATAATATCATTAAGGGTTTCTTGTCACAATTTTATTTCCTAGAGACATATACCATAGTGACCACTTGTTTTATATGATGCAGTGTATATGCCTCCTTATGTATATTTTATCAAAATTTAAAAAATTGAATCGAATTTAGAAATATGTATAATTTTCTATCCTTAATTGTATTTATATTCAAGAGATACCAGTTTTTAAGGGTTTCATCATTACCATTTTCCTTCATCAATATATATATTAGATTCTCTAGCATCTTTCTTTTGTGTGGTGTATGTACTTCCAATTAATTTATTTTATATTATTTTAATGAAAATTTTATTTATTTATAAATACATTTTATATTTTATCTTCCATGAGGTTTGGATTTAGTGATTACCAAATCTGTATGTGTTTATACAACAATATGTATTTTTATCAGGATTGTTTATGTTTAAATTTCTATTATGGGACATTATATATTAATATTTTAAAAAAAACTTATATATTCTTATAGCATGGTTATTGAAATATGTTTGAAGTATTATTTACTTATTTACAATCTCTAGTACTCCTAAATATTGAGATATATTCTTTTTAAGAAAAGTTGACCTTATTTCTCCTTTTTTGTTTGGGAATATTTCTCTTATCTGTCCATGTTCTTAGAAATTTATTTATAGAAGTTAATATCCACTTTTAACTTAAGTGAAAATGTTTTTATACTATATTTAAATTGATTTATAAACATTTCAAAGTAATATTCTTATTAGTTTCTGAATGAGTCATTATTAAATTTTTATTTAAAAATTATGAAAATAATTTTTTTATCCTATATTAAAAGAATGATTTCTACCTATTTATTTTCATTTATTTAGGATTTAACTTACTTTACTTGTTTTAATGGTTTTAAAAATAAAATCCTATTCCCATTTCTTGTGATTTTTAGTTTTTAAAAACTTTCAAAATAAAATTATGGTTTCTCTTATTTTTCAACCATGTTTCTAATACCTTTTTAAAAGTATTTTTTGAATATTTATTAACATTATTTACATAATATTTTGATTCATTAGGGATATTATCTAGTGACACCATCCATATTATTTTTTTGGATGGATTATGATAATTATTATTTTATGATTTTACATGAACCCCATTTATTTATCATTGTTTAATTAAATAATAAAGGAATCATGAATTATCTTCTATTTGTTGTGGCTTATATATAAAGGATTTATTTTTGTGTAATAGTTGGTTCCATTATACCCCCTATTATATTGGGTGATGTTTTATATCTCATGAGAAAAAGGGGTATATAAGAGGTTTTACAGAACCTAAGAGGGTTCATGGGTAATTATCCCCAGCCCAAGAGGGTACATAGGTTATTGTCCCAAGCCTAAGTGGGGTTAAAGTATAAGTGGCACAATACAAAGGGGTTATATAAGAAATTATCCCAAGACTAATAGGATGAATGAGAAATTATCCCATGCTTATGAGGATACACCCGTGGTTGGGTGAAGCCAAAGAAGGTACATGAGTGGTTTTCCCAAGCCTACCATATGATGAAAGTCATGGTGAGAAGCCTTTATATATAATTTATATACTTATGCTTATTTCTTACATTAAAGTCTCAAACTTTTTTCTTATTCTTAGGATATAATCTAATATATCATGATTTATTTTTAATGAATTCTCACTATTTTGAATCATTCTTTTGTTATGAAATAGCCTTATACCATGAATCAAGAATTATTTTCTATGACTTGTTGGGTATATTTTTTAAATTTTGGATAATTTTTTTCAACCCTTATCATTATATTATACTCACTTATGATCATCAATTGATATCTCCCATGATTAACTTTAATATGAATCCAAGCCCACTATTTCTTTTATTTCAATTTCCCTTGGGTATAAATAATGGTTTTAAGAAGAAAATGTCTATGATGGGTAATATGTTGGATAAAAATTTTGGGAGATGTTTATGATATTTTATTGAATAAGTTCATTATTAATATAGTTTCTGAATACACTGAAACTAAATGTTCTTGGGATTTTTAGGTTATTGTGAGGTGTAATGTTTTATTTATGTGATATATATACATTTTTATAATGAATCATATCACTTTGTATCAATTAGAGTATGTAAATAATTTGTGTTTATAATCAGATTTTGGAGTTCATGTCTAGGGTGTCCTATTAAGTTTATAAGAGTAATGATAATTTTAGAAAAATATATTTATATAGATCATTTCAACCCATAGGGAACACTCTATCATAAAACCCCCTTTCTTAATGATAATGATAATGTTATTTTTTATATCCTTCAATAAAATTAAAATTTTATTCCACATGGTTTTTACCTCTAAATGAATTTTAAGCCATATAATTCCTCTATACTGTATCCTATTATAAAGTAAAAATGAGAATTTTATACACCTTCATCAGTGAATATTACTACGAGTATAAGATTCATTGAATTTCACTAGAATCATTTCAATTATCCCAATTTTAGAATTAAAATAAATTGATTTAACCATCCAATCTTTAATACACCATATAATCTATTGGATTCAAATAATAAGAAGAGATATTATCCTAACCTCCAGAATCCAAGGGAATTGATTTAGAATAATTTTTAACTAATGATTGTCAAATATTAGAGTTGGAAAAGACTTATTTATGATTTATACAACTTGTTATTTACTTCTAATAGGACCCACTTTGAACATTCCTTTATCCACATTTATTTAATAATTTAACAAATGATCCACATTTTTTTTGTATGGAAGTGATATAAATGATTATTTATGAGATCGATTTCACTCTTATTTTCATAAAATACCACCATAGGTAGATTAAATTCATTACAAACATCCTTTAATTATTTATTCATCTATATAAGTTGAGCTAAAAATTTGGTTAATGAGATGTATTCTAATTCTTATATGATTAAAGGTTAACTATACTATTTTTCTAATCAACCACCTTACACATTTAATTAAAATAAAGAATGTATTAACACTGTAAGAAATTTAGTTAACCACATATAAATCCAATTATTTCTAAAAAAATGTTGATAACTCATTATAATTTCTTACATCAAATGATAATCAAAAGCTAAGAGTACATTGGATATAACTTATGATCTATTTCATCAGTATGATTTACTTATCTAAATTACTTTTGAAATGGTCTTACAAAAATAGTGTGAATACAATATCTAACTGAGTTTCTGTAAAATATAAAAATCTTTAAATTATTTTTCAATAAACGGTATGATCCAAATATTTATAAATACCATGTTTCCAAAGATTTTTTCCAACTATACTCAGAGTTTACATTTGTTTTGAATCATGCACATAAAACTTATTCTACAGTTTTTGTGTATATTTAACTTAAGAGATAGTGGTGTATTAATCTATTTGATCCACTTAAAACCCTAGAAATTATTTGAGTTCACTAATCAATAATATTTCAGATTCTAAAATAATTTTATTACCAATATATTTTTGTATATTTCCTTATTTTTATAATAAATATGCTATTATCCATGTAAACAAAAACCATGAATTATTCTTTATTCGATGTATTTGCATTGAAATTTTGATCAACACTAACTGTTTTGAATATTATATTGTCAAAGAATAAGCTTAACTAAGAATAAAATGACCCTGGTGATAATTTTATACCATAAAGTTATTTCTTTAACCTCTACTCTTTAGTTTCATCATTTCTAGTTATGGATCCCAATGATTATTCAAAATAAACCACCAATTTGAACACACAATTTAAGAATTACAATTTTTATATCTATGTGATAAATCTTAATTCATATATCAATAATTACCATCAAATTAATAATGACTAATTCAAGTTGACCTACTATAGATGTATTTTCTCTAACATCAACAACAATAATTTGTCTATAGATTTATACACCAGATATGCCTTGTTTTAGATCAAATTTATAATCTCACTGTATTTATTCACAATGATAGATTTTATTCTTATCATATTTTGATTTTTAGGATTATCATGACATTACCATGTATTATTCTTTTCAATTTTATTCAATTAATCATTAATGGTTTAATCCATGACTCAACTTTCATTGCTTATTCAAATAAAATTTGATCTACAACTAAAAATAGTGTGACATACTCTGTATTCCTCACACTTTTAGTTTTTTTGGTGTGGATATATCTCCAATTATATTAGATTTATATATTTTTTATTATCATAATCCTCTTATAAGTTGAATATTGACTCTCTCATATAGTTTTCTCCTCCTCTGTTTCAGCCACAAAATCTCCATACTTTTGGGAACCTTGTATATCTTTGACATTTGTACCTATTTAATCATTATCTTTATATAACTCAAAACGTTTTAAACTTTGGGAAATCATTCCATATTTATCCTTAATTAATTTGACATCATTAATCTCTAAAATTTTATTTATCCTTTTATGGATCATTTTTTATCCTTACACAATGTCGATTATCTTAAAAATACTCAATCATTTTTTTCATCACCAATATTGCATTGATTTTATTCTTTATTCCAAATTTATAATCTACGTCGAATGATAAGAAAATATTTCAATGAGTTTTTCCTTCACTAAATCATTTCATTGGGAGTCCTCTATACCTGTAGGATAAATAACAACCAATTTTGAACAGACACCACACCTTGTGCTGCCTCCTTCTAATAGTGAAAAGAGATTCCACTCTCATAGATCAATTTCATGACTATATTGTTCAAAAACCTAGTTTTTGGTTCAAATAATACATTCCATTGAGGATTTCTCACTAAAGATACCTCATTCTTAACATCATGTTTATAAAAATAGTTTTCCAGTTCTATAGATGTGTACTCTATTCTATTGTCGAATCAGAAGAATTTTATCTTTTATGAATTCATTATGGTCGAAAATCACCTTATATTTTTCAACATTTTATTAAGAATAACTACATCTCAAATGATTTATTGAGTTGTTTATTGATTATATAACTCATATTCTATTTGATGAATATCAAGTTTGATCTAATCTGTATATTCATAAGATTTTTAAAATGATCACTATTGTTTTCATTTCTTCTTCCTTTGAGAATAAATATCTTCAAGATACCCCTCAAGTTCCACCTTGAGGTTAACCACACCATCTAGTTCATTTTAATCAACCCTTTTATATTATATTTTTCAATAGAGGTCATCATAAAATATTTTGTATCTAATTTAAATTATGTTCCCACTTCCTCTAAATAATCTGCATCATCAACTTCTTTTTTTACCCATTAAATATTTCTCTATGACTTATTTATAGATGAATTTTATGATTTGAAGAATATTTTAAGAGTTACTATACATTTTGGATTTTTTATGATTTATTATTCTCCTATATCAATATAATGATATCTCCATGGATACCTTACTATATTTTCCTAAATTTGTTACATTGAAAACATACCATATATAGTTTTTCATTAGACCCGCCATTTCCTATCGTGAATTTATTGGAAAGGATAAATATGAATTTATTAAATACATCATTATTATAAGCATAGTTCTATTTTTTATCCCTTATGTTATTTGGGAGTCATATTATATGGGTTTCTATCATGGGATAATTTTTAGTGGAATTCTGCTTGAGTTATGTTTTTAGGATTTATGAGAAATTAGAAATGTTAGGAATAGTTTCCTATGTTTTTGAGGATTATATAGAAAATCACAAGGTTCATCAGTTTTATAATGTTGAAAATGTATAGAAGAAGTTAACTTATACACATAATGATGTGTTAGGGACTTTTTATGGTTGATGATTGTATTTTTTTGGTTAAAGGACATCATGATGTTTAGTACTTTGTGAAAAAAAAGACTTATTAAGGTTGGTTTCTTCATATTCTTAAATTCCAAGTTCATGAGGCTAATCTAGAAGTTCCTAATGATCGTAATGTTTACATTTTGGAAAATTAAAAATATCATAATATATTTATGAAATTAAATTGGAATCGTAAGGTAGATATTTTGGGAAATGAACAACCTTTATAAAGTAGGATTCCTGTCTTCATTAAGTTATAGGAAAACATCGCAACATTAATATGTAACACCATATAATCATAATATTTAATTTTAGGAAAAGGTAAATACTTCATAAGGTTGATAAGTGAGAATAATTAGGTTAATTTGGATTCATATAGGTTATTATAGTGTCGAATCTTGTAATTATAAGGTTGATTTCCTAGATTAATAATGTTAATCAAGGAATATTGTAATTTGTTTTTTAAGGGGCATTCCTATTGTTGTCTATAAAACCACTTAATTTTAATCAAGTAACTTTATAAGGTTTATCCCTTTATGAAAAAGTGGTAAAAAATAGGTTTCTAAAGGGAAAAGTAATATGATTCATCTTCATTGCTATTCAAAGCTCTTTATTAAAATAAAAACATATATTTGAGAAAATAAATGAAATCCATGTGGATTCCATTGAATATTTTTTTATTAATTTATGTTTTATGTCTTAGTCAATAATTATTTTTGATTCAAATATATTTTTTAGATATTCTAGTTATTCTTTATATGATTTATCATGCATTTCTATTAGAGATTTGAATAATGATACCATGGTAGGATTTAAAGGAGAATTAGCTATAATATTTTTTTGGGAATAAAAAAATGAGAAACATCCAAACAATTTAATTTTAAGATATATTATAGAAAGTGACACATCAAAAAAATTTGATATTAAAATATATGATTATTTAAGAAATAAAATTAGAAAATTAATTATGATTGTTTGACTCCAATTTGATAATGGAAATAGTTATGTAAATTATTGGAGATTCTATATAAAACTAAATAAATATATTTATGTAATTTTTCTTATAAGAATGATGATGTGGATTTACACTAGACAACTAAGAACTAAATGTGAATTGAATAAGTTAATTTTTTCTGCATCACTATGAAGATTTGGGTTCAAGAAGAAGAATAAGAGAATGTGAAAAATTAAAGTACTATATTATTTGGTGGGTTTTTTTAAATTATCAAAACATGCATGAATAAAATAAGTATTTTATCTTTATATTTCCTTAACTCATTATGTATGAGATATTTCATGAAGAGGAAGTTCACCAGGGATGAGTATTGAATCCTTCCCGAATCATTGTAATAATTATAATTGAGATTATTGCACCCATGTATGTTAAAAAACTTATGATTTATTATCCTTAGACTATCCATTATGGGTGAATCAAGATAAATATTTTGTATTTTCATTCATATTATTTATTATAATATTTCATATTTTTATGAAAAAATATTTTTACAACACCTTCAAACATTAGAGAAAGATCTAAAAAGTAGAAAAGAAAGTAACACCCTAATTCACCCATCCCATATTAAGGTGTGTTTATTTGTTACTACAATGAGTGGTATCAGAGTAATAAGTTACATGACATGAATATATATTTAAAGAATTAGGTATTATGGAGAAAACAATTAATTATAAATGATTCCCATTATCTAATATAGTTAACTACCAAATTTAGAAGAACTGGATGAGATCACATTTAAGATATCTTAGACTTTAATTCTTATATATATATATAGATGATGTATAATTAGATAACATTTATTAATTATATATTACCTATAGAGATAAAATGATATTGTATTTTGATGTAATATCCCAAAATTATTTATCTAAGGCCTTATTCAATGAAATGTACATGAAGGTGAGGAGATATACTACCATGCTGGATTTTTTGGATAATTTTCAAACATATATAAATGATAAAACCAGGTGATAGTGGAACTGTATGATATTATTTAGAATAAGATTTATGATTTAAAATTTCATCCCAAAGAATGTTTTGATGGAAAATTCAACCAAATCATATAATTTCTTGGATCCACTCAGAAATTTGATGAGGAAGTGAAAATGTTGAAATTGTGAAGAAACTTTTGAGAAGATACCACATTTCTATAATCCAAAAGTACCATCCCTGGAAGAGTGGAACTCTATTGTGATATCATTAGATGATTTAAATGTAAATTTGTGGAATATTTTATCTAATTTAGGTTTAACAAAATATAAAATATTATAAAAATGAAATGGAATTTAATTTGATGGAATAAATCAAAAATAATAACAAAATTAGTAAAGAGGAGGATGTTGATGATAAATAACTTTATTTTGGGACATGTAAGTTCAAAAGGGTTAAAGTATGTTTTGAGAGAAAAAAAATCTTAACTTTTTTTTGGTATGTAAAGGACGGATATATCATTTCCATTAGTTATATTTTTTTTGGATGAAAATAAAATAGAAATAATGTCAAATATAGGAAAATAGTTTCCCTATAAAAGATATTTTATGAATGAAAAATATTCTAAAAATTAGTTCCAAAGAAATATATTTGTAGTATTGTAATTAGAATATTACGAAGATTACTTGGAAGAAAAATAAATTTAGTATAAATCTATTAAAGGGAATACTATAACCTATACATTTGAAAAGTGGAAATTAAAATTAGGGAATGATCAAGAGTTTGAGGGAATAATAAACCTTAAATTTAAACTGAAAGGAACTCTTATAGTTCTTTATATTCAAATAATGAAAAATATAAAAATAATTTATTTTTTAATGAATCACTAGTGTATAGGGATCATCTTGAAGCAATTTTTTTTATTATTGGATGAATTAGAAAATCCAAAATTAGGAGACAAAAGTGTGGAATCATTAATTGAAAAAAAAACTAAAAAATAAAGAACAAGTTAAAGATATTAATCACTTTAATATTGGGTTAAGGGGAAAAATAGAATTAAAGATTTATAATTGGAAGAAGTTAAATTAAAAAATTTCTTAATATAAAGTGAATTAAATATTAATTTATAATTATGAAGTTTATCTAATATAGAATTATTAGAAAGATTCAAATAAGACACATATAGTTTCGGGTAAAATTTTGATGAAAAAAATATAGAGGCATAGGAAAAATTTGTTTTGTCCAAGAGGTGAAGACCGTAAAGGATAATATACCAACTATATCAAATAAGTGGAATTCAAAAATACAGGATGATTATGAGTCATCAAAAACATGCCATCAATTTGAAAATTACACTTTAAAAAGAGACACATAGAGGAGTGGAAGTGAAAAAAATATTCACACCCATGGAATAATTTTTCGCTGGTTTTATTGGCCACAAAATTACTTATTTCCCATTGGTTGAAATATATTTAAGGGTTAAAGCACCACGATCAATGAAAAGGAGAATTAATCCTTATCGTTAATCATAAATTGGAAAATTCTTTTATGGATATTTTTTTAACTATTTTGACTTTATACATGATAGAATTGATTATAAGAATGGAAAAGGTAACAATGACTTCCATCTAAGGAAGAATTTTATGAATAGAAGGAAACCTAATCATCTACCCAAAAAAATAAATTTTCATCATTGGAAGAATATGGTGAGTATAATAATACATCCCAAGATAGATAATAAGTTTAAGTGCACTCTAAAATTCCAACCAAATATGGGTTCTCTTGGAATGAAATAATGATGAAGGATAAGTAAATTATCAAATAAGACAAAAATTAAGTAAATAAGGGTGATATATATTAAATCATTGATATTGGGTGATCAAACCACTTCACTAAGAATCAAAATAATTAAAATAAATAAATGAATAAATCTAATGGAGAAGTTCATTTTGATAACGATGGAGCATTGAAATAATTTGAAGTGGAAATACAGAACTTGCATGATATGAGATTAGAAAATTATATGTAATTTTTGATAATGGAATAATAAAAAACCACTTAATTATGATTCAACTTTGTGACTAAGGGATATAAGATAAATTTTATTTTAATGGATGTTTTATCAATTGAAAATCTATAAAATATCCCATAAAAAGATGGTGAATTTGAGACAACATGTATCAATTTCCTAACAAAGAGAATATATGTTTTCTTATTATGGAAGAAGGAAATAATATATGTAATTTAAGGAATGAAAATATTCCCCATGAAATTTATGGATAAATTATATAATAATAAGAAAAATATGGGAACCCATAATCTAAAGAGTAGTATAAAGAAAACTTATGACACATTCATTTGAGGTAAGATGGAACATAAACCTTAAAGTATATAGTGTCCATATTTCATGACCATTTCTACATGGTTGTATGTTTCTTGATGAATCTATCTAGAACCTTAGGAGAAAAAAATTGATTATTTTTTTCTAAGATCTTAATATAGCAGCGCGGGTGATGTTCATAGAAAGAAATAGTAGGGATGTCTTTCATAAAGAGATACAAAATGGAATTGGAAAATTAAATTAGTTTTACCATCAATAATATTTTATTACAAAATGGAATAAAATATATTTCCATTTAATTTAATAATTATCAAGAAAAGCATGGTATTATGTATGAATTATCCTAATCCAAAAAGTGAAATAAAATCAAGTGGATAAAAATAAAAACTAAATGGTGAACACATGGTTGTGACACTAATTATTGAATGAGGGGTATTTTATTTTAGATGTTCACTATTAGGAGGAACTTATATTTGAACAATGTATGCCAATATCTCAAGGAATCAACAATAGGATGGAGGTTGATATGTTAAAAACTACTAGATACTGAACTATACCAACACTAATAATTAAAACGAGGTATGTAGAATATGATACATTGACTTCCATAGTAGGGAAAATACCATTTGAGGAATATATAATTGATAAATGAGGAGTGATATACATTAATGAGGAAATATATCAAATTGAAAAAAAATCTACTTTAGAACTAGTGTACATACACAAACATGAGAATATGATTAAAAATACAAGGGTCCTTCAAAAAAAAATTAACGAATACGATAGTGTGGTTTGAAATAAATCTATATTGTTGTGAAATGGCTATGCACGTGTTAAATGAGATGATGTTGAATTTAATTTTACCCTATTTTCTAAACATTATTCAATCATATGTTCAAGAAAGTTTCAATAAAAACAGGCTATTAAATTTTAAAATTTAAATTAAAGTAATTTTATTAACTGTTGTTATTAAAGAAAATGTTTAAATAGAAAATTTTCAGGTTTCTTGGTTGGAATAAATGAGAATAAAGAGTTAATATTGAATAATGGACTATATAAATTAAAACTACCATAAAATTCATGGTATGATTGGATTGAATCAAATCTAATGAAGCTATAGTTTAAAATATGGGGGGTTGATCATAATTTATCAGTGAAATTTTCAGAGAAAGAATAATTAATAGTATTACTGTATGAGGTAAAAATTATATTTTTAGGAAGAAAAAAAAATTAGTGGAATAATTTGGTAATATAAAGAACTTAAAATTTGATATTTTAATGATTGGAAACTTACTTATTGTCTATAGGTGTGAAGGATTCAAAAATAGAGGTACATATTTATCTCATAAGACAATTATGAAACTAGAACACTTATAAAATTTAATATGCATGATTTAAATATAATTTCAACTCCTATTAATGTTGGAAAGAATAATGGGATATATAATAAATAAAGATAGTGGATCCTACTTTTTACAAAAGGATTATTTAGAGTTTACTATATTTGACGTACACTTGGTTCAACATAGCATATGCTATTAGTTTCAAATCTTAGTTTTATAGTAACCCAAATGTAGAACACTTTGAAATAATGAAGAGAACTATGAGGTACCTAAAAGGATATTTTACATTTTTCTTTCTTTTTAAGGAAAATATGGAGAAAAGGTGATCAAACTTATTTGGTACTGATTGGACTAGTGATGTGGTGGATAGAAAATCTATAAGTCAAGGTGATTTTTATATTGGCATGAAGTGTGTTGGATAGTTGAGATAAACATTTAAGGTTGTCATAGAGAAAAAATATATAAATACATTGATTATAGAAAGTTATTCCCAAATATTTATTGGATGAGATAATAACTGAATGATTTGGGTGGAGAAATGAAACAACCTATAATCATTTTTTATGAAAATAAATGGTCTATTAAACATACTATGAATCCAGTGAAACACTCTTGAACTAATAACACTAAAGTTGGGTGTCATTTTATTAAATAAAAAATAGATCGTGGAGTTTCCAATATGTAGTTTCTTTTTTATAATCTATAAGGGTCTGATATTATATCAAAGAAAAAATAAATATAATTGTTTTTTTGAAACACATGTTAATCCTTGTTGTTCCACAACCCCTTCCAATCTAAGGAAGTTTGGTAGGATCCCCTCTCCTCATTGTAATTTATTTACATAAATGTCTATTTTTTCATTTATTAGTTCAAGTGCTTATATTTTCTATAGTTTATCATAAAGGGGGAGACACCATCCATGAGTCATGGTTGTGAATGAATAAATACTTGATCTAAATATGATGGAAAATATTATAACCATTAATATATTCTTTTGTTTTCTACTCAGTGCCTAGGCTCAAATTGAATTAGAGTGTATTAATGAAACCATTCTCAGTTTAAAAGGTAATTTAACAAGTAGAAGAGCATAGATTTTATGGAAAATACCAATTTTTTATTTAATTTTTTAGGGGGAGAAACAAATTCATAGGGAGAACCAGTGAGATGCATACATGAAGGTAGAGAAAATAATTTAAGATATTATTGGTAATGAATCTGGAAAATTGAAAACAAAATCTAAATATGGATAATATTGGATCCATATCTTACATTAGTTGTATTTTTTGTCACTCATGTTACTTTGGGGTCATACTAAGTTAGCTTATATCATTGAAGAAGTTTTGGAAGAATTATAGGGGTGTTTTTTTATGATTTAAGATAAATTGGTAAATTCATGAAGAGTTACCAAAATTTTCAAGGATGAATTGGAAAACAAAAAGTTTTATCAGTTTTTGAATTAAATAACGGAATAGAAGAAATTATCATGTAATCATAAGGTTCAATTAGATACATCATTAGGTCGATGTATATCTAAAAATGGTTTAAGGGATTCATAGGGGTTAGTTATTTAAAAAATATGGATGGTGTAAGTATGGTTACAATTATCTTTCTAATGTTGATGTATTGATTTGTTAAGTTAGATTGGAAGTTACCTATGATCATAAGGTTGAAATTTATGAAAAGGGAAAACCTCGTAAGGGTATTTTGAATGTAGCTTAGGATCATAGGGTTGATATTTTAGAAAAGGAGATAACTTAAAAAGGTTTTTTGTTTTCTATATAAGGTTGAAGGAAATCATTGTAGGTTTAATTTGAAAAATCTTGTGATTATATGGTTTATTTTTATTAAAAGTGAAAAACCGAAAATTAATGATTAGTAAGAATCATATGGTTGATCTTACATCCTAAGGTTCATTATAAGGATTACTATTATCATTATACGTATTATTTCATATATTATAAGGTTTTTATGGGAAAATTATAAGGTTTGTTAAGGGTAAATCTTAAAGTTTTTTAGAACCATATAATATTTATCAGGGATGTTCATAAGGTTAATCTCTTTATGAAAATAGGTAGAACAAATAACACATATAGTGATGTTCATAAGGTTCGTCTATATAATTATCCCAATATCCTTATGCACATATAATAATGAATTTGAGAAAATTAGTGTCATACACATGTATTATATTGAGTATTATTAATCACAATTTACTTATGATGTACTTGTAAAACATGATCATGGATTCAATGTTTTCACTGTAAAGTTCCAACCATTTTTTATGGGAGTTATTTTGTAGTATTTTTTAGAGATTTGGATTTAGTGACCATTCTAGGATTTTAAGAAGAATCACCTAAAATATTTCATGGGATTTAAAATATATAAAATATCCACACAATTGAGTGCAAGAATATTTTTTGGGATGAGCCACATAAACATTTATTTATATTCAAATATAATAATATTCAGAAAATAAAATAAATAAATTTTGTGGGAAATATTGACTTTCATTTGAAGAGGGAAATAACTGTAGAATTCGTGGGTGTTTCTATATCAGAATATAAAATAATGTTCATGATTTTTTTAATAAAATAACGAGGATATAGAATTAACATGAATAACTAAGAGCAGAAAGAGTAAAGTAAAATAAAAGTGTTGTAGTATTACTCTAAAGATATGGGTCAAATAAGAATAATATAGAGATAATTAAAACAACCATACTATTTGGTTCTTTATTTATATTCTTGAAAAAAACTATGTGTGTCCTGGGAATTTTATCTTTTTATTTCCTTGACTCAAGCAGTGTGATGGAGTTCAAGAAGAGGGTTTACACTTGACATTGGTAGTAAAACCTACAAAAATCATTTTAATAACTACAATGGAGGGTATTTAACTCTATTATATTGAAATATTGTCAATATATACTCCTTGAACTATACCTTAGTGGTTAACTAAGTAAAACACTATGAAATTATATTAATTGTTTTCATTTAGTTATTTCATGTTTTTATAAAAAGAGAACAGATTCATAATTCTATTTTTAACATGAGAGGACTATCCAAAATGTGAAAAAGTCACACTCTAATTTCACACTCTCCTCTAGGGATATATGATGATGTGGTTGATAATATCATCTTTTTAACTCTCCCATTATCAATTTTTATCTGATTTATATCTTTAAATGAAATCTCGTTATTTGAGTGATTTGATGTTCCTTCTATAATCACATACATTTAAAATGCAACCAAACTATATTATAGATCATAAAATGATATTTATTCCAAATTCCTCCCTACATGAGATGATACTTTTGGAATATAAGTAGGGGGAAACCTTTTTTGCATCTTCTATAGAATCTCAACACATTTAACATCTTCACTATGTCACATAATAACATTTAAAACCTTTATGAATAAATTTAAAAATATATTTTTTTTATCATGGAACATTTTTAAAACATCAAAACTTATTTAGAACCACTTCATTATTTTATGATTTCACCTTGATTACAACCTCATATATATTGGCCAATTTATCCCACATGGATTTGGTATAAGATGAATTCATCAACTTCTAATGAATATGGTTTGAGGGAATTCTAGATAAATCATTTTGATATTTGGAATTATCATATAGAATATTTCTATTTTATTTAATCATAGATAAATATGATCATTATTATCTTTTATCTTATTTATAACAGTAGATAAAACATCAAGATAAAGAGACAATAAGCTTGATTGCATAATATTATTCTAGATCTATTAATTTAAACCCTAAAATATGGGTAATCCTTTTTAATTCACTATATTCTCCATAATTATAATATTTAGATGACATATTCAATACTTAAATCCTATATCATTGATACCACTTTTTACTACCAAGATTCCCAATCACACCATATGAGGGGGGGGGGGGAGTTTGTGATTTTGGGTTTGGATGTTTTCTACCATTATCATAGATCTTGTTCCCATGTTAGTAGAAATTTAATTAAAACTATCAATGTTAATCAAACATCCAAATTATTCACAAAGAAAAAAATTAAAATGGGGCTCCATAATTTTATTTGGTTCACCGCTAATGGATATATCTAAAGAGAATAAAAAAATGATGTTTAAATGTTACAAAATCCATTATGTTTGATTGATTTGATGGATACATTCAATTCATTGTCATTCAATTCATGACTAACTAAATTTAATCTTATTAAATACAAAATAATTATCCTTTTTAATACATAAATTTATTATATTGAAACTATATTTTGTGAAATTCCTTCATCAACTTCCATCCATAAACTATTTTACCTCTCCTAAAAGATAATACTTAGCAATAAATTATAATTTTAAAGAACTCTACATTGAAAATATTTTATCTTTGAAAATGATTCTTCATTGTAAATAATTATTATTAATGAGTAATTCATATTTGGTAATTATACTACATTCAATGCACTTCTACTAACAATAAATAAATTTTCCTTCCATGAATGATTCCACTAAAATTTAAAATTTTCCAATGATCTACCGACATTTAATTCTATATTTTATGAAGTTATTAGGGGCCTATTTATAGTAAAATATTCAAAAAATACTTTCTTAGCATAAGATTGCATTTATGTCTTTGGTAAATCCTCAAGTCACATAATTATTTCATTTGTTAAAGATGATATACACAACTACCCATATAAAAATGATGCCACAGTCACAAACAATGCCAAATTTTTTGTAAGCACACAAATTACACCTTTCATAGTTCATAATCAACTTTCATATAACTTTTTATAATTACACCACCCCTATACAATTCCTTTTTTGGTTTCATGAAAAAATATTTCGTATACATATTTTTCAGCTTCATGAATGTCTATTTCGAAAATTCTTCCTATGCCCTATATTTTTCAGGAATCCAAAATATTAACACCATTATTTTTTCTAAATATTACATTTAACTAGAAATAATAAGAACTTATAGTAGATTTGTTTTATTTGAAATTACTATTTACATAAAATTCATGTATAGTATTAAAACTTATTACCCAATAAATAATGTTAACTTAAAAATATATTGACAATAATTAAAAAATCCCTATATCTCCATCATCAAAGTAATTTCATCCTTAAAATTCTATCATTAATTTGTGTATAACTTAGGTTTCACCATCATTCATGTTAAAATTAGAGACACTCTAAGAGTGGAGGTGTGTGGTGGTGTAGGGGTGAATTCGTGTTATGGTTTAATTAAAACTTTAATTTATGTTATTTAATTATCTTTCAATAACGTGTTTCTTTATTGGAATTAACTATATTCAAATTCTGTTACATGGAAAAAAAATTGAAAAATTAATCATATATATATTTGATAGTAAATCACAATATATAAACAAAAAAACATAATTGATTCGTCACAAAGGGCTATGTATAAAGAGCACACAATGATGTTTTTTTGATTTTCCAACATACAATAATAATCACTAGTTCTATGGATAAAATAATTATTTTTTGGTCACTCTATGATAGGCGAACTACCTTTAAAATATATATACTTTAGACACTCCTCGAACAAGGCTCACTACCTCTTCTCCACTTTAACTCACTACTTAAATGGAGGTTATTTAATAGTTTATTGATTTTTAGGTATATTAAATAGATAAAGAACATGATGGGATGTCTCAATTGTGTACGAGACTCTATATGTATCATTACTCAATATCTGATACTCTATTTCTACTCTTATTTAATACTCTCATCCACCATGTGAGAGAGATTAAAACTTCAATGAGATAGTCATTTCCATATATTCCTTAACAATATCATAGTATTAATTATTCTCTAGATGTGGATATTTCCTCATTGAACCTATCCTATTTCCCTTTATCTACTTTAACTCTCAAATATGTCACAAATTTATTCAAGAATCTATTTTCACTATATAGAGATGTTCAATGCTTCCCACTCATATATAACTACCTTGTTTGATAATTTCAAAACTGATCACTATTTACTAAAAGTTGAAGACACATATCCTCTATTACATTTATAAGATTATGTAACTCTATATTCACAACTCAAAGTGAATGAGAATACATGTGTAAAACATGGTGTGTTTGTCCTTTAATAAGAAACCTACTAATGTGTATCTACCTATTTGAATGATCCTGAGCATGAGATGCCAATATGAGACTCTTGGAACTAGTCTCTTGTGTAGGGATACTGGTGCATTATCATGTCCATGTAACCTAAAGTTTTAATCTTAATTTAATAACCATGTTAGGTAACTTATGTCATGTGAACTCATTTTTATTTTCACCACATTTGTTCTAAAGCATGATACATCTCTACATAACCTTCTTATATCAGCTCATCACTATCCAATTGGATGTCTACTTTCATAGATCACACAATCACACAACTCCTTGCTGAAATTTCTTCTACTGTGGATCCACATTAGGTTTTTAATCTTGACTTTATAATGATAAGTTATGGGTATTTATAATCAATTTTAAATTGACATAAATATGATTTTTTTTTCTATATTTCTATTTCATCTACTTTAGAATTATTGATGGCATGAACTCATAAAAATCACATGATCAAAGGACTTCATGCACATGCCATATGTCCCGAGTTTCCCCTCATTTATCTCATTCAAACAGTTTCATTTAGTCCTTATATTTTATTTTGAAACCCATTTCATGCAATTCTTACATCCCAATCACACGATTGCTTTATGTGATTTACAAGAAATCCTTATGCTTATTCAGTTTCATGACCCCATCACGAATCTCCTAAATTGTGATCCTAATACCAAAAAATAGTTCCATCATTTCCAACATAACTCTCTTTATTCTCTTTTTATAAACACTTCAAAATATCCCTTTGAGATTACATGATCACCTAACCCACTCAAACATATGTGATCATATAGTTTATTCATTTAACATGCACCTCAATTACGTGGAAATGAAATTTCAAGGTTACAAAATATTATTCCATCATTTCTATAATAAGAACCTTTATCCAATAATAAGTTCTCATTTCTTATGATTAGACTATATCCTTTGTTGTGTGAACCATTTAATGTTACACAATCAACCATCTCCCATTATCAAGGTCACATGTTCACCTCTTAACTCATGCACTTTGTTATACAACATCATGAGAAATCTTAATGCATATTCAATCACCAGACACATCCAACCATATGTGATATCTATACTAGTTTGGGTGATTCATTATCCTAACATGATCAAATGATGAAAAAAATATTATGTGATAACACAAAATTTTTATTCTTACATGATTCACCTGAGGCCGAAGGGCCCGAAGGCCTTCTTTTTTATTTAAGTATAGATAATCCCCCTTTTAAGGGTTGAAGGGGAACCCATACATGACCCGTAGACCCAAGGCATAAGGCCCGACATGACCCGTAATACATGACCCGAAGGCCCAGATTCATTTCATGCCCAATACATGACCCGTAGGCCCATCCCACTAGAACTGACCCTCCCCAGCTTCTGCATCATTGATTTCCTTTATCTCCCCACCTGCATTGATGATCGGCTAGCATTGCCCCGTACAAAGCTGCACGGTGCCTGGTCCCGATGGCGGTTGCCATACCCTCTCATTCTTCCAATCCGGTAAGCTCTACTTATGGTGACTGCTACTGGTGCTCTGATCCTCATCTGGGGCCTGCTCTGTGTGAACTGGGCTACTTCATGGTCTTCAATGGCCTGAATTCCCTGTGGCCCGAAGGCCTTTGATGGCCTGAAGGCCCTGAGACCCATAGGCCCAAACCGGTGGCCTGAAAGCCCAAATCAGGTGAAAAGTACGGATGCTATAGTACCAAACAGTTCCTGCAACGGTACCTGATACAGTACCTGCTACAGTCCCTACTATAGTACCAGAAATTCTCCTCCACCCGGTTTTGAACCTGGGTCTCTTGGATTCCAAGCAGGAGCCCTTACTACTCGGGTATGAGCTCGTTGACTTACATGATTCACCTGAAACTATCGTTATTTGGGACTCTACCTAACTTGAAACATAAGTGTGTCACCTAACACACTAATTAGGCCGATGCCACATGACCCATAACGGTCTAACTACTAAAAATCGATTTTTTTAAATGATTCCTACTTAAATTCCTATTTTGTTATTATTCTGTGATGTGTTGTACTACAATGGACCTCTTTCAGACCATCTTCATACAATATTTATAATCACCACACATCAATTGGGTTCTTGATCTCTAGTTAACATATCCATATTCTTACATAGTATATATTGATAAAAATTCCAATAACAACATAGTTATGGAACAAAATTTTTCCATTTTTGATTTTATTTCAATTATTATCATAAATACATCCTCTATAAAATACTTTCCAGAAACTAATTCTATAGAGTTATGACTCTATAGTTTTCCTTGAATGACTTTTTCTCCCTCGTTTACATAAAAATAGAAAGGTCCATATGAAACTAGATTTGTTATTCATGTTCTCTTCCACTTAGGTTCTAATCATAAATTCATTTTATTACATTTTCCCCATATATATCATGAATTATAGTGAGTCTTTGAATCCAAATTTCATGTATGTTATCTCCTCATATCACTGTGAACTTCATATAGGGTTATTTAGTCTATATCTCTATCCCCTTAACCAATAACCTCCATTCAATAGTTTCTCAAACATCATGATTAAAAAATATGATGGAAAAATTTGTCTTATAATTGCTAACATCTATACATTGATAGATTATTCACCCCTAGGGTTATTCGCTTCTTCTTAGCATATGAAAAATGTATGTTCACATCTGATAGAAATTCAAATCATTTTTTTCTTTCATAAACATTAATGATTGTAGCTAGTTTTCCAGCACCCTTATTATTTACTTTTATTGACAGATTTTCTATGAGTGAAATTACAACTTTGTATTGAGTCATTGATATATTTTTAACTCTACTGAGTCAAAATTTGTTCTAGGATAAAATATTTTAATATATTAAACACCAAAACTTTTCATTGCAGTCACATAGTTCCAATCATTATAATAGTAAGAAATTTTGTCCTTTGAAGAATCATTATAGGATTTTTATAAAAAACACTAAACATTCAAAATATAAGAAATTAAGTATGAGTGTGTGATACATACTACATGACTGGACAACTGTCACCATTTTTCAAAGATAACATTATAGAACCGCTTGGTATATATAAACTTCAATTCTTCATAGGAATCCTTTTTCAGATGAGGCCAGACAACATAGAGTGCTCAACAATAAATATTCCTAAAAATATATATCTCTAGACTAATATTGATTATTTATATAAATTATTGTGCTGAATCTAGATGTTTAATTTTTCTTTAGAATGGGGATACCCCTTAATGATAATGAAATTTATTTTCTAGAAAACTTTTTGTATACAAACAATAATCACCTAATAAAACATTATTATATTAAAATATAAAAACCTGAAATATATGAATGGTGTTTCTTTCCAACAATCCATATTGACATGATGATAAAATAACACTTTAATTGAGGCCTTTCTCCAATGGTTGAAATTTAAATATGACTTGGAACCATGGGATTATTCAATGGTTGATACCATTGGATGTAATGGACCATTCAAATATAACATTGATAACTCTTTAATTTCACATCTGTCTCTTCATCATATAATCTTACATTCCCACAATAAAAATCATCTAGATTTATATTTGTAAAATAGATTGTTTTTAACACCACATTTTGAATCTAACACTATATGATAATTTTATGTGTTCTGATTCACCTTGTCACATGTATATCCATTCAACTTATCCACCTTTTCTATGTCCGCACATAAAAAAACCCATGGATTTTATCTCCCCATTAATCCTATACCATTTTCAATATATTTTAGAAATAATTAAATGTATAGGGAGAGGGGTACCTACAAAATCAAAAAACGAAGGATTGTGGTCAGTCCTGTTTGACCTACACTTTGCTTCAATCTTTTATATAAACCATTATTGTAGTGATAATTTTCTTGACACCACATTCAAATTTTTTCTCATATGCCTTCCTTAATATATCCTTTTATTGTATTTAGAATATTTCAAATCAAAACATTGAACATTAATTCAACTATACATCACATATGTTCTTATATAATTAACGTTGATCTTTCCATATGATTTATAATCCTTTTCATGAGTGATCATCCTTATTTTGATGTGTTTGTTCCATATGACTCTTCATATTCATATTTGTGGGATTAAACCCATGTGTACAAGATTTTATGGTTGTTTCAAAACCTGTATTATTCTCTTACTTTATCCACTACTAGAGGTATCTTTATTTTTTCCTTCATTTTTCTCCCTATGGAATGGTTTATGAAACCACCAAGGATGGATTCATTTCTTTCCCTTAATTTAGTCATAATATCCACCCAACCATTTCCTCCCATGATGGGCTTGGTTTCTCATGAAAATACTCCTTACTAACTATGGGAGAAACATCCCACTTTCCTTCCACACTGTAATCCTTTTTTTTAAATGATTATCTTAATTAATATTCTCTCTCGTTATAATCTATACGAGTTTAGGACAACCTTATGGATTATTTTTCCTTCCGAACATTCATCTAGTTATATGGTTATTCCAAATTCCCATGATTTGAATATATGAAACATATCCTATTTAAAAAATACCATATGTGAACATTTTTTGGTTGTGATGTAGGTTCATACTATATTATTCCTCTTAGACAGATCCCTTGGGATTATAGAAATATACTCATGTTTTCTGTCATTATTCCAAAATAATATAATTTCATATATAATTCATTTTAAGAGTATTTAATTATAGATATATAAATATTAATCGTTTTATTTTCATATTTTGGATTTAGATCCTAGTATATAGTATTTTCATATTCTTTTCTGGAGGGGAACACAACCTTGTCATTTTCCATAGACAAATTGTTAAATTACTCAAGTACCTTGATCTTCTGGTCTGTCTCATTTAGTTGGGATTCTATTTCTATTAATCTGGAACAAGTTTCATTTCTAGATGTTGTCTTATCATCAAGAGGTTCTTTGAGAGGGATGAACATGTTTTTAACTAACATTACTTCATCATTTTATATTTGATATCTATTTAAATTTATTCAGGAAGATCATTTTTTTCTTTCATATTATCACCCATCTTATATATTTCAATATTTAGGATAACCTATTATCTTTTCATCCTCTTTTACTCTATTCAAAAATATTTGAGGATTTCATATTATACCTAATGTATTATCACCCACAGGTCCACTTTCTCTTTTAAGGATTGTATATATTCGTTATCCTAGAATTCTCTATATTTTAATTGAAGACCATATGTCACAAACTCTTCTGACTTGTCAATTTTTGCATCTTACTCCAATGGATAGTATTTACAAATAAATCCTCAAAAACTTTTCTTTTCAAAATATTCTTAAAAAGGAACCCTATGGTTTATTCCATTTAAGAATTTAATCCCCTAGAGACTTTGTACTTTTCTTCTGTTATTTAATAGATTCTTTCATATTCTCAATCCCCTTGTCCTAAACATTAGCCTTCATCATGATATTGAAATATTATTTATAGTTCCCCAGAATAATATATTGATCAAATAACTCCTTTTGAAGTTGGTATATATCTATTTAATTATCATCTATATATTGATTTGATTCCTTCAATAGACTACACATATTTTTCTTTTCTAGAACAGTGAATATATAATTCTTCTAGAGAACCTTTGATATCTACTAAAATGTAAACCATACCCTCCTTTTATTTATTCTCTAGGTTGAGAATGGAATTATCATCTTTGAATGTAACATCCACAGCATGGTTTGAATCCGAATAAATAACTTAATTAGAATCATTCCTTTCAATGTATTAAAATTATTTCAAGGGTGCATTATTATTATTTTTTATCATCTTATTTCAATTTATCATAAGGCAATATCAATCATTCACCCACACAAGTATCTTCTATTTCAATTTTCTATAAAAAAATTATAATGCATTACAAATCTCACAAGTAGTATCAGAATAAGTATTTTTTCTTATAAACTTTAGTAGAAAAATATCTATTTAACAAATTTTATATATCTTCATTTCTATTTCAATGATTGTTCATTATGAAGGATATATCGACACCGATATACATTTTAACCTCTTCACCAAAATCCTACAAGAACATGATCATTTATTTCTACCATTCATCAACGTATGTTCCATTAGAAAATGGCGGCTTCATCATAGAATCCAAGTGAACATAATCCAAACACATATTCTAAGGTTGAACACTAATTTTCAACCTGTCTCTAATGCCACTTATTATAACCAAAGACACCATAAGAGTGTGTGGGGTAGAAATAGGGAAATAAAAAATTAAATTATCATAGATACCTAACTAATAAATAATAAACAATACAATTAATTTTTAGATGGTTCACCGTAAATGGATATATCCATGGAGTAAAAATTAATGATGTGTAATTACTCCAAAATACACTGATCATCACTAGTTCCATGGATATAATGGTTTATTCATTGTCACTCTATACTAGGAACACTACCTTTATTATTTTTTAGGTTTAGTTACTCCTCACCCAAGATAAATTGCCTCTTCTAAACTACTATTTATTACATCAGTGAAGGTTCTTTTATTGTTTACAAGCATGTCAGTTTCTTTACTAGTAAAAGAATATAATGAGTTGTCTCTATTCAGCATGAGATTTTTTCTGCATCATAAATCTTGATTTGAGGCTATGTCACTCTTATTTTCAAAATATATCTTCTACTATGCCAGATAAGAATAACTATTCAATGTGAGAGTAATGTATTTTTCTTCCTCAACACAATCTCGACCATGATTCTTCTTTGGATGGGGATAATTAATCACTAAAAAAATAATATTTCCATTTTCTTACATCTAATCTTCAATATTTCAAGGATTTATTTAATTGTATGTCTTTATAGTGTACAAATATTCAATGTTTCCAATTCATGTATAACTAAATTATTTGATAATTTCCTAATAGATTACTATTTATTATAAGCCCAAGACACATATCCTTTATCACATGAACCAGATCTCACAACTCTTTCTTCATAAATTTAAGAATAATAACCTATGTGGGTAAACCCTAGAATGTATTTACATGTGAAAGACACATGCTGGCATGTATATTATTGTTTGTGTGATCTATAACACAAGGCCATAGTGTAAAACAATTGGTATAAGGATCATATATGTGTTTGTTAGTGTCTAATCAAATTTGGATGGCCTTGAGCATGATTACCTATTGTGTAACCAATCCACACAACCTATATCGCATGAATTCATTTCATTAATAACCTCATGTGTTATTAGGTGTGATACCACTCCAAAAAATCTTTATTTTAGCTTAGAATATGAAAACTGTAAGTCTCCCTTCATACATGGCACTCACATGTAACTCCTTATGTGAATTTATTATTCTATAAATTAACCATCAATTTGTATCCTTATTTTCAAATGATTATTGGTGGGTAATTATAATCCATTTTCCAACGACATAAACTTGAAAAAGTGTCCATCTATTCATTCCACCAATTTAGTAATTTATGAATGCATGAACTCATAAAACTCGTAAGATCACATGAATTCTTACATATATTGGATGTGGTGAGTTCCCTATCATATAAATCATTAAAAAACATTCATGATGTCTCTATGATTTATAGTGTAACCCAATTCCCCAGGTTCATGAAACTCTATATTGTGATATATTTCTATGATTCACAGGAACTCCTTAATGTAATTCATGTTCATAAATCCACACTGATCTCTTACATAATAAATTTTATACCACAAAATACTTCTATCATTGAAAATGTAACTCCATTTATGTGTTTTATATAACCACATCACAATATCCCTTTTTAGATTTCAAGATCTCCAGACCCACTTTAACTCATGAGATCATATGATCTATTCATGTACATATACTTCACTTATATTTCCATAATATTTCAAGAATAATCAAGATCCCTCCATCATTTTGAATATAAATTCATTATGCTCTCACTGGTTCTAACTACATACAATTGGCCTATTTCCTCCATCGTATGAAAGATTTAATATTAAATGATTATCCATCACCCATTCTCAAAGTCACATAATCTCCACTTCTCTCATGCACTTCGTGAGACCTCATCATGAAAAATAATCCTACTTATTCATTCTCCAGAATCATTCAAACATAAGTTAAATATTTACTCATTCAAATGAATCATTCTCTTTACATGATCACATGATTCAAAAAGTCTTACCTGATCCCATAACCCTTCTATGCATAAATGACATGGCTAAAAAATTCATACTTTGGTGCTCCACTTAACGTATATATTAAATGCATGACCAAACATACCAATTAAGCAAATGTCACATGATCCAAAATGGTTCTTGTAGTCACATTCTAATTACAAACCTATATAATCATTGTATTATTTCTTCATTACATTATTTTTTAAAATTTAAATATTAGGAGATTTAAATTCCATTAATATAGATTTTAATCTCTAAAAAATAGATTTTTTTGAAATGATTATTATATTAATTCCCATTATATTATTCCCAATTTATTCATTTTACTAATTTAGTCATCCTCCATATCATCATCAGATAGCCTTCAATATTACCCCATAGAAATTTGTATCATGATCTCTAGTCATCGTATCCATATTTGTAAAAAATACTAATTGATGAAATATTTTACATCAAAATAGTTATTGATCAAACACTTGGGAATATAAATTCTAGGTTCTAACAATTATTGATTCCAGGATTATATTTATTATTTATTTATATCATTAAAAAGTGATACAAAAAAATGAACATACATGGAATTTTATAAATTATGATATATATTAAAAAATTTATAATAATTATATATAAAAATTTCTTAGGTAAACCTATTTTTGATGACCATATTTGTGTTTTAGGATTAAATCACAATTCCTTAATAGATTGTACATTATTCCATCCCATGGGGTTATTTGTAATACCTTGAATAAAACTAAAATTTTCCCTTTCCCCTAGTATTGTTTTTAATACTCTGACTTGTTATACACAGTTCCCTTTTACCCTTGGAATGTCTTTAACACCTGGACTCATTAAACTAGATTTATTCCAACTCTGGATGTATTTTTTACCCAGTATCATTATACTTTATTGTCTCTAATTCTACTAAATCTTTCTGTAGGTTTTTTAAGGTATGGACACACAATGCATATGGAGTTATCTACTATATTTTTTTACTCATTTCTATGTTTCACATAGGATACTCATTTATATTTTTTTGATAATTTCCTATAAAAATATTATTAATAACTATTAAAATTTGTATGCATGTTCATGAATTCATTAATCTATGCATTATGTGAGTTAGGATACTATTGGTAATTCCCTAATGAGTATTTTTTTTACACATTTTATGGACACTTTGGTGGCCAGGAAATTCCTTTTTATATAATCTAGGTATATAAATGTGTTGGAAGAATTATATTTTTTTGATTATATATTTTCAAATATTAGTTTTCATATTTAGTCATTATGTGGTACTAGGGTGGGAGGCCATGTTTAATAGGAGAAGTTTTTTGCATAATAACACATATGTTTAACTTTTTTAGAGTTTTTTTTGATTTTTTACCTTGGTTTGGTATTTATTTTATACATGGTATGTGTTTTTGTGGTTTGACAATATTTATAGAGGTGATGTTTTTTAATTTTATTATACTATTACAACTATTTTCATAGTTTCTCCAGTTGGATGTTCGTTTTGGAATTCTCCAATATATAGATGAGCCGTATTAGATTTCTAAAATCATCATTCTATAAATTATATTAATAAATAAGGTGGGTAAATCAGTACCCAATTATATGACTAAAACTATAGTCATTGTGGATTAAACCTAGAGATAAAATAATATATTTGAGTTTAGTGATGACCTAACTCGGGTACTATTAAGGTGTTTGGGTCATTACATCTATTCTTAATGAGAAAAGTGGTTCAGTTTATAATCTTGTTGGATTTATATACAAATTTGAATATTTATCATTTCAAATCCATCCTATAAATATGTGTATACCATTATTTAAATTAAATTTATAACTCCTCATCATTGATGTAATATATAGGAAACTCCATTTAGAGGTTCATTCTCCAAAAACATCGATTTGGATAGTGTTTGTGAGAGATATCTATTACTAAGTGGGAAATAATTATTATAGAAAACATAAACTTCCTTTTCCTTTCACAATTATTCATAACATACTTCTTATCCATTATACTCCAAGTGACATTTCAATAAAGACGTGTACTTTTATATGAGATAACATGATCTAGTCAAGGAACCTAATATTCAAAAGTCTTTCCTAAAAAATATCTGCATATATACATTTTCTATGGGTCCTCTCTATCATTCAATATAGAAAAATGATAGAATCTAGTACCACAATTTTACATTATATATAACATATGATAACCTTCCATAGTTATCTCATATATGATTCTAGGTCTCTAAGGGTATTTTTTGTAAGACACATTTAATTATAACTTTTTAAATTTATACTAATCTTCTTTATGCTTCATAATGATTTAAACACGAATACATCAATATTGCATTGAAAAATAACATCCCATGTGAATTTGAAGTATATCATTCATGATCATTAACAATGATTCAAAAATTTATAATAAATCTATCAAAACATGAATATTCTTCAAGTATGACATGCATGGGGACATCAATCTCCCCATTTGGGTTTTTTTAGAAATATGACAATCATAAATCCACTTCACCAATATCAACATTACATTATTAAAATTACTAAATGAACTTGAAATAATGTTATTAAAAAAATAAGTTAACCAAATGTTTTACCAAAAATTTTCTTTTTAAAATTTAGTAAATTTACTTTTGATTAATTTTTTTCATCTCTCACATTGGAAACATAATCCAATGGAAAAAATATAGGTTGGATGTTATGAATTGTAGCTCAGTATCCCTCTCTTATGGGTTTGAGAGTCCCCCCTTCTTTCGAGGGTATGAACTAAAAATATATGTTGATTAAAGAAAAATTCTCCCACATAGATTTACACCCTCTTTTACAGTCATAAAAAAATAATTTTAGACTAAAAAAAATATAATACTTTATAATGGAAATATCAACCAAAAAATTTAATCATATTAGGGAAACATAATTGTATGAAATAAGAGTAAAAAATAATGAAAATATACATGGTACATAATTGATCCTCATGAAAATTTTTCTATATAATTAACATCTTTGATATGTCAAATATTAATCTCATTTTAGGCATTGAAATCATCATGAATTATAAAAATAAATAAGGTAAGTGGGTTTTCTTGCTTATTCCTTAATTTTTACAATATGGAGGCTTTCCCATTTGTAGTAACCTTGGATTCAGAGAATTTATTGACTTACCTTGAGGACCCATTTTCACTACTTTATATACATTATTTTATTTAGTTCATATATTTTATTTTTTAGGAACATCATTAAAATATTGGTGACCTCATTTTCTCTTTCTCATCATTTTATTTGTATACTTAATCCTTATAAGATTTGGAGAAGATCCAATGGTTTTATCCATGTGTAGAGTGATATTAATAAACCTATTAGATATTAGATATTATCATACACTTATAATATATTCCTAGTAATTACTCAAAGAGGATTGAGAAAGTAAACTGTATATAAATTTTAGTTTTAAGTTGTGCGACCATATTCAACAACTTTATATAATTCTCTATATAGATCCCAAGACAGTATCCCAGAGTTCGTGGTTACATTATTACATTAGAAATAGATACAATAAATTTCATCCTAAAGGAATTAATAGTTTATTATTCTTGTAAAATTAGATAAACTATTAATATTCTCATCACATTTCAATACATAAAATATGACATATTTTTTTCTTTATGAACACCATTATTCCTCTTATCATATCTTTGTATATCAATAGTAGAATATATCCTTGTATCATGGGTAAATTGAAACATAAGAAATGGGTGATATTAGATTATTAGTAAGGGAATGTGTACATCCTTATCTATTATGAATAAATAATAATAATTAATATAGAATGTTAAATAACTAAAGAATATTCCATTTAAATAATAACTTGAGCAAAATATGTTTGGAATAAAGGCTGAACAAATATATTCATATAAATATTCCCACAAGCTTGAATCTTATACAGGGATATTATAAATAATAGAATAATCACATGGACATAAATAACTAATATCATAATGATGGAATTCATAATTCTGGACATATGAATCATACGTAGAAGGACTTGGCCAAGACAACTAAAAAAATCGGTAAAGTCTCAGTTAAAACCCAATCTAGTTTCTCTCATGATACCTACCAATGTGTCGAGGTGTTATATAAATACCCACCCATAACTTAATAATCCCTATAAATATTCAAAGAAAATTGTAAATAATAATCACAAAAAACATTCATGTTAAAATTTTAATAATTACCCCTAATCAATAAACATAATCATAAACCATCTAGAGTAATATAGAGAATTATATTAAGATAGTAAGTCCCCAATCCAAATAATCATAAAACATCCAATAAAATATGGTATATGTTATCATAATATAATAATCTTACTAAATTATAATATTCAAAAAAGGATTTTGACAAAGAAGAAAATACTTCCAAAAGATCATCATAATTTTCATGATTTTTTTTTCTTTTACATTGAAATGAATTATTTTTAAAAAGATTAAATATTATAAAGGAAAAATTATATTTGAAAAGGAAAATGTAATCAAGAGAATTATTCTTCAAGTAATATATCATTCATGACTATGGAAAATTCCATTCATGTTGTATATGTTTAAAAATAGTCCTTTCAAACTATTTTAAGAAAATTTAAATATTAACTGATTCTCAAAACAAAAGGAATGATCCATTAAAACAATTTTTTAAATGTAATACGTGGGTAAAATTAATTTTAGGAATCATAGTATAATATTGATTTTTTTAAAAAAAAATTAGAATACACGGACATGTAAGAGAAATATTCCCCAACAGAGACTTAAACATAAACAATCCCAAATAATGATGATATTGTCAAATAAAACCATTACCTCTAGTTTTAATCTCTTCAAATATGTTTAAACCTATTATATAATAAATATATATTTATTATAAAAATCTTAAATAACTATAATAATATGTATCATAAAATATAAAATATTTTATCTCATGTTTATTAACATCTCTTCGTTAAATTCACTTTTTAGGTGATAATTGCTTCGTCTTTAATGTATGTTTTATCTTGTCAATTTAGACCCTTATAAATTTATAATGGTCAAATAATAACTATAATTTAAAATTTATATAAATATAAAATATATTAATTATATATGTATTTATTTTAATCCATAAAATTTAAAGATAAAAATTATATTACACCGTTCATGGAGACGATATATCGTACACACACATGAAGACTGTTTTTACTTTTTGATGGATGGAATGAAATAAATATGAATAATAATTAATCATTATAGAATCATATTTTTTTCTTTAATGTCATATATAATCTTTATTTACATCCTTACAACCATCCATGTAAAGTGTTGATGAAAAACTAATTACATCTCTATGTAGAGATGGTAAGTCATACATACGAATGAGAAATGTTTTCTATTTTTGTAGGATAGAAAAGAGATGAAATATGGTTCTACTATTGTTATAATATAATTTTATTATATTTATTATATTGGATTTATTATTTTAGTATGGGTACAACACATTAAGATTATTTATAGGAAAAATAAATTTGAAAGAGTTAGTAATGACGATTACCTCTTCTCTGGAGGACTCCCATTATATCTCTTCTTTAGATACATAGGATTACTATTTTGGAAGGTATAGAGCCTCAAGAACATGTATAGGGATGTTTATAAGAGTAATTATAAGTTTTTGTGATAAATATGTCAAAAAGTGATGTAAATAATTTAGGGACAAGGTTTTCTATTATAATTGAGGTGATAAAGAACTTTTATAATTTCTTAAAATATTAAATTAATTTAAATTATTAATTTTGTTTAAATGGAAAAAATTGAAATAATTATAATATAATGTGAATATAATTATAAAAAATTTATTCCAATAAAATATTGACATGTTTATTATATTATTTCACCTTTATATTTTAGTTTTAATCCCCTATTAACTATTTTGACAATTAGAGTACAATTAAACTTTACTACCATTTAAGGGTCAATAATTTTTATATAAAATTAAAAAATACCAATAAAGGGACCATGGAAGATATAATTAATTTTTTCACATTAATTTCCATGAATATACTAATTTTATGAATTGTAAATAATATAATAATATATTAGATTCATAAAATATCAATAATATCAATTTAAGAACTATTTATTTAGTTTGACTTAATAACATCAATGAAACATTGGAATTCAAATACAATACATAAAAAACTATCTTATATGTAATTTTTATCTAAAAAATTCATTTTAGACATTAATTATTTCATTTTATACTACTCTTAATGAATTTAATATCATTTATTTTATTTTTACATTAATTAAAAAATTATTGCCTCAACATTGTGTGAGAAATTATGGTAATTATTTCATCCCAAAAAATAAAAAATAAAATACCATGATCAAGATAAATAATTTTTATATGTAAATTGTATTTAAAAATTATCATATAATCTATTTATACCCATTTCAAAAATATTATATTTATTAAAAACAAGAGTGTGACATTTTTTTAATTTTCTTTGTAAAATGTATTATAAATGATGTATTACAAAATAAATGGTTTTAAAAGGTTATTTAAATGAATGTTGAATGAGTATGGATAAAATGGAACAATAAAATAAAAGTTAGTAACGTTTTATTGTCATTTGGTAGTCCTTAAATTTTAATTTTAATCCTTAATTACCTGATTAACCGTTTACCATTGCACCAAAATCTATTATGGTTACTATTCATAATGAAAAAAATAAAAATGAAAATTTTACTAAATTTGGAACCCATGATTAAAAAGAGGGAATCAATTTTTATTTATTAACTTCCAATAAGTAGATGAAACTAATTTAAAATAAATATATTAAATTCCTGGAAAATTATTTTTTTTCAGAAAATGCCTTTTAATTATAAAAATGTTTTTCTACCAAGTATAACCAAAACATTCATACTAGTAAACATTATTATATTATTAATAATATATTATAAATAATTTTACTATTAACCAAATTTTTTAAAAAAATGAATCTTTGTAAATTCTAGAAATAAAAATATAGTTTTCAATAAAAATTAGTATTTTCACTATTCACTGGAAAATCAGTCTTTTCTAAAAAAGCCCAAAAGATAATAATAACATATTTTAGATATTATTATTTAAAAAATAAAGTTAATTTTATCAAATATATTTTCAAAAGTGTCAAAAAATAAATTATATTACATTCTAAAAATATAATAAAATATTTTATGGGGAAAACATATAAAATGACTACTAAAATTTGAGTGTTAATTTACTAAAATTAATAAAAAATATTTATTAAATTATACCATTTTATACATTTGATAATATGATTAATCCTCTTCAAATAATCCAATTTAATGTTCACATTATGACATTCAAGTTAAAATAATATGATTTTAATTGTATACCATAATATATTTAAGCTCTGCATTGTGAGTAATATATGATGTCAAACATATATTTATTTTAAAATCATTGGGTTCCTTAAAATTTCTAAAATGTCACCTCATGAAATAATTTGGGAAGTTCTTTATCATATTTTATTCTAGTTCCTAGATCACCAATTTTATCTTATTATTCCTCCCAAGTACATTTACTATTGGAGTCATAAGATTCATCGACACATTTACTCTAGTGTATATAATTTTTATAGGCTCTTCACATTGACATATGTTAGGATCAAATTATATTTCTTTAGAGGTCAGCACATGTGTTGGGAACAACATGTAATTTCTTAGCAATGATATATGGAAGAAATCCTATTATTTAGAGATTCTAAGAAGAATTTCCAAATGGTATTCCATATATTCAATTCTTTCTATAATTTCAAAAGTTCTGAAGCCCCTCAAGATTAATTCTCCTTTCTCACTGAAGATTATAACACCATTCTATGGAGATACTTTTAAGAAAACATGTTCTCCAAAATAAAATTCCTAATATTTCTATTAGTTTTCAGAATAAAAATTTTGCATTCTATGAGATTCTTTAATATATGTTTGAATAATATTTAACTTTTTGATTGCCTCATCCATATGTTCTTGTCATAGAAGCTTCCTTTCACAAACTTCATCTCAATAAGTTTGTATACAAAAATCTTTCCATAAAATTATTCTTACGAAACCATTTCATTACTTTAATTGAAGATATTTTTATATGAGAGATATAAAAAACATAAATAATGATTAAAAATACCTTAAAAGTCAACTGATCATGAACTCAAAATAATTTATAATGTTTGCATAATACATTAAAATTACCCAAAAGTTTGAGGATGATAAGTGGTGCTTAAAAAATTTCAGTATCAAGATCCTTCTGAAGTATTTTCAAAAATATTTATACAAATCATGGATCACAACTTGAAACCATTGAAAGAGGTACACGATGAAGTCTTACTAATTCATTAACATAGAGTCACACAAGGTTCTCTAGAGGAAAATATTCTCTTATAGAGAGGAAATTAGTATATTTGGTAAGGAGATCAACAATAACCTATACTGCATCATTTTTATAGTATTCATTGGTAATTTAGTGACAAAGTATATCATAATGTAATCCATTTTAAACATAGTAATAGTTTGAGGTTGCATGAATCCTATAGGATATCTTTTTTTCAGCCTTCACCTATTTAAAAACCAAACATCTTAACACATAACTAGTAATTTCACACATTATATTATCAAACAAAAAATGTTCCTTCTAATCTCTATACATATTGGTGTTGTAAGGCTGTATATAGAAATTTGATCTATGATCATCATTTAATAATTCCATTTTTATATTAGGTTTATATTAAATTAATAAACTCCTTCTGAACCTCAAAACACCATATTCGTATATTAATTATGCCAATTTACAACCAACAATATCTTTAAATATCTTTCTCATATTTTCATCATTGAGTATAAAATTTTTATCTTTTACAATAAATTTGGCTTTGAAATCATTTAAAAAATGAGTGATTTTTCACTTTCTTAACAACTTACATATCCATGTTTACTAAATCCATGAATATAGGATCTCTATAAATCATTATTTTGGCCAAAAATATATCATCATTACTGATCAATTCATCTTCTACCTTATTTTCCTTCCCTGGGTGGTAGTGTATTGAGTAATCCAAATCCTTGAGTAGCTTGATCCATCACCTTTTCCTCATGTTGAGATCTTTCTAGGAGAATATATATTTACGAATCTTATGATCTATGTATATCTCATATATTTCTCCATAGAGTTAGTATCTCTATATTTTCAAAGTAATCATTATGTTTTCTAACGTAATATCATGAGTTTGATATTTCTATTCTTGAGTTTTTAACTATATTGATGTATAAGAAATAACTCTATCATTATATATAAGAACATAACCAGGTCTCTTCTCCTACACATCACTATATATAAGAAATCCACCATTTCATATTCAAAGACTCAAATCATATAATTCACTAATATATACTTAAATTATTTAAAATTTTCACAACATTCATTTTTCCAAAGAGAATTAACCCCTTTATGAATTTTCTTGATTATTAGTTTATCAAATCAAGAAATTTTGTGAAAAAATTACTAATAGTAACATATAAAACCAATGAAACAACATACCATGGTTATGTTCATTATTGTAGGTAATTCATGGAATAAATTTTATATTCACATGATCAACTATTTTTTCATAATTGGAGACTATATATCCAAGAAAATAAATTTTTTGAATCAATAATTCATTGTTGATAAATTTTACATTATACACTTTTGTTTTATGAGTCTCAAGAATGATTCATACATGATTCTCATGGTCTTAATATATATTATATTACACTGAGATATCATCAATATATACCACACTGAAATCATCAATATACTCCTTGAATACTCTGTTCATTAGGTCTATAAAAATAGTTGGTGCATTAGTAAATCCAAATGGAATTTCTATAAACTAATAATGTCTATACCTCATTCTAAATGGTGTATTGAAAATATCATCCTTATATACTCAGAATTGATGTTACCTATAATGAAGAATAATATTTGAAAAATAATGATGTTCATGAAGTTTATTGAATAAGTTGTCAATTTGAGGTAGAGGATAATTGTTCTTTATTATAATAACATTGGTCTCCTTATAATCAATTCATATCCTCATAGATCCATATTTATTCTTAATTAAATGAACTAGGGCTACCCAAGGTGAAACCCTAGGGAATATAAATAACTTATTACAAAAAATACTATACTTTATTCTTAAATTCCAATAATTTATATAATTTCCATTCTATAGGGAGTCTTTCATATAGTCTTTCATTGGGGATTAAATTAATGGAAACATTGAACTCGCACTATGGTGGATGTCAAAGTAATTCCACAAGAAATTCAACTATTCATCCCTACATAATAGGTATTCCCTCATTTTGAAGATTAATATTTCCATCCATTGGCCATGTGATCTCATATTTCCCAAGCATTTCATTTAGAAAAGCTAATGGGGGATGGATCTAGACATGATTCTAAAGGTGAATGTTCCCCACTAAAGATATATAACGCCACACCTTCATCATTAATTTTAAATTACTTATCCTTGAAATACATTTTTTCATCATATTTTGAAAAATATTCCACACTAAGGATTAATTAAAAAATGACCACTATTATGATAATAAATTCAAAAAATAGGACATGTTTGTGTGTCATAATGGAACTGACATGAATATCTGTGGCGCGATGAGACTCCACTAAAAGTTATGATGGATAAATACTTTATCAAGGTGGTAGAGAAATATATAATTTTCTTCTAAAACATGGAATGTTTTAAATACTGAGAATATTTATATTCAAATTAAACAATAGATATGTTTGAGGATATGATTAATGTACCTGCCATAACAGCGTCAAGAACATCAACCTTAAAAGTTGTGATCGCATAAGCTTATCATTGATCCCTAGGAGTTTTTTTTGAAATATCCCTTGATTACTGGAAAAATAACTTTCATATCATCCCATGTACTTATGGTTGAATCATTGATCATTTACATAATTTTTCTTCCCTTGCAATCACAAGAATGGTGTCCTTTATTTCCACAATTATAGAAAACTACCATTCCCAATAAGCATGTTCCATGGTGATTCATTCCACATTTATTTCAAGTTATAAATTCCACCCTTCTCTTATTATCATTTTCTTATTTTCTTTTCTTATTTCCTGAGTATAAATTTACTTATAATACATACCATTAAGGATAAAATACTGATAGAATTATTTCTCTATCTTGATAGCACATGATAGTATATCCTTATATGATAATAATTTCTTAATGTCTAGTGAAATTTGAAGGATTATATTAATCCCATCAAAGAAGTATTAAATATTTCATTTTGGATTATGTATGTAGTCTACAACATGACTTGCTAACCTCATAAATTTGGATTCATACATAAAGCCATTTTGATCTTCCTTTTGTCTTAGATTCAGAATTTTTCTCTCCATGTATCCTTTTTGTTCATGTGGGATATATTTTCCTTAGAAAATTTCATTCAAATCATTTCATTCCATGTTCGATATTTCCTCATCATCCTTAGTGTTTTGAATGATTTACCACTATTTATCCACATCCCAAGAGAGATAATAAACATCTATAATAGCCTTATACCTTTCATTACATCCCTAAGTGAGAAATACCATCTCTAAGGAACTTATCAATTATTCAGATACAAATAGATTTTTATTTATATTTAATCACAGAGGATATTGATGTATGAAATGGTATAACATTATCATACAATGATATAGATCAAAAGGACGCTCCGTATGAGAAATGTTATTAGTCATAACCTAATTAGACTATCCCAAATATTTATAATTAATTTACCTCCAAATGTAGCTCAAAATCAATATTCATTATCTTTCCTATGTTGGAAATCCCAACATGGATTACATGCATTGATATATTCTCCATTTCTACTACTAGGATTTATTTTTAAACAATTTAATATACTAAATTATATCACAACATTATAATGCATAATTTTAAATCTAGAGAATAAATTGAAAATATATGTTTATCTAATCTCAAAATCAAAATTTTTTTTCTTTATTAATATTCTAAAATTATATTATAGTGTTACATTTTCCTGATCTATATTTTCCAAAATTTAGTTCCCCAAGTATTCTACAAAACCTTCTCTAATAAAAATCATAAATAACCTGACCTTAATATCCCAAAGTTGGTGGTTTCATTAATACATTTGAACTAGATACAAGCAATAACATCCTAAAGGACCAAATATTTTAGTATTCTTGGTAGACTAGATAAAGACATAAAATCCAAATTACATTTCAAAACATAAAATAAAACAAAATATTTTATTCTAGAAATCCGTTATTCCACACAACATTTTCCTCCATATCAATAAAAAATCTTCTGACTATTCTGGAGAAAAATATAAGGGGTGTGATCCGATGCCCAATAAAGATATGTTTATAGAAGAAACCAACATGAATTTATAAGAATAATAAATATGGAAAGGTAAATAACTAAAACACATTCTATTAAAAGCAAACGAGGGAATAATATGGAAGGAATAATGGATGATTAAATAAAGCCACATAAATAATTACATGAGCATGAATCTTATCCATGAATATTATTATTAATCTAATAATAACATTGAAATCTATAAAACATCATATAATGATGGAATTCATAATTTCATACATCTGAAACATACCATTGAGGCCTTGTCCATGACATCAAAAAATAAATTGGTAAGGCATCATCCAAAACCCATTCGAGTCTGTCTCATGAGACATACCAATGTATTGTAGGGATATAGAGGGAATCTATCACCACATACTAAGTCAAATTACTTCCTCATATGAAAGGGGTGAAGCAAAATCAATATAAAAATTCATATGGAAATGTTAATAATTACCCTAATCAATAAAAATAATCATAAACCATCCATGGTAATATGTGAAATGATATCAAAATAGTACATCACTAGTCCGGTTTATCTTAAACAATCAAATAAAATATGGTAGAGGGCATCATAAGAAAATTACCTCATTAAATCAAAAGTTTCAACAAAGGATTTTTATATAGATGACTATACATTATGAAAATAATTAGAAATTTCTTGACAAAAATGACCTTTTACATTACAATATCTTCTTTTTAAAAATATGTGCAATTAAAAAGGGAAAAAATTCACTGAAATAACCTTCTAATCTTGTAAGGGAAGATTCAAAAAGCTTATTATTAATTCATGAATGGCCCAAAGGCCTTTTATTATTTTTGATAATCCACCATTCAAGGGGTGAGGTTGAACCCTTGCATGGCCTGAAGAATTAGAAAAAATAACATATTATTTATGATTTATGGAAAATCCATTCATTTTTTATAAGTTAAAAAACATTCCTTTCACACTTTTGAAAAAAAGTAAAAAAAACCTTATTTGGAAAATGATACGAATATACCTTCAAAGCCAGTTTAACAGAAAAACTTCAGTAATAATGAAATTTAAGAGTTATAGGATAATAGTAAAAACTATTTTTAGAAAAATTTTAGATGAAATGTATATGTAATATAAATATTTCACCACATAGGCATAAACATAAGCAATCCCGAATAATTATGTGATTGTGAAATAAAACCCTTACCTCAGGTTCAAATTCAACAAAATACACGAAAAAATCATGTATAATTAATATATATTTATTATAAATCAATTACAGATCCATAATCATATGTATGATACCATATATAATAATGTATCAGTTATTTAATAAAAAATTGTTGTTAAAATCATTGTTCCAGATGATCATCGCTTCATTTTTCGTGTGTGTTTATGTTTGGTAGTTTCGACCATTATACAATAATTATGGTTCCATAATATCCATAATTTTAATAATGATATAAATATCTTTTATATTAACTATATAGTTATTTATAATAACGCATAAAAGTTATATATATAAAATGAATTACAACATTCATATAGACAGTACATCATATATATGGACGAATAATATTTTCAATTTTCAATGGATGGAAACAAAGAAATATGAATAAAAATTACTCTATTAAGAATCATAGTTATTTCATAAATATCATATATAATACTTATATTTATACCTATAACCATCAAAGTAACGTGGTGATGAAAGACGAATCACACCGCTATATGGAGTAGATAAGTCGTACGTATGTATAAGTGATGTTTTCCATTTTCATAAGATGAAAAAGATATTGAATATAGTTTTTAAATAATAATAATAACATTTACATACATTTATTATACAGTATTTATTTTTTTATTATGGTTAGAATACAATAAGATGAAGTTGAAGAAGAAATAAATATGAAAGAGTCGATAGAGACTATTACCTCTTCTATGGTGAACTCCCTTTAACTCTCTTTAAAGAGACAACTAGTTTCAATTTCAGAAGGTTTTAGGAGTAATGGGTTAGTTTTTGTCAAGTGATATGGATCAATGTGTTACACAAATGTAAGGGGGTGGTGTCCTTTTTTAATTGATGTGAGCAGCACATTTGGAATTTCTTAAAATCATAAATTAATATAAATTATTTATCATGTATAACTAGATCAAAATTTATGTATTCAATTTATAAGGTGATTATAATTAAAAATAATTTCATTCAATAAAATTTGGACACGTATTGGATATTTTTAATTCTTATATTTTATTTTAAACCCCATGTTAACCCTTTTGACAATTGTTGTACAATTAAACTTTACCACCATATAAGGGTCAATATTGTATATATAATATGAAAAGAGCCATAACATATACATGATATCGTTAATTAAAAATTTTATAATATTTTTTATAAATATAATATTTTTATGAATTTCAAATAATTTAATAAAATATTATTTTCATAAAAATAATATATAATTAAAAATAGTACTTATAATAGGACATATACTCTATTTATAACTATTCTAACAATATTACAGTTATTAAAAACAAGAGTGTGACAATTTTAACTTTTCTTTACATAAGGTATTATAAAGGTCATAATCCCATCCAAATGGATAAAAAAGGTCATGTAACCAAATTTTGGATCATTATTAATTTAATTTAATCATCCAATAAAATATATCCAATTTTAGATTCATTTGATAGTTCTTATAATTTTATTTTTAACCATAATTTATCGATTTACCCTTTATTGTGGTAATCAAACCTACTACGGTAACTATTCATAATTACCAAAAATAAAAATAAACTATTTACTAAATTTATACATTTGTATTAAAATTTTTTAATTCATTTTTATTTATTTAATTTCTCTATGTTTCAGAAAATATTTTAATATTAAAACACATTATGTAGTGAAAAGTTGTTTTTTTTCAGAAAAATGCCTTTTTAAGTATAAATAATTTTAATACCGAATTTTATCATAAAATTGATTGCAATTAATTTTATATAATTATTCATAATCCAATGTAAATAATTAATTTTATCCCATTTTAAAATAAAATGGAACATTGTAAATTATTTAAATAAAATATAGTTTTCAATAAAAAGTAGTATTTCTCAATATTCACTGGAAAAAAAATATTTTATAAAAAATCAAAATTATTTACAGTAGGATAATTTTTATATTATAATAAAAATAATAATTTTCATTTTATCCAATAAATTTTATAAAAGTGGAAGAAATTAATTTTATTATATTTTAATAAAAAATAATAAAATAACATTTGAAGAAAATATTTAAAAAGAATTTACAAAATTTTGAGTTTTTATTTCCTAAGAATTAATTGATAAATTTTTATTTATTAAGAATGTTATATATATTGAATAATATGGTTAATCCTATTTATATACTCCAATTTAACTAGTAGGTTATAATGTCCATGTTAAAATGGTAATATTTTAATAGTATATCATGGTTCGTTTAAGCTTAGTATTGCATGTTGTATATACTATCGAACATAGAATTCTTTTAAAATATCAGTACTTCATGATCCAAAATCTATTGTTGAAATTAAATTTATTTAAATAGAAAAATATCATAAAATATTGGGGTGTTACATTGGCTGAGTTTTTCGAGAGATCCACTTATTTTTCTCTACCACCTTTACAAGAAATATAATATGACTCCACTTATTATGAGAATTTGAATATTCTATTATATTAAATTTATCTTATAGAAATTTGGGGGAAATTTTGGTAGTGTGTAAGGAAAATTTATATCCTTCACAAGTCTCCCCATGAACATCATGTTTTGGTACGACATTCTCTTAATCTATGAAACATTTCAATTTATTTTTTTTCCATTGATCTTATAGTGAGAATTTTGTTATATTTCTCCTTAATTTGTGACCAAATAAACCAAAAAAATAGAGAAAAAAATGAGTCATTGTTTTTAGTATGAAATAATTATCCCCTTAATATTTCAATAGTTTTTATCCTTTACTCATTATTGTAGTATCAAAAAAATCCCTATAGATCAATATGGATTTTAATGACCTCTCCTCATAAAAGAAGAGTCTTCCCTTGACTCTTTCCCATTATCCTTCAATAGAAAATTTTTCTCACATTTATTATACTTATTTTGATTTTCATGAGGTGTCCAAGTAATTTAATTCTTATATAATACATCATTTTTCATTAAAATTCATCTCATATCATAAATAATTACACCTTTGAGCCTGAAGGTTCAGTGTCTTTGAATACTCAATATATTAATTTTTTTTAATATTTTTAATTTCACCCAAAAATAGTCATCTCACTTGATAAAATATTTTTTTTATATCAACCTAATGATCTTATTCATAACATGGGGAATGTAAACATATGAAAGGGTGAGCCAAAATTCTCAGTAAGGGGAAAAAGTCCCATCATTAAAATATCATAAGTGAATATAAGAGGAGAATAAGTGTATGATAATATAATTAAGGTATATTAAAATTATTAGATAATAGTACCCAAACAATAAAGTATAAAAGCATAAAATAAAACATGAGTAATGATAGTGTGGAAAAAATGATTTGATATCCATGAACTATGAAACCATAACATCGAATAATAAAGTGGAATACAAAGTTTGTGATATATATAATCATAAAAATATTTCCTATGTTGAGGCTCATTAAAAAGTCATTTATTTCATATTGGAAAAAGTCCCATAGGGTATTAAATTCAATAACATCCACAAAAATATTATAGACAAAGTCATAGAGGTGATTGGGCTCACTCTCCTTCCAATAAAAATATAACCTCACGAGACATAATTCATTACCCAATGAATTTTGGTGATATATAGGGCCCACCAATTTCATAATTATAAATAATAAATATGTGTTCCATAAGAACATTGAAACATTATTAATTGATCATATCATGGTTAACCCATAAAAATAAATGACATTCAAGAAAACTAACCATAATAATTATTCATAAGCTATCCAGATAAAGAAAGAGGATGACATCATTCAAGAATATTCCTCATTAAAGTATAAAAATATTAAAGGATATTGACATTGATGAAAAAATTTTATAATACCATTAAAATTTACATAGAAAAATAAGAATAAATAATCTATTATTTTATTTGTAAAAAAAGTATAAAACAGGGTTAATTAATATTTCTTTGGAAAAATGAGAAATATTATAGAGGTATTTTCTTAAAGAGTTTAAAATAAAGTGGTTATACTATAATTTAGAATGTAAAATGTTAAAAATATATTCCTTTCATCTTACTATGAAGAAATTTTATGTTAATAAAAAATAAAGTCACAAGTCACTTTTAAATATCATTTTCAAGGATATGACAACAATATTTTTTATGATATTATTTCAAAAGATGAATTTTAAAAATAGAAACATGGAAATGAATAAAGGTAAGTAAAAAGAGATTTATTGGATGATAAAATATCTGATCATAAAAATAAAATCCATTTTAATATTATAAAATACCTTTATATAATCCCACATCATTTAATAGAGTAATAAATATTTATTTTTGAAAAATGATAATGAGAAATTTGAAAATCACAAGAAATAATAACTATATGAATTTCAATATAAGAAATGAGGACATTATTGTGAATAAAAATTTCGATGTTGATGATAATGGTATTAATTAATTGGGTGGTAATTATTTTTTACAATGTTACTCTTTTACGAGATGAAAATTATTTATAAAAGAAAATTTGAAATAAAATATCATTTTGACCATAGAGGAAATGTAAAATCAAAATAATAAAATATTTAGGTATAGTACAACAATAATAAAAAAATATATTCATAAAGAAACATTACAACTAAAAAAAGAATATATTTCAGTTAAAATAATTCCATGCAATATGGTAACCTTTGAATGAAACCCCCTTGAAATTGAGATCTTGAGATGGATTTTTAAAACCCATGAATTTCATGAAAGTTATGATAAAATTCATATGTGGGGAAGTATATAAACTAAAAATAATGAGACAAGTGTTGAATATGAATTATATATCAAATGAATAATGCTGACATGTGAAAACCTTAAATACAACATAATTAATAAAGTAAGAAATATTTAAAAAGTGATTTATGTGACAAAAATGTAAATATAATAAGTTATAAGATAAAATAAAAGCAATTCAATAATATTATTGAATTTACCCAAATTGTTAGAATGGTTTTCCTGAAGAAACACTATAACTTATTGAAATAATATTAGGTTATTAAGAAGACTTACAAATTTAGAAAGAATTGAATCAAAAGGATATGGAGGAGGGATTATTGAAAATAATTGAAAAAATGAAATAAAATTTAATAATAATAATAATAGATTTGAAATGGGGCATAAAGTACAATATATAAAATAATAATAAGATTATAATTTTGAAATATATCTTATTGATGGGAAATTCAGATAAAATCCATTTAAACATCATATTTTTGAAGTAAGATTAATTTTAAAATTATTATATGAGGATGAAATTTAAATAAAACATAAAATAAGATGAAATAAACAATAATTCCATCATATTGTATAATTCACCAAACTTATAAGAATAATTTTCAAGAAGAATAATCATAACTCAATGAATTGAAATTGTGTTTGCAAAAACCATTACCTTGGATTCCTTCTTGGTTGGACATGATCAAACTAATTTTACAATAAATAAAACCATATTAATAAATTATTTGAGAATATTATTCATATATAATACCTTTTATATTATTTATTTATAATAATTCTCCACATATATATTAGTTTTTTATTTTTTATTTTTGTTATTAGATGTTATTAATTTAGTTCATATCATATGAGTTTAGTAATAGTTATATCAATCCTCTTTCATAGGTAAAAATTTAATCATTATTATATTTTTCAAGGAAATATAATATAATTTACCCCATGATTTATAATGTTATAATTTCATACCACAAAATTTTTAGTTACAATTCATAATGGTGAATTATGCGATGAGTTTGTTCCAAGAAATTTATAAATATTAACATATTACTTTATAATGATCACTTATTTGTGTGTAATAATTTTAAAAACATATTCATGAATTATATTAATTTTAAATATCATATATATATATATATACTCATAAAATTATTTTTTTGAACTATCCATGTAAAGTGGGGATGAAAAAAGAAACACATTTTCTATTGAGGCGTCGGTACACACATATAGATGAGTGACATTTCATTTTTTAATGAATGGGAAGGGGGGATCTATATAGCGAATATCTTTATAAAAATTTAATTATCTCATAAATATAACATTTATTCATTAAATATATTGTTAAAACCTATCATGTGGGGTAGTGAGGAAAAACAAAATACGTCGTTTATGGATGTGGTAGTTCGTAAGTACAAAGGTGGAACATTTTTATTTTTTAAATGGTTGGGTGGAAGGTATAAAATAGTTATTCCATAAACATAATATCATTTTAGTACTCTTATAATACATATTTAATTATATTATCATGATTTTAAAAAATATGTAGGAGATAGAATAAGGAATAAATAAATATAAATGAAAACGAAGTGATTAGATATTTTTAACATTACACTAAGAATAACTCCTCTAAAAATTGGATGATACCTTTTAAGTCTCATAATTTTATGATATATAGACGACCTAGAAATGTAAAGTAGTGTTATGGAGGTATTTGGGTATATTTTTGTCGAACCAAGAGGCTTAATGGGTGAGAAGAAATGATTAGTGAATGACTCAATTTATAATAGTGTGTTGTGAAATTATTGTAACCTGACCTGAAAATTACTTTTTTTTATTTTTAAACACTTTTGAGGGGAAGTGAGAACCCATGTCAGTACAAACACACAACATCAGACCAAAAACGAGATAAATGAACCACTGAAATCAAGTTTGATACTTTTAGACGCATTACTCCTAAGTAGTTTCCAAAGGGGTCCCTTTACCTCTAAATCTGGATTGTCTTTGATGAGGTCCACAAACCAGACCACAAATTTGTCCCATGTCTATATGAACTCCTCCATGTTGACCTTCTATGAATTAAATCCTCTTTCCAGAATATGGTCTTGTTTGTCAATACACTCCATCTGCACCTTAGTAGTGGCCACTCGAAGTGTTCTCTCGGACATCTTATCACCGTCCTCCTTCGAGGTGTTGAACGGAACTACTTTCTCCAACATCTCTTCCTAAGAATTGATGATAACCTACCATATCTCCCCTTACCCCTTCTGGTCAGGAGGAAATGTAGCCTCCTTCCACAACGCCACAACTTCGATATGCAGTGGAGTCTCCCCTAACTGAACCTCCAAACTCTCAGCTGCCTCACCCAGAGGATTCACCAAAATATTCGAGCTATTCACTGCCTTAGAAAACTCTTTTCCATGCTTTGGAGACCTAGAGTCTTCGACTAGTTGGGCCTCCTCACCTAACACTATCTGAACCTCGAGTTCTTTGAGTCTACCATCTTTTTTGGCAGAACGAGTCTCCATTGGCCTAGGGAGATATGAGTAGTCTTTGTGACCCTTTGGTTTCTGTTTCTTAGAAACTATGCAACACCCTGGGTCCCTATTTTCTTTACTAAAATTATTTCTCCGAAGGATGTTCAGGCCTTTGTTGATCCCTCCTATACTATTATCAACCAATATTTTCCCTTCTCCTTCAGACTCTGATTCCGAGGGGAAAAAAGAGATGCATTCAACCCCTCCATCGAAACTCAAAACCTCAAAACGGTTGTTTGACATTATTGTAACAAGAGATGAAAATTTAAGATATGTTGATATAGAAGTGGGTAATAATGGATATGGATTATGTATTTTTGTATCCATATCTCATACACACAAATAAGTGCTATTTTTTTAGATATTTTATGTATTTTCCCATAAATATATAGTTTCAGCATAATTGTTACACCATGTGATTTTGGAATATATTTCAATAAAATAAATACTTTATTCATTATATTTCCTCACACACATCTCCAAACTAAAATTTCTTTATATGTTGAAATAAAATTTTAACATTATAATATAGAAATTAAATTAGAGGCTATAAAATAGAGGAATCATATTATGAAATCAATAAAGGAAATAAATGACATTGAGTAGTAGAAGCCCCCTAATTAATATAGTATATCTGAGAATTGAAGGAGGTATCTTTAATAGGGTTTTCCTAAGAAAAAATAAGATAGAACTAAAAAATATGATAGGAGTGAAATCATATGCAAGAGAAATTTAATCTTGGGGAAATTTCCATGAGACCTATGATAGGGAAATCATTACCCTCGACTGCCACCAGAGCATACAATATTCATAGATCTTAGGCTGGGAACATAAGATTAAATTTAACAATAAATTATATTTGTATAAAAAATTAATTATTATAAATTTATTTATGACATGTATTCTAATTTTTTGCTTTTAAATAAAAATAATCTTTTATCTATTTCCACAGTAACACTAACAAGATCATTTTATCATAAAAAATGTTATTATAAAAAAATGAATTTTATGTTTCATATAAAAATAAAATAAAAATATTATATATTATATATATAGATAATATATTTGTATAATATTGTAATACTAATTTGATTAGTAATTTATTAGAAATAATAATAAAAATGGTTAATACTTGAAAATGTTATTTTTTATAAAAACTATTTGTCATTATATTTTATGATATAATATAAAAGTTAAAATATAAATTTATATAAATTTAACTAGAAAAAATACACATTTTTATAATTTATAATTTCAATAATGTTGCATGTTATTTTTAAGGTTTTTTAAATTAATTTATTTTTAGTTGAATAGTGAAAATATAGTCTTTAACAAAACTAAAAATATTATAAACAATACCTAGTGGTTTATAAAAAACATTAATTAGTGAAAAATGTATTTATGATGTAAAATATATTTTTAACAATACTCCTGTATTTATAAATCCTACTATTTTCAATTTAAGGTCTTATGTAATATTTTCCAATAAAAAATATTTCCGTTCTTTTCTAAATTAAATATTATTTTTTTTGAAAAATTATGTTATGTCTTGATTTTAAATCCAAATAAATAATATTATTTTATAATTATACATTTTATTAAATTAATATCAAATACATTGATAATTTTACCCTACACATAAAATTTACCCTAACAATACACTTTTTCAAAAAATGGGTTCAATGCATTACACGCACTAATGTTAAAATTTATTTCTTATACACATAGAAATTTTAACTAGTAAATTTATTTCAATTTTTTAATAAGTAGGAACTATATATTTAATACTTAAAATTTTATTTTTATGAATAATTGATAAGTTACTATGGTAAAAACTAGATACCTCCATTAAAATCCAAAGGGGGTACAATAAGATTATCTAAATGGGAGTGAACAGAAGAATCTATAAATAATTTATTGAAATTTTTTTTGAGGCCTTTATTAATCTTATATATTTCCCTCTACATTATTTATAAATTTTGAAGCTACTTTCCTTTTCAGTGACTTCCCATTATTTAAAAATTTGTTGGGACTTTAACAAAAAGTCATTCCTTTTCCCTTATAAAAGAGAAATAATCTCCTCACATATCCTCACACCACAACCTACACAGTCTCTCCAAAATAATGAAAAACCAACTCCTAAACTTCATATAAAACTTCAATAATTTTTCTGTTCTCAAAATACCATTTCTAATAGGATTAACCCTATTTTATAAAGGAGATAATCCAAGAAGTGAGATCTAATATTTTAATTACTTATTTTCCATTTATATTTCTTTATGTGCACTTTTTATTTCTAAAATATCATTATTCCACCTCAAAATTTTAACATATGTATCATTAATATACTATTATGCGATTATAATTTTTGTAAAACAATTAACCACTATTCCACACTTCCCTAAAGGAAACCCAAAATGTAAATCATGTGTGTTTGAAGACTACTACCTCCATGACCCAATGTATTTCAATTTCTTTAACCTTAATAAAAGGATGGTACTAACAGGGAATTTAATATATACATATTATATTTATAACATTTTTTATCTTTTGGAATATTTAACGTTATTACTTCTTTTCTCCCATTCTATAAGAGACAAAATCATCATCTATGCATACGTGTGGAATACCCGCTCTAGGAATGTGGCCTATTCCATTTGTCATCTAATAATTATTATCTATTAAAAAGTTATCATTTATGAATAAAAATGTAAAACTAATATAAATAATATCATTATACTTTTATTATGATGACATTATTACAAAAGAAAAACTCTCTTAACCATACTTAGACATAAAATTATAATATGTTCTTTCCTAGGTTGGTTTAACCACCAACATGAAAAATGATACAAATTGATATCATGGAAGACTATAAAAATTTATTTTATGAAAATATATGATATAAATAAGTAAAAATTTATTATTTTTGGCTCTTTAATGTTAATATAAATATTTATATTGTAATTTAATAAAACATATTCAGTTCTTTAAGAATCATTGGAATATGATCATTACCAAAATCATCATTAAGAATCATATCTAAATATACCATGAAATAAAATTATACATCATATATAATTATAACTAATTAATTATTGTAATTTTTAGTTCTGGGGAATAATGAAATTTAGGGGGATAATGATGAAAAAACCGTTAATAAGAAACTAGTTCAAAATGATCAATATTACTCATATATGATATTGAAAATAGATAATAACTCACTAAAATTCTTGCAGAAGATAATTATAAATGAGGTTTATAAATTTATTTGTATTAGAATTATTAATTTTTTCATTATAAGATTAATTTTTTTCATAAAGGATCTTATGTTGAATTTTATAAAGTGGGAAAATAAGTTAAGGATTTCTTGTCACAAAATTTCACCGCTTGGTACATATTTACTACTATGAACTTTATTTTATTAAAATGGGTTATCTAATTAATAATTATTTAGTTATTACCTTATTCATGGGGTTTTTATGATTGATAAAATATTATTTATTTAAATGGTATTTTTTTTGTCATAGTAGGACACTCAAGAAGGGGGGGGGTGAATTGAGTTACTATAAATATTTATGTCCCAAACCATTATTAAAAATTATTTAAAAGTTCCCCAATTTTAATAAAAATAACCTAGTTAAACAAATTAGAAGATTAATAAAAGTTTTTATTCTTAAAAATATTTTTCAAGGATTGATAAGTTATCAGATAAAATAATATACTTTATTATATCAACTTTTGAAGTCGGTTTACTAAAAAATCATATGATATAAACTGTATCTAATATTAACTATCAAAGTGATGTAATGTTTTATGAAATATTAATAATAATGGAGAAAATACAACTTAAAATCACACAATAGAAGTAAACAAGAGGATTAGTCTCATTATGATACCTAATCCTCTCTATATAGTGATCATATACTATGAAGCAGTTTATATTAAATAAACCTTATCCACACCCTAGATCAAGGTAACAACAATGTAAAAAATATCTAATTTGTTATAACTCTTCCACAGTTTCCATGGGAGTGAAAAAAAGATATGCCACATAGGTACCTCTTCTACTGTTATATATGGGAGTGTAAATGAGAATGTTTGTGAAAATGTCTAAGTATCATTCAATTTAGCATAAAAGTAACTATGTGTTTAAAAAATATAGACACACACTGCTTGAAATGTAAATTAAACTACATAGGTATGGAAAAATATAAGAAGTGTTAATAATTCTCGATGTGATGTTCTATGAGGCTCTTAGACTAATTCATGATGGTAGAAGGGAAGTAGCAGTCAACTTACAGAAACAGATTGCAAAATAGAGAGTCGTGGTTGCTTTTGTGTTACATTCCTAATGAGGCAATAGATTCCTTGAAGCGCTCATTGTCCTCTAAGTTGTCGCTGTAGATATTTGTAGACATTTAGTTCTTAGTAGTGTATTTTTGTATGCATGGTAGGTAGCTCTTGTATTTTTCTATAAGGTTCACGAACAATTTTGTGTGTTTCTTCCAGGTCGCCTCTTTCTCACACACTACTCTTGTTTATTGAGATATTACTTTTATATAGAAAAGTAGCATGTTCTATTGTACCTCATACTGGTCTCTGAAACCATTAAATGTTTTCTACAAAAGATAGACAATCTCATTAATACAATAAGTAGTACTAAATTTCATAAATATGACCATTAAAGGTAAATTCGAATTTAATAGACACATCATTGGTGACTCAGTCTATCGATAGTTCAGACTGTCAGTGTCTCATGCTATTAGTAGATCATTTATTTCAGTAGATCATTATATCGGTACAACATTTCTATCAGTAGATGATGTGTCGGTATCTTGGATGTCGGTAGGTGATGTGTCAGTAGCTCGTCTGTCGGTATGCGATGCTTAGTGAAATTCAGAGTGTTGGCCCATCACTCTATTGGTAGGTTGAATGTTGGTAGGTCAAACTATCAATAGGCTAGAATATTGGTAACTCATACTTAGTGAAACTTTTTAGTCACTGTGTTGGTGACTCAGCTCATCATTAGCTTATGTCATCATTATATTATGCATAAGCGAGTTTTCTATCAGTATTACAAGTATCAGTATCTCATACTTAACCAAAATCTGTAATTATTTTTTATGATGCAAACACTAACATTAGAGGTTACGATTATAATTGAACATTTTTAGACACACTGTTTATTAATAAATCATAATTATCATAGTTAAGCATGATTTGGGAGAATTGAAACTAGAGGAGGCCAAAAATATCCCATTTTGTGTAAAATATCATGGTATTATATACCAAAATAAATAAATTTCTAATGCACATACCCCATTTACCCAGAGAAGGTTCATTATTAAATTACATTGGCATGATCACAAGAGGTAAAATCCAGAATGACCGATAAGTTTTGTATCCTTGGAAGTAATAGAGACATACATAATTTTTACATTACATCATAAAATAAAAAAAAAATCATTGTGTCCCATTTGAACACTCTTATATCCCATAGCCTATTCCTACAGGTTAATTGTAATATATTTCTTTGAATCCTGAAAAAATAAAACATAAGAAAGGGGTGAGCTCAGATGCTTAGTAAGGATAACAATATAGTAGAAACTATCATAAATAATCATAAACATTTAAGGCAATGTATAAGACTAGAACACATGTAGAGACACGAATCTTGACGTACATAGACATTACATTACTTTTACAGAATACTTAATACTTAATAAAAACAATCACACAAGTACCGTAATAGTTTAGTGTCTTTGGAAACTCGGAACATAATCTTCTAATCATGGTGAAATATCTTCAACATCTCCCATAAAGATCTTACCCTTTTATTTTCTTACCTAAAACCTTTCTTTATATCCTGGGGAAAAGAAAAAATATAAAGTGTGAGATCAAATTCTCAGTAAGGGTAATCATGGAGAAAATAAAACAAACCATATACATTTGAACATAAAAACATGAACATAATGTTTAAACATCAAAATCTTGAGCAATGACATAAAACATTGTAGTACATAAGACATAGGTCACAATGGAACATCAATAATGATAAAATATCTTTTAAATATAACTTTTAATTGTGGAAAAACATTAAGCACATGTTATGATTTCTATAGTAGCCAAGTCATTGCTGCCAAGACCATCTTAGTGGACAAAGTCCCTTTCTGAATCGAGTTCACTCCTTGTTTCAGTCCTGTAACACTAAACCAGATTAACTTACCATTCCAGCCATGTCTTTCTCATGAGATATAAATGTTTACCCAATGCATTGGAGTAAGATATAGGTCCCATCCATCTCATAATGAAATCATTCTTACTTGTGCCACAAAATAAACTTAAAACATTTATCATAACCCAAAGAATAAAATGGGTTTCATTAACATCATCCCATAATCACACAATTAATATAAAAGAAATGGATATTTCATCATAAGAAAAGTGAAACCATGTAAATCATAGAGACATTATACTTGAAAAATAAACATATGAAATAATTTCATCTTATATGGAAAATGGTTTTGATAAAACACCTGAAATGAATTCTTTAGGAAAATATCCTTTCTTCTTCAAAATAATTTCCTTTTCACAAAATGCCATGAAATTTTAAAAGAAAATTATTTTGTTGAAAATAGTCAGGAAATCTTGTAGAGTAATCTTCATGAAAAGAATGTGTCATAAAACCATAAAAATCCGTTCATTCCGTATAAGTTAAAAAAACGTTCTTCTTGTACTTTTGCCGGAAAAGTCGAAAAGTACCTCGTATGGTAAAAAAAGAAATATTCCTTAAATACCATGGAGGAAAAGACAAAAATGGGTAAAAAGGACTTTCAAAATACATGAAACCATTTTTAGAAAACAAATACATTGATGATAAATATAACCCCAGTAAATACTTATGAATAAACAATCTCGGATAAAAACGAGATTGGAATAATTATCCCTTACATTATCCCGGATAAAAAATTCTTTAATCCATGACACCTTAGGTTCACCCTAGGTTATTCATGATCGTAAACATAATTCTCGGACTCTAACCTATACATATACTTAACCTTAGAGACATCCCTAGACATACCTTAGAAATATATCTAGGGATTTCACTAAAGTTTTCGCATCCTAGTTTCGAAAGGTTAACTAAACCTTCCCTCTGATACCAACTGTAGAGACAGGAAGCTTGACGTACATAGACATTACATTAATTTTACGGAATACTTAATAAATAATAAAAATAAACACACAAGGACCATAATAGTTTATTTTCTTTGGAAACTCGGAACATAATCTTTTAATCGTGGTGAAAGATATTCAACATCTCCCATAAAGATCTTCCCCTTTTGTTTTCTTACCTAAAATATTTCTTTATATCATGGGGAAAAGAAAAAATATAAAGGGTGAGCTCAAATGCTCAGTAAGGGTAATCATGGAGAAAATAAAACAAACCATATACATTTGAACATAAAAACATGAACATAATGTTTAAACATCAAAATCTTGAGCAATGACATAAAACATGGCAGTACGTAAGGAATAGATCATAATGGAACATAAATCATGATAGAATATCTTGGAAATAAAACTTGTAATTTTTTAAAAACATTAATCACATGATATGATTTCTATAGTAGCAAGGCATTGCTACCAAGACCATCTTAGTGGACAAAGTCCCTTTCTGAATCGAGTTCACTCCTCATTTCAGTCCTGTAACACTGAACCAGATTAACTTACCATTCCAGCCATGTATATCTCATGAGATATAAATCTTTACCCAATAAATTGGATGGATATATAGGTACCACCCATCTCATAATGAAATCATTCTTACTTGTTCCACAAAATAAACTTAAAACATTCATCATAATCCAAAGAATAAAATGGGTTTCATAAACATCATCCCACCATCAAATAATCCATATAAAAGAAATGGATATTTCATCATAAGAAAAGTGAAACCATGTAAATCATAGAGACATTATACTTGAAATATACACATATGAAATAATGTCATCTTATATGGAAAATGGTTTTGATAAAACACCTGAAATGAATTCATGAGGAAAATATCCTTTCTTCTTCAAAATAATTTTCTTTTCACAAAATTCCATGAAATTTTAAAAGAAAATTATTTTGTTGAAACTATTAATGAAATCTTGTAGAGTAAGCTTCATGAAAATAAGGTTTTATAAAATCGTAAAAATCCGTTCATTCCGTATAAGTTAAAAAAACATTCTTCACATACTTTTGCCGGAAAAGTCAAAAATTACCTCGTATGGTAAAAAAAAGAAAGATTCCTTACATACCATGTAGTAAAAGTCAAAAATGGGTAAAAAGGAATTTAAAAATACATGAAACCATTTTTAGAAAACGTGGACATGGATGATAAATATAACCCTAGTAAATACTTATGAATAAACAATCTCGGATAAAAACGAGATTGGAATAATTATCCCTTACCTTATGTTCGATATGCTTCGTATGTATCCATACCTACTGTATAATGATTTAAATAATGTTATTGAATTATTATAGAATCATATTGATTCTTATGATATCATATATGGTTCAATTATGACTTTATAATACCCGTTCTTTTATAAATTCCATGTTAAAGCAGCGTTTTGGGTAAAATCGTTTCATTTATCGTACTTGTTTCGATTTGTTGTTCTTGATATTATTATTACTTATATCATGTTTTACATACTTCCAGAATGTAAATCATGATTTATATATCATATATATTTAATATATATATATATATAATATAGATGAATGAAATTAAATACACCGTTCATGGAGACGATAGGCCGTACGTACGCATGAACACCATTTTCCTTTCCTTATTGACTTCAATGGAATTAAGTAGATGACATAAATATATATATATACATAAATCCAGTATCAATATTATTTCATATATTTTATGATTACTTATTATATATACTTTATAATATTTCTGGAATTGTTAACATGGAAAATGAATCTCATCGAGTCGTGGAGACGGTAATCCGTACGTATGCACGAGCGATGATATCGTTACCATATTTATTGAATGAAATTTGAGTGAAGGGTATAATATCATAGAATCCGTATTATGTTATAATAATCATATATAGTTATTATTTACACCATTATACCCATCCAAGTATGGTGGTGGTGGAAAAACAGATTACACCACGGCGTGGAGACGGTATTCCGTACATACGCACACGCGGTGATTTCGTTTTTCGTAGGATGGATAAAAGGTGAAATGTGGTTGTTTAATATTTATAATAATATATCAGTATACAATTAATACTTATGTTATTACTTTATAATGAAATAACTAAAGAAGAATATGTTTAAGAAGAAAGAAATTTTAAAGAATTGCTAGAAGAGATTACCTATTCTTCGACGCACCTCCTTTAAACTTCTTCTTAGGGAACTAGAGTTGGTAATTTGAGAATACCAGAACCTCTATGATATAAATAGAGAGGTTGAGAAGAGGAATTGGTAGGGTTTGGCCGAGCTTCAAGGCTCAAAAGGGTGTGAAAAGAAGAGGGACGGGGTGCCCTTTTTATAAGGGAGGAGTGGGGCATCTTAGGAAAACTTAAAATATTATTTTATAAGAAAGTCATATTAGGTTTTTAATAGCTCCAAATTGATTTATTTCTAAGATAAGGTGGGTATGGGTCGAAATACTCTCAACAAATAGGTTTTAGACAAGTTTAGGTTACTATTTTATCCTTATCATTTAGATTTAACTCTATGTTAAATAATTTAACTTTTACCGTGTCTTTTTGTTTTCTTACACTATATGGTTAATAAACATACTATAACAAGCCAAACAAAACCCCAGTGGTTCATTATTAATATATATATTTTTATCTAATTAATTTTACTGAACCTTATATTTTTAGTAATAATATAACAATTAATAATATAATATTTGTTTTAAAAACTATTTTATGTCAATTTTGACACTATTTGGTACTTGATTTTTGTAAAAATCATAACAGCGTGATTAGTTAGAAAAAAGTTAATAAAATCAATAATAACATGTCATATTAACCTATAAAATTATTTTAATTCATAAAAAGTCTAAAATTTTATTTATTTGGGTATATATATCATCAATTATGTTAATATTTCATTAATAAGGTAATTACAACAACATTATTGTGTCATAAATAAATTAAATTATTTATTGTCTAAAAATTATAAATAAAATACCATTATGTAGGAAATATTTTAATATTTCTAATGAATATTTATAGTCGAATTTATCTTATGTATAACCCTATAGTAAAAATGTTCTAGTTATTAAACTTTGATTTTAACTATTTTAACTCTTCTTTAAATAAAATAATAATAAATGTCCTAATCCAATCCAAGTGGACCTAAAGGGTAATAATTTATTCCTAAGTCTGTCTTTGGTCGAATTAAACTTATAAAATAGAATTAGGACATGTGTTAGGGTAATAATAATATCATTTTTACCCTTGATTACCCTATTTACTTTTAACCATGGTAAAAAAAGTAAAAAGTTACTATTCACCAAAAATTATTTTCATCTCATTGAACCAAATTTTAGTCCTTGATATTAACCATGTCTCTAAGATTTTTAAATTCCACTCATAGAAGCGGTAAAATTAATGTTTATTTAAGTTTTCAAAAATCTCCTAAGAGGTAGGTAAAAGATGGTGAAAAGTTGAATAAAATTTTTATATATAAAAAATTATTATAAAATGACTCCAATGAATTAAATTGAACTTATATAGGTATTATGTATCAATTTTGACCAAAAATAAATTTAAATAAAATAAGTAATTACATAAATAAAAAGTCGGTTTTTAAATAGTAACCTAGTATTTTCACTATTCATCAAAAATTGAAAGTTTTCAGAAAATACCAAAAATTCACCCTAGGATAATTTCGATATTCGGGATCCAAAAATGAAGTCCATTTTGAAAAATAAAATTTATAAAATTTCAAAAATTGGGTATTACTATTCATAACAGCTAGTTCATAATAATATAATATCTCGTTTAGTGAAACTCGGTATTGCGTACTACACACACTATCGAGGAAAGTCTTGATTGTGTGTAATGCAAGCCAAGTCAGGGCTGCGTGTATTGAAAGTACCGTTTGGTGTTGCATATAACATAATCAAAACTTATTTCATTTATACATTAAACAAAACCTATTCTTAATGTTGCGTAGAATAATTTCCACAAAACGAACTTGAAATTGTGTGTAACATGAGCCAAGAATAGTGTTGCGTATACTGAAAGATAATACGGTGTTGCATATATTACAAGCTAAACTTGGTGTAGTGTATAATAGAAGACATCAATGAAATTAAAAAAATATTTTTCATAAAATATCGGGGTGTTACAACAGAAGCCTTTTTAAACATAAGCATCAGCATAATATGACAATGAAAAATAAAATAATTCCATTTACTTATTCACATGGATATTCTATTAGTTGAAAAATCACATGTAAGATCAATAGATAATAACATAATGATGGAATTCATAATCCCAGACTTCATAACCTCATAGTTAAGTCCTTGTTCCAAGACTACCAATAATATTTTTTCAATACCTTGTGCTAATACACTAGTTTGTATCATGTGACCTACCAATGCATCGAGAAGCTATAGCGGGCTTCACCCACCACTCACTAAGTCCAATGAATTCCTTATATGAAAATGTTTAAACATAACATAAACATTCATCTTAAAACATGCATACGAAATGTCAATACTTTATCCATAAACCATGAATGGTATAAAAAGAACACATCAACGGTCAAAAATATCACAAAACCTTCAATATAGTATGAAATATTTTTATCATAATAAATCAACCTCGATCAAGAATAATATCTCGTAAAGGATGTTGACATAGTTGAAAATTATCGGTAAAATATTTTGAGATAAATAACCCTTTTCATGAAAACATTTAAAAGTATCACTATTTATTAAGAAGCTGTTTAAAATAGATTTTCGAATCAAAGTGTACCATAACACTTTGAAACCTTTAAAATGAATTTAAATTTTAAAACATTAATGTCCAAATAAATAAAACCTTAAAAATATTTTTAAAACATGGACATTAATAAGAAATATTTAGAGGAATAATTTTTTTTAAAACATTTAAAATGATATTTTTAGAGCTCCTAACCCCATGAGAGATGCTTGAATAAAAATAATAGAGGTAATAAAAATTTTATAATATCATGATAATAAAATTATTCATGATATATTATGTCAAAGTACAGTATATACACCAAATAAAAATAAATTGGTGCATATCAATAAAGACGTCTCAATGGAATGTAAGTTGAGATGGATTCTTTTATAAAGACCATCTCTTTAGGTTAAGGATAAATCAATGACATAATTATTTGTGAAAAATATAAATAAACTCAATATGATTGGATATTCAGTGTAAATTAATCAGGGGACAATCACACAAATTCTGGTAAAAAAACACCAATGACTTAGATGTTTAACTCAATTGATAGAAATTGAGTTAAAATTACTCTTATCAAGTTTATATCGATGACATGAGAATTTATCAATGGAGTGATTATGTGTATCAAAAGTATATCCACACAAAGGGGAGTGTAAATTACTACATAAGTATATAAATATTGATTTCACACATAATCTTGGAGTAAAGTAATCAATGAAGTTTGCGTAAAACCGAATGAGTGGAAATTGAAAATTGAAATTCCCTTACAGATTTGGTAATTTATGAAATATACACCCCATGAAAGAAGGATTATACAATGATGATTTAAATACCCAATATTAACTTATATTACACAAACAATATAATCAAGGGCAGTAAATACACCACACAAAAGCTAATAGTGGAAAATATAGCATGAATCTCACGGGAATAAAAGTGAGATGAAAACCCATTACATTGTACTTTTCCTTGTTATAGGGTAGGTTAACCTCCTATATAATGGTGAAATTATAGTTATTAAATTATACAAGAAACAAATACATAAATATGATATCATATATGATCTTCTAATGTTTCTTTGTTAATGATATTTCAGTTGTATAATTGTTTTAGTTGTTAACTGATTCGTTTTCCTTTATATGTTTTGTTACATAAGTCATTTTTGTTATGTATAGGATGTATTTTATTCATATACAGAATGATATTATGTTCTTAAAAATTATTTTTAATCATAAAATGAAAATTATTCTTGAAATATTACGATGGGGAAAGTATCTCATTGCGTTCGTGGAGACGGTAAGCCGTACGTGCGCACGAGCAACAATATCATTATATTGATGGTTAAATAGTATGTAACTAGATGGTATATCATATATAAATAATAATTAAAATTTTATATTTATTATTTAAATCAGTATTACACATTATTATACCCATCCAAATAATGAAGTGTTTGAATAAAAAACTACACCATGACGTGGAGACGGTAAGTCGTACGTACACACGTATAGTGACTTTGTCATTTATAGGATGGATAGAATAATGAATATGGTTGTATCATATTTATAATAACATCACAATATGTATAAGGTACTGGATTTATTATTTTGGTATGAAAACAAAAAAGTAAGAGGGAGTGGAAGAAAAAAGTACTTGAAATAGTGTGGTGAAATTATTACCTCTTCTTCGGGTGTTTCCATTTGAGTTGATCAAAAGGGATCCTTAGGTTGGATTTCTGATCAATTTAAGGACTCTAGGACGAAGTGAGTAAAGTTGGGAAGATATTTTGTTAGGGTTTTGCTGAGACAAATGGATTTGGAGGTGTGAAATTAAGAGAAGGGGAAGTACCCTTTTATAAGAGAGGTGAGGGTCACTTTAGAAAAAAAATGAAATATTATTTTATAATAAAATTATTTTTTGTTTATAATGGATAAAAAATGATTTATTTAGATTATAAGGTGGGTATGGGTATAAATCTTCTAAAAAAATAGGTTTTAGGCAAGTTTAGGTTACCACTTTAACCTTATCTTTTAGATTTAACTCAAAGTTAAATAGTTTAACTTTTACCGTGTCTTCTTGTATTCTTACACTATATGGTTAAAAAACATAAACTAAACATTCAAGAGAAAATCCAGTGGTTCATTAATTAGATATATTATATTATTTAAACCTTTTGTATGAACCTTATATTTTTATGAATATTATATCAACCAATAATTTAGTATTTGTTTTAAAAACTAATTTATGTCAATTTTGACACTATTTGGTATTTTGTTTTTCTGAAAGTCATATCACCTTATCACTTTGAAAAAAATTTATCTAATCAACCCTAACATGTTATATTAACCTATAAAATTCTTGGATGGAATAAAGACATTTAAATTATATTTATTTTTATATTTATAATATAAACTATTTTAATATTTCATTAAGAAGGTAATTACTGCATCATCATTGTGTCAAAAATAAATGTAATTATTTAATGTCAAAAAATTGTAAATAAAATACTAATATGTATGAAATAGTTTTTTCTTTCTAATAAATATTTATAGTTGAATCTTAAATTATATAACACCATGTAAAAATTATTTTACTAAAAGATATATGTTTATGTCATTTTTGTCTTTACATTAAATTAATTTATATAAAGTTTCATTATCACTATCAAGTGGCTCCATGGGGTCCCAGAATCGTCCCAAGGTTTCCCACGGTCAAAAAGTTATAAACCAATAATAATATGACACATGTTCGGGTAATTTAATATTATTATAATATTATTTTTTACTATTATTTACAAGATTTACCCTTTAACCATAGTAAATAAAATATTTACTGAAGTAATTATTCATAATTTATAAAAATAAAAGATATATATTTACACAAATCAGACCTCTTGATTCAAAATATGGAATCCATTTCTCCAAATTCAAAACATAGAAGTGGCAGAAATTAATTTAAAATTATTTTCTGTTTAAAAAAAAACGTGTTTTTAAGAAATAATAACTATCAAAAGATTGTCACTTATTTATGTCAATTTTAAATGTAAAATTATATAAAATGACCTAAATTGTATTAAATTATTAAAATTAAATCATATTGTAGTTCAAAACCATTACAAATCATAATTTAACACTATAAATTATTTAAATTAAAACGTTGTTTTCAATTAAAATTTAGTATTTTTCAGTATTCATCAAAATATGAAAGTTATTAGAGAGGTACCAAAAATTTATCCAAAATAAATTTTTATGTCCATATTCTAAAGAATAATTTAATTTTATTAAATTGAATATATAAAAGTGTCAAATATTGGTTTTAAAAAGGGGTTTCCATTAAAAGTTGGTAAAAGTGCATTTTTTGAAAAATACTTCTCTTATCTGAAAGAAATGAATCTGTTCTTATATTATGTATAAGAAACACAGAATATGGATTTTAAAATTATATGGAGTATATAAAATTCAAAATTTAGTTAATACTATTCATAACCTCTTTTTGAATGACTAGTTTCGTAAGTCATGGTGCGCTCGAACTTAGTGTTGCGTGTAGAGAAAACTATTAATTTAAAGAAAATAACTTACTATGAACTATTGGGGTGTTAGAAAATTGATTTATGATGAACAGAGAGAAATCCTACTTAACATGTTAAATAGATTATTGAGAGGAAATATTTAAAAGAAACACAAGTACAAATGACTTGTTAAATGATCTGTTTCAATTACATGTTCCCTCTTAATCATAATCGTAACTTTAAGCTCCCCCGATGACATATTATTTCTCCCCATTTTGGGATTATCAAAAAGGAAAAAATAAAAATAAATAATAGATACGTAAATTATAATGTGATGAAATAATAGAGAGTATTTCATTAATAAAATTGTTCAAGGGATAACACAAATAATATAAAAAACTGGAGTACATCCAATCCCCATAAAAAAACCGATCCAACTACTTCTAGGGAATAGAAGATTTGATCACTTCCATGTCTTTATCGGAGGTATATGAGGTAGGAGTAGAAGGTTTAGTAGTAGGACTGGTCGAAGGCCCAGATCCAATAAATAAGGAAGGAAGTGGTACTCCAAAAAATACTGAAGGAGCAATACTAGCTCTAGTTGGGGAAGTAGGTCCTATGAGTTCATGTCGGATGACTGGTTTAATCTGAATGGGAGCTTGAGAAAGATTCATGGTGAAAGGTTCCAAGGGTGCATAAGAAGAGGTATAAGCAATAAGGACTGGTGTGAGAGGAGTAGTAGGAGGAGAAACAATTAATTTGATGTGATGATGTAGGAATGGTTTGATAAAATTGATGAAGTCCCTGATGACGTCACCAACATAAGTCATTTCCTTATCAAAATCAACCTCATTTTTCATGATCTTATCAAGGGTAGAAGTAAACTCTTTCAACAAACTAACTTTTTCATTGAATTACTGAGTCACCGAAGGTAACCGCAAATTCTTTACCAAATCATTGAAGTGACTGGTCACTTGGTTTTTGTGAAAATTCTCTTAAAATAGTATTGGACTTTTTGGGTTATTTCTTCTTGGGTAGTAGTAACACCAGTGTAATAAAACATAACCATGTTGTAAACATGATCAAAATTCTTACTATTTTTTGAAATACTCTCATGGTAAGTGCCACCCATCATAGTTGTAAGATTCTCTCAAATTACATCTCTGACTATCTCCACATCTGGATAGTGAACAACATGAGCAGCTGAGATGGAGGCACCTTGCACAATATCTCGAATATCTGACCTCAACTAAGTCAGATCAAGAGTTGTAGTTTGATAATGAGTATCTTCCTTAGAATAATTATATGTGGTCTCTCCAAGTTCTTTCATAACATTGCCTAAATAAGTTCTATATTCATGTGTCATATTGTTAATGGTAGACATCATAAAAGTCAACTAATTTCTCATCTTCTGATTATCTAAAACAACATATTCTATAAGAACTATCATCCTTGGCTCATACTAATATACAAATCTTTCAATAATCAACTCAGAATCTCTTTCACTGATTCTAGAAATTGGATCTGATAGCTAAGAAGGATTTGATCAAACAACATCCAGTTATTATTTTTTGAAGGCATTAAAATTGGCTTTGGTGATATGCTCAATAGGTTTTGAACCAACCACATGAGTAGTAGAAATATTCTATTATATATCAGGATAATCTAATCCAAGAGTCACATACCCTGGGTCCCTCCTCCATATAGGTAGCATAATATCATCAAGATGATTAAGTACATCAACATATTCTCTTTTAGCTTGTCTCTCACCCTCCGCTGATGGCCTCTTTCTTGAATAAACCAAATCCTTCATAAGAGTCATATATACATCTCTTACTACCTGAATTTCCTCTTAAACAAGAACATTAGGATCTCTCTCTTCAACCACAATGGTCTCAACATGAGCATCGAGATTCAATTCCTCAATAAAAACATGTTAAGTAGCCTCATGGGATTCCATAATAGGTTCTTGTTCTACTAAGGTAGGATCAATAGGATTCTCATGTTCAATAGGGTATAGAGTTAGATCAATAAAATCTTAACTAGGTCCTTGGTTATCATCACCATGGTCTGACCCACTATATGAATCATCACTTCTTGTATCCTCCTTTCATTTTCATATTCTCAAGTATCCTCTCCTAATTATCCACCATCTTCTTCAGCTTCACTTCCATTTTCTAATTCACTAGATTCTTCCTCATCACCACCATATATTCTCTAACACTCATAATTCTCACACTCTTTAGTCTCATCATAATCATTCTCAAGAAAAATTGGTTCCCTGGAAGTTAAAGGTCTTGAAGGACTTGCAAGACCCTAAGAAATCCTCACTGGATTGTTCGCAATGTTACGATCAGTGATGTCATATATAAGAGACTCATTTAATTGACCTTCCTCAGCCACATCCTCATCAAAATACTCACATGCTTTAATTGGTCCTATATAAGGATCAACCATGTTCTTTGGCATAGAGGGATGCTCAACCAGATCAAAATCTTCCTAAAACTTGTCATTTTCCTCAACCCATATATTCTTCTAGGGATTTCAATTTTTTTCATCCTCTTACAGATAACTTTTTTGAGAAAAAAACTACCACAAGCAAAGAATGCCTCTTCATCTTCATTTATAAGTCCATTATTCTTTAACATGGAAGAGAAAATTCAAGGATAAAACAAATAATTTTTCTCACAATAAGGCTTTATCAAGTCACTGATATCAACTATCATATATTTTAATAGATTTAACTTATATAATTTCTTCAAGAGATAAAAAAGTAAACATCTTAAAACACAAGAGAAGAAAAATCCCATTTTCTGTAACATACATGATTTTGGATGTATTTAAACAAAAGATTGAACTCACCATCAATATCAATAGCAATAGGCCTCCTATGCTCTCTATTTCTAGTCAAATAACCTAAAGCTTCCTCATAACGGAAGATGTCACTTGTTAGAGGATAAATTACTTGATGGTTATCAAAAAAACCCTCATGGTATATGTTTAATTATACTTCCAAATGATGAGAATAAAAATACACTCATCTTCTATCCACTGTTGAATTTATCCAAAACACATTAGATCCTACCATTGAAAATTGAGCATTCAGGTACAACTCATGTACCATCCTAAAGTAATATTACCTCTCAATATTGGAGAACCACATCAACCATACATGGGTTTGAAACACATTCAGAAAAATAGGTTTATTAGATAACAACCATTTCGAATGCACTTACTTCTTAGGGGTTACAATTCATTTTATGAGTTCAGGATGAACATGTTTATGATCAGTCTTAGAACAACTAGATTCACCTCTTTTCTTCTTGGATGGATGTGAATCATCCTCATCTCATTTATAAATGTTATTGAGATGAGATATTGAGAGAGGTCTGTAGGGATCAGTTTAAGAGAAAAAGGTAGAATCCCAGGAGATAAATGTTCGAGAGTACGAGTTTGAGAGTAGGAGTGAGGGTAAAAAGTATTATATTGACCATTAATTTTATCACTTATGGATTTTAAAACATAAAATACTAAGACTGGGTTAAAATAAAATAAAATAAATAAAATATAGATATTTCAAATTACAGATAGAAAAATAAAATAATTAAATATCAGTCGGTGAGACAAACCAGTTAGATCCATCGGTAAGTTACCATTAGTGATTTTTGTTGGTGAGACATCATCGGTGACTCACGTCGGCGAGACAACATTGGTGAGTCACATTAGTGAGACATCATCGATGAGTCATATCGGTGAGACATCATAAGTTATTCACCTAAGTGATACATCATCGGTGAGTTACGTCAGTGAGACATCATTGGTGAGTCACATCGGTGAGTTACATCGGTGAGTCACATCAGCGAGTCACTAAAAATTGACCATTCCTAACTCATGTCCGATTTAACTCATCCTCTCACAAGTTAATGTCTTAGTCAAAATATCAGTAAGTAGGTGTTTTGTGGCAATGAATTCAATAGTTATATCACCTTTTTGATCATGATCTCTCAAAAAGTGATATCTTACATAAATATGTTGTGTTATAGAGTGTGAAACTGGATTATTAGAAATGTTGATAGAACTTGTAGTATCACAGTTTAGAGGGAAATTACTTAACTGATATCCATAATCCAGTAATAGATATTTTCTCCATAAAATCTAAAAACAATAGCTACCAGTATCTTTGTATTCAGCTTCAGTAATAGATAGTGCAACAAAATTTTACATTTTACTATATCATGATACTAGAAAATTTCCCAAAAAGTGACATATTCTAGAGGTTCTTTGGTATCTAACATGAAACCACCAAAATTCACATCAGAATAAGTAACTAAATCAAAAGGTTTTCCTCCAAAATAGATCAATCCTATGTTGGTAGTATACTTGTGATATTTGAATTTTTTTTAACAACAACAAAATGATATTATTTAGGGTTTTCTTGAAAATGTTCACACATAAACTCACTGAACATAATATGAGGATGAATAGTATTCAATTAGAGTAGACTTCCATCATCCCTTTGTAATAGGTTTGATCAATATATTTTTTATTTTCATCCAAATCCAATTTATAGGGGATGATCAATGGAGTATCACTACTTTTTATACTATCAAATCCAATCCTATTTAAATTATTTTTAGTATACATACTTTCATTTAAAATAATACCTTCTTTATTTTGAAAATTTTGAAATCATACGAAATAATTTGAGTACGCCCATTAAAATCACTTTGAATTCATTTTGCATATTTTTTGACCAATCAAAACATAGATAATTTTAAAAGATCCAAAAATAATTTCATCAACACATATTTGAACAACTAAAACATTTTAAAAATTAATTTTATATAATCAGTAGGATTAGCTATGCCTTCTGTAAAACCTTTTGATATAAGAAAAGTGTTGAGCCTATCATAGCAAGATCTTGGAGTCTGTTTTAAGACATTCAAATCTTTTATAAATTTGAAAATATGATTTAGAAAAGGGTGGTTTTTAAAACCGGAGGGTTTTTTTAACAAAAACATCCGCAACTATATACACATTTAGGAATTCACTTTTAACATCCATTTGATATAGTTTGAATTTATGATTTGATTCATATGCTATCAGAATTATATTGGTTTCATGTATATAAAATGGTGAAAATGTTTCTTCATAGTCAATTCATGTTTCTTTACTATAGTCAAGTGCAACCAGTCTGGAATTATTTCTCACTATGGTAGTAGATTCATCAACTTTATTTCTAAACACCTATTTAGTGCCTATAGTCAAGACATGTTTGGGTTTATTAATAAGTTTTCAGACATTATTTCTATCAAACTAATTAAATTATTCATGCATATCCATTACCCAAAATTCATCATTGATCGCATCATTTATATATTTAGGTTCAAGCTATGGAAAACAGATTGATGTTCAACCTAGTACCTAAGATAAGATTTAGTCTATGTTCCGTTATCTAAGACTCCAACTACAGCATCAAAGGAATGGTTATTAAGAGTTCTAAAAGAAATATAAAGAGAAGGTGATTTTATTTGAGCTTCTTTTATAGGTTCATGTTCACTAAGATCAGTGTCTAGGGAATTTCCATAACTGAAGGATTTTGCAGCTTTCTTAATAGTAGAGTCATAAGGTTTAGCATTTATGTTCATATTGGACAGATCATCCTCAATATTATATATGGATGTTTTAGGTTCATGGGGATGTATTTCATAAATTTTAATATGTACTTATTCTTTAACACACATGGTTCTTTTATTGAAGACCCAATAGGCTTTTCAAGATGTTGAATAACCTAGGAAAATTCCTTCATCACTTTTGGAGGAAAACCTGTAATGATTATCTTTTGTATTAAGGATAAAAACTTTACATCCAAAAACATTAAATTAATTAACCCGAGGATTCCTATTGTTTGAAAACTCACAGAGAGTTTTCTTAAGATATGTATAATGAAAACTCTATTAATAATATTAAAAGCCATATTCATTTCTTATACCCAAAAGTAAATAGGTAAGTCATACTCATTGAGCATAGTTCAGGAAATTTAATGCAAGGTTGTATTCCTTATTTCTATAACCCCATTCTACTGGGATTTCCTAGGATTAGAGAAGTTATGAATATAGCCTTTTTTGAGAAATAATATTCAAACTCTTTGTTTTCAAAATCATGACCATGGTCACTTCTTAAATATTTAATTCAAGGACCACATGAAATCTCTACAATTCTAGTGTACTTGGTGATGTAAGAACAAGCATCACTTTTGTGAGATAAAAAAGTCGAAGTATATATAGAAAATTTATTTACTAGAACATAGACATAATGCTTCCTATTTAAGCTAGAAACTATATACGGTCCAAGAAAATCCATGTTAACCAACTCAAGTGGTTTAGAAGTTGAAATTTCCTTCACTAGTTCAAAATATAGTTTATGCTATTTCCCCATTTTATAAGGATTACAAACTTTGTCATTTGGAAACTCATGTTTAGGTAGATCCATGAATATTCATTTCATAGTTAGAATTATAAGGGAGTGAATATTTTATTGGCCTAATCTCGAATGATATATCCAAGAATATTTTTGAAAATAAATCAAGAAATAAAATAATTGAGATGCTAAAGAATCTAAATTCACAGTATAAACATTTTTACTTCTAAAGGCTGTAAATAGAAAATCATCATTTGAATTATAAACATTACGAGAATCAGATTAAAATTGAACATGAAATCCATTAAAAAATAATTTTTAAATGATAAGATTATTATAATTAAGACCATCAACAAAAAGAACTTTATAAATTAAAAATGAGTTATTTTTACAGATTTAGCCAAAGCCAATTATTTTTCCTATTTCATTGTCACCAAAGCTGACATTCCCACCATCAATATTGATATAGTTATTTAAGATTAAATATTACCTAGTAATATATATTAAACATCCACTATCCACATACCTTAATCAATTACAAGATATCTTCAAACAAATTTCAAATAATAATAGATAAAACAAGGAATAATTTTGGTACTTAGACTTACATGGGTCTAATAGAATTAGAAATTAATGATTTGAGAACCCATATTTTATTAATGGGTTTACTATAAGTAAATTTTTTAGTGTTGGAAAAATAAAATCTATTTGGTCTCAAAAAACTAGTAGTAAAGGTATTTTCAGTGCTGGAACATTTAACAGATTTTTCAATTTTCGGCACAAAACCAAATTTTTAAAATTTTGATTCAAAATTATTTTTAAAAAAATTTATTTTTCTAGGATTATAGTCAATACCAGTACTATATGTAGGAGAAAAATATTTTCCAAACATTTCATCTAAGGTATACTTACCATTTGTGAACTTATCTAAATCTTTCATTAACTACTCATTTGATAATATAAGATAATTTTTCTCATGAAATAGTTAAGGATTATTTTCCTTTTTAATATAAAGTTTAGACTCAATAGAAACATTAAGAGAAATTTTTTACTGGAGAGATTTGTACGCATCATTCAATTAATATCATGTGTCCTAAAGTATTTTACAATATTGAAACATTTATTCATTTTTCATATTTTCACAATCAATTTTATCTCTAGAGTAATAATAATTATGTACATGAGACTTAAATGTTACCACATATTTGTTTTTCATGAAACACATTTTGGCTTTGTCATCCTTTTCATCATGTGAAGATTCAAAGTCATTGGATTTGTCCTTAGAAGAATTACATTTCTCACCAATAGGACTCACCGATGGTAACTTATTAATGGATCTCGCCAATGTGTCTCACCGAATGATATTTTATTATTTTATTTCTCTATCTGGAATTTGAAATATCACTATTTTATTTGTTTTATTTTATCTTAACCTACTCTTATTATTCTATGTTTTTACCATTTTATGCTTATTATCATGAATCTTATTAATATCTCAAGGACTATGTTTACTGTATCATGTTTCCAAACTCTTTTGATTCATTACTTATTTTTTTAAAAGACTTATTACATTTTTTAATCAATTATTTATTGGGTATGAATATTTTTATTTATCTTTACTATAACCATTTTCTTATCTTCTACTAACTTAGTTTTTTTTATTATTATCACTTATGTTTACTCTTACTGATAAAATGATCTCAACCCCTTCCTATTTTTCCATTTACCTAGGTTATTAAAATTATTAAAAAACTTAGAATTATAGGATGGATTCTAGTGTGGCCCAATTATAGAGAAATATTCACATGGTTCGTTTAATATCTTACTTATTCAACTAGTCCTAAAAGAAACTAACAATATGTTCTTGTTATTTTGGGATTATTTGAGAAATGTAATGTTTCCTTTATGGAAATGTTGTGAAATAAATAAATCTATATCTTGGTTCTCTATAGATGGTATTAATGTAGGTTTTTGAGAAATTTGGTTAAAAGGATGATATTAGTTAAGGATTAATTGTTACTGTGAAATGTAATAAAAGGTAGATGTCATGACCCGCCTTCCTCAAGATGAGGGAGGGGGAAAAAGTGCCACACCCTTCCTTCTTCAATATAAAGGATATATAACGATCCCTAAACCCTCCTTCAATATGCCTTGGAGTGGAGAGTAGCACCATGGGTATATAATATGACACAAAATTGCATGGCATTACCCTTTTTAACAAAAATAGGAATGGGAGATAAAAATGTAAAATCCAAAAATTACTCCAAAAATTTACATAAAGGAAACCTTAAATCCATCCCATGAATTATTTAAATGTAAACTACAACAAAATTACAACCAATTTACTAAACCAAGTACCGAAAGAAAGAGATAAGAAATTAAACAACAACCATCCTGATGCCCAAGCTAGTAAAGTCTGGTACAGTCCTCAATGTCCTCATGGAAACCAGAAAATAGTTTTATAGATGTATGATGAGTATACAAGTATAACTAGTAGGAAAACTAAAGTAACTTATGAAAAAGAGGGGGAACATACTAATTCCCATGTGAGAAAATAGTAAAACCTCAAATCACCTACCAAGGAATACTAACCATCCTAGCCTCATCAATGCACACTCACTAAAAAATTCATGTAAAGTAAAGTAGTAGTGTATGAACATCGACATTTGGGAACCCCACACCACTTTCCCATTGGTTAACTACACATTAGTAATGGATAAAAACTTGATTCTAAACTCATTCAAAACACAGTACCACTCCCACAACTCACCCACACAGACCTAGGCCTCAAACCGCACACAAAACCTGCCCATAGACACCTGGGCCACAACCACCAAACCTCTCACCTGATGATATTTGGGCATGATCCCAGGGAAAATTGGGAAAACAATCCTGGCCTAAAAATAACTAATCCCATAATCCACAAAAAACATTCCCAAAGCATCTTGGACTATGGTAAGCCTCAATCCATTACAGACTACCTAGATACACTGGAGTGGTAAGAACTCTGAAGAGGGTGAGAGGAAGAAAGTTAGTAACCATCCATCCATCCTTCCACGAGGATGTTGGGAAAGACACCCTCCCCCATGAAATGGGGGTGTTTGAAAATTGGTTCTCAATAAGGGTGGGGTGAATATAGAAATTAAAAGAAAAAATAATTAATACATATAAGTAGAAAAACACTCACCCCAACCTACGGTTCCCTAAAAAAGAAACCATCCCACTAGGACCACTTCTACTTCTACCCCTATATGCTCAACCACACAAACTACCACTTCCAAAGCATAAACCCAACCCCTTTTTCATTTAAAAACTTGCCATTAATTAATTTTGGGGTTCACATTAATTTATTACAGTACCACACAAGGTGACTATTCTATCATTCATCAATGTTATACCATAAAATCCTCCTCTCACAAATAGGACTGTCAGCACCATTATAAAACAACACCACACCTAGCAGACCTATAAACATGAAATCACATCACAAACCAAACCTACAGCCCTGTTTCTAAAAAAACCCAGGTTTAGTCCCACTACATAACATGACCATAACCACATTTCAGTCCCACTGCCTGACATTTGTCCATGACCACAACACAAGTAAGGGTAGTCTTACTACTAAAAAGTCCATCCAATCGACAATCAATCAATATCTCAAACTGGGAAACTAACATGGCACTAGTACTTCCCCACACACCAAACCCACAACACCTATTATTAAACCACCACCCCGCTACACACATATACCACACCCTTCTTATAGAACCAACTCCTCTATCTACCCCTTTACCGACAACCTAGATAAGGATAAAACCCCATAAAACACACAATACAAGACCACACCATCAATCCATAGGTATTCAGATATATCCAGAAGGGGTTCTTTAATTCCACATTCAAATAATTGGGTTGATCAAAAAACATGTTTGATTCCGAGGAATCCATTTAATTAACCTCATATACATGCTTAAGCATATTTTATGTTACAAAAAATTATCGGAATCATAACAAAAAAACATAATACCACTATTTTGAATGAAAATACCACCAATGATCATGATTTTTAGAAGGCATAAAACCACAAAAATCCCAAAAGAAGAAAAGATAAAAAATTAAACAAGTGATCAAATACCAAACCATTCCAAGACTGTTATTGTATTGACCCTGTTATCTTTTGATCATATTTCTTTCTTATTTCTTTCTTGTATTAAGAAAATTTTTAATCCATTATTCTCAAGGAATAATTAGTGCACCCACCTTGCATGATAAAAAAATAAGGAGAATAAAAATTAACCTTACCTAAAACAATTGGCGACCAAAAATCTTATTTATGATAAGAATAGGGGATCCCACAAGTAGTAGTAAACTCTATGAAAAATGAGAAGGAGAGGGATGTAGAATATGAACATGAATCCTTTTTAAAGGAAGGCTCTAGGCACACCAAGAGGGGTCATAAAAAACACTGGGAAAGAAATATCCTGAATTTAAAGAACCATATCCTATATTAGAGGACGAACAGTTTCAAAAGACATTACCATGGGATCATGGTCATGTTCATTCATCTTGAGTATCTCAAATCCCCTAGAACGTTGGGATATTAAAGATATACTCAATAACCTTTAAAACTCCTTGAAAACTCCCAAATAAGGATTTAAACTTGGTTTACATCAATTAAAACATAAAAGGGTTGAAATTGGAAAACTGGGAAAAATGAAAAAACTGGAATTGAGTCATCAATGGGAGAGTCACTAATGCCAAGCCACCGACATGTGAGCTACTAACACGACCTACCGATGATGAGCCACCGAATTTGAGCTAACGGTGGGGGATCTACCCATGGTTGAGCTACTGACACGACCTACCGATGCTGAGCCACCAACGCTGGTCCACTTACAGGTGAGCTACCAACATGACCAACCGACACTGAGCCACCAATGCAAAGACTTACTAAAGCTCCTGACTCACCGAGGAAAACAATTCTAACTCACTAATGACTATTCCCAAGTATCATTGATTTTGAAACTCCCGACTCATCGATGTCGACACCCCTAACTAAATGATGCACTGACATGCAGACACACTGACATGTCGATGAATTGACATGCTGACACAGAATGTTCAAAACTAGATTTTTGGAAACTTTTGGAAGGAGTCACAAATAGAACCTAGAACACCATAAACACTAGATTTTCACACAGAAATGGCCTGGGGAAATCTAGGTCATTACATTAGATACCTATCAATCTATTCTTGTCCCCAAAAATTTAAAATTAAACTAGAAGAAGTTGGGGTCTGAACAAACACACCATAAGATACCTCTCAAGGATGAACCACCTTTTTTTTTTTCTAGAAATCTAGTGTGAAATCCTTTACATCCAAGAATTACTCCTTAACATCTACCTCCCAAAAAACTGTAGAAACACTAAGGCCCCACTAACCCAAACAACTACAAAATCCCCATGGTCACACTATGCAGACACATGGATTTGGGAGTTCCTTCCTCCATGTCAAGTTACTATCAACATTTGGAGCCACTGACTCTCCCACATGGGTTTAATAACATCCAAATTAATGAATATTAAATAGGGGTCAGTTCTTCCCCTCCCCACATTCAAGACTTTTTACACACATTTAGAGGAAATGGAAACAATTCACTTGATAACAAAAAAGGTTAGTCATTACATCACAAAACGAAGAACAAAAAATATAAAACACAGAAAAAAAACTTAGAACATATCTTGGTACTCAGCAGACATCTATTCCTCTCTCTCAAAAGTGCTCTTCTTGAGGCCACCATGCCTCCATAACACTTAAACCAAAGGAATGGTCTATCCATGGTGAACCTTCTCTTTACAATCCTCAATTATTACTAGTCATTATATGAATGTCGTATCATCCTTGATATCAAACTCTCCCCATTCAATGACATGGGAGTCATCGTATAGATACCGATAAAGATGAGATAAATGGAAGACATCATGGATAAAATCCAACTGTGGTGGAAACGCCAGCTGAAATTCCCTATTCTCAACTTGCCCCAACACATCTAAAGGTCTGATAAACCTCAGATAAAGCTTGCTCCATCTGTCAAACCTCCACTTCCCACATCAGGTAAATCCTTGAATAATACATGTTCCCCAACCCTGAACTCCAATGGCCTCCTCCTATGACCAACAAACAACTTATGTTGGTCCTATTCTGACTTCATCCTCTCATGGACAAGGTTCACCTTCTATGTCATACTCTACACTACATTATAACCAAGAATGTCCTTCTCCCCAACTTCCATACAACACAAGGGTAAACAACACTACCTCCCATATAGATCTTAGAATAGAGCCATAAAAATGGAAGAGTGATAAATATTATTGTAAGTAAACTCTACCAAGAGAAACTGTCACACCCAAGACCCACTAAATTCCAGAACACATTCCTCTATAATTTCCTCCAATGTTCGGATTGTCCTCTCAGTATGACTATCTATCTGAGGGTGTAAAGTAGTGATGAGGTATAACTGGGTTCCAAAGAAATTCTGCAATCCCCTCTAGACTCATGAAAAAATGTATATCTTGATATGAGAAAATGGATCTTGGAACTCCATGTAGTCACCCCACCTCATCCATATACATCTATATTAAGTCATCCATGGTTATTGCCACCTTGCACGCCATAAAGTGAGCTGACATCATCGACCGGTCCACTACTACCCCAAGAGTTTCTAATCCTCCCTGATTCCTAGGTAATCCTGTGATGAAATCCATTTATATCTCATCCTAATTCCACTTGGGAATGTATAGGGGATGAAAAAGACCACCAGGAACATAGTGCTCAGCCTTTACATGATAAGATACTAGGAACTTTTCCATAAATTCTGCTACAGCCCGCTTCACCTCGGGACACCAAATCTGCTCAGTCAAGCCTCATTACATCTTAGAGACTCTTGGATGCACTACTAGGGATGACCTATAGAACTCTTGGAGAACTCCCTTGTTCATTTCAATTGGGAAAAATAACATCCCATAGAACAACATCTGATTCTGACTATCCTCCAACCATACCCTTAGAGCATCACACTGGTCTGCACAATCACGATTGAATTCAGTCTCTGAGTCTCCCCACTGAGACTCCTCCACCTGCCTCACTAAGGAAGACCACACCATCATCATAAATTGATAGCCTATACCTCCATCCACTCTCTCATCAATATATAAAGATGCCAAGTACTCCATTTCCTTACAAGAATCCATAAATTCCCAAACTAACTACTTCTGTGACTTCCTGCTTGAGTCATTATCCACCACATTCCATTTTATTGAGGTGTAAGAGATATCAAAGTCGTAGTCCTGGAGAAACTCCATACATATTCATTGTCATAGGTTTAGGTCTCACTGGGAGAAGATAGACCTCAAGGTCTTATGATATGTAAAGACCAAAAAGTGCTCCCTGATGAGGTAATGTCTCCACAACATCAGCATGAGCATTATCGCTGAAAGAATCAGATCATGGGTGGAATAGATATATTCATATAGACATACCAGCTTAGATCCATAAGAGATATCTCCACACTACTGAATTATCACACATCCTAGGACTAGATCATATACCTCACCAAACACCTCGAACATCACTGCTTCCTCTAGAAACCTATGAACTGAGGCACTGACCAAATTCCGCTTTAGGTAGATGAGAGCTTCCTAACACTGCTCACACCACACAGAAGCCTCGATTTTTTTGGTTAAATACATCAACAAAGATGAAACTTAAGATAATTTGGGTATGAACCTCTGGTAATAGCCTGCTAGACCAAGGAAGTTTCCAAACTTTTCCACAATCCTGGTCGCAACTCAGAAAACAACCAACTCAACCATTGATGGGTCAACTTATATCCCTTACTGTGACACCACATGTCCAAGGAAGGTCACCCCTCACATCTATAACTTTCACTTGGAAAACTTCCCATAGATCTAGTGGTGTCGGAGGACCTCCAAGATAGTCCTTAAATGCTTGGTGTGCTCCTCCTATGACCATGAGTTGATCGGGATGTAATCGGTGAACAAGATGATGAACTAGTCTAGGAACTTGCGGAAGACCTATTTCATGAGTCCCATGAACACATCTGGTGCATTCGTATCACCAAAGGGCATGAATATGAACTTGAAGTTCCGATACTACCACTTGAAAAAAGTGTTTGAGATTTCACCCTTCTTCACCATCAACTGGTGATATCCAGACCGCAAATTGATCTTAAGAAACCAACCTACTCCCTTTAACTAGTTGAAAAGATCGTTGATACTCGAAAAAGGGTAACGGTTCTTATCCGTCACATGATTCAATCTTCAGTAGTCTATGAACAAAATTATACCTCCATATTCCCTCTTTGTGAACAAAACTGGAGAACCCCACAGTGACACACATGGTCAGATAAAACCCTTATCCATCAGGTCGTCAACCTGAATCCGTAACTCACAGAACTCAGAAGGAACCATCTAATTAAGAGACATCAAAATCGAATGGGCACCGGGTTGCAAGTCTATTATGAACTCATCATTATGTCAAGGGGGTAGTGTCACAACCTCCTCTTGAAAGACATACATGAATTCTCTAATACCCCCCAAAACCTCTACCATCTCTGTGTCTGCCGATCCCAATAACAGACCATCCATCAATGAGAGAAGAGGTTCAAAGAACTAAATTCCCACCCGATAGCCCTGATCACAAACAAAAACTACACGTTTTACATTCATACTTGGAAACAAAAATCTTCTTTAGAAGCATTCAATTACAGAATGAATAGAAAAAAACTAGTCAATGCCTAAAATGACATCATACGACTACATCTGTAGCCGAAGAAGATACCCATTGGATTGATGTGGCCCCAACATCAGTCTACATCCCTGGAAAACATCAAACAATTGGTCTAAAATCCAACTGGCATACTCAAAACTAAGGGAATAGGAAGCCTCTCATTATCTAGTCCTAGATAATGGGATAGAACAGGTGAAACAATAGAGTGTGATGATCTTGAATCAAACAAAGCACAAGAAAGAGTGCTGAATAGTCTTATCATACCTCAAACAACCTCTGGCCCTACTGGAACTTATGCCTCGATGGCATGAAATTTTCCATGCCCAGCACCTCTACACCTCTGCTATCGACCACCTCCCCAACGACTCCCTAGTAGAGGTCCATATGGGGAACCTTGAAGTCAACCTCTTCCAACACCATCTACCCTTAGTGGAGAGGGAGCTGGATGCCCCTACTACTGGAAAGGTATGATCAGAAATTCCCTCTTCTGGGGTGGGAATTGGACCTACCCACCCTCACCATACTGAACATGAACTGGGAATTGGTTATAAGGATTTCCACTGCATCCAAAAATGAATCACCTCCGTGTTGGGATCATGGGGAAAGGGCAATGACAAGGAGATCAGAATTGGAACTGGAGAGCCCTACTCCCTACTGGCCAAAACCTGGAAGGACCTAACGTCGAAGACCTATTGCTAACTGCATTCCCTTTCAACAAACCTAGTTGGCTCTGCTCTCATGGTACACCTACCTGTGAGGGAATAATCTCCACTACTTCAGCCTTCTTCTAAACTTCTAGGTATGTTGGCAGAGTAAAGGGAGTGATGACATGCTGATGAGAAGATCGGAGTGCCTGCTCTAAGATTCTTTCTCAAGAATACTCATTCAGAAATATATCTGGTGTGATGTTTATAAGATCATTAAAATTGATCCACGATAACCTTACTAACATACTCCCCGGATGGTGGGAGTGAAAATACAACCTTTTATTTTCCTTCATCATTGAGGAAATGAACTCTACACGAATCTCTTTCTCAAAGTCGTCCCATGAGACATCATTCTCATTCCTCTCCGTGAGTAAAATCATCCAAAACTGATGTGCCACTCAATCTTTTGGATCACCGGTAGAGAAACCAAGTACTCTATCAGAGCCTAGATGAAGTTGAAAGTGATCACTAGCTTCTGAAGCCAACCCTCCGTCTCTCGGTATGAGACATTTCCCTCAAACATTCCCAGAGTCTCCCGCTGTAAAGTGAAAAGGTTATTTTTCCACAAGTTATATTCCTCCTATAGATCGACCCCCTAATGATCAACCAGTTCAGCCTACTAGTCCTAAAGCTCGTACCACATGTGGGTGATGTTTGGGTGCCATATCTAAAAAAAGGGTAAACAAGGAGCTCCAAAGCCTGGGTAGTATGTGAATTTTCTTTAAAGATTTATTTTAACCCAATATTAAATCCCCAAAATGTCCTAAATACACTATAAAATAATTCATTACAATGCATGTACCTTTTCTTGGGTCTCTAACTTGTAATTAGTGTAGACTCTCTTGGTTGTTTCAATGGTCCAGAGTCCTTACATCGAATCACAGGAGGCCACAAAATCTCATTTCCAAGTTGGTCTTCCCTGCCTATTTCATGCACCAATATTTCTGATCAAAATTATCCTAAAATACCAGGAAATTTTAACTGTTCCTAACTCTAAACTTCATGTTGTACCTCAACTTGATCCTTTGTCACCATTATGTCACGATCTACCTTCCTCAAGATGAGGGAAGAGGAAGAAAAGTTCCACCCTTCCTTCTTCCAGATGAAGGAGAGATGATAACCCCTGATTCCCGCCTTCAATAGGCCCTAGAGTGGTGACTAGAACCAAGGGTATTTGATCTCACAAAAAATGGAAGGAATTAACATTTTTAATGAAAATAGGATCAGGATATAAGACTGTAAAATCCCAAATCAACTCCAAATATTTACTTAAAGAAAACAAAAAATCCATCTGATGCAGTATTTAAATGTAAACTACAACAAAATTAAAACAATAGTACTACAACAAGTACCAAAAAAAGAACTAAGTAGCATAAAAAAACTATCCTGATGCCCGATTTAGTAAAGTCCATCATGGTCCAAAACGTTCTCCTAGAAACCTGACAATATTTTTACAGACATAGGGAGAGTATACAAGTATACCCAGTAGGAAAAATAAATCCACCCATGCACAAGTGGGAGAATATTCTAATTCAATTGTGAGAAAATACTAGAACCTCAAAGCACCTACCAAGGAATACTAACCAGAACAGCCTCACCAAAGCACACTCACCAAATAACACAAGTAAAGTAAAGAAGTAGTATATGAACATAGACATTTGTGTACCCCACACAACTTTCCCCCTGGTCAACTGCTCATTATTAATTGATAACATCTTGATGCTACCACTCTTCCAAAACGTATTCCCACTGCCACAACTCACCCATAAATTCCTGGGACCCAAACCACACACAAAACCCACCCATTAACACCTTGGACAAACCCACCACTCCTCTCACCTAGAGACACCTAGGCCTCATCACAAAGACCCGTGGGAAAACAATCCTATCCCAAAAACACATTTTCCCCTCATCCATTCCAAAACGGCCTGAAGGATCTTGGACTATGTTAATTCTCAAGACATTACAACCTACCTAGATATGCTTGAGTGGTAAGAACTCGAAAAAGGGTGCGATGAAGAATGTCAGTAACCAGTCCTCCATCCTCCCACCAGGATGTTGGAAAAGACACTCTCCCCCATGAAATGGGGGTGTTTGACACATGGTTATCAACAAGGGTGGGGTGCATATAGAAATAACAAGGAACTAAAATTTATACCAATAAGTAGAAAAATACTCATCCCAACCTACAGTTCCCAAAATAAATGACCATCCCATCAGGACCACTTCTGCTACTTCCCCTATATGCATATCCACAAAAAAAACCATTGCCAAAGCATGACACCAACCACTTTTTCATGTAACCACTTTCCATTAATTAATTTAATGGGTCAATTTAATTTATTTCTGTACTACGAGGGGAAAATATTCATTCATTCTTCAAAGTATTACCACACAATACTCCTCTCAAAACTAGGATTGGAAGCCTTGATGCACAACAACACCACACCCAACACACCTATAAATATGAAGTCACATCACAATCCAAACCTGTAGCCCTGCTATCCAAAAAAATCATTGATATAGTCCCATAGAATAAAAAGTACACAACCACATTGATGTCCCCCTAACCAACATCGGTCCACGACCACAACACAAGTAAGGGAAGTCCCACTGACCACAAGTCTATCCATTCCACAATAAATCAGTATCTCAGACTGGGATACCAACATGCCACCCATATTTCCCCACACAGCAAAACCACATAAACTATTATTAAACCACCTCAATGCTGCACACACATACTACACCCTTCTTATGAAACCAACTCCTCTATCCACCCATATACCGAAAATATACAAAAGGCTAGAATCCCATAAAACACATAGCATACAACCACACCATCAAGCCAAGTGTATTTAGATTTAGTCGACATGGGTTCCCTAATTCCACTTTTAAATAAATGGGGTGATTAGAGAATTTGTTTGATCATGGGGCATCCATTTATTTAACCAATTATACATGACTATGATGATTTCATGTTACAACCAATTATTAACATCATAACAAAATAAACAAAATAACACAAGTGCGGAAGTAAAAACCACCAACAACCATGATTTTACGAAGGCATACATACATAAAAATCCATAAATAATGAAAAATAACAAAATAAAATAGGTGATCAGATATCAAATCAATTGTATACCATTATTTTATTATCCTTATTATCTTTTGATCATATTATATTTTTATTTATTTCTCATTTTATGAATATTATTCATCTATTCTTATCAATGAATCATTAGTGCACCCACCCCGCATGATACAAAAACAAGTAGAAGCAGATGAATCCCTGCCTAAAACAATAGGTGACAAAAATACCCTTTACACTAAGAAAATGGGATCACATGAGTACTAGGAAAATCCAAGAATACTATGTAAGAGAGGGATATAGTGCAGGAACATGAATCATTTAAAAAGGAAGGATCTAGGTGCACTAAAAAGGGAATGAAAAATACACTAGGAAGGGAAGATCCCATCTTTGAAGTGCTAGATCCTATATTAAAGAAAGAATGGTTTCAAAATCCATTATCATGGGATTATGGTCAAGTTCACTCATTTTTAGTATCATAAATTCCCCGAAACATTAAGATATTAAATTTATAATTAATATCCTTTGAAAATCCTTAAAAAACTCCCAAAAAGGATTTATACATGGTTTATGTGAAATAAGAAATAAGAGGGAAAACATAGAAATCTAAGAAAAACTAGAAAAACTGGAAATGATTCATGATGGGTGAATCACTGAAACTGAGCCACCAATGGGTGAGATACTAACACGACCTACCGATGTTGAGCCACCAATTCTAATCCATCGACGGGTGATCTACCATCAGGTGAGCTACTGATGTGACCTACCGATGTTGATCCAATAACGGGTGAGAAACCAACATGACCTACCGACACTGAGCCACCAATGCAATGAATCCCTGATACTCTCGACTCACTGATGACGAAACCCCTAACTCACTGATGCTGATGATCCTAACTCATCGATGATGAATCCCTTGACTCGCTAATGCTGACACCCCTAACTCACCGATACATTGACATACCGATATACTAACTTTCCGATGCACTGACATGCCGACACTAGCGGTTCATAACTGGATTTTGTGAAACTCTTGGAATGATTCACAGATAAACCCTAGAACACCCTAGACACTGGAATTTGACAATGGAATAAACTAAGGAAATTTGGGTCATTACTTTATAATTGTTAAAATGAATTATAATTTCAATGGTATTGATAACCCTATAGGTTTTTTCATGTAATAATATGGGGATTATGATAAATAATTTTAGAGAAAACCCTTGGAATAATTCAAAGGGATAAGTTTAAGTATAAGATAACATCTTGATATTTTGGTAAACTAGAGTTTGAATGGTTCTCCTAGTAATAACAACCCAATATGGATAATACAAGTGAATACAGTCTCTATCATATATGTACCTTGGGATAATAACCCTAAAAAGTATGTATTTGGTATTAACATAATCATCTCCTGGTGTATGAAAAAGTTTCCTAATTTAGAATCTGGTTTAAAAATCCCAAGTGATATGCTATTTTTAATAATGGATTATTTATAATCAATTATGAAATATTAATTTCATAATTACTTTATGAGATTAGGTTTTGAAGTATGAGGGAATACAACTTAATGTTACCTAGGCTCAACCAAGAGATTTATAGGATGAACCATGTGTGACATAGATAAACTAAAAGTTTCGATGGTTGAAATGAAGGTTTAATTAGTGAATACATATTAGGATTGGGTTAAAATATTTATATGATCATTTTCTATAATTCCATTCCCCATTATCATTAACTATTTTTAGTATTTGGTTTGAAACTGTGTCATGAAAACGATGATGTGAATATTTTATCCTTAAGAACTCCTAAATAAAAATATTTAGGATAAATATTTTACTACTCTTATAAATTATAATAAGGTGGATATATTATTAGATGATATATCTTGAACTTTTTATATATCAATTTGATTAATGTTTTTGTAAATTATAAAATTAATTGGGAGGATTTAATTTATTTAGGGGGGAGAATGTAACACTATGATACATTGAAAAATATTTCATTAAAAATAAATATCTTGTTTAATACCTTTCCCCACATGAAAAACCAAACTAAAATGGAACTATAAAATACTAATATAAAATTTTACCATTCTAATATTGCTGTTAAATTATAGTGTATAAAATAAGGTAACTATATTATAAAATATATGAAGGAAAGAATTTGCATCGAGTAGCGAAATCTCCCCAATAAAGCTCATATAACTGAGCTTTGGAAATTGGTAGTTTCATTATAGGTTTACCTGGACCAATCCTAAAACAAAATAAAACAACTATGGTATGAGGGAAATTGTATGTGAGTGAAACTCAAACTCATGTAAAGTGCTAGAAGATCTATGCTAGTGGAATCACCACCCTCGATAGCTACCGAAGCATACCTTATTCTTAGACATTACACAAAGATATTAAGGGGATATGTAGCTAAAAATTAGGATGATATAATAAGGTATTTTTTAATATGTTATTTAACAAATGTATTTTATTTTTTTACTTTTAATGAAAAATGTTGTTTAATTTCAATTTCACTAATAACGTTTATTAGATCATTTTATTATAAAAGTTTTTTTATAAAAAATAAATTTAAGTGTCTTACTTAAAGAAACTAAATATATTATAGATTTTTATATGAATAATATATATCTATATATAAATATAATATAGTAACATGAATTTTATTATTTATTTATAGGAAATATGAATTAGAATGATTAATACTTTGAAAAGTTATTTTTCTATAAAAACGATGGTACATTATATTTTATGATTTTTTTAATAGTTAAAATATAAAACTCTTAAATTTTTATTTGAAAGAATTAATATCATATTCTGATTTAAAATTTCAATATTAGTTTAATATGTCTTTTTATTTTTCTAATTTAATTGATTTTTAAAAGAATAGTGGAAAATATAGTTTTTACCAAAACAGAAAATTTAATAAGTATAAACAAGAGTTATATAAAACTTTTTAATAAGTAATTTGTTTTAATAATTAAAAATATATATTTTAAAAATACATTATTGAATTTATAAAATATATCATTAATATTTTGAGGACTTAAGTAATATTTTCTGATAGAAAATATTATTTTTGTCATTTTATTTGCATTAAATATTATTTTTATATAATTTGGTTTTTTATTGATTTCAAACCCACAGAAATTTATTTTGTTTATAATAAATTAATTAAAATTATAATAAAATATATTGATATTTTTACACAGCACTGAATTCTTTAGTTTAAAAATAAATATTTTCTGAAAACATTTTTTTACACATTATGTGTGATATTATTAAAGCTGATTTCTCTTTCACCTGTAAATATTAACAAATAAATATGATTAAATAATAGGAAATTGTATTTACAAATTATTAAATAATAAAAATTTTAGTTTAAATCATAAAGGATGAAATACTTTGGTAAAAACTAGTTACCTAGATAAAAATCTAAAAGGGTAAAGGGGGTTTAATAAAGATGGAAAGACCAAAAAAATGTTTAAAACATGTGTGAGAATTTATGTTTGAGGTCATGATCAACCTTATTTATTTAACTATATGTTATTTTACAATTTTTGAATGAAGAGACTTTATATTTACTCCCCATTATTAATTTTTTTTGGATATTTAAAAAAATTCCATCTTTTTTACTTATAAAAAGGGAACTGCTCTCCCCACCTCCCCTCATAGAAAAACCCACATTGATTGAAAACAACTACACAAAAATATCATGAATATTTATATCCACATTTAATAGGTTATGGTTTTCTCAAAATACAATCTAACAATGGCCTAAACCCCTTTTACAAAAGAGATAATCTAAGAAGTGAGGTATAAATTTCTAACTAATATTTTCTCATTTCTATTTATTTATGTGAACTTATTATTCATATAATTACATTATAAAATCATAATATGATAATATTATTATCATTATTATACTATTATTTTGTTATAATGATGGTATAGGTATTGGCCATCTTTTCCATCTACCCAAAATAAAAGAGAAAACACAATCGTGTCTGCTTGCAGACTACTGCCTCAATGATGAAACATATTTCATTTTCTTTAATCCATTACAAGGATGGTATTAATAGAAATTTTAATATATAATTAATATATTTATAAATTTTTTTACTTTCCCAAATAATATACCATATTACTCCTTTCTCCAATTCATTGAGAAAGGAAATCATTCTCTATGCATACGTGGTGACTAATGCCTTCATGAAAGCGATGTATTCTGTTTTTCATATGATATTTCATATTTCTCGAAAATAATTAAATTTATGATTTAAAAATTTGAAATAATATAAATAATTTTATTGTTATTATTTAATAATTATATAATTCTAAAAAAACTCTCTTATAATTTTTCTTATTCATGTTCTTCGCATTATTGGGTTTGAATTTTCTTATGTATCTCGAAGATACCCACATACTCATCATATGTTTTCATATAGGATATTTGATTTTAATCTCTTATTTTTACCCTTAATAATTATCTATGTTAACCCCGTTATTTTTTTTATAATTCCATGGGTTATTAATATGACCTTAACGTACAAGAAGTATAAGAGATATTCTACTGTGGTTTAATTATGGAGAAACATTCATAAGTGTTTTAAAATAATATTATTATGTTGTTATTCCTATTAGAAACTAGAACATAAATTCTTGGTGTTTTTGCGACTATTTGTTATATTTATTGTTTACCTTATTTCAATTTTTAAAAATTAAGCCATTCTTATCCTAGGTCACTATAATAATTTAATTTAACCATAATAAATTAATTAATTTTTAATAATATAGAATTATTTTTATGCGAATAAATAAACATTATACTCTTAAATATTTTTAAAATTATGATTGAAAAAATTATATAGTTTTATTAATATTGAAGTTATAAAACAGATAAAACTTATTTTTAAAATAATTATTTTATAATTTATAAAAGTATTTTATAAAAAATATATCATAAGTTCCAAAATGAAAATCAAATGTTACTAATTTAAACATAATATTTCTAAATTGTACAATTTTACTTAATTGATACATATTTTTTTAAGGAAAAATGTTCGAAATTTTTTTATTTTGTGTTTATATCCTAGTTATTTAAGAAATGAAATGATATTTGTAAAAGCATTCTTTTGTACTATTCACCTAAAAATAATATTTCATAAAAATAGTACAAATTCATTGTAAGATAATTTTGATATTATTATTCAAAAAATTAAATAAATTTTTTGATAATTATTTTCTAGATTAGTTAAATGTATCTTTTAAATCAAAATATAATATATATATAAAATAAATATTTTTAATAGAAAAATGATATTTAAAAATAATTATGTTTTCTTAATATTATTTTATATGAATTACTTATTTTTAATGAGTAATTATATATTTTTCCCCAACCAAACACTCAAAAAAATCCTTTTAAAGTGACAATTAAGTCTATTGTGATTGAAATACATAATATAAAAAAAATCATTGAAAAATATATCATAATTTAATTCTTTTCTAACTCATCAAGATATGTCAAATTATTTAATATAATTAAATAAATTTAGTAACCAAATTTGTATTAAATAAAGAATTAATTTTTTAGTTAATTTATTCTTTAAAAAAAGTATTATGAAAATATAAAATGTATAAAATACATGTATTGATATAAAATCTATTACATTATATAATTATATCCACAAAACAATGGATTAAAGATCCCCTCAAATCCTTTGTATAATATTTATGGGTATGATAAGTGGTGGTGGTTTTCAAGGGTGGAATATCATGCAGTATAGATCTCATAGGGAATTTCATGAGCTTGAACTTCTCCCACAACATATTTTTCTCAATCCTTACATGATGAAGTGTATCTTAGGATTGGTATAGGGAAAAACCTTATCATGCTACCTACCTTATGTGATCAAACAAATGACCCTGTAAAGAGACAATTCTATGACCTAAAAGAATTTATTCTTCTTTTTTACATATATTTCATAATGTTGTTAACTTTGTTTATACTATATAATTTAATGATTATATTATAATTATCACATTTTAATTCTTAAAATTATATCTTAAAAAATTTATCACATTTTTTCTTGGTTCAAAATTTCTAACTATCGTAGTGTAGTTTTTTTGATGACTATAGTCATTTAAAATAAAAACCATGTAAAATAAGTGGGGAAATATAAAAAGAAATCATTTACTAAATTTATGTTGAAACTATGTCTCCACCTTTATGAAACATTGAAACAATGTTCTACCATTTATAAAACACCACTTTAATAATAATTTTTTTATCTTTACGCTCAATCAACCCCCACCCCCATTTGAAATTATCAAAAAGAAACTTCCAAAGAAGCAATGTTAGATAAAAAATATAATATGATATGGAAATTCAATATTCATAAAACACACATATCAAAATCTACCCCCTGAGAAATTAAAGGCAAATTAATGTATCGGGATAAAAAAACTATCATGATTTAATATATAAAGACATAATCAAATAATCTAAAGAATATATATAGATATTTTTAATTAATATAATCTACAATAATATCGAAAATAGGAACAATACATTTAAAATAATTCTTAAAAAATCTATTAAAATTAAGAATTTTTAAAAAATTGTAAGGATATTAGAAGAATTATAAAAGATTTGAAATGAATTAATAAGTTCTTTCGAATAGATTCTCAATTAAAACAGGGTTTTAAGAAAATATAAATCATTGAGAATATTATTAAGTACTGTATAAAGTATAATATATCATTAAAACAAACCCCAAATAAAAAAACTGATCATATAAACTCTAGTCACTTACTTAATTTATCAACACTTCCAACTCGATGGATTTAACTTTTGATAATAACCTTATTTTAGTTGGTTCATTTTTTATTAATGTAAAATATATGATAGATCACTAATATTCAATGTAAAATCCCAATAGTATATAAACAATTTTTTCTATTTTCTACCCTTGAGGGTCCTAAACTATTAGAACAAAATTATTTGATCACAAAAACAAATTTATGTCAACATAAATTGCCTAGTAAAGACTGGATCACTGATACTTGTTTATATTTTTATAGAATATTTGAATAAATATGGATAGTATTTTTTCATCAATACCTATCATTTTTTCAGTAAAAGTCAAAAATTAAATAACAATGTTTCTTAAAATATTTTGAAGACATATTTTGAGAAACACTTTTTACAAAAGTAGTTGGTTTTGAAAATCATTCATTATTATTTGGGAAATAAAAACACCGATTATATACTTTAAAAAATTAAAAAACAAGGATTATATTAATATTTTTTATCCTTGGGTGAATTTTGTAAGATATATTTTTAAAACATTTATTTCAATATAAAAATTAAATATCTCGATGATTTGTTAATTTCAAAAAAATATAATCCTCTTCATTTAAAAGAAGATCATTTTTATTTAAAACTAGTTTTTATTTCTAATTAAGGTTTTTTAGTTCATAATGAATATTTAAGATACTATTTCCATGTTCTCTTTAATAATTTTGAAGACCGTTAATGGTTAGTTGAATTGAAGAGAATGAATAATAGGATGAGGTGGTAAAAAATGTAGAATTTAAATTATTTCATATCTCAATTTCTACCATGATACATTTTGAACATCAGTTTTTCAAAGAGGAAAAGTCCCTGAAATAATCACTAAAACTGTCAGTTGTTAATGTATGTCCATTCCTTATTTTCTTATTATCTTTAAAAATTTTTCTATAATAAATATTATAGTCTTATATGACCTTTTTTCCATCCTTATTATATCATAATGGGCACTTCAATTTGATCTCTATTTATATCAATCTAAAATTATTCCATATTATTAATATATATTTCATCACTTTGACAAGTTTTTTAATTTTATATTAATCCCTAATGTCAATTTTAGAAGAATCGTCATCTTTTATCTCTTTAAAATATATGTTTTTCTTTATTTTCTTGAATTTCATAGATTCTTATTTGTCTTGGAATTTCTGGGTAATCTCAAAAATCATTATTTTTCTAATGAAATCATTGACCAATATAATTATAATGTATTTGGATTCATGAATCTTTGTATCTTTTAGAGCCCATTAACAATGTAAAACCCATTTTTTCATCATGATTGTTTCTATAGAAAAGTTATCACTAATATATTTTCTAAAATTTAAAATTTTAGTAAATGATGTAAATATGTTGGTTATATATTTGTTAGGATAAATAGAGATCATTTTAAAACCATGATGATACATATCAAATCTAGTGTCTTTTAATTTATTCATTCTATTGTGGGAAATTTCATGTAGTTTATAAAGTTCAAGAGTTTTTTTCATGTGTATATTATATTGATTTCATTTTTATCTAGACCATAATTTAAGGAAATAATATTTTTACCATCTATTTAAAACTATGAAATATCTTGAGGATTCCATCAATCATTAGGTTAATAACAAGGGTTATAACTGAGAATAAATTTTCCAAAAATAATATATCTAATTATTCTAAGAAAAATAGATATGTGAGATTCCCATTATTAAAAATTTTGACCTTCATAGAATAGATCCTGAGAAAAAAGGGATTCTATTTAAAAAAAATATTTTTGGGTTTTTAGGATTTTTAAATCGAACATATTTTTTATAAATGAGTTATTTTTAAAACTCAAGGAATATTTTAAATGAGAAAATATATTTGGAAACAAATTATTTGTATAGAAGAATCAAAAGGATTTTCAAAAATATATTTTCAAAAAAAAATATAATAAAACCTTTAATAGTAATTATTTTTAGAGAAATGTGGCAAGAGGGTGGTGGATTACACTGAAACAAATTATGGTGATAAATAAAATTGATGCAATAAACTATAAAATTATTTAATACAATCATGATGAAATATAAATTTAAAGTGTAGTGGAAAATAAATAATAAAATTAAACAAAATAATTATGAAAATTAACATTCAAAAAGTAAATAGTCAAGACACACTTTGATAATTGTGTTTGGAAATGACATACAATGTTGCCCCTATGTCTTATCCCCTCAAGAAGGCATGAGATGGTATATAACCTTTTTTTTAATTGGAAACAAGAACCAAAAAATCCACTTAAATTTAAATAGGAAATGAAATAAACCAAGAAACGTTTTCTTTAATAAGAACAAAAAACTAGACAATGAATCCATTTCTTGGGAACGAAGAATCAAAAAACAAATGGTGGGAAGAAGTAAAAAAGATATGGTTTCTAATTTTGGAAAACCTATTATAAATCCACAATGATATGAAATATAAATAAATAAAGCGAGACATAGAAATAGATTTCAAATAGGGGAATGGGAGACAAGGGGTTATACAAAAAATTACTGATGCTCAATAAGAACAAATACAAAGAGAATAAGAGATTTAAAATATAGAATTATAAAAACATAAAAGTGATTTTTGAAATTTGAGGAAGATCATTCCTTTGGATGAATTTTTTTATTATTATAGTTCCTAGGGATAATTTTTTATTTTATTCTTATTTGGGTATGAAAAATAAATAAGAAACACTGATTCTCATGGGGAGATTATGAATAAAATGAAGATCAGAGAACATTTCTTGGGATTTTCATGCCATTAAAATTAAGATCCATGCCTCCTAAATCCTTCATTATTAGCCTTAAAAACATTAGAAAACATCTAGAATTATTCTATAAATAATTTAGTCATTGAAAACCCTATTTAATGAGGTTTTATTAAATTTAAAAGCATTTTGACTATGGAATCTCACATTTTTATTACATAAATTTTCATTACATTTTACAAACAGAGAATCTTTAATGTCTAGTGTATTGGAAATAAGGAACATAAAACATGAAAAAATAAAGAATTATTTTAATCCATTTAAAAGGATTCTGGAAATGTTAATCCTAAGTACCATTACTACATCTCATAACTTGGATACATACATCAAAGGAAAGGGAGAGAAGAAGGCCCAGTAATGAAACAAGGGTAACAGTTTATAGGTGATATTGAGTGATATAAAAAAGAACCCTGGGGATATGCTAAAGGAATTATAATTAGGCATATAATAGAAATAATAACTTTAATAATAACTTTAAAATGTTTCTACAAAATTTAATTTAGACATTTAGGAAAACATCACCAAGTTATATCCCTAAGGTGTCATAAAAACTACCAAGGTTACTCACCAATGTATCGTAAAACTTATCATCTCTAGAGATTAAATTCTTTACCCAATTCATTGGATCATTATGAGGGAACACACTTAATATATATTTATTTTTTTCCAAACCTCATAGATCATAACCGAATATTTCACAAATAACCAAAAAAGAATAAAATAAACGTGTTTCATTTCAAAATCGTGATGTTTTGATATTGCTTAAAAAAGATCATTAGGTCATTTATAACCCATGGAAAGTGAATAAGGGTTTTATGTATTTCAATTATAGAATAAAATATATCATTTTTATTTCTTGATGAATACCCCTATAATTGAATGTGGTTTTAATAATCACTTAAATAAAATAATAGATTTATTTGAGAAAGGGAGAGAGGTTTTAAGACTAAACTTCTACTGCATAACGACTATACAACATGGTTTTAGAAATCCTTAAAATGAGAGTGGACAAGGGTCAAAAACACATAAATAACTCATAATACAGTATAGGTACATAATAAAAATTAAATAAGATCATGGTATTGATATTTGAGTGACATACCACATGAAAAGTAATCTTGAAAAAAGAGAAGATGTGACTTCTTTTACAAACATTTGGCAGCCTAACAGTGTCAATTACAATTTCATAAAATGAATTTATGAGAGAAAAAAGGGTCTCTCATCACTTGAAAATAAAATGTAAAAAAATGAGGATATATAATAACATACCCCAACATAATAAAATTAAATTTAAAATACATAACATAAGAGAAGTCATTGACTAAAGGTGGAGGGTGAAAGTATCCCTTACCTTGAAATGTAACATCAAAAAGTCAATTTTTGGGAACTTTGGGGGATTGAGGGAACCTTGGGAGGACTCCTTGGGAGGTAAAAAATATCATATCTTTATTTAAGAGGAATTTGGAATGAATTGAATGAATGAATGGGTTGTTATTTATAGAAAAAGTGAGAGAATATTTTATTAATTTCCAAGGGACACCTCATTATTGGTATTTATAAAACCATTGGCTTTTCCATGGTGTTTTACCATGGTATTGGCCACTTGGGACACCTCATAACATATATTACTGTACAAAAGTTGACCATAATTATTACATCCTGATTACATCATTGATGATGTCATTAAACACACCAAAAATCAAAACTGTATTTTTATTATTCACTGAAAAACAAAACATTTTATAAAAATATCATAAATTCACCCTAACCTAATATTGATGCTCGAAATTCAAAAGTGAAAATCATTTTAGGAAATTAATTTTCTAATTATGAGATATTTAATTTTTAAGTAGAAACACTAATTACATGAAAAAATACTAATACTTACCTACTAATTTCAGAAATAGTTATTTAGTTATGCTATTATATCATTTCACCATTCAAGATGAATAAATTATATTTATTCCTTCTTAAGTGAGGTTACTATTCTATTGGTCTCATTACAATTCATAGGGGTAATATTACTATTCATAATTTATTATTCACTAAAACTTATGTTGATCTTATTAGACTCTTAATTTCTTACTGGTCGCAACTATAAAATCATTATTTTTATATCATTTTTCATTATTAATTATTTAAAGTATAAAAAAATATTTTAAAATACACCTTTTTCTAAAATTCACCAATAATATGGAACATCTATAAATTCCTCCTATATTTATTGTGACATTTAATACTCACAAATTATACCATAATATGAAATAAAAATTTTACTTATACAAAATGATGTACACAAAGTAACTATGGAATTGTTACATATCCTCTTATAATTCCTGCATAGTACCTAGTTGTAAGGTGTGAAATGGTGATAGAATCATGGGGTGGCTCAGAAAACATTTCTTGAGTGGTGAATTCTATCAACTTGAACTTCTCCGTTAAGAGATTTCGTTCAATCTTAACACGTTGAAGTTCAACTTGGGCTTTGTCCAGAGTGAAGCACAATGATGAAACCTCCTTCCCAAGCTCTAAAATATGGCCTCTGTACGTCCTGAGTCTACTAGATCAGGCCATCAATTCTTTTTTCTATATTAATCAACCATGATCATTTGTGTTTATAAAAAATAATCATAATGTTTAGAGTATATTTTCTAATGGTTATATTGAACAACGATCATATAACAATTGGAACTGAATGGTCTCATTTTAATTATACTCCCTTAATTAATTAAAGTATATAGATTTGTTGAGTATAAAATAAAATAACACAAAAAATAAGGATAAAAATATTATTCAATAGTTTGGGTTGTTACATTCTTCCCCCCTTAAGAAATATTTTCCCAGAAATTTTAACTCATACTATTTGAAGAAAAAAGGTGTGGATACTTCTACCTCATAAAATCCTCTGGTTAACACATGTCTTCTTCACATTTTGGGTTTCTCCACAACACCTTAATAATTTGGGTAGTCTTGTTGCATAGAACCCTGTCTCTATGATCCAATATCTCCACCGGATTCTCTTCATAAGAGTAGTAATGTTCCATTTACACCATGTGTGGATTTAGTACATGTGAATGGTTAGGTATGTACTTTATCAAGATGGATAAATTGAATAAATCATGAACTTGTGAAAGATTTGGAGGAAGTGCAAGACGATAGGCTACTGCTCCAACATGATCAATAACTTTATAGGGGCCAATGTAACTAGGTATGAGCATCCATTTCTTCCCAAACCTCTTGAATATCTTCCAAGGTGAAATTCGAAGAAAGAATTTTTCACCATCATTAAACTCCAAGTCCCTAGGATGGTTGTCAGCATAGATCTTTTGCCGACTCTGAGAAGCCTTAATGTGATACTGGATGGCATGGAAATTTTCCGTCATCTCTTACACATGATCAGGCCCAATAAGATTTCTCTAACCATCTTCATCCCAACAAGTAGGAGTTCTATATCTCTTTCCATATATAGCTTAATAAGGAGAGATTTGAATGCTCTAGTGGAAGATGTTGTTGTAAGATAACTCAACTAATGGGAGATGTTGATCCCATCTACCATTAAATTCCATTAAGCATGTTCACATCATATCATCGAGTGTTTGAATAGTCCTTTTAGACTGGCCATCATTTTTGGGTGTGATATTCCGTACTAAAACTGAATTCCGTACTCAGATCATTTTGATGAATTCTCTAGAATTTTGATGTAATCCTTGGATCATGATCAGGTACGATAGAAAGTGTAAATTCATGCAGCCTTACCACTTCCTTCATGTAAATCATGGCATGTTGATCAAGAGAGAAATATTACCAAATAGAGATAAAATGGGAAGTCTTTATGAGACGGTCCATAATAATAGACATGGCATTGTTTCCTTTGGAAGTTCTCAGGAGACTAGTGACAAAGTCCATAGTGATATTGTCCAACTTCCATGATGGTATTTATAGTGGTTGTAATACCCCTTTAGGAAGTTGTTTCTCTTCCTTCACTTGAAGACATATCATGCACCTTGAATTCTAATCAGTAATTACTCTTTTCAAATTATCGCACCGATAATTATCATTAAGGTCCCTATATATTTTTGTGATTCCCGGATGTATAGATAATATGGAGCTATGTGATTTATCCATCGTATCCTTCTTTATTTCTGGAATATATGGAACACATAGTCTTGTACATAATTTTTGAATACCTTCTTGATCAATATTGAATGCAGGAATCTTCCCATCCTTCACACCTCAAACTTCTACTATATCAAAGGATCTTATTTCTGGTCTTTCTTGATCTTCTATAGTAATGATGGTTTAGAAATAATTTGGGATAGGGTTGGTAATGTACCTTACCTTATAATTCCCATGTCTATTTTCACTAGGTCTTGGATCAAGGGATCTCTTTGAATCCTCATCATAGATAGAGAAACCGGGTCATTCCTATTTAATGCATCAGTGACTTTGTTTGCTCTTCCGAGGTGATAATGAATTGAACAATCATAGTCATTAATAAGTCCCAACCATCTCCTCTATCTCATGTTCAATTCCTTTTGTGTAAAATAATACTTCAAACATTGATGGTATCTGTATATATCATATTTCCCCCTATAAAGATAGTGCTTCCATATCTTTAGGGAAAAAACAACAGTAGCCATCTCAAGATCATGCATTGGATAGTTCTCCTCATGAGTCTTCAACTGTCGATATGCATAAGAAATTACTTTGTCATTTTGCATGAGGAAGCACCCAATACTTTTCATAAATGCATCACTAAAAATAAGGAATCCTCCTCCACTTGAGGGCTGAGTTAACAAATTTGCAGTGACTAATCTCCTCTTCATCTCGTGGAAACATTACTCACACTCATTTTTCCAAATTAACCTAACCCCTTTTCAAGTTAACTTGGTTAATGGATTAGAAAGTCATAAAAAGTTTTTCACAAACCTCCTATAATATCCTGTTAATCCAAGAAAACTATGAATATCAGTTATTGTTGTAGGATGAGGCCAATCCTCTACAACTTTTGACTTTATAGGGTCAATAATGATTCTTCAATTGGTTACAATGTGCACCATGAAAGAAACTTGTTGTAACTAAATTCCACAATATTTGAACTTTCCAAAAAGCCTCTCCTTATATAGAGTTTCAAAACTAACCGTTATATGATCCTCGTGAGTTTTGAAATATATTAGAATATCATCAATAAAAACTACCTCAATGTTATCAAGTTAGTACTTAAGGACTCTATTCATAAAATCCATAAAAATAAAAGTTGAATTAGTCAGTCTAAAGGGCCTAAAAAAAACTCATAATGCCCATATATTGATCAGAATGCAATTTTTAGAATAACTTCTTTCTTCACCCTCAATTGATGATAACCAGATTGAAGATCAACCTAAGAGAAGAATAGATCCCCATGAAATTTTTCAGATAAGTCATCAATTCTTGGAATAGGGTATTTGTTCTTCACTATTATCCCATTCAGTTCTCTATAATCAATGCATATAGAAATTGATCCATCCTTCTTCTTCACAAAGATAACATGTTCTCCCCAAGGAGACACACTCAGTTAGATGAACCCCATCTTTAAAAGATCTTGGATTTTTTCTTTAATTCCTCTAGTTCCACATTTCTGATCCAATACAAGGTATTTTAAATCGGAGGAGATCCAGGTACAAGTTAAATGGAGAAATCTACCTCTCTTTCTAGGGAAGGTCTAGGTAACTCCTTAGGAAATACATCAAAGTATTCCGGGATGATGGAGGACATTCTATATCCTTATAATCTCATATAATTTTATTTTCATCACTAATAAAATAAAAAAAAGGATATAGTATGTTTTTCTAGACAAAGATAAGGTTAATATATCTCTCCTCAGAAGATAACTGTTTGTTTATCATTCAAGGCTACTGAGATTTCCTTGCTTCTACATTTTATCTTAGCATTATACTTTGAAAGACAGTACACCCATAATATAATATTGAATTCAATCATGGGAATGAATACTAGATTTGCGATAAGATTATGCTCACTAAAGTAAATACTAGAGTTTCTAAAAACTAACAATGCTTGGATAAACCCACTAGGAGACTTGACTGATATCTCTACTTTTTAAAATTCAGGGGTTGATTCTAAATTCTTTGCAAACAAGGATGAAATAAAGGAATGCGTAGAACCAGAATAATAAAATGTACTTTTTAGGTTTGAGAGAAAAACAAGAGTAACTTCCACCACATCATTTGGAGCTTCAACATTAGCTGTCGTGATAGAAAAATCATGACATTACTCCCTTGGACTTTTCTAAGGATGATGGTTGTTACCCTCTACTACCCATAGATTTGGAAAATGATTGGAAATGTTCTCAAGTTGTCCACACATATATAAATGGACATAATGTAGGGAATGCACAATATTAATCTTGACATTAGTGTTCGAAAGTTGAGTCTTCACCTCACTACGACAATTCCGCACAATATAGCCATCTCTTCCACAATTGTAGAACTTCCCGCTCTCGAGCTGGAAGTTCCTCTAATACTTCTTCCCACATTTATTACACAAGGGACATTGTACTTTCTTACCTCATCTTTCATGATTATTATCCCTAAGCTTGGATCCATCAATATATTATTTTAATTGGATTTATGAGACCACTCTATCTCACCAAACTCTAGTTCAACTTTCATTTCACTCAGCATGATCTCTTCATTTCTATGATAGTCTCGGTTGGCTAGATTATTCTGTAGATGAGGTATTAGTAGACCAAAGAATCTATAATCCATACCATTTGGATACATGACAAAGTTAGAGGTGTAATGCTAAAGCATTGTGAAGTTCATCTCATATCTTCAAACAAATTTATTCTCCTTATACTTCAGCTCTAGAAACTCCTTATCCATTTTATTTCTCATAGAACGAGGGAAATACTTATTGAAGAAGATTACTCTGAACTCTTATGACTTCATACCTTCAACCTATACTCTTGTAATAATGTTTTTAATCAGATCCCACCACTAATCAACTTCTCCCTCAAAGTAGTAAATAGACAGGGTGACCTACTCTTGCTCTGAACATCAGAGCATTGAATAGATCTTCTCTATAAAGATGATTCATTGTTTAGAAACTAATGGATTGGTAGATATACTAATTGATAATGGTAATTTAAGCATAAAGGACTCAATATAATATTGTTCTCTTCATGTTTATATTGGCATCTCTACTTGATTAGAGTTACTTCCCATAACTTGAGTAAGTTGGTTCATCATTCTCATGAAATTTTACATTATGGCTTCCATCAGAGGGTTGTCAGTGCATGGTCCATTGCGGTCACCATTTGTATGGTTCCTCCTATTTCCCACCATTTTATAAAAGAATAAAAACTTAGTTAGAGGATTATTTTTTTTATGAATCATTTAACTATAAATTATTTTTATGTCTTAAAACATTATTCTTAAACATATTATTCTTTAAGAACAATTACATTTATCTATTAATCCTTCATAATGATTCATAAAAATATTATGATTAACCAAACATATCCCTCTGGGAGTGTCAAACTAGGAGTGAATCAAGGTCCGTTTTCATATACCAAGATACACCAAGTCACACCCGACACTCCTTTTCGGAGTTTTCACTCCTAGGAACATCTGTACCTAAGCCACATTCACTTGTTCGTATCTAGATAAGGATTTATTGATTTGAAAACAACTTACATAATATTTCACCAAAATACCAAGAAGTTTTCCTGTATTTAAAATTTTCAATAGAGTTATTATTTAATTATTCATAGCATAATTTCCACAAATAACTAAACTATCCTTTTATACCAACTACGTAATCCTGCCCTTTTTTACATAACTTTTCGTTACATTTTACAAACAGATGATATTTAAACTCTAGTTTCATGGAAATCAAGAACATAAAAAATGAAAACATAAATCATTATTTTAATCCCCTTGAAAATATTCTTGAAAAAATCATCCTAAGTAAAATTACTATATCTCATAACTTGGAGACATACATCAATGGAAAGGGTGAGTAGAAGGCTCAGTAGAGAAAACAATAGAAACAATTTACATGTGATCTTGAGGGATATCAAAAAGAACATGAGGGATATCATAAAGGAATGATAAAGAGTCATATCATAGAAATAATAAATTGAATAATAACTTGAAATTGTGGCTACAACATTTAATTTAGACATTCATTAATATATCACCAAGTTCCAACCCCAAGGTGTCATAAAAATTACCAAGGTCATTCACCAGGGTATTGTAAAACTTGTCATCTATAGAGATTAAATTCTTACCCGATAAATTGGAGAGATTTCAGGGTGCACCCTTAATATGTATTATTTTCATGTGATCCACATATATCATAATAAAAAATTTCCTAAATAAAAAATATATAAAATAAATGGGTTTTATTTCAAAATCGGGACTTTTTAATAATGCTTAAAAACAAGATCATTATGTCATTTATAACCTATGGAAAGGGAATAAGGGTTCTATGTATGTCAATTATAGAATCAAATATATCATTATTATTTCTTGATTAATATCCCTAGAAATTAAAGAGGTTTTGATATTCACATAAATAAAATAATATAATTTTTTGAGAAAGAGAGAGAGATTTTGAGAAGAACATTCTACAACATAACAGCTATAAAACACAGTTTTAGAAAACATTAAAATGAGATGGGACAAGGGTAGAACACTCATAAAAAAACTCATAATACACTATAGGTACAAAATAAAAATTAAATAAGATCATGGTATGGATATTTGAATGACATACCACATGAAACAGAAGCATTAGAGAAAAGAGAAGATGCGATTTCTTTTACGAAAATTCGATAGCATAATGACGTCACATAAAATTTCATAAAGTGAATTGATGAGTGAAAAATGGCCTTTCATCACTTTTAAATAAAATTTACACCAATAAGGATATAGAATAACATACCCAAATATATGAAAATGGATTTTAAAAGACTTAACATAAGAGAATTCCTTGACTAAAAGAGGTGGGTGAAAGGTTCCCTTACCTTGAAGAGTACCTTCAAAAACATGATGGTTTTGACATTGGGGACATTAGGTCACCTTGGGAGGAATCCATGGGAGGTAAAAATACAAGATATTTGTTGGGGAGGAATTTGGAATGAATGTAATGAAATAATGGGTTGGTATTTTTAGGAAAAGTAAGGGAATGTTTTATAAATTTCTACAGGACACCTCATTAAAGGTATTTGTTAAACCACGGGCTTTCCCATGGTTTTTTCCCATGGTATTGGCCACATTGGACACCTCATAAAATATCTTACTACACACAAGTCGACAAGAATTATTACATCATGATTACATCATTGATGATTTCATTAAACACACCAAACTCAAAACTGGATTTTTACTATTTACTGAAAAACAAAACATTTCATAAAAATATCATAAATTCACCCTAAAAAATATTGATGCTCTGAATTCAAATATGAACTCCATTTTATAAAAATTATTTTTTGATTATGAGATATTTAATTTTAATCTAAAAACACTATTTACTTGAAAAAAATACTAATACTTAACTACTAATTTCTGAAATAGTTATTTAATTAAGCTATTATATCACTTCACCATTCAAGATTCCTAAATTATCTTTATTATTTATTAAGTGATGTTAATATTCCATTGGTCACATTACTATTCATAAGGTTAATATTAGTATTCATAATTTACTATTCACTAAAAATTATTTTGATTTTTTAGTCTCTAAATTTCTTACTCGTCACAACTGTAGAAGACTTTTTTGAAAATAATTTCACATTATTAAGTATTTAAAGTATACAATAGAATTTTAAAATACAATTTTTTTCACAATTCACCAAAAATATGGAACTTCTACAAATTCATACTATATTTATATTGACATTTGAAATTCACAAATTTCACCATAATAAGAAGTAACAGTATTATTTATACAGAAGAATTTACACAATGTAACTAAGGCCTCATTACATAAACCCTTATAATGCCCGCATAATACTTAAGTGGAAGGTGTGAAAATGTTGATAAAATCTTATTATGGCTCAGAAATATTACCTTAGTGGTGATTTATATCAAATCTAACTTCTCCCATAAGTGATTCCATTGAAGCCTAACATGATAAAGTTTGGCTTGGGATTGATCTATAGTGAATCCCAATGATGAAGACTCCTTACCAAGCTTTGACATAAGGGCTTCATACGACCAAATTATACCAGATGAGGCCATTGAATTCCTATTTTTGTATTAATCAACCATGATAATTTGTGTTTAAAAAAATAATCACAACGTTAAGAGTATAGTTTCCAATGTTCATATTGACTGATGGTCATATAACAGTTGGATCCCAATAGTCTAATTCTAATTATACTCACTCTATTAATTGAATTATATAGTGTTGTTGAGAATAAAATAAAATAACACACAAAATCAAGAAACAAATATTATTCAAAAGATCAGGTCATTACATTGACCATCAATATGGTTGGAAACCTGAGTTGGTACACAAGGATTGGGGCATTTAGATTAGTATTATTCCTAAAAACAATTCCAGTATTCTACCATGCCTCGGAATAGGTACACCACCCTAAGGCACTGGTCTGAAATACACTAGCACTAGCCATTTTAGCCAATTTCATGGAGTTTAAACATGGTTCACTTCCACTTCCATAAAAGGAATTCTAAGGTTCATTAAAAGTGATTAAATGTACTAGATATAATAAATAATATATTCAATGATACTAAAATACTTTGATAAGATCATTCATCTTAAACAAGTTTGAAACACATTAATGTTTTTATGATCATAAAAAGGGGGTGATTGTTGACTCTCACAATGTAGTTATTTTAGTGATCAAAAACACATGTTTCTAACATATATATGTTTTATGATCATATAAAAGGCTTTGTGTACCTTTTTAAATCATCTTGAAGTCTTAATTCATGTCTGAATTCCATTCCATCAAGTTGGAAGAACCTTTCATGACCATTCAAGGAATTGGAGGAGTCCCTTATGGAAGATCCATATAAACTGGCCAAAATGGTCCATTATAAGGAAGGTTAAACCCGTTCTAGGGAATGGTTGACCTAGTCCAGGTAGTGTTGGACTCTTCACATGTTGTATAGAAAGGATTCTAGGCCAAAAATTCCTAATATTAGTTAACTCAAGTGTGGTGTGAGACATATTGATTGTTGGGATTCTGTTAATGTAGTACAAATATCATTAAATTGAGAATTAAATGACCCCATTACTCCCTAGGAAATTTATTTTTAAAATAAATATATTTGAGGCTATAAAAAGAAGATTTGGGAGGCATGTATCTTAATTCAAATGGTGTGAAAATATAAAGAAGTTCTCTTTGGTCATCAATGACTTCATAATATCCTCAAGAGCATCAAAGTTCCCTCTTCCTCATTCTTTTTCAAATAAGAATAAAATAGAGTATTATATATAGACATTGTAGTTATAAAAGGGAACTATAAAATGGCATTATCTTCATATTCTTTCTTTAAGGGACTTTTATCTTTATTTGTTCCATTTTTCAATCTCTTTTACATTTTCTATTTCATCTTCATAAGCCTTTGATCATTTTTATGTAACCCATTATAACCCTTTATTTCAATTTTTTATCCCCTATCTCATATTATTCCAATTTATTATATTTTAGTTTGATTTGGGATCACTTTTTAATGGGTTTTATAAAGAGGAAAACCATATATTTTCTTCTACATCCTCGTCATTGTTTTTTTACTTCTCTGTTCAAATTAAAGGGGTTATTCATTTAGCTCTTAGTTCCTATTAAAACAAATAGTTCATGGATTATTTATTTTTTAACTATAAACAATGGTTCTTCTTTGTATCTTGGTTCCCATTAAAACAATGTGTTTATTTAACCTTTGAAGCCATTTTTAGGTTTGGATACATAGGGGACTTTGTATACTCTTTCCGAACACCATTATTAAAGTGGTCCATGGCTATTTACTTTGATCAATTTAATTTATATAAATAGTTTTCATAATTTATTTATTTTATATTATACCGTGATTTTCCAAGATATTATTTTAGGCTTGTATTAAATTGTTATATCTTTTATAGCATTAATTTTTTCCACTTTATTTTTTTTAAAAGTAAAAATTTTCCCCTTTATCCATATTTATTTGACCAATAATAATATCATGTGAAAAAATTTATTTGAAAAACTTATTTAATAGGGAATTAATACTAAAATATAGGGGGTGTTATATTTTTTCACATTAAATAAATTACATTCTCATAATTTCAGTTATCACTCACTAGTGAAAATAGATTATGGTATCTATAATATAGACATAACTCAAGATATAATTTCTAATGAAACATAAACCTTAATAACTTTGGTAAGGCTACGAAACATAATAGACATATCCCTAATATTGAGTTTCTACCCAAAATATTAAGCTAAACAGACCTCATGATTGGTTATTAAGTGTCATATAACGGAATTAATTTTTCTAAGAGAGTTCACAGTTACCCTTGAATGGAAAGATAATTATATGTTGATCTAAAATATGAAATTTTATTTCCACATTTCATTAACCATTATGAATTGTATATGAAGATAGTTAATATCTTTCCAAAATTTTCATCATGTTCATCTAAATGTTGAATAATAAAATTTTTATAAGGAACATTAAGACAAAAAAGAACTTGGGATACAATAATCATTCAAATAGATCTTTTATTTAATTATTAAGTAACAAATAAATAGGGAATTGGTTTTATTATATTATAAAGAATCATATAAATAATGAAGTAGATTGAACTGGAATCCAATAAGATATAAAAATATAGGGCGGAGGATATGTATACCATAATAATCATGATCAACTTCAGTGGTAGTCATTACATTGATTCTTCCTCGTTTCCATGGTCTTTAAGGTTTCTTATTTCAATTTTACTTGCAAACCTTGGGGTAGAGAATCAATTTTCATAATTCCCAAATTACTTGTATTTAAAACAAAAAATCATTGTAGTTAATTAGTTAGGACATTTATACTATCCATTTTGTTGGATGACATCTTTATATATCATTAATAATTATGATATTTATAACCAATCCTTCTATAATTGAACCATTTTCTAGTTCTTTTATAACATCCTGTTATGTTCTTTTCCCATATTATTCATATGTAGGAAATTGAACCTTCTTTCCTATAAGGTATTTATCACATGAAATTAAAAAAAACAGATATTTTATATTATTATTTGTTTATAAATTCAACATGGTTCATGTTTTAAATTATAATTCATAATATATGGTTAGGAATAACCCATATATTCTTGGAACTAGGTCAAATAATGTATAGTTTTTCACTAGGGAAATCAAAACATTTTCCAGGTTACACATTTTAAACTCGGTTCCTCCATGATTCAACCATTACATCAAATAAATTATATTTTGGACTATGAAAATAAATTTACTAGTAAATATAAAAATGTAATTATAAATCTAGAAGAAGTAAATCATAAATGATTTTCATAACCTAACTTATGAATCTATAGGTTTAATCCAAGGTTATCTATGGTTCATTCCCTATTATATTATATAATACAAATTTATATTAATTCCTCATTAAAATTTATATAGAGTATGTGAATAACCAAACCAAATCTCCAAGGAGGTTCAAAATGTGTGTGAAATTAGTCCCACTTGTTGTACAATTAGTGAATATTGAGTTAATATAAACATGCATTTCTGAGGTTCATTATACCTTGGTTTATATTTTCAATATCCTATCGTCACTTTTTTATATCCAGAAAAGGATTATATTACTAGGAAACCACTAAATATATACATTTACAATATTATTATATATTTTCATAAATTTAGAATTATCCCTAAGGTTTTCACTAATGTTATATATTTCTAATCCCCTAAAATAACCAAACTAATCCTAATAAATAATTAAAACTTACTTTAACACCAACAAAGGATACTTGAACATTTCATACATATATATTAAATCATATTACATAAATATTTATTTCAAATAAAAATAAATCATTACTATAAACCTAAAGTTTTATTATCTTTAGAGAATATATATATATAATGTCATTTTAAAACATTTTGAATATCTCCCATTAACTATAGTCTCGGTAGATACCCAATTTGACCCATTAAAAATAATAATCTCTTTAATAACCTTAGGAATGATAACATAAGAAAGTGTGAGATCAAAATTCATTATATGGGTAAACATAAGTGTTTTCAATTGAATATCATAAGTATGAATAAGATGTCAACAAGGTTATGAGAACATAATTACGGTGAATGGAATTAAATGAGATAATCATAACTAATAAATCATGTATCATAAAATATAATTCATGGAATAAGGCTTCGAACATAGCATATAACCTGATTTATGATAGTGTAATAACATGAGTTTATAACCATGAAAATTGAAAATATAACATGGCACATGAAAGAGGCATAAATAGGGGAGAACATACATATGTATACAAAAATAATTTCATTTATCAAGGCTCATTTCCATGATATTAATTTCATAGTTCACAAAGTTCCATAAGGGATAGAGTTCACTCCAATTCCATGAAACATGTAATATCATGAGATATAAAGCTTCACCTAATTTATTGGGGGAAAATATAGGGCCCACCCATCACATAATGAAAAATCATATATATTTATTCCATAAGAACATGGACACATTCATAATTAATTGTAGCATGATTATGTAATGAAAATAAAAAATCTTAAGGAAATATATCCATAAGAATTAATCATAAGAAATAAAAATAAATAAAGTAGATGGTATCATTAAAGAATATTTCTCATTGAATCCTAAAAAACATTAAAAGAAGTTGATATAGAATTAAAATTTACTTGGAGAAGGAAGAATAAATACTCATTATTGTTTTTATCTCTATTGAGGAAACATATATAAAATAAATGGAATAGAATTATTTATAACAAAATCAAATCATGGAGTGAATTTTTATTAAATATACTCAATGTAGGTGGTGGTAAAATGTGTTGGTAAAAAAAAGTTTAAAAAGAGATTTTTTACGCATGATTATAAAGAAATTTAACATTAATTTGTATTTGAAGTCACAAAGAATTTTTAAATACTATTTTCAAGGAGTTTCTAAGATGTATTTTTATTATATTATTTCAGAGTGAAATATTAATAAGGAAACCTAGGAAGTGAATAAATGATAATTCCAAAAAAGCGGCATGGATGATAACAGATTCAATTGTGAAAAAAAAATCCATTTTGATATTATAAAATACCTTTATTGAAACTTGCATCATTTAATAGAGTAATAAATATTCAATTGGAAAATAGGTAATGATAAATAAGAATATCACAAGAAATAATACAAATTTGGGTTTCAAAATAATAATTAAAATGATAATGAGATGAAAGAATATAAAAATTAATGAAAAATTTCTTAATAGAGGGGATGTGAAATATTCTTAACAACATTATACTTTTATGAGAAATAAATCAATCTTATAAAATGATTTAAAATAAAAACTAATCTTCCATATGGAGTAAGATATAATACCATATAATAAATTTTTATGGTTTAAGAAACCAAAAATAGAACAAGGAAGATCATACAAAAATTATAACTCCAAAACGTGTTTTGAGTTATCAAAATCCCTTACAACACCAGTAACCTTGGAATCCAACCCCATTGAAGGAGATAAATTTAGACTTATATATAAATAATTTTAATTTTTTAAAATTTATGATAAAATACATCCATTTAGTAGTATATACACCAAATAAGTATAAAAAAGTTATCATGAACTAACCTAATTTACCAAAATAACTGTAACCCAAACTAGTTCTGATAGAGCCTGAAGGGTGTTCTCAACCCCAGGAGTTGTAGACAAGAACCGGGGCATCAATAAATGACATTTCATAATTATTATTCCAAAAGGTACCTAAAAATAAGTGATAAATATATATAATATTCCAATATTATAGAAATAATACAATATAATATAGTTACAAAAAATGAAAAATAGGTTCCATGATACATAAAAACTAACAAAGTACTCAAAAAAGGGAAAACCAAACCCTAAGTGTCATGATTCCACATCCATAATCTCACAACCTACTAAATAATAAACCATCCACATCCTTTTGGTTCATTTATCTTACCTATATTCAATATAACAAGTTCTATATATGCCCAATTTTGTATGCAGGTTGTGAGAAAATGTTCCCAACATGAGCCAACCAAGTGTTTCATAAGAATAATTTATAAAATAAACCAATTATGATTATATAATTTAATAACAGGTATTATATAAAATTTATATAAACCATTAATAAAAAATCCATTCATTATTCAATAAAACATACCAAAAAACTTGGATTTTAATGCATTTCAGTACACAAAAAATAGAGCATTTCAAATATTACCATTATAGAAAAGTATCACATGTGTACAAAAAATTATAGGTCACTGAGTTTCCTATTTACATTTAATTGATTTTTTGGCCACCTAGTGTGCATATTACCCAGGAAGAATAGCTCTAAAGGGTAAGACGACACCACTAGGAGTGAATCCTTATCACAAATTTAGGCAACTAGATCCACACATTACCATTATAGAACCAACCAAGGAGGAAAGAGTTTACACCTGAGGATGGATCCCTTCCTCATAGTCGATCTCATACAGGTTTACCGTCATTATTTCATTAAAGATAATTTCATCTTTGAAACCACATATTTAATTTTTTAAAACCATTAATGTTTACCAAACAAAAATAAAAATCCATTTTACAAATCATAACCAAAACCATCACTTTTTATTTTTCATTCCATTAACGAATTTTAAATGTAATTTCAAAGGTTATGCAATCAAGGTTAACGAAAAAAAACAATTTTTGAAACTACCAACCCTAAAAAACATAGAATAAAAATAGGCATCTAAACAATAATAAATACAATACAAGGGGCTTAGAATTTCTATACCTCTAGTCACCCCACCAAATAACTTTTGGGATTACTATATGAAATATCTACTACCAGTGCTTCACTAGTTGGTTGATGGTATTTACCATCCATAAAGTAGACTACATTTAAATCTTATATCTATAGGTTTAATTCAATATAAACACCGACCACATAGGGAACCTATTGAGTACTCAAACAAGAAACATGACCTCACCCCCAAACCTTATTTCCAACCCAATCCAACTAAAATTAAAAGAACAACCTAGTAAAAACAGTGGAAGGAAAGAAAAATAAGAACCAGAAAAATTTAGAATCAAAATAAGAACGAGTATGTTATAATTCCTCACACCATAATAGGTTCTTCATACAGAAGGATTATTTGATGAAGTTGGGACTACAAATAGTTCTTTCCAATACTCTCTCATTTTAGAATATCATTCCCATTTATTGTGAGAATCAAGAATGTGCTACCACAATAGTCAAACCAATGGTACAGAATTACCATATACAATACTGACGTGAGAATCAACATCCCGAAGCAGTTGTTCAGTGATAGGATAATCATGTTCTATATTGACATCTTCCCTATTATGAATATGAAAAGGATCAATATGTAAGATAATCAACCACAAAAAAATATATTATATTTAAATAATCCATGATCCTATATTAAAAAAGGAAAATATGAATGAAATATGAAAACAATATCCCAACTAGAATACAAAATCAATTCCTTAGAATAATATCCAACAATAACTCTAAATCTAAGATTTCATGACCCAACTTGGTCACCAAAACCATCCCAATCACCAAATATATATATATATTCGTGATAATATCATGTATACTTAGTATAATCCTCCCCAATAACTCTCATGAAAATATATGATATGTATACTAATTCTATAGTGAGAAAAGAGTAGAAATAACACACACATAAAAGGTCAAAAAACCATTACCAGCGTCATCAATGCTCTCTCACCACATGATGCATCCAAGTACAACAATATTGTTAAAGACGATTACAATCAAGGAGACTCCTAGAATCTTCCACACTAGTTTTTTTCTCTCACATCCCAATGTCAATCCTAAGATAAATAATTTTGATAAAATTCCATATCATAATTTACATGTCCATTATAGTAGGTTATCATGAAAATTAATTACAAAAACCATGTTCCCTCCTCATTCCATACATGAAACCCACTATCTTAGTAACAAATCATCATTGTCACCATGTCTCATCTCATCCATACCCCATAGGGTTTGAAAGTGATTTTTTAGTCCCAAACCATTTAGGGTCTTCCAAGAAAATCATATACCTCTCATTACAATACCCCATAGGGTATACTAAAGAACATATAATCCAATACCCAACATGGTCTATCCATATATATTATATATAATTCCACCTGATTTTACTATTTTTTTTAAAAACCTAATGTGTTAAATAAATATTTTCACATGAAATACTAAACAAAAATGAATTTGTGATGCTATAGAATAATGAAAATTAAAACTGACTATCATAATTTAGTCCTTAAATCATTAGGTATAAAAGGATGTAACTATGCTATGAAATCGATGAAGAAAAAATAATTAAATAGAATCATGTAATAGAAGTCTCCCCTATTAAAGACAATTTTTCTCATATTTGAAACTAGATAGATTCAATTGGGTTTTCATGAGACCAATAAAAATCCAAACACCAAAAAATATTGTACGATATAAATCATATGTGAGAGAAGTTTAATATTTTGCAAAGTTACATGAGATCTACACTAGCTAGATCACAACGGCCACAATCGCTAGGGAATCCCTTATACTTATATGTTACACAAAGATCCTGAGGGGATATATAAATATAAAATAGAATTACACAAATATGTTATTATTTATGTTAGAAGTCATTTATCACATTTATTTGAAAAAGTGTTTATTCTTAATTTTAAAGAGAAAAAATGTTTATTTACCAATGCGTTGATAAAATAAATTAGATAATTTGACTCTTAAGAATGTATTTTATACGAAAATAATATTTTTTATTTACTTTATCTAAAGAAAATAATTATATAATATATATTCTGGATATTAATAATATATTAACCCTAAATTTTAATTGTTATGAAAAAAAATAAGAATAGTAAAAAATTTAAAATTTATTTCCCTATAAAAAATATTTTCACTATATATTTTGTTCTTTTATTTAAAAGTTTATTTATAAACTTGAAAAATTTTAATATGATAAAATTAACTTCATTTTTTTTATTTATAATAAAAATATTATCTTATGAGGAAATGTTTTTATTAATATGAAATAACTGATATAAAACCTATGTTTAATGTTTTTAAAACATAAGTAATATTTTACTCTAAAAACAATTTTAATGTGTTAATATAAAATATTAGATTTCATCAGTTGTATAAATAAAATCTAATAAAATTGATTTCATTTCACCATTTTAAAATTATTTATTAATTTACATATCATTTGAGGCATAACATTATGATTACTAAGATTAAAGTTAATTGCCACACCAATTGTGAAATGGTAAAATATTTTTTTTATTAATGATATGTATTTTTATATAATAATTTAAAATGATATATATCATATAAATACTATGATATGACTTGTACACAAATATAAAAATATATTTTGTATTTTTGAGTTGGTATTTAGGGTTATATAATATTAAGAATAATTAACAGTTAAAAACCATTTTTTAAATACATTTATTTAAATAAAATGTTTTAATTTAAAAATTAATATTCTAATATGTTGAAATTTGATTAGGTTAAATTGATTTTAAATTTAATTGTGTAAGATGAAAATTTATTAATATGAGTTATCTAATAATTTTTATAAAAAATATAATTACTTATGTAAAAACCAGTTACCAAGGTAAAATCCAAAATATAAAAGTTAAAATCTTGTGGTAATAGCCTAAAAAATGTTTAAAATATGGAAAAAAATGAATGATGTAGGTATTATGAAGCTTAAATAATCAAAAAATAAATTATATTAAATTATGGATCCATTTAACATTTAATGGTGCAATTCCATCATTGAAAAAGTATAGGGTATTTAGGAAAATTCTATTTTGTTCACTTATAAATGGATATCACTTACACCACATTTATCCACCCATTAAAAATAATTATCTCGATAAATAAAAATTCCTAATTCTCAAATGAAATATCTAACCATTTCCTGGAATCGTTTTTATTACAAAAATTCCATGAAATAATGATAACATAAATAATATTAACATAATAAAAATTTATTAAAATTAGGTAATATCACTTTTAAACCTCCCGCAAAATACATTAAAATTTGAAGATGTCATAATGCATAGGTGAGGAATACTGCCTCTATAGATGAAATGTTCTATTTTTCATAACATCTTTATAAGGCTGGAAAATATTCATTTAATGAAAAAATATAACATTTATAATATCCTTAATATTTTAAATGGTATTTTGTATATTTTCCCCTCCCCTTGTTCGATGGAATATTAAAGCATCTTTTTTGTGTATGTGCTGAATACTTGCCCCACAGAATGACATATTTAATTCATCACTACCACATAACATATATGACTTTAAAATTTATTTATTGAATAAAAAAATATTTACAACACTGTTACTATTCTATAAGGATAATATTAGACATTCTATATGCGATATTAACATTAAATGGACATAGTAAACTTATCCGATTTAAATGAACATATCATGAAACATTTATTAATTTCAGTATAATTTTAGAAACCTATGAAACCATCTAATATTTTTTATAATTTAATAATAAAAAACATAAAACTCTACAATTATAGTTATTATGAATCTATTTTACAACACATTTAACCCCAGAAAATACACTGAGGACGTTTTGGAGGAATTAATGAAAGAAACTCAACTATTATCAATAATTAGAAATTAAATAATAAATAAATAATATTTGGTTATAAATAGACCACATAAAATTTAATATAAAGGGAAAATTTTCTTAGTAATGTTTTTAATAAAATTAAATTTATTATTAAGGATACTAGGTACACACATAGAACAAATCAAGACTATAGGTAAGGGTTTCAACATTTCAATTTTGATTCATTAAGATATGATTTTTATTTTACACGTTTTCCTTTTTTATGATGTAAATATTTTCCTTAGATGTATTTTTACTAAACAGTTCTTTAAATAAAAGGGACTAAATAATCCATCTCATGATGTACAATTATGGGTTTATGATTTAACATATAATGAAGGCATAGGAGGGATTTTAACTCAATTTTCCTTACATTTTGTTCCTCAGATATCATTCATTACTATTATATTATATGTTCACTTATTTTTCAATTTTCCTATTCTATATGTTAACTTATCTTTTACCATTGGGTGGATTACATTTTTAGAACAAAAACTTCGTCATTTCTATTTTTAATCCTAAACTTTATAGCTTTGTTAGGACTAATACCCATCATTTATAATATATTTTTCAACATTATGTCTAAATTTTCTCATCCTTATAAAGTTATAATTTAAAATTTAGTAACAAAAATATGTTTAATCTCTTTTTGTCCATATATTTATCCTTAAACCTTTGTAAAATAATGTTTCATTATCCTTTTTTTCAAAATGGGGTTCAACAAATATATTTGAAAATATTAATTAGGATTTCATTACATTTTCATTTGATTCATCTTCCACTAAAAATTTATTTAAGATAGTATTTACGTCCTCTCAAAGATATACTACTTAATAATATTTTTAAAAATAATTTTTTTTCAAAAAAATCATTCTAGATTTTAAGAAATGGATTTTGAATATGATCTGTAACTTTTTCTTTTATAACGATGTTGAAAAGGATTTTTAGAAAATATGATTTTTCTTCCATATTTATCATTTTCTAAAAAATATATATCTAATTTGGAGTTGTGTTTTATTAATGACCTAAAATATTCATTTGTGATATAATCATTTCTGGTGATTGATATGTTGATATAAACCAATCTCTGTCTTAATGTCATTTTTGTGGCACAATTTGGAAATGTTATAAAGCACATATTATTTCTATGAGATCTTTATGATATGATGAATTTTTAATTATATATATATAAAAGATTTTAATTTTATGAGTATTAAGTGTGCATCATGATGTAACTCTAATGCATTGGGTAATGTTTTTGTTTCATGAGATACCATGTATGGTGCTTGGGTGGTTAGCCGAAGCACATTGTGTTGTGTTGTCTTATCGATGAGCCTTTATATATTCTTTTGATGTCATGTTTTACGTTATTAGAACTTATTAATAATTTCATGAACATACGATATCATTTCCTTAGGCCTTATTTCTATGCTTATATTATACTCTTATTCTATGGTACATGTTTGTACTTTTGAGATTACATTATCTACTATAATAACATATGGGAAACTATTATTGTTTCATGTTATTTTTAATAAGGTATATCTATCTTGATCATATTTTACCATATGATAATGGTACAATCCTAAGTAAAATATTTATGTGTTTTCCCTTATAGAGCATTTGAGCACACCCCATTCTTATGTTTCAATTCCTTGGGTCATGAAAATGAGTATAACCTATAAGGAGTCACAAAGTTGGTCTAGTGTGGTTATATTAGGTAATAATGTTCACAAGAATTATAATATATGTTAATTTTTTGTTTATTATTCAAATATACTAAACCATCAGTTGTTGGGATTATGAGATTATTGTGAGATATAATGTTTATGTTATGAAAATTATATGATATATGTATATATATTTATTTTGAGTCATATCACTTTCAATCCAAGATAGTTTTTAATTAAAGTGTTTATAACACTGGAGTTTGGAGTGCTGGTCTAGGTTATAATATTTTTTATCAGAGGATGGTTTAGTTATTTTAAAGGATAATTTTAGTTAACTTTGGGGAACAAAATAAGTTAAATTTATTAAAAATTATATTGATGATTCCATGTGATATGTAAAAGTAAAATGAAACATATTATATTATTCATAATATTTAGAGTATGTGGTTTTCAAAAAATTAAATTCATTTCATGATAGTAGATATTGGAGAAAATAGTAACCCATATTCACATAAGGGTAATAACCCAGAAAAATTCTAGTTGAGTTTTAACATGATCTTCACTCAATGCATGATGAATTATCCTAAGACTATACACTTGGATATAAACTCATAGTGGATATAATTTAGTCATTCACATTCTATTTATGATCCATTATGAAGTATTTATTATGTTATTGAATTAGGTGAAAGAGTATGATATAACCCAACCTAAAAACCAGGATTAGAATGAGTGTGATTTTGGTTGAACTAAAAAATAATTGTATGGTTTAAAGAGTAACATATTTTGGGTTAAATAATCACATTAATAGAATTTGGATTTATTAATTGATAAATATTTAAAGATCCATGTTGATTGTGTGTGTCATGAAAAGTGAGGATATAATCACAATGATAATCCTAATGGAGTGAGAAATCATATCTTTAGGAAAAATAGTACCATGAATTATGATTAACAACATGAAATTAGTCCATTTTCCAAAGACACGATAGAAGATAATGATACATATTCATGTAATTTTTGGTGATGAATATTTCTATGGTAATAATATTCAATTTCATTCATGTTAAATTGTGGAAGAGGAACTCGTGGGAACACCTTAATGGAACTTGAATATAGATTATATGTGGAAAAGGAGGGAATCAAGAAAAAATACAATTGAAAAGAATCATTTTCTATGTTTTAAGGTTGATTTCTCTCTAGGAATAATATCCCAAGTCATTTATATCTTTTCTATTTAACATTATATTCCCATCAGTGAGTGATAAATAAAATTACGAGGTAACATTATATTAATATGTTGGGGGAGAATATAACATCTCATGATTATAATATTATTTTAAAACATAATCTATTAAATAATTTTTTTCTCTAGAAACAAATAACTAAAACAAAATAAAGATACTTTAAAATAAATCAATTAAATTTGAAAATTATAATATATCTATTAAATCAGTAGCTATAAAATATTTAACTATATTATGAAATGAATTAAAAAAGTAAATAAATTGAATCTAGTAGTGAAAGAGTCCATTATAAAGCTAATTTATCTGATTTTGGAGAATAGGTATCTTCAGTAGGGTTTTATGTCTACCATTTCATAGATGAAATAAAAAAAATTATTGTATGAGAAAAATCAAATGAGAGAGAATTTCAAGCTCATGGAAATTTCAATAAGATCCATCCTAGTGGAATCTGCACCTATGACTGCCACCAATGATTACCTTATTATTAGATATCATATGGAGTTCTTGAGGGAATATTAACCAAAAAAAATTCATTATATAAAAATGTAATTATTTATGTAATATGTTATTTATCACATAAATTTTACATATTTCACTTTATCAATTTTATATAAAAAGAACATATAATTACTAATTCATTGGTAAAATCAATGATATCATTTTATTATTAAAAATATAAGGCCTTATTAAATTGTATTTTTTTGTTTTAATTAAATAAACCTAATTTATTATATATATTGTTATATGAATTATACATTAACAATAATTATTAAATTATATAAAATAAGAGTGAGAGCCCTTAATATTTTAAAATTTATTTTCAAATATAAATATTTTTTACTTTTTTTATAATTTTATATAAAAGTATAATTATGTGAAATTTCATGACATGGATGAAACTAAATGATACCCTAATATAGTGGTTCAGTTGACCTCAAGTGTGCATCTGCATACGGAAGAGGCTACTGAATAGAAGTGAGGGCTTAGGGTGTGTCTATGGGGGGACAATGACATCATGTTGGAGTATAACACATTAGTAATAACAACATCAATCAGTAGTGGAAGTATTAAATAAACCAGAAAGAATATAAACACCCTAGATAGTAATAGATAACAATACCAAGGGAAATCACATAATAAAATTAATTGTCAGGTCATTTCTTTACAAAACAGGAAAATAATATACTTGTTTCCAGTATAATACATGTATCATGTTCCAAAATGCCAAAAATGAAGATCTCTATATAGAATCAAGAACCTAGAAAGGGTCTCATACTCCTGTGATCCTAATAAAAAACAAGTTAATCATCATATAGTGGTTTCTTTCCTTGGTCCCTAGCCACATCCATATAGTCCATCTAGGTACCCAATGGAGGCATGAATTGTGTGTGAGATAACAATCACTAGGCCCCCACAAATAGTGTGTATAAAAAATCTATTCTATGAAATATAAATAAAATAAGTGTGCAATATATAATAGGTAAAACAATAATGGATATAAAGAATAAAAAAGAAAAGTGATCATGTATGGACAAACTCAACTCTTGGTGAAACAATACTAGAGATCCAATATGAAGAGAAACTATAAATCTTAAATAAAAAAGTTATATTGTCAACTATATCAACTATAAAAAAATTCCCATACCAGGAATATCTGCAATCATAGAAAAAAATCAAAAATGACCTCACCATCTAAACAAGTGTTAATATCCCCAATGGCCATGATGTGTAATATAGTGTAAAACATCTACAACGTAATTTCTATGTAAAAAGTGACAGAACATGATGGTATGGATCAAAATTATATAAGGCCATAGAATTATCATCCATTCATAAGAGAATATCAATGGAAACTCATTAATGAGTTGGGTGGAGTCTAAGGAGAATGTCAAAAAATCATGCCCACTATGAGTCTACGAAATCCAGATCTAAGGGGTAGTGAGTCCCAAGGAATATTAAAAAAATAAGACATAAGGGGTAAACATGTCCGAGGAATCCACTAACAAAAACAAGACCCATGGAGTAGAAATATTATTTAGAAGTCAATGGAATCGGGATCCAAGTAGTAAGTATGTACAAGGCATTCACTACCATAATTAATTCATCATCTCAATTCAATAACAATTCCCTAAACATTAACATTCCCTGAGTTCTTCCATGTCATTTCCACAATTTCTATAAAATATATTCAAACAATTAAAATCATTTAACCTCATGTAATCACATGGAAAAGGAGGTACAAAATTTTACAAACAATTCAAATAAATGTATTATAATTATCAAGTTACCAATTTAGTGGTGAGATACTACACAACCAATATGCTGGTAAAATAATTAAAAAATGCAAGGGAACACCCCATGGGTGGCATAGGCTGAGGAAAAACAACCTAAAACCATAATTTAACACTCAAGGGGAGAAGTAATAGCTTATAATTAATAGCAATTAAGAATTCAATTAATTATAGGGGTAGAATAAGAAATATTTCATATTAACTTGATCCTAGTTGGTCTATAGTAGAGTAGTTATTCATTATCGGTCTCTAATTCAGCCTGATTGGGAGAAAAAAGAAGAACAAATGAAAATCCTAGAAATAAGGGATATTATACTAAACCTAAATTATTATATCGATATAAAGTAAATTGATTAAGGGAACATGGTGAATGTAGAACTTACAATCACATGTCCAACAAAACAATCATTTCTAGGATCAGATATCATATAATGAAATAGGAGTAAAGCCTATGATTTGGATTTAAAGAGAGATACCAATGTGAGGTTATTTTCACTAGGGGAAGAAAATAATAATTTATGTTATATGATATTCTATGTGAAAAGGGTAATTTCCCAATTTTTAACTACGCCATATGGTTTGGCTATACGGTTGGCCAAACCATGCACCAACTATACACACTTTTCTTCGACATGGGGTAACTTGCACAGTCATGGAGAAAAATTAGGAAAATAATATACTGACCATGTTCTAATACTATTTCAAAAGTCTATGAAAACATTCACAAGTGTGTGTCTTATGTTCCATGGTTTCATAGAACGGTACAACCTCCTATATCCTACAATCTAGCCTAACATGGTTAATATTAACCATTTGTCTCAGGTAACATAATTTATTCTAACCATGAAGCCTTATTGTTTTCCTCTAAAAGTATAATTATATAACTTGAACAAGCCCCATAGACCCTATAAACATTGGTGATCTCTTTCTAAAGTCACATTATGTCAAAACTAAGGAGTTAAACAGAAAACAAAAGATTCACACCTCAAAGGAAAACATAGAATCAAAAAATCATCACCCGTAAAGAAATTCATTTCTAAATTACCCATACAATGGTGATCAAGAATCGCTTGAGAATAAATCTGGCCATTGAGTACATATATCATCCTCCCACACCCAAATCGTATACTGTAAATATTCATTCTACTATAACACCCATAATAGAGGAACTGACCAACGTCAAAGAAACATAATGCTCCTATCTATAATACGAAAATGATACTCCTTAAAGGATACACCTACCTTTCACCCTACCATATCCATATATAAACTATGAGATGGTTCTGAGTGATAATGGTACAACTGAGATACATGGAAGACATTGTGCATGACCATGTACCTATACGGTAACTTCAACCGATAGGCTATTGATTTGACTCACTCAATAATACTGAATGTCCTAACATATTATTGTAAAATATTACCCTATATCCTAATCCAACTAATTCCAATACTTAGCGAGATACGTAAAAGACATGATCAATGACCTTGATCTCAAGAGTTCATTGATGGTGATTTGTGTATGATTTTTTCTTGACTATGCTATATCCATCCATTTCTGAATCAATTGGACCTACATATAATTCTCCAGAATGAAATGAGTTCTATGAAATTCTCCCTCTCCTACCTCTAACCAGCAAAGGGGTTATTAGCATTGAATATTGTAAAAAGTTTTAAGGGATTACATTATTTAGTATCCTAATATCTATTATTGTTGCTGATCTCATCTAGGGGTATATGTGTCTCCCAAGAACCCCCCAAATCGAGGATGAATTATCTCAACATATCTTTAAGCACCAGAATCATGTTCTATGACAAGCCATTAGACTGATAATGGTATGTTGTACTTAGAAGAACTTATTTCCTCATTTCCCTCTACAAAAAATAACATAATCGAGATGTAAACTGGGCATCCATATAAAATACATTAGTTTGAGGAACCCTATGTAGTCACACTATCTCAAAGATATAAAGTTTCCCAAGCTCATCAATTGATAATGTCCCCCTTATTAGAAGGAAGTGGGTGACTTTTGTGATCCTGTGCACTGCTACACAAACACCATCACTACCTTGAGAAAACCGTGGAAATGAATTTACAAAATCTATCAAGACATCTTTAAATATCTAGTCAGTAATGGGTAACAAATATAAAATCTTATATATCTACTAATGTTCTTTCGAAACCTACTAAAAAGAGGAACACCTCATGAAAATACAATCTACCTCACACTTCATCTCTGCCACAAATACTAGAGAAGTAAATTAGGATACATCATGTAAACATCATGATGTACAACCCAAAATGACACATGAAAATCCCACATCATCTCCTCATGTATGCCTACTGTAACTAAAACATTACCAGAGATATACATAATTTTGTCCCCACACACTTTCCAACTATGATGAGGGTCCTCACCAATGACACTCTCCTATAGGACTAAGCACATAGAATCTAATACCTGTATCATCCTCACTCTATCTAAAATATTGTTTGTCACCACATAATATGATAGAATTTTATATCCATGGCCATCCTTCACCTCTATGTTCATTTCTAAAAACAATTCTATAAGCCACCACTTTCTACTAGCCACCCGAACAACCTTTATTTGAGTCCTCCTGCACACCACATCTGCCATTGCATGGACCTTTTCTTGAGTATAAGCAAGATAGGAGTCAAAATATAATAGATACTACACCCACCTATATTTATTTATATTCTAGTAATTCTATGTAAATATATACATGGGTATTTTGTGGACGGTGTACACTATAGAATGATCTCTCAGTAAATTACGACTCCAACATTGCTGTACATGTACAATAACAGCTAACTGTAGATCATGAGTTGGGTAATTGCTCTTGTGTGGTCTCAAATAATGAGAACCGTATGCAATGACTTACTCCTCCTTCATAGGAACATCTCCTAATCCAATACCTAATGCATTAAAATGCATAGTGTAGATCCTTCCTAGCTCAAGAAGAATCATGATTGAAGTTGAAGTCAGTATCCCTTTCATATCCAGAAAGTCTATCTCTCAGGCATCTGACCATAAAAACATCACTCCCTTCTTATTCAAGAAAATAATTGGCGCTTCTATCAGTGTGAATTTCTATATGAAATGCATGTAATATCTAGCTAGTAATATGAAGCTTCGTATATCAAAGAAGTTCATTTGAAACTCCTAGGAAACTACAACTATCACCTTCTCTAGGTAAACTGATACTCCTTTCTCCCAGATAATATGACCCATGACGTGAATCCTATCCATCCAGAAGTGGATATTTGTGAGCTTACAATATAATTTATGCTCTATTAGTGTATCCAAAATGATCTCAATATGTTTGGAATGGTAATGTCAATTGTGGTAAAACACCAAGATCTCATCCATGAATACAACCAAAAAGGAATCTAGATATAGATGGAAAAACTGGTTCATTATTTCCATGAAAATTGATAGCGTATTCATGATCCAAAACAACATAACCAAATACTCTTATAGACCATACTTTATATGAAAGGTTATATGAGGTATGTCTGTAGGTCGAACATGTACCTAGTGATAACCTAACGTCAAATCATTCTTTGAGAAACCCTGAGCTCCTCAGAGATGGTTGAATATATCATCTATCAATGGTAAAAGATACCGATTTTCAACCATCAACTTCATCAATTTTTGATAATCAACACATAGACTAATTACATCCTCTGCCTTTTTCCTAAAAGGACTGACGAACCCCATGTAGAATTATTGGGATGTATAAAATCCTTTTCATTCAAGTCCTCAAGATACCTCTTGAGTTATTGGAAATTTGTATTGTCCATCCTATAAGGAGAAATGAATAATAGTGTAACTATTGGTACAAGATTGATATATAAATCCACCTCTCTCTTTAATGGTAAACATGAACAGTAATATGTGATGATGTCCCTAAAACCATCGATCACTAGAGGAAAGTCTACCAGGCACATTCCATGATCATACAGATATAAACTAACAATCTAGGTTATCATCCCTCCCTGCCCATTATGGATTGGTCTATCTCATCTCACCGAAACATACCATTCACCATTTTGAATAAATACTCAACCCTCTAGTAGTGTTAAGGCCACCATCCAATGATATCAATCAATATGATCTTGATAAGAAACAAGTTATTCCATCATGAGTATGATGTCAAAAGCTATTATATTGAGGAAAATAAAATTCCATATAATGTGACATGCACCAATATCAAGGGGGAACTCCCTAAACTGGTATACACCCTCCTTCCTAATCCCCAATCGAGTATCAAAGGTCTTAATAGCATTAGAAAACTAAAAAAAATACATAGATTTCCCATAATAGGTGTAGATATGAATCCATGAGAAGAACCTGTATTTAAAAGAGTAAATACCAAAGTAGAGAATAATAAGATTGTATATCTCATTGTATATAACCCAATGATCTTCCCCTCTGGCATATGGTATATATAATATATTATTCTAGAACTACAACCCTGTGAAATAACCTCACTACCCGGAGAAGTACCAATCATCTAGGTATAAATAGTTCATGGATTCCTTGATCACAACCACCACCTCATCCTAAAAGATCATCACTACTCCATCACCCTAATTGACAAGGAGAAGTGGACCCCGCTCTTAAAACTAGAGTCATATTTAATCTAATTTCAATAAATAATGGAGGGAATTTCCTATAGAAATGAAGTACATAGCCCATCCTAATGTAGGATTGGAAATCTATTGTGTATCGATCACACCGATTCTTCACATATCCTCATCTACCACACAGATGATAGAAAACAAAGTTATCGGCTGTAATAGTTTTTTTGGTTGTCCCCTCACATGATGCCTCAAAATGATGCTTCAGGCTACTGGAAGCTGAACTACTAAGTCAAGTGGATAAACTACCCTAATATGGACCTCCAACATCCTCATGCCTAGCTAAGTAACCACACCTAAATTACTATCACAGTAATATTAATGAATTGAAACACGTTGATCTATGATCAAATGGAATTTTCTAGACCTTCCTAGAAGTGTCTCGCCCTTGATGGCTCATCATCCGGATAAAAAAGTGTTAAATTATGAATTTCAATAAGGTGTTCTAAATACTCCATTAAAATCACTATGATCTTCTCTAGAACAATAAAAACACTAGCCTTATCAACCCTATTGGTATAAGGAAAAAATAAATCATAAAAACCTGATTGGAAATCCCTCCAAACTATATCTCAAAGTTAATCAACCTAGTTCCAAACATTCAACCATTTCTATACTTCTACCCAAATAACATATATTGTGATCTTAACTCTAATCTTATGAGGTGTCTCTAGATTCTAACAAATTTAAAAATTAGTATTGATCCGTATCATAGTAGCATGTGGACCACTATCACAAAATAATGTGGCATGATGTTGTTGCTCGAACACATGTGTCAGTTATAACACATATGAGGAAGGATTTTTTTCTCCATGAATGGTCATCATAAAGATCATAATCTCTCATAAAACATTGCCTCAACAACCATATATGGTAATATAAATGGTTCCTTATCTATCAATATATGAGGATCTATTGGTATCCCGTGGACCAACACTTCTAGAGCACATTTGTCTCCTCTTTTCTGGCATATGACAGGAGGTCTTCGTGGTGACGTGTCTCTACAATTTGAAACACATACCTACAAAAATATCAAGAACCATATGATCATAGTCAAAAGTGAAGGATATGTTGAAGACTTTCTATAAGAAGACACACACATCTTCATTCTCCTAAAGCCAATACTGGGTAAAAATAAACAGTTATAAAAGCCACTAAAGACACTTCATACTTCCCACTCAAAAGCTGGTTCAAGGTCAAGTTCTTTATTTCACAAATTCATTTTCCACTTTAAATTCATATTTATTTCAAGACTATATTTATTATTTGAACCAAATTAGTCACCAATTTTGGTCCAAATTGGCCCATACACCTCATTAACTATGATTTGGAGTCCAATTAATCCACACCATAACATGCTCCAGTCTATGTGACTAATGGTCCATGACTAAACATTCCATAGTTAACTTTTTAGGATGTATTCTGTAACCTAATTGGGAAAACACTATTTAGGTTACAAAAGACACTGTATGTACCAACCATATTTTTCAATTACTTCCATAATCATTTTACAAACAAGAGAGATATCACAAAAGGACCACATAATAATGTTATACAGTCTATCAATGTACCTTATATAACATGAAATGTGAATATTGGAATGTGACTAAAATGATGAATGATGTGAAAATCCTCCATCTCATTATTATATGTTGAAATAAAATCCTTAATCATAAAGATAATAGCATAACAATTCACATGGATCCCCAATAGTTGAATCAAATCAACTTTAATAGGTAAAATACAATAAACAAAAAAATTTGTCCAAGGAAACTTTGTTTTTTCTTGTACGTGGGTAAGCTACAACCAGAAAAAACTCATTACCAACTTCTAATACAATCATAATCCAATTATAATATCTCTAAATAACAAGGAAATAAAGGAAATCCTCTTATAACACTTTGTAACTTCCCGACTGAGATTCAACTAAACAGTTCAAGGAGCCGGTGGGTTACATGGCCTAAATGATGCCTTCCCATACACCCGAGGTTTCCAACTAGCATCGATGGATTTGGGTGTGTCTGTGTGGAGACTATTCTATCAGGTTATAGTGTAGAATAGGGGATATAACCACAATAGTTTATATCAGATGTAGTAATTCAACACAGCAAAAGTTAGACATCTAGGACAGTAATAGATAACAATACCAAGTGAAATATCTTAAAAATATTATTTTATGTCATGTATCTACAAAGAAGGAAAAAAATTATTCAAAAATCTATTAAAATACATGTATGAATCACTAAAAAGAACAAAAAGGTCTATCTATAGATAACATCATTAGCCTAGGACTATCTTATTCTCCCTTTCTCCAAAACAAAGAATAAGTCAAGAATCATATAGAGGGTGATTTCCCAAGTCCCTACTTGCATCCCTATAGTGTATTTAGGTACCCAACAGTGGGTCAGATATTATACAAGATAATTCTAAATAGGCCACCACCAATGATGTATATTAAAAATCTGTTCTGTGATATATAAATAAAATTAATTTGGAATATATCATAGGTATAATATAATTGTATGTAAAGAAACAAAATCCAATGTGATCTAGTCCATCAAAACATGGTTCCCTTTGAAATAACTTCCAAGATCCCACAAAAAGAGAAACTGTAAAGAATAAATAAAAAAGTGATATTTTAAAGTCTAATAACAATAAACTGATACCCATATCAATGATATCTATAATCATAGAAAAAAAATTTACCACTTCCACACATATAACCAAGTGTCAACATTCTTAATGGCTGTGTCATTCAATCTAGTGTAAAACATCCACAATGGCCTTACTATGTAATCAATGTTTCAGACCATACAAGGAAAGATCCAAGGAATAGAAGACCATGGAATTCTTGTCAAGTCCTAGAAGAATCTCAATGGAAAGCTCGGTTAAAACTTTAGTGCAGTCTAAAGATCATGCCAATAGATCATATCCACCATGATTCCAATCAAGCAGGATTCACGGGAGAGGCTAACCGACCTACAACTATAAAATTAAACATCTCCTTATTCTCATGTAATCACATGGAAAACAAGGAATAAACATCTCCTTAAAATTAAATACAATTCATTCCACTAAAAAATCTCCCAAATTAGTGGAGTGTAAATATGCCCCCAACTTGGTGGTACAACATATGGAAAAGGAAAGGTCACACCCCATGGGTAACCTAGGGTGAGGCTAACTGACCTACAAGCATAAAATTGAACTCAAGGGAAAACCTAATAGGTTCAAATTCATTTTAGGGGAAGTGAAAGAAAGTCCAGCATTAAACATAATGGTAATATGACTTATAAAACACCAAACCATATGGAAAAAGGTATAGAAAACCTAATATAAGTTCATATTAGAGAACTCATACAGTATTGATCTCTGATTTGGTCTAGATCAAGATAAAATTAAATATCAGATGAAAATATATAGAAATATGGAATATTATCTTGAACCTAAATTACTCCATAGTTATGAAGACAAACAAAGAATGACACAAGATGATCAAAGAACTTACCAGATCGAACCAAAAAAGACAAATTGTGCTAAAATCAGATGACATATGAAGAAATGGGAGAAAGGACTATGATTTGGATGCAAAGGGAGCCCCCAATGCGATGGTCTTTCATATAGAGGAAGAAATAAAATAGATTTAGGTTATAATATATTTTAAGGGGAAAAAGTTAATTTCTCACATTTTAATTGGGCCGTACGATTTGGCCGCATAGTTGGAAAAACGATGTGCCATCCATGAATCCTTTCCTTTCTAAAAAGTGACTTTATATGGTCATCGTGAACAATTAGATAAATGGTACATTGAACATTCTTTTTTCCTCTATCAAGTAGCTGTAATAACTCTCATCTGTGTGTGCTTAAAGTTTCATGGTTTTCTCAAACCGTATAGTCTTCGACATCCCACTATCCATACCCACACAATAACTCTTAATAGTGTATCTTGAGTTGAATAGGCTCTCATAATAGTGTGGTATAGCTATTTTCCTTCAAAATTTATGCTATGGGCTCTAAAAAATCCTTGAACCCCCTAAAAATCCCACAATCTCATTATTAACTCACATTAGGAAAAAACCAAGGAGTTAAAATAAAAGAAGAAGATCCATACATCATGGAACAACCTGAGATATATCATTAATAAGTTTTATAAATTTTAAATTGACAAAATTAACTTCATTTTTGTATTTACAGTAACAATGTTATATTAGGATGTTTTTTTGTATTTTTCTAAAATATTTTATTTTTATTTGAATTGTAAAAATATACCATTTTTACTAATGTTATAATGATTATAGCTTTATCAGGAAGTAAGTATTACCTAAAAATATATAAAAATTTAATTAGGCCAAAATTATATTAAATGAGTTTAGTAAAATTATTCCTATAAAAATACTATGTAGATTTTATAAACCCATGTTTAATGTTTTGGAAACCTTAGTAAAATTTTACATTAAATACTATTTTTATTTTTATATATTAATTTTTTATTAATTATAAAAAATAAATCTAATAATTAGATTTCATATCAATATTTTCATATTTTATAATATTATCTATTTTATTTTTAGGCATAATAGTATAATTACTAATATTAACGGTTGTGACCATGATAATAGTGAAATGATTGTTTTATAATAATTATTTTACCAATTTTTTGGTAATTTCTATCTAATAAATTAAAATGGTATATTTTATATAGAAATAGAGATATTATTTTTACAAATATATAAAAATATATTATAAATCATTTAATTGGTAATTAACATATATAATATTAATATTAATTAATTTTTAAATTATTATTTATTCTTTCAATATATTTAGTCTATATATTATATGTTATAATTGTAAAAAGTAACCCTATTTAGAAAATAATATTTTTTAAAATGGAGTCTACATTTATATTCAAAACATCTAAATTTGTCATGGGATATCATGTATTTTTTTGTAAAAATATAATTTTATATGTAAAAACTAGTTAGCCATGTAAAAACCAAAAAGGTAATAGTCAAAACATAATGGTATAAGAAAAAATATTTAAAACATGGAACCAAATAAATTTTGGTGGTATTAAATATATTAAATCATCCCCCACTAAATTATATTCTATTTTGTATCCACTATCACAAGAATAGTTTCATTCTATCATTTAAAATGTAATGGGTATAAAAAAACAATCCATTTTCATCCCTTATAAAAGGAGACCAATTCTAGTACAATTATCCACCCATTATAAAGAATTATATTGAAAAAAATATAACATTTTCTATTATAAATTCTATACTAATTTCCAAGAATCCTTGGTATTTTCAAAAGACTAATCTAAGGAGCATTATCGTGTTTCCCAATGGAGAACATCTAAAGGGAGAGGTAATGTTATCAACCGAGTTCTCCTAATTTTGTTTTTCTTATTTAAACCCCAAAAGTATTTTATATACATATAATTATGATATAATAATTACAATTAATATTATTAAATTTTATTATCCTAATTGAATATCTCTTCAATACATCCCTTAAAAACTATTTAAACAAGAAGTCATCGACATGCATTCATGCGAACTACCGCCTCCATGAATGATGTGTTTTATTTTTTGTAACTACCACACACATATAGACCAAAAATTTTATCTAATGAAAAAATATAACATTTATTAAAGTATTAATACAATGAAATGATATATATATTTTTTTAACCCCAGCAGTTTCTATGGAAAATGAATGTATTGTCCGTGTGTACGTACGAACTCCCACCTCCCTGAAATGGTGAAATTTATTTTCCATTCCTTCCTAACAAGGATGAATTTAAAATTTATTTATTGTAAAATATGATAAATATTACAATATTTATATTTTGGAATGATATTATTAGGCATTATATAAGTGATATTGACACTAAACAATCATAGTAAACAAAACTGCCCTAAATGAACATATAAAGGCACCGTTCTAAATTTGAGTTAATTTTGATAAAACCTATTAAACAATATATATTATATGAAAATGGAATAAAAAAACATATTATTAAATAATTATAGTGATTAGGAAGATAGTTTTCATCACATTTTACAATGATAAATATATCGAGGAAGTTTCAGATATATTGTCAGAAGCACCTCAAGTAACCACAATAATTGAAAGAAATTTAACAAATAAATAATTTATAATAATATATAGACCTTATAAAATTCAATATATATATGGATTAATTTCTTAATATTTTTTATGGAACATAATTCAATTACTCTAAATGTTAGCTGCACATGCAAAATGAATAATGAACCAAGGTAAGGGTTTTCTTATCATAGTTTTGTTTCATTGAGATATGAATTGAATTTTCAACATGGTCCCCTTATTTTTTTTAAATACTTCCCATGGATAATTTTTTTTTCAAAATATTCTTTAAATATAATGGATTTAAAATCCATATCATGTTCTACCTTTATGGGTTTTCAATTCTAATGATAATTAAGCTATTAGTGGTTTGTTGAGTCAAATGTTTTTTTTACATTTTGGTCTTGAGATATCCATGTTGACTATTATTTTCAATGTTATCTTATTATTCCATTTATCTATTATAAATTATCATTCCTTATTTAATTGTTATGGAATTACTTATTTAATCCAAAAAATTCATTATTGGCTTCTTTTTTCCCATATTTATGACATTGTTACGATTAATACCCATATTTTCTAATGAATGTTTATAATTCATGTTAATATTTTACCTTCAATCCATTTTTATCGTTTCATATTTGGGATCCATAATATTTTATAAATACTTTTATCCTAATATTTATCTTTAAAAAATTTCAAAGTAATGTTTTATTATCATTTTTTATAGTTTATGTTTCAACAAATGTATTTTGAAATACTAAAATTCTTTTCCTTACATGTTCATTTGTTTTTTCTTCAAATTAAAATTTAATTAATATAGAATTTATTCCCTTTTTATGATATGATATTTATGATCATATTTAATGTTTTTTTTTTAAAAAAAATCACCCGCTATTTAAAAATTTCTTTTGAATGTGAACCATAACAATTCCTTTTATGACAGAGTTAAAAATGTTTTCAAAAAAAACTTTTACAGTCTGGATTCTATTTTAAATTTATATAAAAAATATATATCTACTTCATAGTTGTTTTATATAAATTATATCCTAAATTCAATTATTAAATAATCCTTTTGGGTGATTTAAATTTTGGTATCATCCAATCTATGTATTGAATTCATTTTATTTGATACCATATGAAAATGTTAGAAAACCTATTTGATTTCCATGAGTTCTTTATAATAAGATTAATTTTTTATTTCATGCTGAACACATATTAATTTACATGCTATTAATATGATTGGATGTCCTTGATATCCTTCTAATGAATTGGGTAAAATTTTCATCTCATGAGAGACGCGTTATAGTGCTCGGGTGGTTAGCCTAAGCACACTGGGTTATATTGTCTGAGAAGTGGACCATTAATTATTCTTATGATGTAATATTTATTTTGTTGACAAAAATTTATGATTCCATGAACATATGATATCATTCACTTATTAAATTTTTCCACACTATTGGAACCTTCTTATTTTAATAATAACAAATCATGTTTATTATTTTTAAACATTTCTAATATTTTATGATAGTAAATCATAATCTTTAGACACTCTAATTTTTTTGAAAAGGTATGATCTAACATTAATTAAAAATATAGACTGTCAATTAAATTTATAAATAGCCAGTTTGTGATAAAATATATCTTTGATACCACAAGTATAATGGAGCTATCGTCGAGAACTACATCTTTCAAATGATACTTCTGAACTTTTTCTACCGTGACTATTAGACAGTGATACCATAAAACACTCCAACAATAGGCGTCTGCTACTATCTCTCAATGGAATCGTTGTATCTAAGCTACCACTATCAATATAGATCAAAGTTTTTGTCACTGGAGTAATGAAATCTTTCTTTAGAGCTACCTCCAAAACAGATCTACTGCTAGAAAAGACCTACTATCATATTGTTCAACCACTAGGATGTTCTACAACAACTATCAAAACATTGCCACTAAACAAAAATATACTACTTGAGATGCTACTACTAGTGATCTACCGCCAAATTCTACTACAATTAGTTCTAGATGCTACCATTTGGGAAGCTAATTTAGGTATAATACCATGGATATCTATAATTTATATCAAAATTGATTCGTCAATGGATTTTTTAGGAAATTAAATTCTGTATAGAATCACATTGATTTAAGTATGTTTATTCTTAAACAAATCCATAGAAGACTTAAAGATAAATTCAATCTTTCTAGATTTATTTCTCAAAATAAGGATCCCTATATTATTATTATTATTTTGAAATGATTAATTTTAACTTCTTAAATGATATATATTTTCATAAGATCCCACCCATGTGAAATAGTAAAAGGAATAATGTGTGTGGATCTATGGTGAATATGTGATTAGAGTGAAAATTTTCATTTAGAATAAACTGATTGAGAATAAAGTATTTTCGATAGCAATTAGGATACTCTATTTCACTACACATTCAGTGAAATCTATGTGGATGTTTTCATTATCATTTTCGGAGACTCTTTAATGATAGAAGAAATTCAGTTTGAGATACATAACTATTTATCACCCCCAACATCCTTCCCATTATATTTATTCATTTCATTAGATTTGTGTTTAGTTTTACATTGATTTTCTATAAATTATAGTCTCAGGTAATAAATTGATGATCTCTTTACACACTCTTTCAATTTTCTTTATCTTCTTTTCTCATGTAATCGATGGAAGAGTTTGCATGTGACCTATACTTGTTATATCACACACATAAATATGGAATATTCTTTATTCATAGAAATTATATTATGTTGTGTTATTTTGTAACAAATGATCTAGGTCGAGGATCAGTTTATTTTATAATAAACGTCTTGGTAGTAAGTGATCTCCATGTGGAGGGGATTATGTCTCATCTTGAGACCAAAACCCTTGTCAAAATTTCTATTTTAGTTTTTATATATTTTTAATTATTTATATAAAAGGATGTTTCTATTATTTTTTGGGGAAAATAAACTTAACTCTGATAGTTAACACCAATTGGTGTTTCATATACTATGTTTGAGAAAAATAGTTTTGTTTTAAAAGTTGGACTATTGGAAAAGTATTTTAACTGTTCTATGATTGGGAATTTGAGAAAATTTTCAAAAGATAAAATTATAAATTTATACCATTTATAACTGGGATATTTTATCAAAATTGGGGGATTTGATTTTTAATTGGTTTTTTAAAAAATAATTTAATGGAAGCACAATTATACCACCTCTTGAGTTATCCACTACGACTAACATTGTGTATCTGTTATTTTTTTTATAAATAAATTTTAAATATGATCTAGTGTCATTTAATGATCATTTTTTATGTTATTTATATAATTATATATTTATGTATAATAATATATATGAACAAAATAACACTAATAAACCTCCATATTTTAATGGAACTATTTACTCTCAATGGATAATTAAGATAAAATTTCATATAGAGAGCATGAGTTTTGATATGTATACTATTTTGAGGATAAATATGAATCACCTAAAGCTCCAAGAAAATATTTTAGTTACGTCAGTAAATAAATCTATGATTATAACTACAAATTTATGAATTATTTATAATCTACATTAGTAGATGAAGATGTTAAAAAAGTATCGTTATATTTAAATTCTTTTGAAATTTGAGATAATATAAAAATTTATTATGAAGAAAGAATCAATGATAAAGAAATGCATTTAAATATGTATGCTATTAAATATTATATTTTCAAGTAAAATATTGGTGAAAAAATTTATGATATGTATCTCAGTTTCAACCATATTCCGAGCATAATCCATTGACATGGAAATACCATTGATTATAAATATCTCATGACGATAATTCTATTATATTTACTATAAAGTTGGAGAGGAACTTCATTTTCAATAACGAAATCTTGTGACATATGTAATATACAAGTGAAATATTTTAATATAAAGATCATAACATATTAAGAAGAACTTATTGAAAACCTAGAAGAAGATAATGAACCAAATAAATGGTTAGTTTCTTTCAAGACTTTTGATTTTCAAAAAAAAAAGAATTGATCATAGATTAATTATCCAGAGATAGAGAATCATCATTAGATAGTGATTAAGAAATGACTTATTTATCCAGAAGTTTTAAGAACTTTTACAAGAAGAAACAATTCTTTATGAAATCCAACTATATCAGTATGTATGATAAACCAAATTGGATAAAAATATTGGAGAAAGAAGACTCCAAAAATTAAATAAATGGTTATTAATTAAAATTAAAAGGTTATATAAAATAAAATTATCACAAGCTAAAATTTCAGAAAAAGTATGAAGAAAAAGTCATGAAATATAAAAAGGTGATAAAATCCAAATACTGGTCCATAGATTACATCTCAAGCAATTCAGACTTAATTAGGGAAGAAATAAATGGTAAACCAAATATGTGCTTTATGTTAAACACATATGACGTATTGAGTGTTTTTTTGAATCTCCTACACACAATTCAAATCATTTTGAAACAATAAATAGTGAAAAAATTATTTCCACTCATAAATTATTTTAATATTATAACACACTAGAATAAAAATTTAATGAATTAAAAGAGAAATTTAAATGTTTAAAAATGATACAACCTTTATAATCTCTAATTAAATATGAACATGTTATAGAAAAAAGAAAAAATAAATGTTATCAAAGTAAAATAAGAAGATTTATATGTTAAATGAACAACTTAAAAATGATATTTAAGGTTTAAAAAATGGAAGTGAAATCATGACTCAAATAATTGGTAAAAAATATTTTTAAATATACTATAGAAATTTGATAAAAAAATGGATATATGAGAATTAATAAAATTAATTTTCTTCCATGTTCTAATCCTTCCAAGTCTAAAAACAAATCCTATTCTACAGGACTTAATGAGGTATTTATTCTTGAATATCTTAGGAGTAGTTTTAGGAAACCATTTAAAAAATTATGGAATCCTAAAATTATTATTACAAACATTTCTACACAAAAGAAAATATGGGTACTAATGCCATTTTTAATTTAAAATCATTTTTATAGGAAACATGTTTGAAAATTTCAAGTAGGAACTTATTGTATCAGGAAGTGGATGTTCTAGACATACTAATGGGGGATACTCATGATTCAAAAATATAATCAAATATAATTTTGGTCATGTCATAGTTTATGACAAATAAAAAGGTAAATCTTTGGTTCTTGGCTAAATAAGTAATTATAGTAGTATTTTAATTTCCAATGTTCTATTTTTATAAGTATTAACGTACAATATTATTAGAATTTCACAACATTTTGATGATGTTTTTCATGTAATGTTTTAAATTAATTCATGTGATGTATTGATTGTAAATGTGATTTAAATTTTACATCTTTGTAAATTGAAAATGTTTATCATATTTATTTAACCTTCTTATTTTATTATAATGTTTAATTTTTATCATCCTTTCAAAAAGAATCATTGATTTGGCATAGAAGACTAATACATTTCAATTTTCTATCACATAGAAAGATAATTAGTAATGGTTTAGTTAATGATATACCCTAACTACATTTACCTATTTATAAATTCTCTAATATATATCAAAAGTAAAAGCAACATTAAATATCCTTCAAACTAAAGAAAACAATGTTTGACCTTTCAACCATTAGATATTGTTCACAAGGATTTTTTGGACCTCATAGAGTTTTTAGTTTAGCAGGAAAATAATATACACATGTTTTAGTGGATGATTACTCATGATATAAATGGGTGTTTTTATTTCTCGTAAAAGTGAAGATATTTATTATTTTTAAAAATATGATAAATTTTTTAAAAATATTAGATGGAGAATAATTAAAAAAATATTAAATGATAATGGTATTGAGTTTGAAAATAAATATAGTGAATCATTATTCTCATAACCTGACTATAATCACAACTTTTTTACTCCAAGGAACCCATAGTAGAATAGTGTAATAAAAAGAATAATTTGAAACCTTTAGGAAATTACCCAGACCCTGCTCAATGAGTACAATTTACTTGTTTATCTTCAGGAAGAAAATATGAATACAAATGTCTATATAATTAATAAATCATTCATTATATCACTTTTAAAGAATAACACTTATGAATTATAGAATGAAATAAAATAAAATGTTAATTACATTAGTGTGTTTGGATGAAAAGTCCTTGTACTCAATGTAAAAGATAAATTTGAAATTGTTTCTTCTAAAAGTGACGAGGGAATTTTTATTGGATATACTAGAACTAGTAAATTCAATAGGGTTTCTAATAAAAGAACTAAAATTATGGATAAATCTATACATGTAATATTTGATGAGACAAATCCCCATGAACCTATGTCCTATTTAAAAAATATATAGGATGAACATTATAGTATGGATGTAAATTTTCAAATTTGTTAAAATTTTGTGAAGCATATAGAAAAAACTCTCAGTTATGAAGAAAAATTTGAACTCAAACTTGTATAAGATAATTTAGTACCTTGTATGTATCTCCATAATTCTATTAAGACTCATAGATATAATTCCTTAGATGATGTAATAAGTGACCTAGATAAAGTTACTTAGAGAAGATATCATCTAAGACATAAGGTTGACCATCAATCTTTCTTGTCACAAATAGAACCTAAAAACATCATAGAAACAATTGGTGGTAAATTCTATATAATGGAAATGATAGAAGAATATAACTATTTTGAATGAAATAGAGTTTGGGAATTAATTGGAAGATCTAAATACTACCTAATAATTGGATGTAAATGGATTCTAGGAAACTAGGTTTATGAGTCATGCACAATAGTTAGAAACAAAAAAAAAGACTTTTTGCACCTGGATATAGTCAGAAGAAGGTATAGATTATAAGGAAACCTTTGATCTAGTAGATAGACATGAATCCATTAGAATTCCTATTGACTATGGAGAACATATGAATTTGGAAATATATAAATCGGATATTAAGAGTGAATCAATAAATGGTTATATTTTTTAGGATATTTTTTTATAAAATACCCCTATATTTAAAAAACCTCACCTTCCAAATCATATTTTTATATTGAAAAATGATTTATATAGTTTAAAGAAAACTTTTATAACATAGAATGATCATACCTGATATATTGTTTTTAAAAAAGTTTTTCAAAAAAATAGTTGACCCTACATCCATAACATCCTTAGCCCGACACTCTGTCATGGTACCAAATTGGGTTAGTTACTAGACATCAAGAATGACACCCCATATGCTAGAGGTGGATGAATAGTAGCGAGGGTTTAAAGAACAAAGTGGTGAGACTATACCCCCATGTACATAGTTACTAAACAAAAGAATTAAATAAATATCATCGTAATGAAAATAGTGAAAACAATACAATAATAGAAGATAGACCAAATAGTGATGGAAAATGATCACTCTAACAATAAGAGAGTAATGTAATGAATGGATGGAATGTAACTAAACTTCCTGCTAAAATTCATACAGATAAAAGAATAATATCACACAAATAAATTGAAAATGCCCATATCTCGAACCCACATCACTCCATTATCCAAGAATCATCCCATCTAGAAAGAAGAAATAAAAAAGGTCTTTTTTACTTATCCAAAATTGCATCCATGCTATCTAGTTAGGTACTAAATGATGACCTGAAATGGGTGTGAATAAAACATTATTGTTGACTCCACCATGTATAAAAAACTATCCCGATAAAAAGTTCATGTAATATAGAAATTACCATGGGTATTAATTTTACCATAATACAATATAACAATTAACATAATTTGGAACTGTACCAGAATGTCATTGGGCATGTAGGATCACCTTGCCAACCATAACTACATGTCCATGGAATAATCACATTACTGGATAAATACCAATATATAATCATTTCATCATAACTGAGCCATGACACCCAAATAAGAATTTCATTATAACCGGGACATACCTTCTATATAAAAATTTCTACATGATTAAAAAACCCCTCTATATAAGAATTTCCATATAACTAGGAAAATCCCTCTATATGAGTATTTCAGGATAACTAGGATAATTCCTCTATATAAGAATCTAATCTAAACCTATCTAAATCCTCTATATAATCATTTCAGTATAATTATGGCATGCCCTCTATATAATCATTTTATTATAATTGATCCAAGGCCTCTATATAATAATTTCATCAAAACACAAGAGAAATCATAAGGAATAGAATAAGACAACATAATAGTTTAATTCAAAATAGCCAATTCATCCCACTACCATTTGTCATTTAATTTCCTTATCATTAAAAATTTTATACCTTAAGCTGTTATCATGTGTGTATACACAAAAATATCATATCTATGTATATCTAGTAATTTCAATTGGCAATGAATTAAATTTCCAAGGTGAATTTATCTCAATAAACAACTTAAGTTCTCAATTCATGTTAACTCATGATTCAAGATAATATCCAATTCATTATCATTCAAGATTAGGATCACCCTATAGGTGGATACAATCTTGGTATCAACACTATTGAATCAAAATGGGCTAAATGAGTAGTCCAAAAACATGGTTATCATCACCCATTATTCCATTAGTAAACACATAGGTTGTATTGGTGTGATCACATAATCTTTCACACACATAAATAAATAAAATCAGACCATTGGAAATGGTTCTAGACCACATTCCATTATTCAATGATCAAAGAATCACTCTAAATAGGGAATAATAATGAAGAAATGAAGCTTAATGAGATCATTAAGGAAAACCTGATCATACGAGCATCAATATTAAAACTAAATTCAGTAGTGGTATGGAGATCACACTGCTATAATTGAGGATATCAGAAGAAAGGAGAAAGCTAAATAAAAGTATATCATTGGAGATCAAACTATTGAACTAGATGTCTGGAAGGGAAGGAATCACGCAAAAACCTATTGGTGTCATCCTATGGATTAAAAGAAGTGGATTAACAATGAATGAAGAAAAATTCACGTGTATTTCATCAAAAAGATTGATACTCTTGATGAATTAACATCAAGAACATTTTTCCTTTCGTGAATTATACACACTCCAATAAAAAAATCACCACATGTTAGAAAAACACCAATCGACCATTTCATTACATGAAAAAAATTCATGGCTTGTACAAATTTAAAATCTTCTTACTGTTTCATGGATTTATCCAAGTGACATATTCATTTTGTGGATGAATTTCAGAACAAAAATATTTCATTTAGGTAGTACTCACTATATAATCCAATAAACAAAATCCCAATATCTTTCAACACAATTTGTGGAAAACATAATCCCTTTGAAACATTAGACACATTTATACCTGGACACCATTAAATCATAAAAACATACATCTCCAAATTTAGGTCATTATCCCAGGAAAAATATCTTCATACCCGTAAAAAGGACCAACCAATAAGGTTTAGGAGTATTAAACTGAACTAAAAGAACCATAAACAAAAACTCAAAGAGAGATGTACCTGAAAAAATATGGGATCTTACAACATCCCCACCATATAACAGCTCATCCCCAAATTCTCCAAGAATAATTGAGGGGTATTGGAAAAGAATTCTAGCCAATGTTCTTACATAACAAATTACCTCTTCCATGTCACCTATTGTACATACCCATTCTACCACTGCACTCACACTAGAGGTATAATAAACCCTCATAGTGACATATTACTATAGTACAAAATCCGTATCGAATGATCATCAAAGGATGCATCTAAATGAGGTTTTATGTCATACCATTATAACATTTGAGAAGGTTTAGGATGATATCTCTAAATTAATTATACACAAAACACATCAATCATGGAACTGTTGAACTGTGTAAGGGCCAATCAGTAAACCATTGGAACGACCCTCCCCACAATCACAAACGGCCTGAGAAACATGATGTTAGCTTTCCATATTTCCTTTTACAGCATTTCCCAAACCTATATCACACCAAATGTAATGAATGATGACCTTACTCAAACTCTATAGATCATATCTGATGGTCTACATAATAATTATGCCTAATAATCATTACTAAGAACATATTCATGATCAAATTATCCTACTTATACATATCATTCTTTAGACTAGGTCCAACAAGTGTTGAGTCACCTACCTCTGTCCAGAAAAGTGGTGATCAACATGAACTTACATAAATGTACATTAAAGGTTCCATAAGGATCAATGAATTAATTTTTTTATTATATATGAACTCTATGAGTTCCATATTCTACTCCCATAAAAAAGTAAAATCCAGAACAGAAGCTCATAACATATCCTCTAAAATCTGAATTGTCCATTTAGATTGGCTATCGATGATAGGATATACTCAGAATAAATTATGTTCTCATATCCATATGAAGACCTTTATAGAACCAATATTTGAATCAGTGATCTCTATTAGAAATGAAACTCCTCCAAAGGACATGATATCAAACCTTTTTTAGCATGTAATGACCACCCAAATCATCAATATTGAAGGATTACCTAATGGGAAAAATGTTATCTACATTTTTTAGTTGATCCGTGATCAACCATACTACATAATTAATACAAGGATTCTATGTTAGCCCTTAAAAAAAATATATTATGACATCATCCCATTTCTATTCATGAATGGGATGAGGCTTCAACATCTTGGTCATCCTATTGTGCTCAGCATTCATAGTTGATAAGTGAAAAAATATGATAAAAACCACACTCCCTCCTTTTTTATCCCTTTTAATCATTACTATATAAAAATATCATGATGCATCACTGTCAACCCTGGATGTACCGACCATCTAGAAGAATAAAACTCCCTTATTATATCCTCACACAACTCTATAGAAACACATACTTTCCTATGAAAAAGAAGAGAATTTACACTACCAATATATCATCATGATAGTGGCTCCCCTCTATATTAGCCACCATAAAGACATAATACCTATATATTAGATTACTAATAGGTGCTGATCTATTCCAAAGGAAAGGGTATAACAGTATTCTACATCTTAGATACAAGTCCCTATGACTCCAAAACATCGCGATTCATGTATTCCAAGTGTTCAATCATCTGCCACTCATCACAAGACTTCTGCACAACAGTTTTCAATGTTTTCTAGCATAATTCATCAATAAAAACATTTCATTTTCCCTGATGTCTAATCTAGATCAAATTTAAAATAAAGTAGATATTCAACTGAAATCATTTGTCAAAGGTTAATGTACTTCAATGAAATGATATACCTGAGGATCTTGTAATTTGTTTACACACAAAACTCTCACAAAAAAATAGTTTCTTTAGAATCTCAAGAAGTATACCACCATATTTAACTCTATATCGTGAGTCAAATAATTAATCTCATGTGGCTGAAGATGTCTGGTGCTATAAGAAAGAACTATGTCCTCCTACATTAGAACATATCCAAGTCTAACTCCAGATGTGTCAGAGTACATGGTATATTCTTTACCCATCAATCTTTCATAAGAATCTAACAAAACAAACTTTACCCCTTTCCTGGTCATCATAGACATATGTGTTTCCATATGGGAGAGGTTTTAGATAAAACATATATAATACCCTTCCAGACCAAGAAAAATATGAATCTTGAAGACATTCTTGGCTCACTCCCAAGATATCATAGGTGAAACATTCTCTGTGTCCACTAAAAATATATCCTTTAAGATGAAATGGAACAGGAAGTGAAATTTTTCAAAACAAAAAATACATTTAGATAGATTGGCATGATGTTGATTCTCTATCAATGTAATGAAGATAATGTCAAGATGTTCGGAATGATCATCCAATCACTAAGAGTAAACTAAGATTTTTTTGAGAAAAAACACCACAAAAAATCCAAGAAAGTATGGAAAACCCTATTAATCAATGAATTCATTACTACCGATGCATTTTAAACCTAATGGCATCACCAAGTACTCATACATGAAATACCTACTAATAAAAGTAGTTTGAGGTATGTATAATGGTATCACTCTTAATTTATTGTACCCTAGCCTGAAGTCAAAATTAGTGAAAATATACTCACCTATCATGTTATTGAAGAGATTATCTATGTGCAGAAGGGGATACTAGTACTTGAGTATCATTTGGTTCAATATTTTATTTTCCACACAGAATCACATAGCCCAATCAACAGTCTTGTTGAAAATAATGGGCGACCCCATAATGATGTACTAGGTCATATGAGTCCCATTATTTCTAGATCTTCCTATTTAAATTTCAATAATTGAAGCTCCACTGATTCTATTCTACAATGAAGGATGAAAATTGGCACTGATCCTGAGACCAACCCAATTGTGTACTCAATCTTCTGCTTGGGTGGTAAGATGTATACCTATTAAAAAAATGATGAAAATGGTATAACACTAGAGGAAAAGTATCCTGATTCATTCCACTATCATCAAGGGAAAGACATGATATTTGATACTTGAGATAATATAATTACATTGAATTGGTCTTATGCAACCAGCCCAAAATATCCTACTCACTCTAGTGAAAATAGATGCATCCTTTTATAGATAGAAAGGTAACTCTATTACAAAAATATTTAATTTTTTCCTAGGAGAGATGTAACCAATCCATATCTAGAATAAAACCCAAAAATATCATTTCTGGCACAAATACTCCCCAAAAGAAATAGAAACCACACATTTATAGAAAAAATGCCTTTCAAATTATGATATTCTTTGACCACATACCCAATTATCTATAGAAGGTTAAGACACCATCTAAGATTTCCAAATGAAATGAAAACCCATTTTTAAAAAGTGAAGATATAATGAAATTTAATTATATGGTATAAAAAATTCAATATATTGTAGATGATAAAAGAATAATACCTCTGATGGTAAAGTTAAAACATACAAACTAAGTGGAGTAGACTACATTGAATAAAATAGACCTTCCCCTATTCCATTGGCTCTAATATGACACCGCTATGCTGTTCCATTTGGACAATATTGATGCTCCAGTAATGAGGTACCATGTCTCTTTCCTTGAACTAAACATCCAATGGAACTCCATATTTCAGTCTATTGAGTGGTAGATGAGTCTTTCCCAGAATCTAGTATGGACAATAGGGTTGATTAGGGCTAAAAATTCAACACTAATATAACTACATTGGAATAAAATATATTTATGGATTCCAAGTTCCCTATCTTCTCTAAAGACTTTTTACATGGTGATAATTTTCATAGTGATGCTTCTTGACACTATAGGAAGAGCTTGTAGTTCTCCATACTGAGATAGCCTTACCACTACTCGAGGCATCTATCAAATTAACTTTCATGATGGTATCATTAATCATCATGTCTGAAATTTTACTCAATTAATAGAGATTTACCTATGACCTGATCTCATAGAGATGTCAATGATATAAAGACTCACCATATAATTCTCATCATCTAGTAATGATAGTGAAAAGCACTACTAGCCAGTTAAATGTCCAACATAGTACATCACTAACATACCATCCTATTTCATAATAATTAAATCAAGAGCCTTCCCATCTATAAAATTTTAAATATATAACTTTCTTAGAAACATTCCCTCGAATTATTTTAAAGATAATTCATCCTACAACCCATATTTCTCAAGAATGGACCACAAATTTATAGAAGGTAAATGATGAATATAGAAATAAATATTCAACCTCATATTTGCAAGTTTATAAATATGCTCAAAGATCATATGGACTGAGTCAATCAAAAAGCCATATTCCTTATGAAATCACTCCCCAATGAAAGTAGACAGATGATATAACTGAATATATATCATCATCCCATAAATCATAGGGTTAAATTGAAAAATATACATTTTCATGGATTTCATGACACCCATGATGCTATAATGAAGAAAAACATCAATATGATTCTCATGAGAAATAGGGAGATCCAATTTAGTCATGTTAGGAGTGTTCTTATTTCAACTATCCAACCACTCAATTAGATAATGATATAGAGGCATTGTCACTACAAGAAAAATGAACCCCTTTACACATTGAATAAATAGCAAGGTAACCATAAATATATGACAACAATAGAGAACCAATAACTCATGATCCCTATAAACATAGATTAACAATTGTATTGGGATGACATAACATTTCATTTATTACTTTTTCATCAGATATAATAGGGATGTGATTTCATAGTTCATATAAGAAAATATATCACATGGAATAATTATTTCCCTATCATGAAGAATTCATGTCAATACATATCCTTATGTTCCTATAATGATGCATACATACATATATTGTGCCATTATAGGTGATGGGTATAAATATAAAGAAACAAAAACATTACACAACATGCGAATAACCCAAGATGAAATAATATCAACCATAAATAGTGACCAACTTGAATGAAAGACACATCTCTATATACCCAGCTCTTCCCCATACATGGGTTGGATAATCCCATGAAAAATCTCATTCCCAAGAACTAAAATAATCGTAGTCTCCTTTATACCTTTAGTTTTTTTTAAAACCATTGAAAATAATACTTGATATTCTATGATACCAATTTTTAATGTCCCTATCCTAGAACTCTCCCACGTGGAAAAATCAAATTGGTTACTACAACTGAAGAATACCTCCCCTAATTCCAGATGTTTCCGGCAAGAAATGACGGTGTAAGTAACATAGTGGAGATAATATAACCCTAATACAATGTTGTAATATAGATGAGTTACATAAATATTAGAGTTATAAAAATAGATAAAAAACACAATAATAATTGATAAAACAGATAGTGAAGAAAACTGATCAAACCAACATAAGAAAATAATGTAATGAAAAGCTAAAATGTAACAAAATATCATGATGAAATTCATACATATAAAACACCATGATGAATGAAATAAACTCAATATACCTTTACCCTGAAACCAATTCCTGTCCCATCACCATATTTCAACTCATCAAGTAAGAAACAATCAATTACATATTCCTTTTCCTTTCTAAAAACCTGCATCCATGTAATTTTCTCAAGAACCAAATGGTAGCCTGAATAAGGTGTGAGTTAAACTCAGTTGGTCAACACCACATTTTCTAAAAAAAGTATGATAGAAAGTGCATCAAATATAATGTTAAATATGGATATTAATTTAATAATAAAACACCATAACAATAACATTTCTTCGACACCGTGGTGGAATATATATGAGCATGTAGTATCACCATGCCAAATGAGACCATATGTCTATTGAATAATAAAATTACTATGGAAATAAATATATATAATAATTTTATCATAACTTGGTTGATCCCTCTATATAATCATTTCAGCATAATTGGAACATTACTTCTATATAAACATTATAACATAACAGGGACAAGATCTCTATTTAAGCATTTTAACATAACCAATCTAGGACAACTATATATTCATTTTATCATAACTAGTCCAATACATCTATATAATACTTTCAACAAAACTAGGCAAATACCTTAAGCATAAATGGGGAAATAACTCTGTATAATTGTGTCATTATAGAACAACACAAGTCATAATGACAAGAATAACACAACATAACATCATAATCTATAATGGTAAATTCATCCAATTATCATTTATCTTTCAATTACCCTTTCATTCATCAATTAATATCATATTTTGTTCTATTTCCAGTGCACACAACCCTATCATATCATTGTATCACCAGTCATTTCATTGAACAAGTAAACCATTTTCCAATTTGAATCTATAATATAGAATATTCAAAGGTCTCATGTCATGATAACTCATGTTTTAGGACAATATATAGTTCATTGTCATTCAAGTGTAGGTTCACCCTATATGTGGCTAAAAGAAAATCCCCAATGTTGTTATATGAAAAGGGGTATAACTAGTAGTCTTAAAACATTCTTATCATCAACCATTATTCTATTAGTTAACATTCTTGTTGTTTCAGTGTGATCAAACATTATTTCACACACTTAAACAAATAGAAACATGATATAGGGAAATTTTCCATACTACCTAAATTTATATGGTAGTTAGTGAAACATCCTCAAAATGAAACACCAATGAAGTAATGAGAAGAATTAGATCAATAATGAAACTGTAGATCACATAAGCATTAATATAAAAACTCAATTCAACAATGGTAAGATGTTCACAATGATTTAACGAAGTATAGTTGAGGAAAGGATAAAAAATTGAATGAAATAATCAAGGATAAAATTATAGTCCTAGACATCCATAATGGAAGGTATCAATGGAATATCACTTGAAGTCACCATAGGGTCTGAGAGAGGAGGACCATAATTAATGAGGAAAAAGTAAGGTGTACTGTATGAGTAAAAAGTGATGGTACCATTGAATTCATGTTCTGATCCCCTTTCACTATATGAATTCCATTTATTCCAAAAAAATTATCCTATGGTTAAAAATTCACTTATCAACTTTTTCATGGTGTGAAATGAATTCATGTCTTGTAAAAATTCATATCATGAAACAATTTCATGGATTCTTCTAATTGATAGATTCATTCCATGAATTATTTACATGGTATAAATATGTACTATAGTAATTACACACTAAAATTTTCTATTGAAAATACTAAGAACCTTCAACTAAACATGAGACCAAACATAATGCCATTTCTACCTTTGAAACATTTATACCCAGACTCCACTAACTCAAAAAAACTATATGAAAACTTGGAAAATTATCTATAACCATGGACCTTATAGACACAGTTTTATAGGTCTCTAGCTATATCTTAATTTATAATCATATTTTAATTAAAACCATTTCTAAATTGGTATTTGAAGCTATAAAGTTTAGTAAATCAAGGAAATATGGTTCATTAAACTAGGCCACCTCATGAAACCTCCTACCATTACCCTCCCAACACCCTCCTCTTTGTGAACCTTCTCACATGGGGTTTAACCTCATCAACTGTCCTCTATATGACCCTCTTCCCCAACACTACTCTTGATGATGCTGACCCTCTCGACCACCCAACACAGAACCCCCCCCAAATGAGCTCTTCTCTTTTTTTCTCTCCTCCCCCAATGCTACCACCCTATAGGGATACCCCACCTCCCCACTGATAGTACTTATAGTCATCCTCCTAACCTTCTCCTCTAGTGCACCTCCAATGTAGCCACCCCACCTCCCAGAAATAATAATCATCCTCACATATATTTTATGTTCATAACTCTTGAATTCTCATACCCACCAAATATATTTAGGGTTTTCTATTTTCAAGTTGATGAAATTAGTTCTTTCTCTTATTCACTATGCAGTGAATCCTCTATCTTCAAACTAGGAATCGATTCAACCTTGGTCATGGTTGGTGAATTACTTCATTTTCCAATGGTATGTTGTGTTTTTAATAATCCCTACAATGTTACTAATTTTTTGAACTAGTATTATTAAGAATTTTCTACCAAGACTATATTAAATATTTCCCTCTAAATTATTGCTCATATTTTTCTCATTGTACTCTAATTTTTCCAATTCCAGTTAGTCATTACAATTTTATATTTTTTTGGGTATCTTCACCTCATAAAAGAATAGATATAATGATATAGGTATGGGTAATACATCATAGTAGTGTGTAAGTAATATCTCGTTCAAACCATGCATCACTTCTGTGTTTTGTAATGAATTATGTTCCCTCACACTTCTTGTAGATTTGAATAATAATTATTGATAAAATAAAAAAGGATGATTCCCTATATTTAAAACTCCATGATCATTCACTCAAAGATCACTAATAAATTCACATGGGTGTTACATAAATCTATCCAAAACCACTGAAATAAAACATTTAGTATATTTAAAATATATAAGTAATATAATTACCATATATCATGATATAATAAATACATTTATCATCCATGTACTTTGGTAAATAATTATAGATTCTTCCATAAGAATTTATATTCAAGTTTAAATTACCTTATCTATAATAACAAACATTAATCACATTGAATAATCCCTGCAATCACATGTGATATTTACATTAAAAACCAACTATTATAACTTTTATATAATTATTACTTCCATAATTTTATACCATAGTTTACGAGTGATAATCTATTAGAAAAAGACAAAAAATTCATCAACATATTTCTAAGAATACATAAGTGTATTATTATATATATGTTTTTCAACTACCAAATCTATTTTTAACTAAAACACAGTATCCCCTAAACACAAATTCTAAATCATTAACTTCTGAAACAAATTCACCGTAATATTTATATACTCTAAATACTTATACATTAATCATTTTCATGTAAGAGTACTTTCCAATATGTATGGTTTCAAATGTTTAAATATTTCTAAAGTCTTAAATCATATATAATTCTCATTCAATAAATAATATTAATGACATGTAATATATATATTTGGAAAATTATCCAAATATTTTATCTTATAAAGGGATTATTTTATATATAAGTGTAAATTAATTTTCCAAAAATCATTACATATGATTTAACTTCAATTTATTTTTAAAATTTTATACCCAACCAAATTTCTATCAATGTGATCATATGAAGGATTTATTCCAAACATAAGACTAAATTATAAAAACAACTATAATACCTAAAGATTTTAGATTTTCCAAATATGATAACATGAGGTTTCCATCTATATTTTCTTATATTAGGGGACATTCACACTACATATATGTGACTGGAAAAATCACTGAGTAATTGATACCATCTTTAAAAAATCACTTCATACATTTGATGGAATCGAATCCAATAATTTCCCTTAATGAAAATTTGGAAACACCAAGTTTTATTTTAACTTTTTTGTACCACCAATGTTTTTGTTGATCCACCACACTATATAATTAATTTTTTTTATAAAGGATGACTTTCATTATGTAATGTATTGAATGATGGGATTATAGAAAAACATGATTCTTTTACCTCATAATTGCTTGACCTAGGGTATTTAATAAAATATGATAGAATTATTGAAACTATTTCACAGAGAACACTTTAACCCTTTATCACTCTACTAACTCATTCCTAGGTTAAGGTGAATTAATGATCACAATTTGATTATTATTCAAGTTCTCCTGATTATCATCCATTTTTCTTATCTTCTATTTATTGAATATATATCTATATGAATTTCAAGTTTAATGGGCTCTAATATTTTAGTTTAGAACAATTTTACTTAAAAACATAGAATTATTGAAATTGAATTTTTTATATCCATTTAAAATATATTTGATCATTTTTTTATTTATCTTGATAATTTCTTAATGCTTCTTGGTCATATGTTCTTTCCTCTACAATGTCACAAAAGTTAGACAAAGAATTTAGCTAATGATTAATAGATTAATTATTTATATTTTAAAAATACAAGTATTTTTTAGACAAGGGTCAATCCACAGTGATGAACATACAAATTGTTGCATGTGTGACAAAGGAAACAAATAATGACAAAAAAACATAGAAATAATTTTCGATGTGGAAGGTGAAGATTATTATAAATTTCTATGGGATTAGGTGATATAACTAAATTAATAACTACATATCATGAAGAAATTTAAAATATTCAATTGAAAAACTAGGAGAATTAAATTATACAGTTTTATAAACATTTTCCATTTTTATGCAAAAACAATAACTAAATACTGGTTAAAAGTGGTTGAACAACTATGTTTGTAGATCATCATGTGAGTGGGTGGATTTCAGTGTCCTTAATCTGTAAAACATATGTGATGAAAAAATGATGATCAAAACATACTCACTACGAACAACATGCGGTTTGATCCTTGTGTATAAATATCATGTACTAATAATATGTTAGATAGATCCATTGATTATTTAGAAATTTAAAATTAAATTAGATCATGATAAGGTATCTAATAATATCTATGATTTAATGGAAAATAAAAATAAAAACAAAGTTTATTTTTAGATAAAATAAAGAAAATATGTAATGAATGATGTAAATAGATTAACTACACAGTCTTAATCCCCCAATGTGGTTTTAGATTATGATTATATGTAATTGAAAAACATTAAAAAAAATTACTTATAATTAACATAGAACTCCTTGAATTATGATATCCATAAACATATATTTTATGTGTTACATTATGTTTATATATTCCTAGACTCCATCTATTAACCATTCCATCACCACTATGAAAAAAAATGTTTTTCATAGATATTGTATTTTAATGGAGTATAAGGGTTAAATAACAAACTTCCATCACACGTAAAGGATGAATTTAGAAAAAATTAATTGAAATAAAACTCACAGGGACTTTTATTTTTGGAAATGTAATAATCCATTGTAAGTGATTAATTAAATTTGTTTTAAATATTATATTCTTTGAACACAACATTGTGATGGAGAATTAGTTTTACAATGAATGAAAGTTTTGATTCATTTTTAATAACTAATTTTCAAAAAAAATCAATACGGATTATCATATTCTATAATAATAAAAATATTTTTAGAAAATAGATATAGAATAGATATTCTATTAGAAAATTAAATCCCTTAGTGCAATTGAAAATGATTATTTACACTAACATATCATGAGAGTAAATTAAAGTCACCATAACATAACTAATATCATTAAAAAACACAAAATTAATTACTAGATATTATGATTGATTTATCAAAATATTTTTATCTCAACTAATTAAACAATCAATAAAAACTAATTTTAGATAATTAACTAAAGTAAAAAAAATTAAATCTCTATAATTTACACATATAGATAATTTTGAATCAATTGATTTAACCTGAATTGGATGGATAAACTACTTGTATAACCTATATGATAACTATTCTAATTTTTTATTTATTTATTTATAAATAATCTACAGATTCTATTAGTGAGTATTTTCATTTATATTAATTTTTCATAATTTAATTGTGTTGATCTAAAATATAATTATAAATATTTTATTATTTGTGTCATGCACCATAGTTTTGAGAGTTGTATGCCTCATGCTTCATCCTCAAGAAGTGTATGTGTCTTAATTTTTCATGTGCCTTTGAAAAATATGAAGTAACCTATACACAAAATAACCACCATTAATTCAAATGAAAAATAAAATCCTTAAAATAATCACAATTATTAATTGTGCATGCGATGGTGCACTATTGCAGTAAGGCTAGTGCTAGGGACCATTGAGCCACACAATGCTTGCAAAGGTTCCCATATTTGAGATGTTGAATCATGGTGTGTTATATGTTTCCCCATGTTATAGTGTGGAATTGTTTGTTCCATTTCACCATCATTTTGTTTTTTTTTGTTTTTTCACCTTTTTGAACAGTCTAACCCACCTCTATTATAATATTTTATGAAAACTAATTTTTTAAGTAACGTTATGCCCCTCCTTCCTCCCATAACTTTATAAAATCATTAATTGGGTTCCACGAACAAGAATAACTAGAAGTCTGTCACCTTTTCACCACCCTTACTATAATTAAATTATAATGATTTTTTATTTGAATGACTAATTTCCAATTATTAAAAAGAGGTTATTTTTCAAAATAAATTTTCACTAAAATTTATAAATATTTTTTATATATTTATATTTTTATTATTAATTATAATTTTACCATATAACTTGTAATTTGTTAATATTTTAATGTGATTATATGCCCTTTGTGTACCACAAGTTAATTTCACCATGTGATGTTTTCCGCACATTTTCTTTTTCATTGGTGGCCCTTGTCACTATTATACACCATGAACCATAAATAACCATGCTAATGGTGATCCCATAATTTGAGAACCATAATCTTTTCATTAGAGAAATATATAAATTATGTAATTCATATGAAAAATATATTGAACATAACAACATATGTTATCTCCTATGAGTGTATACATATATTATTTTACTATCCATTTAAAAGACTTTTTTTTTATTTTTTTATAATCATGTTCTTTATGATTGTTTTTATCTTACGAAACAATACGTATCACATTAAATCATTTTCAAGATTATTTATTTAATGTATTATTATTATTATCATGATGGATTGAATTTGGATGTAAAATGTTGATCAGATCACTAATGAGTTTGAGAAGAAGTTATTATAATTTTTTAGAATTATCATTCAATAATGATTCAGATAGAGAATTGATTAGATGACTATGTTTTGATTATAGTGGAATACCATAGTTAACTCATGAGGATTTGAGTTAACATATCATTATCCACTCTTTTTAAAAAAGATATCTCATGGGGTATTACAATGGAGAAAAATATCAACTGGATAATGACATTGATTCAACTGAAAGAATTGGTATGATTTTTTCTTTTTAGATCTGTTTTTATTTAACTCTGTTGCTAGATCCTCATGTACACCAGTGAAATAGTAAATGATTATCGGAACAAATTTTTCATCTATTGATCAGAATGATGTCATTGAGAGTGATAGAATGATGGTGGTAGAGGAGAACACTCCAGTATATCCCGCATGTGAAACAATGAGTAAAGATGATATTTTATTGCGATTATATTAGGGAAAAAATGTATGGATTTTATAATACTATGTAAAACAATATCCTTACATTTTTTATGGATTTACTACTCGATGATCCATGTATTCTAGAAAATCATAAAATCGATTCAAAGTTCATTGGATATTTTAAATTTTAATCTACTAAGATTCATTATTTCCCTAAATACTGTTTTATGTTCTAGAAGGAAAATATAGAGTAGAGTCAGTGATATTGGGCATGTATTATCTCTAAAATATTATATATTATATGATGATTTTTATTCTCACAAAATACCATTGTATGTTTTTAAGGATGTTTTTTTATCTTGTTTCTAGTATTTATATGTCATAAATTGTTTTAGTTAAAGGATTTTAACACTAGGGGATATGATTTGGATACACTGTTTTAAACCCTGCATTCAGTAAATGAACATATGGTTCATCTTCCCTATGTTACACTGGAACGTTAACACTTGTGTATGTTATCAACACTACGCCATGCTGAAAAAATAATGTTTGGATCGATATCCTTTCATTCAAATAATTTACAAACGTATGGAATATGAACCCAACATTGGAAGTTGGAGTATGGTATTACTATTCTTAAACTATGTTTGGTAAATTTATTGTATTGTTAATGATTGCTAAATTTGGGATTTTATGATGACAAGGATTAATATATGGATAATTATCCATACATTACTTTTATTCTCTATGTCATATGAACATGAAATTATGGTTAAGGAATCATATGTTAGTAGGAAACCTATGATAGATAATCAAACCCTATGTTATGCAACGAAACCCTATGCTACATGGATCATGTAAGATCATGGTTCTGGATGCTAAAAAAAGGTTCCACGTACCAAGCTTGTCACATGGCCTCAAGAAAATTTCCCCAAATTTCAGAGGATGCGGACTAAGAGAATGATCCTTGGGTGTGATAGTGGGGAAACTATTCCATCATATGTAGAGTAACACATCAAAAACAAATCGTAAACAATAGAGGAAACAATAATAGAATTCCACATAAGTAAACAGCAGAAGAATGATAGTATAAACAACTATAGCATATATAAATAAATGATTCATGTCACACATTACTAAAAAAGATGCCTAACAAGTCACAATTCCAGAAATACAATACTAAAACCAATGTATAGAAAACAGTAAACTCCAACAACATCACAATTTCCATCTTGGTCTCATGATCTCCTACTCCACTAACAATCATGTACTAGATGATGAAGGGCACATTCTTTAATTTATAACTGCAACCATATAACCTATTTGAGCCCAAAAGAATGACCCAAACATGGTGTGAGATGAATCCCAGTATGAAACCACCAAAATATATGTGCCTAATAGTTAGTGAATATATATTTCACTTAATATTAATAAAAAAAGAAATAAATTAGTATGTTCAAAAAAGTAAACAATCCTACATTTTTCAATTACATTCATTTTCATTTATTAATTCTTCAAGCCATTGAATAATTATTCATGGTATCTATCATAATACCTACATCCTTCTATGTAATATCAACAATAGACATCTCAAAAGACCATCTAAACAACCAAGTAATACTAAGTCCAAGAATGTACTTTGTCTTGGCAGACTTGTCACATAAAACAATCAATCATTCATAACAACCCTTTGGGAATGATGTCACGGTCTAACCCCTTGGTTTATCATAGCACAAATAAATTTCAAAATACCACCAGGGATGCTCTCATAATCAATACCCCTTTGTCTACATGGAATCAACAATTTATACACGACCCTCGGGTAGCTCTCATGGTCAATACCCCCTAGGTCAACATAGTAAAAATAATCTTAAACGACATATAGGTAGTTTTAACAATCAATACCCCATGGATCAAAATCTACACCGAGTCTATTGCGGTCCTATGTAAATAAACATGGAAACCCCCATAGTTTTCCAAGTCCAAGGCTCTCATAGTCCAAGGAAGATAATCAGCCATACAACATTCATTAAAATCTCTACATGCAACTAAAACTATTACATGTCTCAAAATTAATCAAAGCATAAAACCAACATCATATAAAACCAAAAAACTCCATCCTAAACAACTCAATACATGGAAATAAAATATGCCTCATAGGTAACCTAGGCCAAATGGCCAATAATAGTCAAACTGGGGAACACACCCATGGGGAGTCCCATAAACAAAGGTTTACAATCTTATGCATAGGTAACAACCCCTAATCATACAACCAAACCATATAAGGTGTTAAACATGGTCAAAATCCAAAAATAAAAATACCCCAACAAGGTTTTTCATAACTTTAAGCATATATAATCCAAAATCAATTGAAGAAAGGCACAAACCACCTACATTGATGTTGTACGGTTAACACTCTTTAACACCATTCGTTGATCCGCCTTGAAAGACATAGATTGGTGAGAATCCAATGCACCCGATGGAATCTCAATTAGAGATTAGACATAGTAATAGGATAATCTCGAAGATCTTCAGTCATATGTCACTCTCATGTGAGAGAAATGGGAAGAAGAACTTTTTTCTTAAGATGAGATGCGACCCTAAGACGATTAATCAAATAAAAAGAAAATTACACAATGTGTTAATTTAAGGTGCTCGCCATGTGTTAGCTTCAATTGGATCCTACTTTAGGTGGTCATCTAGGTCACCCACACGAAAATGTACTCAGATGTTTCATAGAAAACACATGGCTACATGCGGAGAGCTGGTACACAGAGTGTACTCAAAAGTATGCGATGTGTACTTATAAAATTTCCAAATCCTCCATATTACTAAAAAACAACCGAAAATAATGATCCATACCTGAAATGAAGATCTGGGTTCATAAAAATGTCACCTCTTAAAGCTATTCATCCCCTAATTTCCCTTCTACGAGTGGTAAAGAAGAAACTTTAAACAACTCCTGCCACTATGATCATACTTCATCCTCCCTCTCCCAAGTCTAATCCTGTACTCGCATGTGCTGCCATAACACCTGTACGAGAGGAACAGACCAACCACAGATAGACTTCATATTGTGATCCACAATCTGAATAGGGTGCCCCTCAAAAGATGTATCCACATCCAACTCAACCTCCTCAGGTTGAAAAATGCGAGTTGGGTCTGAAAAGTAATTTCGTAGCTGAAAAAAATAAAACACATCATGCATATCCCATTACCTTTGAGGTAACTGCAAATGATAGGGAACCAGCCCAACTCTCTCCAAAACCTCAAATGGACCAACATATCTTGGTGAAATATTCAGATGTCTTCTAATACTTCAATGTCCCAACCTTGGTGTGACACGTAAGAAATCATGTTCTCCAACCTCGAACTCCAGAGGTTGTCTTCGTCGAACAACATAAGATTTCTGGAAAGACTGTGATGTAGCCATCCTCTTCTGAATCAACTCCACTCACTCAGTGGTCTCCAAGACAATAAAAGGTCCTAGCAAAGTTGTCTCTCCTACCTTAAGCTAACATTAGGGTGATCGGCATGGCCTACCGTACAATTCCTCATAAGGTGTCATCTGAAAAGTCACTTGAAAATTTTTATTGTAGGAAAACTCCACTCTGGGTATATGTCTCTCCCAAGAAACCCCTAAAATCTAGGATGCATTCTTGAAGCATGTCCTCCAACACCAGAATAATTCCTTAGACTGGCTATCTATCAGGGGATGGTAAGATACTCAAAAGTACATGTATACCCAAATACCTCTGTATTCCTTTCCAGACATTAAAAGTAATCTAGGAATCCCTATCTGAAACGATATCATGAAGAACCCCATGAAAATGTAAAATCTATCAGTTATAAAACCTTACAAGATCATCAACATTGATTGTTTTCTTGATCATAATAAAATTTGAAACCTTTACGAGTCTGTAAATAACAACCCATACTATATCATTCCCTCAAGGTGACATTGGTAAACCTATCATGAAATCCATCGCAACATCATTCAACTTCCACTCAGGAATTGGTAAATGATCTAAAAGTCCTACTAGCTGCTGATGCTCCAGCTTCACCTGTTGATAGGTGGAACATCTCATAATAACACCAACAACATATCTCTTCATACATGGCCACCAATACTGATGGTGTAGATCTCGATACATCATGGTGACTGTCACGACCCGACCTTACCTGGGCTCAAGCCGCAACTACCCCAAGCCCGCCTCCCTAGGCCAGGGGCTGGCAACCAGCGCCGAAGGCACAAAAACTTGGGGAGGCCTTTTCTTAAGAACCTGTACACACCCACACGCAGCACACTCAATGCAAAAGTGCAGAGTAAAAAGAAAAGTAAAAGGGATACTGCTATAAATAAACCACAAGAGTGCATCGACCTCTAAAAAGTACAGGGTACAAGCTGAAAAGAAAAGGGGAAAAACACGTGCCCAACCAAAAATTTCCACAACCCGGCAACAGGTAAAAAAAAAGAAACAGATGACGGGTCCCCCAACTGGAACCCGGCCACGACCACCGCATGCGGTCCAAGCTCCCAAGCTCCTACGCTCCACTGAAGTCACGCTCCACCTGTCCACCATCTGCAAGGGAACACCAAGTGCGGGCAAAGCCCAAGAATGGGTGAGTATAAAAATACTCAGTAGGATACCTCGAAGGCTCGAGGGAGCAACAAAGGAGGTACCGAAGGGTGAGCAGTAGAGTGAATAGGGAAAGTAAATGAGTCTAACATAGGGTGTAGTAAAGGGTAACAGCAGAGAGTCCAGCTCAACCCAACAAGAGGAAAGAAGGTAGACTCATCCAGACACAAGGAACTGAAAACGGTGAGAAGATGAACTTATCGTCGAGTCTTCGCTACCTATAGCAGGAGAGTAGACTCGTCCAACCACGAGAAGCTAGACATAGAAAGCACGTGGCATACCCCGCGCGTATTATCCTCTCTTGGAAAGAGAGTAGCCAAAACCCAAGGAGTGGGTACTCGTGCGAGGTATATACATATATATGCTCTGTCAAGAAGCCCGAACAAGATCGTAAGGAAATCTCTGTCCTGTAGCTCAGCCCAAGAGAAGATTAGCCAAAACCCAGAAGTAAACTCCATCGATGCCCAGCATCCCGCACGTCTGCCCCGAACCGCAAGCCAAGGGGCTCAATCACTACGCCTCGACACTATCTGCTTTGGGCGGCACTGACACGCCCACACAGTTTTAGATCCCATCACAAGAACGCATCTCGGTGGGGAAAGTGCCCCTCGAACTTGAGAGTTCTAGGGAAAGTCAAACCACGCCTCGTCACTGCCCTGCAGTCAAGAGGTCTTCTCAAAGTCAAGCCGTCACAACACTGACCCGTATAACCAAGGGTCCTGCCTTGATAATCACAGAGAAAAGCCACATACTAGCCTAGTTTGAGGACTGAGTCTAGAATGCCAACAAGTGTCCCACTGCCCTACCCTACTGGAGGGTAATTCTTAACCAGATATCGGGTGACCCACTGCCCAGGCCCGCTGGAGGGTAAAACATAAGACATCATCAGGCGACCCTCTGCCCAGCCCCGCTGGAGGGTAGACCTTAACACAACATCAGGCGACCCACTGCCCAGCCCCGCTGGAGGGTAGACCTTAACACATCATCAGGAGACCCACTGCCCAGCCCCTCTGGAGGGTAGACCTGGAATAAGTCGACAGGCGAGCCACTGCCCAGCCGTGCTGGAGGGCAGACTTGGAACTAGACGATGGGCAACCCACTGCCCAGCCCTGGTGGAGGGTAGACCCTAAGAGGTTGTCGGGTGACCCTCTACCCAGACTCTACTTGAGGGTAGACCCTAATAGCATTGGGTGACCCACTGCCCAGTCTCTGCTGGAGGGTAGACCCTAATAGCATCGGGTGACCCACTGCCTAGTCTCTGCTGGAGGGTAGACCCTAAAAGCCGATGAGTATCCCACTGCCCAGCCCCGCTAGAGGGTAAAACTCAGAACTACTCTGGCCATCTCTACTGGAAGGTACAACACTGGCCAAGAGAACACGAAGTGGGTATCGCGCCACCACCCAACTCCAGAACAACTCACCCAAAAGAGGTTTAGCGTTTGTTCTATCACGGGGTTCCACTAGCACCGCTACTGGCTGATCCATCGAGAACAAAACCAGGGGGAGACCACTCAACCCTGTTGGTCAAAAAAATGAGCACAAAGGGAACCTCTACGTTGAAAGAGGTCAAATTACACAAATCAGAACTGAGCACGCACGTGGGGCCCACACGACGTGTGGACCCAAGTCAACCCCAACTGAGCACACAAACGTTCTCAGGTACAAACCACATGTACCTCCAAGAATTCCCGTACACTCCCAGAGCATACCACGTCTCCAGCCCAAGAGATATCATTCACACGGCACCCAACGTCAACGTGAAGGCGTGATGTAACATTTCCAACTTACTTCCTCAATGACTAAGGCACAGAAACCACATCCAGACAAGCATTACTTCATTCACATGGGAGTGCACGCAATCACACGCCAAGGGTCCGCTACAACCATAGTAGAAGAACCTCCCCCGGGGCACCATCACATTTCCACATTTAATAAGATCACTTATAGGGCTCCGCACAACCAAACGGATCACACTGTTGTAATCGTAGCGGAAAAACACGCGAGATCGACTACTTACTCGCCCCAAACAGATATCCGATGGGAAAGTCACCATCACCGCCTCACGCCCGAACGACGTCCCGTGATCCCGAGCCTCGGCCCCGAAAACAGTCGGGCACATCGCACCATTGATATCCCCTCGGGAAAACACATCAAAAGCACTACTCACTTGAGTGAAATGGATATCCAGAGAAAAATATGCATTCTTGCGCACCGCACACGAGCAGTGCCACATAGGACCCGCATCCTGGTCTCGAAACTCAATGAGCGGATCACACTGTTGCGATCCTCTCGAAAAAGCACACAAGATGGACTATGCACTTGTCCAAAATGGTCGCCCGATGATAAAGATGGAAAATCACCGCCGATGCCCAAACGACCCTCGTGGGCCCTGCACCATCGTGCCGAATTAGAGCGGGCGGATTGAACCAACGCGATGCCCTCGGGAAAACACCCAACATCAACTGCTCGCACGCCCCAAACGGACGTCCGAGGAAAAAGTCGCTAAAAGCTGCACGCAGTTCAAAAGACGATCCGTGGGGCCCATGCCTCAAATCCAGTCTCAATGCCCAAAACCGCCCTAGAAACCTCCGCCTCAGTGCCAGGGTCACAACGCCGCTGACGGCGCTCAAAATGGACATCAGACGCGTCCGCGCCGTCCAAAACAAGAATCTCGGGAAAAACGCTCGTCCACTTAAAGATGCGTCGTGCCTCCGAGGCCCAACGTTTCAGGAATTAAAAATTCTCGAAACCATTTCAAAATGTTCCCCTCGACGCAAGGTCCACGCTACCGTTCATGGCGCGCAAATCGGACGTCCGGCTCACGAGCCACGTCCGTCGCAACCTTAATAATAAATTAATATCATTAAATTAAAACTCTCGGGTCACCCGCCTTTGGGTGAAAATCCAAAAAAACCCCTAGACCCACCTTAAAGAGACCGCCTCGTCAACACGGTCGCACAACCGCAGACGGCGCGTCAATCGGACGCGTCGTTTCAGAGTTACGGCCCCCCGAATGCAAGGGGGCCTATCCGGGCCGGTCCACCCCGGTCGACCCGGTCCGAGCCGCCGGCCCGCTGGCCGCGGCCCGCCTCAAACCGCTAGACCCGAGCGGGTCCGACCCTCCTCAACTGACCGACCAAATGGCCGGTGTCCTGTTGCAATGCAGGACCCGCCTCATGCGGGTCCTTACCTTCTCCGAGACAGACCGGCCGAAGCCGGTCCTCGTTGACCCCAGGAAGACCCGCACGGCGCGGGTCCTTCCTCCTCCACTGAACGCGACCGACGCGCCGGCTTCCTCCGTGGCACCCCAGCGCTCCCCTCGCCTGCAGCTGCTCACCGTCACCCCAGCACCTGCGCTCGCCGTCCGCAGCTGAAGTCGTCGCCTGCCGTCAGATGCGCGGCCGCCACGCCGCCTGATCCTCGGACCGCTGCCACCTGCAGGTGTCGCGCCACCGCCTAAGCCCGCCGGAACCCGCCGGAAAACACCCAGAAGTCCGAAATTTCCTGCAACCTTCGGCGAAAATTTGTGATCGACTCTGAACTCGGATTTTAAATCCTAAAGATGTGATGGAAAGCTCATGAATTATACTACGAGATTATGGGATTTGATTTCAGAATCGACGGAAATTGGACGTTGTAAATGAATCAAAAATAAAGGTTCGAAAATAAAAACACAGCAAAAACCTCATACCTCGCTGGGCTTCGCCCGGAGCTTCGCGTCGATCCGCCGACATCACTGCACCTCACCGGAGTCGCCTCGCCAGACCGTCTCGCCGGAGATGGAGGAGGAGAGGGGAGGGGTTTCTCCAGGGGGTTCAAGGGAGAAGGGGGAGGGGGAGGGTTTAAATAAATTAATTAGTGATTTAATTATTTTATAACCCCCGAAAATACCCGCATCCGAAACTCCCAACGGGGTCGAGGTTAAACCTCCCCTAGGGTAAAAACCACCTCCAGAGCACAACAGCGGTCTCAGAATTTTGATCTGATACCCCCTTAAAAAGTTATAAAACTTAGCGCCCGATGCCGCCAAATTACGAAAACCCCCCCCGGGGCCATTTTTCACAGACAGGCCGCGCCCGCAAGGCTTACACCCCTCCTAGGGTAAAAGGCATACTCTGAACTCAACTGTTCCCTCAGTTTCCTAATTCGAGCCACCGTTTAAGAGATACCTGTGTTTTTAACATTAAACGAATTAATTAATTTATTTAATCCGTTTAACGTTCCAGAAGTGGGTGAGGGGTCCAAACATCCCATGCCGACATGTTTTATGTCGTTCCTAGGGTAAACACACCATTCTGGACCCATACGCACACTCGAATCCTTGATCTGAAGCTCTGTTTAGGAGTTATCGCATTTATTTAGCGTTTCCAGTGTGAACGCACTGAAAATTTAATTCCGGCCACTCCAGGGCTCGGAATCGCACGCCGTCTGAAAGCACTGCTCTAGAATATCATCAAGAATATTCCAAATTCTTTCACAGAAAAAAACGGGTTCTTAAATCATTCCATCCTTCAAGATTTTCGTCCCCGAAAAGCAAAACTAGGGAGCAACACTGGTTACTAAGCCTACACCTGGCTTTCCCATACCCAGGAGAACCCGCGCACAGCTCTGTGTCACCGGACATAGACCAAAGGATTGATCTGTTCATGCTAGGTTGGCCCTTGTTGACGTCGTGCACCCACTCTAGACTTTGGGGTTAGGGAAAGGTGGTAGGGTACCTCACCATCCCTTTTCACGGTCTCAAACGGACCGAAGGCCCTCGGGGGTAGCTCACCTCCCCGGTCAAACCTCTATGTCGCACGTCGTGACTGGAATCGATGCCCGCACCTGGAACAAGGCCAGGTGATTTCCTCATTCAGAATATCCATATGGTGAAACACCCAAGGATATCTGGTCATAAAATATTTCATAGTCGATGTCTCACAACCAAGACTCTCTTACACACTCGGAGAGCGAAGGAGTCAACACCATCGACTAGAGAAAATGGTCCCACACCCTTTTTTTCCGTACCAATATAGGGTTACACCGATGCCCCACGCCACCCTAGTAACAACTCAAACAAGGAGCCGGGAGAAAAAAATTTTAGTCGAAGAGTCCAACAATTCTACTACAAAAAGGTAGAAGAGCTATAAAGCATACCTCTTATCACCTCATGCTATGTAGGATCGTAGACATCCAAAGCTCTCGGCTGTCTGTGGTCCCAACCGTCAGCTTCTGAAGCCTGACGTGGACCACCTAGTGGTGATGGGAAGACCTCGTAACATCATCCCCCACTACCAGCTCCTCCCGCTCCTCTGCTAGAACTACCTCTCTGGGTACTACTCCAATCACGGCGCTGCCTCTGTCGTGGTGGTGCACCTGCTGCCTGCCTGAAGCTCTCTGCAACTCGGGTCGGGCAGTCTCGTGCCAAGTGACCTCGCTCGTCACAAGCATAGCACCGACTCTCTCTAGGCTACACTGGTGCCCTCCGGCGCCACTGTGGTGTACAACCACACCCCTAAGTCCGGTTTTCAGAAATCCACCTGCGTTGAGGTCCTGCTTGCCGACACCCACTAGCCGCAGTAGACGTCTCAGCTCCAACGTGCATGCTTCCACTACCAACTCCAGAACGTGATAGGAAGCCTTCTGTCACCAGCGCCTGCTCTAGCACCCCGACATATGTGGAAATTCCCAAGGGTACTATGACAGCACAAATATCTCGGCGGAGACCCTGATCAAACTTCCGCGCTCGGATGTTGTCATCATGGACCAAGTCCGAGTAAAAGCGTGCATGGTCTGCAAAACTAGCGGTGTACTCGGCCACCATCATCCATCCCTGCTGAAACTGCAGAAGCTCTTGAATCCGAATGGAGCGCAAGTAGGAGGGGAAAAACTCCTCTCGAAACGACAACTGAAAGTCGCCCCACGAAAGTGAAGACTCATCAAGAAACTGAGTCACCAGACTCCACCAACACCAAGTTGATCCACGGAAAAAGGCTGGCTACCAAAGCCACTCTCTGATCTATTGACGTCTGCACAAGCCTGAAAAGGAGAACCACTGCCACTAGCCAAACCTTTGCTTCCTGAGGGTCTGGCTCACCACTGAACCTCAGCGGTCTCTGCCGCTGGAACTCACGGAGCACTCTCAACCTGCGCTCAAGCTCAGCCTACTCTGCTGAAACTGCCTGCTGCTCAATAGGTGGGGGTGCTGCTACCGGCCCACCCAGAGAAAGGGGATCGCATGATGGGTCTTGGACTATGGCCTCATAGCTCATAGGGTCATCTTCATGAACCAATGATGGTATCCTGGTTAGCTGTCCTTACGGAGACATCCTGAATATTATCAAGGAGTGTCGTGGTCAGATGAGCATATGTAACACCCCGACCCTAGTTACCCAGAGTCGGTGCATTATTACATAAAATTGGCATGATAATAAGAAAGATCAAATCTCGAAAGACCGATTGGTTTAGTAGCCTTGGAAACACTAGATATATTCATAAGTATTACATTACATAATAAAATGAAAAACTACTACAACAACATATTGTCTCCATAAACCACACTCATATCCCCACATAATATCCCTGCAGGTCAATCATAATTTATTTCTTCACTTCCTGGGAAAAATAAAACATAGAAAAGGGGTGAGATCAAATGCCCAGTAAGGATAAAAATATACCGGAAACTTTCATAAATAAGAATAAACATTTAAGGCTATGTATAACTAAAACAAAAGTCTTTTAAACTTAAACTTCAACATAGTATGGAAAAAGTAAAATGAAATAATGCCATTTACTTGTTCACATGGATATTCTACTAATCGAATAATCACATGCAATATCAATAACCACTTTCATAATGTTGGAATGCATAATGCCAGACTATCATAACCACATAGCCAAGGCCTTGTGCCAAGACTACAAATAAGATTTTGCCAAGGCCTTGTGCCAAGACACTAGTTTTTCTCATGAGACCTACCGATGCAATTGTTTTAAAAGATACATACGTTTAAAATTTCTCAAATATACTTCAGTGCTTTTCTGAAAATATTATGCAAGCTTCTGAAAACAAAATAACTAATTCTGAGACTGCTCGAGTAGTTACAGTCCATGATGGGTCCACTCCCAATCCCTTCCTGTCTACCAAACTCGAGATTCAGGTTTTCTGAAAACATTTTTAAGCTTGCATTAAATACGTATACATTTGCACTGGGTTTTCATGTATTTGAGAGAAATATCTATATTTTGAAATCATTTAAAAATCAAATATTTATAAAATAAAACATTTACTTTGAAAATATTCTTATAAGCTTGTAAGGGAAACTTTGAAGATTTTATAACGGCAGAAAATAACCCCACTCGCCGTATAAGTTAAAAAAAAACATTCTTACCTTAATTCTATCGAAAAGGTTAAAAAGGACCTTGTTTTGAAAACGACGGAAAGATTCCTCTTATAAAAAGTCAAACAAGGGTATAAATGACTTTAACCCATATTCTTGTAAATAATAAAAATGTTTTGAAATACATTTTGAAGAAACATGGATGTGGATGATAAAGAGATCCCAGTAGATTATTACGTATAAACAACCTCGGATAATGAAGAGATTGTGAAATAACCCTTACCAATTTGGTAACTTATGAAACATACAACCCATGAAAGAGGTATCATACAATGAATATGTAAATACACATAAATTAGAGTGTATTACACAAAGAATATAATTGTGGGAAGTACATACACCACACAAAAGGTGATGGTGTCAATATGGCATGAATCTCACGGGAATAACGAGTGAGATGAAAACCCCTTACCATGTTAATCAACTGAGTCGTATGGACAAAAGTTAATAACCACCAAATGATTTCCAGAATAAAATGAATATAAAGAGAATCATGATAATATATATCAAATGGCAGTACACAATACACCACTTTCAATAATTTAGTGGCGAACAATGGAAATCTCATGGAATTGAAAGTGAGATAAGAAAATCCCTTACCTTGTACTTTTCCTTGGTTGGGGTAGGTTAACCTCCTCTTCTTCGGGTTCTTCCTTTTGATTTGATCAAAAGGGATCTTTAGGTTGGCTTTCTGATCAAACTAAGGCCCCTAGGTTGTAGTGATGGAAGTTGGGAGAGTATTTGGGCAGAGTTTGGCTGAACTAAAAGGCTTTGAAGGTGTGAAGAAATGAGAAGGAGGAGTGCCCTTTTATAAGAGGGGGGAGGGGCACCTTTGGAAAAGCTAGAGATATTAGTTTATAATAAATTCATAATCGGTTTCCAATGGATACAAAGTTTACTATTCAAAGGTTAAGGTGGGTATGGGTCGAAAACAACTCAAACAATAGAATTTAGACAGGTTTGGGTACTTATATTAACCTTATCTTTAAGTATTAACTCTAAGATAATTAGTTTCACTTTTACAATGTCTCTTTGTATTTTTATATAATATGGTTAATAAACTTACTATATACATCCAAGAGACCCCCAAGTGGTCCATTAATGATGAACCTATCATGATATAAGTATCTTGGCCGAACCTTAGATTTTTAGGAATTTAATATCAATTAATAATATAATATTTGTTTTAAGAACTCTTTTATGTCAATTTTGACACTATTCAATAGTTGATTTTTTTAAAACTCATAACAGATTTATTACTTCGAACAAAGTAAATTAAATAAATCCTAATATATCATAATATCCTAGAAAATTAGTTTAATTCATTAAAAGTTTCATATTATATTTATTTGTGTATTTATCATATTAATTAATTTAATTTTTCACTATTTTAGTAATTACTGCATCATCATTGTGTCATAAATAAAATAAATTATCTAATGTCTAAAAATTATAAATAAAATATTATTATGTAGGAAAACTTTTTATCTTTCTAATGAATATTTATAATCTAAAATCCAACATATATAACCCTATGTAATAATTGTTTTTCTAAATGATATATGCTTGTGTCATTTTTATATTCATTTTAACTTAATTAAAATAAAGTGTCCCTATCACCTACAAGTGGCACCATGGGGTCCCAAAATCGACCCAAAGTTGCCAATGGTCAAACATGTATCAACCAATAAGGCTAGGACACGTTTTAGGGTAATTTAGTATTATTATAATATTATTTTTTAACCCTTATTTACCGTATTTACCCTTAACCATGGTAAATAAAATATTTACCGCAGTAATTATTCAAAATGTCTAAAAATAAAAGTTACCTATTTACACAATTTGAACATCCTGATTCCAAATATGGAATCCATTTTCATAAATTCAAAACACAGAAGTGGCAGAAATTAATTTAAAATTAATTCCCGCTGTCAAAACAAAAAGCGTGTTTTTAAGAGATAATAACTATCAAAAGATTGACACTTGTTTATGTTCGGTTTAATTGTAAAATTATGTCCAATGAGCAAAATTATATTAAATAGTAAAAATATATTCTAAATATACTTTAAAACCACTCAAATTCATAATTTATCACTATTAATTATTTTGATTAAAAAAGTTGTTTTTAATTAAAATTTAGTAATTTTCACTATTCATCAAAATATGAAAGTTATCCGAAAAGTACCAAAATTTCACCTTAGGCTAAATGTGATACTCCGAATCCAAAAATGAAGTCCATTTTGAGAGATAAAATTTCTAAAATTTTAAAAGGTAGTTATTACTATTCATAACGGCTAGTTTGATTGGTTGTGGTGTGTTAGAACTCGAAGTTGCGTACAACACACGCTACTGTATTATTCAAAGGAAAGCGTACCGTGGAAGCTTGGAATGTTTCATTTTAAATTTTTTTGATGTCCCCATTTAGTCAAAAATTTTAAAATATTGTATTTAAAAAAGGTTTCACTATTAAAAGTTGGTAAAAGTGCAATACTGAAAATGAATTTGTTCTTACATTATGTCTAAGAAACTCATAATATGGATTCTAAAATTACAAGGATTATATAAAGTTTAAAATTTAGTTAACACTATTCATAAACTCTTTTGAATGGCTTGTTTGGTAAGTCATGGTGCGATTGAACTTGGTGTTGCGTGTAGTGAAAGTTATTGAATTATTTTGAAGAAATAACACACTATAAAATCTTGGGGTGTTACATTCTCCCCTCCTTCAATAAATTGCGTCCTCGAAATTTGAAATTGTTCATAGAAAATAAAAGGTTGAAAATAGAAAATATCTTTGTGGGAAAACCCACATCGGAAATTAGGTTACTAAAATTTAGTCTTAATATGAGGAAAAGAGAAATGAAAGGGTCACCACCAAATTATGATCTCGATTAGGAGAACATTGGTGGCAATTAGAGACATATAATTGGAGGAAAAACGTAAATATTTATAGGTAGTGATTGAGGTCATCAATCACAAAAAAGTGTATAATTGAGGTCCTTAAATTCATCAATCTATGATGATTTGAAATACCATCGGTTCAACAAAACATAGGGTATTAGGATAACACATTTTTGACGTTTCAAAATATCTTAGTTGAAATCCCACATCGAAAAATGAATTAACGAGGCCTCTATTTAAAATAAAGAGTGGAAAGTATGAAGATTACTGAAAATAACACATACTAGGGTTCCATGTAGGAAAATATGGATATGTAAGAGAATTGTAACCATCAATTATCTGATGGAGAGTGGTAGAGAACATGGCTATGAAAAGGCCAAAAATCCCAAAGCCATAAATTAGTGATGATTTAAGGTACCATCTAGGACAACATTTTTGTTCTAAGTTCCTTTTATTAATGTTGAGGAATTTATTTATGAGATTGGCTAAGAACATAAGGAGATATACTTACTTTATAATTAGAGTTTTATCCATTAATAAATTTCTACCACAAACTCATCTTTCACTCTAAAAGATAATAGAATGTAATTTTTTTTCTATTTATACTATTCGTACAGGGTTCCAAAATAATGAATTTATAATTCATCTACCAGATCTTTTAAAAAAACTACATTATTTAATCCAGGACATCTCGTGGGCCAGTGGTAGGTGATACACCCTTGTCGCCCTTCGGTTGCGGGTTCATGTCTCGCAGCCTTGCCGGACGCGACGGGTTGCCTCCCGACCTCCGGGTTGTCCTTTTATGGCAATCCAAAATAATCCAAACTAGAACTATCCAAAATACTTCTGTCCAAACTCACAGTACAACATTTATAAGTAAGGTAAACATAATGTAGATCCTTTTTACCCCGTAATAGCATATGAATACCTTCATCATGTATTCCTTTAATACACTGAAACATCCTAAATTACCATATTCCTTATTGATTACATTCATGCTCCCTTATTCCATATAGAATTCTGGATATACTTCATCAATCCAAAAATGTTTTAAACCCCAACAATGATGGAATATACAAATCATTAATCAGTTCCAAGGTAGTCATGAATATCCCATATAATTTATCCAAAGAAATTATGTATTATTCCAAAATCACTACCTCGGTATCAGAACTATATTATGGTTTATCATTCTCTCAACCATATATTTTCCAAAAATTTATCCCGCTATTGAGTCACTTTTCTTTGTTCCACAAAATCTCAAGTCCTTAATGAAATAGTACTGCAGTACAATCCTTATATACTCCATAATTATTATAACAAGTACATTGTTGATAGAACACTCAATTGACATAATCAACATAAGAACTCTAATCATTCCTCTTCATCTGTGGTAGTATCATAACTTGATTATTATCCAATAGCATCATTTGTGGCATACTCTGATGACTGGGACATAGGTTCACATAGTGTCCAAACTCCTTGCAAATGAAGCATTATACATTTGAAACCATTTTCTTACCCTTGCAGTCACGTACTTTGTGCCCTTTTCCTCCACACTTATAACGAACTCCCATTCCTCTCAGGCAAGTTCCAGGGTGTTTCTTCCCACAATTATCACATATGGGAAAATTCATATTTTTCCTCTTCCCTTTATCCATCTTTCTCTCTTCCATCCTTTTCTTCTCTTGCTTCCCTTCAAATCCATAGGACTCAGTAAACTATTTACTTATCTTATCAACACATGATATTATTTCTTCATATAATGATAATACATGAGAGACTATTTCTCTTTTAAATTCTGGCTTAATACCATGAAATATATGATCCTTATTTCTCTTTGTATCATGTGCATTGCTGGAGTTCTCATTCTGTCTACTAGGCACCATTTCTAAACAATGGCATACACTAGATTAGTTTATGAATAACAATACCTAATCCGAAACTTGTGAAACACATAACATAAATTAAATAGTTTATGGATATAATCCATAATCATAAAAATGTCTCTTTTGAGGAAGTATATACTCATAAACCCTTCATAAGGATTTTTAAAGAAAATGAGAGTTATCCTAAGCATATACCCCAGGAGTTTCGTAACCAAGAGTGCAGCAAGCCCCGTTGTCGTGCACCAGTTCCCGTTCGAGTCTAGCTCAAAGCGGTGTTTTCGGGTTTTACCCCTAGGTACATCTGTGCCAGAGCCGCCTCTACCTGCTCGTATCCAGACAGGGATGTATTGCTTGGAAAACTCACAAAATTTCTACAATACCAAAATTCTAGGAAGTTCTTCTATACTAATCCTCAAAATTCATCTTAAATCTATGTGCTCTAATCAGAGTTTATCTAAATCTAGCTTCCAAGGTTTGTACTAAACTTTCTCTGATACCATCTGTAATGCCCCGACCCTAGTTACCCAGAGTCGATGCATTATTACATAACATTGGAATGATCACAAGAATGATCAAATCTTGAAAGACCGATTGGTTTAGTAGCCTTGGAAACACTAGATATATTTATAAGTCTTACATTACATCATAAAATGAAAAACTACTACAACAAAATATTTTCTCCATAAACCAAACTCATATCCCCACATAATATCCTTGCAGGTCAATCATAATTTACTTCTTCACTTCCTGGGAAAAATAAAACATAGAAAAGGGGTGAGCTCAAATGCCCAGTAAGGATAACAATATACCAGAAACTTTCATAAATAAGAATAAACATTTAAGGCTATGTATAACTAAAACAAAATCCTTTTAAACTTGAACTTCAACATAGTATGGAAAAAGTAAAATGAAATAATGCCATTTACTTGTTCACATGGATATTCTACTAATCTAATAATCACATGCAATATCAATAACCACTTTCATAATGTTGGAATGCATAATGCCAGACTATCATAACCACATAGCCAAGGCCTCGTGCCAAGACTACAAATAAGATTTTTCCAAGGCCTTGTGCCAAGACACTAGTTTGTCTCATGAGACCTACCGATGCAATTGTTTTAGAAGATACTTACGTTTAAAATTTCTCAAATATACTTCAGTTCTTTTCTGAAAATATTATGCAAGCTTCTGAAAACAAAATAACTAATTCTGAGACTGCTCGAGTAATTACAGGCCAGGATGGGTCCACTCCCAATCCCTTCCTGTCTACTAAACTCGAGAGTCAGGTTTTCTGAAAACATTTTTAAGCTTGCATTAAATACGTATACATTTGCACTGGGTTTTCATGTATTTGAGAGAAATATCTCTTTTTTGAAATCATTTAAAAATTAAATATTTATAAAATAAAACATTTACTTTGAAAATATTCTTATAAGCTTGTAAGGGAAACTTTGAAGATTTTATAACGGCAGAAAATAACCGCACTCGCCGTATAAGTTAAAAAAACATTCTTACCGTAATTCTGTCGAAAAGGTTAAAAAGAACCTTGTTTTGAAAACGAAGGAAAGATTCCTCTTATAAAAAGTCAAAAAAGGGTATAAATGACTTTAACCAATATTATTGTAAATAATAAAAATGTTTTGAAATACATTTTGAAGAAACATGGATGTGGATGATAAAGAGATCCCAGTAGATTATTACGTATAAACAACTTCGGATAATGAAGAGATTGTGAAATAACCCTTACCAATTTGGTAACTTACGAAACATACAAACCATGAAAGTGGTATCATACAATGAATATGTAAATACACATAAATTAGAGTGTATTACACAAAGAATATAATTATGGGCAGTACATACACCACACAAAAGGTGATGGTGGAAATATGGCATGAATCTCACAGGAATAACGAGTGAGATGAAAACCCCTTACCACGTTAATCAACTGAGTCGTATGGACAAAAGTTAATAACCACCAAATGATTTCCAGAATAAAATGAATATAAAGAGAATCATGATAATATATATCAAATGGCAGTACACAATACCCCACTTTCAATAATTTAGTGGCGAACAATGGAAATCTCACGGAATTGAAAGTGAGATAAGAAAATCCCTTAACTTGTACTTTTCCTTGGTTGGGGTAGGTTAACCTCCTCTTCTTCGGGTTATTCCTTTTGATTTGATCAAAAGGGCTCATTAGGTTGGCTTTCTGATCAAACTAAGGCCCCTAGGTTGTAGTGATGGAAGTTGGGAGAGTATTTGGGCAGAGTTTGGCCGAACCAAAAGGCTTTGAATGTGTGAAGAAATGAGAAGGAGGAGTGCCCTTTTATAAGAGGGGTGAGGGGCACCTTTGGAAAAGCTAGAGATATTAGTTTATAATAAATTCATAATCGGTTTACAATGGCTCCAAAGTTGACTATTCAAAGGTTAAGGTGGGGATGGGTCGAAAACAACTCAACCAATAGAATTTAGACAGGTTTGGGTACTTATATTAACCTTATCTTTAAGTATTAACTCTAAGTTAATTAGTTTCACTTTTACAATGTCTCTTTGTATTTTTATATAATATGGTTAATAAACTTACTATATACATACAAGAGACCCCCAAGTGGTCCATTAATGATTAAACTATCATGATATAAGTCTCTTGGCCGAACCTTAGATTTTTAGGAGTTTAATATCAATTAATAATATAATATTTGTTTTAATAACTCTTTTATGTCAATTTTGACACTATTCAATAGTTGATTTTTTTGAAACTCATAAAAGATTTATTACTTCTAATAAAGTAAATTAAATCAATCCTAATATATAATAATATCCTAGAAAAATAGTTTAATTCATTAAAAGTTTCATATTATATTTATTTGGGTATTTATCATATCAATTAATTTAATTTTTCACTATTTTAGTAATTACTGCATCATCATTGTGTCATAAATAAAATAAATTATCTAATGTCTAAAAATTATAAATAAAATATCATTATGTAGGAAAACTTGTTATCTTTCTAATGAATATTTATAATCTAAAATCCAACATATATAAACCTATGTAATAATTGTTTTTCTAAACGATATATGCTTGTGTCATTTTTGTATTCATTTTAACTTAATTAAAATAAAGTGTCCCTATCACCTACAAGTGGCACCATGGGATCCCAAAATCGACCCAAAGTTGCCAATGGTCGAACATGTATCAACCAATAAGTCTAGGACACGTTTTAGGGTAATTTAGTATTATTATAATATTATTTTTTAACCCTTATTTACCGGATTTACCCTTAACCATGGTAAATAAAATATTTACCGCAGTAATTATTCAAAATGTCTAAAAATAAAAGTTACCTATTTACACAATTTGAACATCCTGATTCCAAATATGGAATCCATTTTCATAAATTCAAAACACAGAAGTGGCAGAAATTAATTTAAAATTAATTCCCGCTGTCAAAACAAAAAGCGTGTTTTTAAGAGATAATAACTATCAAAAGATTGACACTTGTTTATGTTCGGTTTAATTGTAAAATTATTTCCAATGAGCAAAATTATATTAAATAGTAAAAATATATTCTAAATATACTTTAAAACCACTCAAATTCATAATTTATCACTATTAATTATTTTGATTAAAAAAGTTGTTTTTAATTAAAATTTAGTAATTTTCACTATTCATCAAAATATGAAAGTTATCCGAAAAGTACCAAAATTTCACCTTAGGCAAAATTCGATACTCCTAATCCAAAAATGAAGTCCATTTTGAGAGATAAAATTTCTAAAATTTTAAAATGTAGGTATTACTATTCATAATGGCTAGTTTGATTGGTATAAATGACTTTAACCCATATTCTTGTAAATAATAAAAATGTTTTGAAATACATTTTGAAAAAACATGGATGTGGATGATAAAGAGATCCCAGTAGATTATTACGTATAAACAACCTCGGATAATGAAGAGATTGTGAAATAACCCTTACCAATTTGGTAACTTATGAAACATACAACCCATAAAAGAGGTATAATACAATGAATATGTAAATACACATAAATTAGAGTTTATTACACAAAGAATATAATTGTGGGCAGTACATACACCACACAAAAGGTGATGGAGGAAATATGGCATGAATCTCACGAGAATAACGAGTGAGATGAAAACCCCTTACCATGTTAATCAACTGAGTCGTATGGACAAAAGTTAATAACCACCAAATGATTTCCAGAATAAAATGAATATAAAGAGAATCATGATAATATATATCAAAAGGCAGTACAAAATACACCACTTTCAATAATTTAGTGGTGAACAATGGAAAACTCATGGAATTGAAAGTGAGATAAGAAAATCCCTTACCTTGTACTTTTCCTTGGTTGGGGTAGGTTAACCTCCTCTTCTTCGGGTTCTTCCTTTTGATTTGATCAAAAGGGCTCTTTAGGTTGGCTTTCTGATCAAACTAAGGCCCCTAGGTTGTAGTGATGGAAGTTGGGAGAGTATTTGGGTAGAGTTTGGCTGAACCAAAAGGCTTTGAAGGTGTGAATAAATGAGAAGGATGAGTGCCCTTTTATAAGAGGGGGGAGGGGCACCTTTGGAAAAGCTAGAGATATTAGTTTATAATAAATTCATAATTGGTTTTCAATGGCTCAAAAGTTTACTATTCAAAGGTTAAGGTGGGGATGGGTCGAAAAGAACTCAACCAATAGAATTTAGACAGGTTTGGGTACTTATATTAACCTTATCTTTAAGTATTAACTCTAAGTTAATTAGTTTCACTTTTGCAATGTCTCTTTGTATTTTTATATAATATGGTTAATAAACTTACTATATACATCCAAGAGACCCCCAAGTGGTCCATTAATGATGAAGCTATCATGATATAAGTATCTTGGTGGAAACTTAGATTTTTAGGAATTTAATATTAATTAATAATATAATATTTGTTTTAAGAACTCTTTTATGTCAATTTTGACACTATTCAATAGTTGATTTTTTTGAAACTCATAACAGATTTATTACTTCGAACAAAGTAAATTAAATCAATCCTAATATATCATAATATCCTAGAAAATTAGTTTAATTCATTAAAAGTTTCATATTATATTTATTTGGGTATTTATAATATCAATTAATTTAATTTTTCACTATTTTAGTAATTACTGCATCATCATTGTGTCATAAATAAAATAAATTATTTAATGTCTAAAAATTATAAATAAAATATCATTATGTAGGAAATATTTTTATCTTTCTAATGAATATTTATAATCTAAAATCCAACATATATAATCCTATGTAATAATTGTTTTTCTAAACGATATATGCTTGTGTCATTTTTGTATTCATTTTAACTTAATTAAAATAAAGTGTCCATATCACCTACAAGTGGCACCATGGGGTCCCAAAATCGACCCAAATATGCCAATGGTCGAACATGTATCAACCAATAAGGCTAGGACACATTTTAGGATAATTTAGTATTATTATAATATTATTTTTTTAACCCTTATTTACCGGATTTACCCTTAACCATGGTAAATAAAATATTTACCGCAGTAATTATTCAAAATGTCTAAAAATAAAAGTTACCTATTTACAAAATTTGAACATCCTGATTCCAAATATGGAATCCATTTTCATAAATTCAAAACACAGAAGTGGCAGAAATTAATTTAAAATTAATTCCCGCTGTCAAAACAAAAAGCGTGTTTTTAAGAGATAATAACTATCAAAAGATTGACACTTGTTTATGTTCGGTTTAATTGTAAAATTATGTCCAATGAGAAAAATTATATTAAATATTAAAAATATATTCTAAATATACTTTAAAACCACTCAAATTCATAATTTATCACTATTAATTATTTTGATTAAAAAAGTTGTTTTTAATTAAAATTTATTAATTTTCACTATTCATCAAAATATGAAAGTTATCCGAAAAGTACCAAAATTTCACCTTAGGCTAAATGTGATACTCCGAATCCAAAAATGAAGTCTATTTTGAGAGATAAAATTTCTAAAATTTTAAAAGGTAGGTATTACTATTCATAACGGCTAGTTTGATTGGTTGTGGTGTGTTAGAACTCGAAGTTGCGTACAACACACGCTACTGTATTATTCAAAGGAAAGCGTACCGTGGAAGCTTGGTATGTTTCATTTTAAATTTTTTTGATGTCCCCATTTAGTCAAAAATTTTAAAATATTGTATTTAAAAAAGGTTTCACTATTAAAAGTTGGTAAAAGTGCAATACTGAAAATGAATTTGTTCTTACATTATGTCTAAGAAACTCATAATATGGATTCTAAAATTACAAGGATTATATAAAGTTTAAAATTTATTTAACACTATTAATAACCTCTTTTGAATGGCTTGTTTGGTAAGTCATGGTGTGATTGAACTTGGTGTTGCGTGTAGTGAAAGTTATTGAATTATTTTGAAGAAATAACACACTATAAAATCTTGGGGTGTTACATTCTCCCCTCCTTCAATAAATTGCTTCCTCGCAATTTGAAATTGTTCATCGAAAATAAAAGGTTGAAAATAGAAAATATCTTTGTGGGAAAACCCACATCGGAAATTAGGTTACTAAAATTTAGTCTTAATATGAGGAAAAGAGAAATGAAAGGGTCACCACCAAATTATGATCTCGATTAGGAGAACATTGGTGGAAATTAGAGACATATAATTGGAGGAAAAACGTAAATATTTATAGGTAGTGATTGAGGTCATCAATCACAAACAAGTGTATAATTGAGGTCCTTAAATTCATCAATCTATGATGATTTGAAATACCATCGGTTCAACAAAACATAGGGTATTAGGATAACACATTTTTGACGTTTCAAAATATCTTAGTTGAAATCCCACATCGAAAAATGAATTAACGAGGCCTCTATTTAAAATAAAGAGTGGAAAGTATGAAGATTAACGAAAATAACACATACTAGGGTTCCATGTAGGAAAATATGGATATGGAAGAGAAATGTAACCATCAATTATCTGATGGAGAGTGGTAGAGAACATGGCTATGAAAAGGCCAAAAATCCCAAAGCCATAAATTAGTGATGATTTAAGGTACCATCTAGGACAACATTTTTGTTCTAAGTTACTTTTATTAATGTTGAGGAATTTATTTATGAGATTGGATAAGATCATAAGGAGATATACTTACTTTATAATTAGAGTTTTATCCATTAATAACTTTCACTCTAAAAGATAATAGAATGTAATTTTTTTTCTATTTATACTATTCGTACATGGTTCCAAAATAATGAATTTATAATTCATCTACCAGATCTTTAAAAAAAACTACATTATTTAATCCAGGACATCTCGTGGGCCAGTGGTAGGTGATACACCCTTGTCCTCCTTCGGTTGCGGGTTCATGTCTCGCAGCTTTGCCGGACGCGACGGGTTGCCGCCCGACCTCCGGGTTGTCGTTTTATGGCAATCCAAAATAATCCAAACTAGAAATATCAAAAATACTTCTATCCAAACTCACAGTCCAACATTTATAAGGAAGGTAAACATAATGTAGATCCTTTTTACCCCGTAATAGCATATGAATACCTTCATCATGTATTCTTTTAATACACTGAAACATCCTAAATTACCATATTCCTTATTTATTACATTCATGCTCCCTTATTCCATATAGAATGCTGGATATACCTCATCAATCCAAAAATGTTTTAAACCCCAACAATGATGGAATATACAAATAATTAATCAGTTCCAAGGTAGTCATGAATATCCAATATAATTTATCCAAAGCAATTATGTATTATTCCAAAATCACTACCTCGGTATCAGAACTATATTATGGTTTATCATTCTCTCAACCATATATTTTCCAAAAATTTATCCCGCTATTGAGTCACTTTTCTTTGTTCCACACAATCTCAAGTCCTTAATGAAATAGTACTGCAGTACAATCCTTATATACTCCATAATTATTATAACAAGTACATTGTTGATACAACACTCAATTGACATAATCAACATAAGAACTCTAATCATTCCTCTTCATCTGTGGTAGTATCATAACTTGATTATTATCCAATAGCATCATTTTTGGCATAGTCTGATGACTGGGACATAGGTTCGTGTAGTGTCCAAACTTCTTACAAATGAAGCATTGTACATTTGAAACCATTTTCTTACCCTTGCAGTCACGTACTTTGTGCCCTTTTCCTCCACACTTATAACAAACTCCCATTCCTCTCAGGCAAGTTCCAGGGTGTTTCTTCCCACAATTATCACATATGGGAAAATTCATCTTTTTCCTCTTCCCTTTATCCATATTTCTCTCTTCCATCCTTTTCTTCTCTTGCTTCCCTTCAAATCCATAGGACTCAGTAAACTCTTTACTTATCTTATCAACACATGATATTATTTCTTCATTTAATGATAATACATGAGAGACTATTTCTCTTTTAAATTCTGGCTTAATACCATGAAATATATGATCCTTCTTTCTCTTTGTATCATGTGCATTGCTGGAGTTCTCATTCCGTCTACTAGGCGCCATTTCTAAACAATGGCATACACTAGATTAGTTTATGAATAACAATACCTAATCTGAAACTTGTGAAACACATAACATAAATTAAATAGTTTATGGATATAATCCATAATCATAAAAATGTCTCTTTTGAGGAAGTATATACTCATAAACCCTTCATAATGATTTGTAAAGAAAATGAGAGTTATCCTAAGCATATCCCCCGGGATTTTCGTAACCAAGAGTGCAGCAAGGCCCGTTGTCGTGCACCAGTTCTCGTTCGAGTCTAGCTCAAAGCGGTGTTTTCGGGTTTTACCCCTAGGTACATCTGTGCCAGAGCCGCCTCTACCTGCTCGTATCCAGACAGGGATGTATTGCTTGGAAAACTCACAAAATCTCTACAATACCAAAATTCTAGGAAGTTATTCTATACTAATCCTCAAAATTCATCTTAAATCTATGTGCTCTAATCAGAGTTTATCTAAATCTAGCTTCCAAGGTTTGTACTAAACTTCCTCTGATACCAACTGTAACGCCCCGACCCTAGTTATCTAGAGTCGGTGCATTATTACATAACTTTGGAATGATCACAAGAAAGATCAAATCTCGAAAGACCGATTGGTTTAGTAGCCTTGGAAACACTAGATATATTCATAAGTCTTACATTACATCATAAAATGAAAAACTACTACAACAAAATATTGTCTCCATAAACCACACTCATATCCCCACATAATATCCCTGCAGGTCAATCATAATTTACTTCTTCACTTCCTGGGAAAAATAAAACATAGAAAAGGGGTGAGCTCAAATGCCCAGTAAGGATAACAATATACCAGAAACTTTCATAAATAAGAATAAACATTTAAGGCTATGTATAACTAAAACAAAAGACTTTTAAACTTTAACTTCAACATAGTATGGAAAAAGTAAAATGAAATAATTCCATTTACTTGTTCACATGGATATTCTACTAATCGAATAATCACATGCAATATCAATAACCACTTTCATAATGTTGGAATGCATAATGCCAGACTATCATAACCACATAGCCAAGGCCTCGTGCCAAGACTACAAATAAGATTTTTCCAAGGCCTTGTGCCAAGACACTAGTTTGTCTCATGAGACCTACTGATGCAATTGTTTTAGAAGATACTTACATTTAAAATTTCTCAAATATACTTCAGTGCTTTTCTGAAAATATTATGCAAGCTTCTGAAAACAAAATAACTAATTATGAGACTGCTCGAGTAATTACAGGCCATGATGGGTCCACTCCCAATCCCTTCCTATCTACCAAACTCGAGAGTCAGGTTTTCTGAAAACATTTTTAAGCTTGCATTAAATACGTATACATTTGCACTGGGTTTTCATGTATTTGAGAGAAATATCTCTTTTTTGAAATCATTTAAAAATCACATATTTATAAAATAAAACATTTACTTTGAAAATATTCTTATAATCTTGTAAGGGAAACTTTGAAGATTGTATAACGGCAGAAAATAACCGCACTCTCCGTATAAGTTAAAAAAACATTCTTACCTTAATATTGTCGAAAAGGTTAAAAAGGACCTTGTTTTGAAAACGATGGAAAGATTTCTCTTATAAAAAGTCAAACAAGGGTATAAATGAATTTAACCCATATTCTTGTAAATAATAAAAATGTTTTGAAATACATTTTGAAAAAACATGGATGTGGATGATAAAGAGATCCCAATATATTATTACGTATAAACAACCTTGGATAATGAAGAGATTGTGAAATAACCATTACCAATTTGGTAACTTATGAAACATACAACCCATGAAAGAGGTATCATACAATGAATATGTAAATACCCATAAATTAGAGTGTATTACACAAATAATATAATTATGGGCAGTACATACACCACACAAAAGGTGATGGTGGCAATATGGCATGAATCTCACGGGAATAACGAGTGAGATGAAAACCCCTTACCATGTTAATCAACTGAGTCGTGTGGACAAAAGTTAATAACCACCAAATGATTTCCAGAATAAAATGAATATAAAGATAATCATGATAATATATATCAAATGGCAGTACACAATACACCACTTTCAATAATTTAGTGGCGAACAATGGAAATCTCATGAAATTGAAAGTGAGATAAGAAAATCTCTTACCTTGTACTTTTCCTTGGTTGGGGTAGGTTAACCTCCTCTTCTTCGGGTTCTTCCTTTTGATTTGATCAAAAGGGATCTTTAGGGTGGCTTTCTGATCAAAATAAGGCCCCTAGGTTGTAGTGATGGAAGTTGGGAGAGTATTTGGGCAGAGTTTGGCTGAACCAAAAGGCTTTGAAGGTGTGAATAAATGAGAAGGAGGAGTGCCCTTTTATAAGAGGGGGGAGGGGCACCTTTGGAAAAGCTAGAGATATTAGTTTATAATAAATTCATAATCGGTTTCCAATGGCTCCAAAGTTTACTATTCAAAGTTTAAGGTGGGGATGGGTCGAAAACAACTCAACCAATATAATTTAGTCAGGTTTGGGTACTTATATTAACCTTATCTTTAAGTATTAACTCTAAGTTAATTAGTTTCACTTTTACAATGTCTCTTTGTATTTTTATATAATATGGTTAATAAACATACTATATACATCCAAGCGACCCCCAAGTGGTCCATTAATGATGAAACTATAATGATATAAGTATCTTGGCCGAACCTTAGATTTTTAGGAATTTAATATCAATTAATAATATAATATTTGTTTTAAAAACTCTTTTATGTCAATTTTGACACTATTCAATAGTTGATTTTTTTGAAACTCATAACATATTTATTACTTCGAACAAAGTAAATTAAATCAATCCTAATATATCATAATATCCTAGAAAATTAGTTTAATTCATTAAAAGTTTCATATTATATTTATTTGGGTATTTATAATATCAATTAATTTAATTTTTCACTATTTTAGTAATTACTGCATCATCATTGTGTCATAAATAAAATACATTATTTAATGTCTAAAAATTATAAATAAAATATCATTATGTAGGAAATCGTTTTATCTTTCTAATGAATATTTATAATCTAAAATCCAACATATATAACCCTATGTAATAATTGTTTTTCTAAACGATATATGCCTGTGTCATTTTTGTATTCATTTTAACTTAATTAAAATAAAGTGTCCCTATCACCTACAAGTGGCACCATGGGGTCCCAAAATCGACCCAAAGATGCCAATGGTCGAACATGTATCAACCAATAAGTCTAGGACACGTTTTAGGGTAATTTAGTATTATTATAATATTATTTTTTTTAACCCTTATTTACCGGATTTACCCTTTACCACGGTAAATAAAATATTTACCGCAGTAATTATTCAAAATGTCTAAAAATAAAAGTTACCTATTTACACAATTTGAACATCCTGATTCCAAATATGGAATCCATTTTCATAAATTAAAAACACAGAAGTGGCAGAAATTAATTTAAAATTAATTCCCGCTGTCAAAACAAAAAGCGTGTTTTTAAGAGATAATAACTATCAAAAGATTGACACTTGTTTATGTTCGGTTTAATTGTAAAATTATGTCAAATGAGCAAAATTATATTAAATAGTAAAAATATATTCTAAATATACTTGAAAACCACTCAAATTCATAATTTATCACTATTAATTATTTTGATTAAAAAAGTTGTTTTTAATTTAAATTTAGTAATTTTCACTATTCATCAAAATATGAAAGTTATCCGAAAAGTACCAAAATTTCACCTTAGGCTAAATTTGATACTCCGAATCCAAAAATGAAGTCCATTTTGAGAGATAAAATTTCTAAAATTTTAAAAGGTAAGTATTACTATTCATAACGGCTAGTTTGATTGGTTGTGGTGTGTTAGAACTCGAAGTTGCGTACAACACACGCTACTGTATTATTCAAAGGAAAGCGTACCGTGGAAGCTTGGGATGTTTCATTTTAAATTTTTTTGATGTCCCCATTTAGTCAAAAAGTTTAAAATATTGTATTTAAAAAGGTTTCACTATTAAAAGTTGGTAAAAGTGCAATACTGAAAATGAATTTTTTCTTACATTATGTCTAAGAAACTCATAATATGGATTCTAAAATTACAAGGATTATATAAAGTTTAAAATTTAGTTAACACTATTCATAACCTCTTTTGAATGGCTTGTTTGGTAAGTCATGGTGCGATTGAACTTGGTGTTGCGTGTAGTGAAAGTTATTGAATTATTTTGAAGAAATAACACACTATAAAATCTTGGGGTGTTACAGCATACATGTATATACCAATAACCACGATGGAGGGATGACTCAAGAAGGATAGTCAAAGACTCGGTCCTATGTGATGCACAAACCTATTTCCCTGCAACAATTATGTCAGCATGCCGAGTCGACAAGTGGGTTATCAAGGTCTTGGTGAATGGATACGTCGGCCGCCGCACCATCACTGAACTCCCTGGCCTGAGAGCCGCTCTCGAGACACGTTAACACTATTGCCCTAAATCCCAACCAATTCCTTTTATTTTAGGGACGTCCAAACAAAGTCCAAAGGAATAAACCACCTCTGATACCACTTTGTCACGACCCGACCTTACCCGGGCTCGAGCCAAAAGTACCCCAAGCCCACCTCCATAGGCCAGGGGCTGGAGACCAGCGCCAAAGGCACAATAACTCGGGGAGGCCTTTTCCTAAGCACCTGTACACACCCACACACATCACACTCAATGAAAAATTGCAGAGTAAAAAGAAAAGTAAAAGGGAAACTGCTATAAATAAACCACAAGAGTGCATCGACCTCTAAAAAGTACATGGTACAAGCTGAAAAGAAAAGGGGAAAAACACGCGCCCAACCAAAAAGTGCCACAACCCGGCAACAGGTAAACAAAAAGAAACAGCTGACAGGTTTCCCACCTGGAACCCGGCCATGACCACCACACGTGGTCCAAGATCCCATGCTCCTACGCTCCACTGAAGTCACGATCCACCTGTCCGCCGTCTGTAAGGGCACACCAAGTGCGGGAAAGCCCATGCAGGGGTGAGTATAAAAATACTCAGTAGGATACCCTGAAGGCTCGAGGGAGAAACAAAAGAGGTACCGAAGGGTGATCAGTAGAGTGAACATGGAATGTAAAGGAGTCCAACCGAGGGTGTAGTAAAGAGTAACAGTAGAGAGTCCAGCTCAACCCAACAAGAGGAAAGAAGGTAGACTCGTCCAGACACAAGGAGCTGGAAACAGTGAGAAGATGAACTTCTCGTCGAGTCTTCGCTACCTATAGCAGGAGAGTAGACTCGTCCAACCATGAGAAGCTAGACATGAAAATCATGTGGCATACCCCGTGTTTCTTCGCCTCTCTTGGAAGGAGAGTATCCAAAACCCAAGGAGTGGGTACTCGTGCGAGGTATATACATATATATGCTCCTTCAAGAAGCCCAAACAAGATCGTAAGGGGATCTCTGTCTCGTAGCTCAGTCCAATAAAAGTGTAGCAAAAACCCAGAAGTAAACTCCATTGATGCCCAGAATCCCGCACGTCTGCCCCAAACCGCATCCAAGGGGCTCAATCACCGCACCTCGACACTATCCATTTTGGGAGGCACTGACTCACCCTCATAGTTTTAGATCACGTCACAATAATGCGTCTCGGTGGGGAAAGTGTCCCTCAAACTTGAGAGTTATAGGGAAAGTCAAACCACACCTTGTCACTACCCTGCAGTCGAGAGGACTTCTCAAAGTCAAGCCGTCACAACACTGACCCGTATAACCATGGGTCCCGCTCCGGTATTCACGGAGGAAAGCCATAGACTAGCCTAGTCAAGAGGACTGAGTCTGGAATGCCAACAGGTATCCCACTGCCCAGCCCTGCTGGAGGGTAATTCTTAACCAGATACCAGGTGACCCACTACCCAGCCCTGCTGGAGGGTAAACCATAAGACATCATCAGGAGACCCTCTACCCAGCCCCGCTGGAGGGTAGAACTTAACACTTCAGCAGGCGACCCACTTCCCAGCCCCGCTGGAGGGTAGACCTTAACACATCACCAGGCAACCCACTGCCCAGCCCCGCTTGAGGGTAGTCCTTAACACATCACCAGGCGACCCACTGCCCAGCCCCGCTGGAGGGTAGAACTGGAATAAGTCGACAGGCGACCCATTGCCCAACCGTGCTGGAGGGTAGACCTGGAACTAGACGATGGGTGACCCACTGCCCAGCCCTGCTGGAGGGTAGACCCTAATAGGTCGTCGGGTGATCCACTGCCTAGACTCTGCTTTAGGGTAGACCCTAATAGCGTCGGGTGACCCACTTCCCAGTCTCTGTTGGAGGGTAGACCCTGATAGAGTCGGGTGACCCACTGCCCAGTCTCTGCTGGAGGGTAGACCCTCATAACGTCGGGTGACCCATTGCCCAGTCTCTACTGGAGGTTAGACCCTAAAAGCCGATGAGCAACCCACTGCCTAGCCCCGCTGGAGGGTAAAACATAGAACTTCTCTGGCCATCTCTACTGGAGGGTACAACACTGGCCAAGCGAACATGGAGTGGGTATCGCGCCACCACCCAACTCTAGAACAACTCACCCAAAAGAGGTTTAGTGTCTGTTCCATCACGGGGTTCCACTAGCACCACTACTAGCTAATCCATCGAGAACGAAACCAGGGGGAGACCACTCAACCCTGCTGGTCAAACAAATGAGCACAGAGGGAACCTCTACTTCGCGAGAGGTCAAAATATGCAAAGCAGAACCCGACACGCACGTGGGGCCCACACTACGTGTGGCCCCAATTCAACCACAACTGAGCGTACAAACGTTCTCAGGTACAAACCACACGTACCTCCAAGCGTTCTCGTATACTCCCAGAGCATACCACGTCTCCAACCCAAGGGCTATCGTGCACACAACACCCAACGTCAACGCGAAGGAATGACATAACATTTCCAACTTTCCGCCACAACGATTGAGGCATAGACAACCACATCCCAACAATCATTACTTCATTCACACCGGAGTGCACGTGATCACACGCTAAGGGTCCACTACAACCACATTAGAAGAACCACCCCCGGGGCACCTTCACATTTCCACATTTAATAAGATCACGTATAGGTCTCCACAAAACCAAACGGATCACACCGTTATAATCCTTGCGGAAAAACACACGAGATCGACTAATTACTTTCCCCAAACAGATATCCGACGGGAAAGTCACCATCACCGCCTCACGCCCGAATGACATCCCGTGATCCCGAGCCTCGGTACCAAAAAGCAGTCGGGTGCATCACACCATTGCGATCCCCTCATGAAAACATGTCAAAAGCACTACTCACTTGAGTGCAACAGATATCCGGAGAAAAAGATGCATTCCGGCGCACCGCACACGAGCAGTGCAAGGTGGAACCCGCCTCCCGGTCCCAAAACTCAACAATCGGATCGCACCGTTGCGATCCTCTCGAAAAAGCACACAAGATGGACTATGCACTTGTCCAAAACGGTCGCCCGGTGATAAAGATGGAAAATCACCATCGACGCCCAAACGACCCTCGTGGGCCCTGCACCATCGTGCCGAATTAGAGCGGGTGGATTGCATCAACGCGATGCCCTCGAAAAAACAACCAACATCGACTGCTCGCACGCCCCGAACAGATGTCTGAGGAAAAAGTCACTAAATGCTGCACGCAGCTCAAAAGACGGGCCGAGGGGCCCATGCCTCAAATCCAGTCCCAATGCCCGAGACCGCCCTAGAAACCTCCGCCTCAGTGCCAGGGTTGCAACGACGCTGACGGCGATCAAAACAGACCTCGGACGCGTCTGTGCCGTCCAAAACAAGAATCTCAGGAAAAACGCTCGTCCACTTAAAGACGCGTCGTGCCTCCGAAGCCCCTCATTTTGGGAATTAAAAATTCCCGAAATGATTTCAAAATGTTCCCCTCGACGCAAGGTCAGCGCTGCCCTTGACGACGCACAAATCGGACGTCCGGCTCAGGAGCCACCTCCGTCACAACCTTAATAATAAATAAATATCATTAAATTAAAACTCTCGGGTCACCCGACTTCGAGTTCATATCCAAAAAAAAACCCTAGACCCACCTTAAATGGACCGCCTCGTCAACACGGTCGCACAGCCGCAGACGGTGCGTCAATCAGACGCGTCGTTTAAGAGTTATGACCCCCCAGATTGCAAGGGGGCCTATCCGGGCCGGTCCACCCCGGTCGGCCTGGTCCGAGCCGCCGGCCCGCTGGCCGCGGCCCGCCTCAAACCGCCAGACCGGAGCAGGTCCGACCCTCCTCAACCGAATGACCAAATGGCCAGTTTTCTGTTGCAACGTAGGACCCGCCTCATGCGGTTCCTTACCTTCTCCGAGACAGACCGACCGAATCTGGTCCTCGTTGACCCCAGGAAGACCCGCGCAGCGCAGGTCCTTCCTCCTCCGCCGAACGCGACCGGCGCGCCGACCTCCTCCGCGGAACCCCAGCGCTCCCCTCGCCCGCGGCCGCTCACCATCACCCCCAGCACCTGCGCTCTCCGTCCGAAGCCGAAGCCGTCGCCTGCCGTCAGATGCGCGACCACCGCCTAAGCCCGCCGGACCGCCGGAACCCGCCGAAAAACACCCAGAAATCCCGAATTTCCCGCAACCTTCGGCGAACATTTGCGATCGACTCCGAACTCGGATTTTAAATCCGAAAGATGAGATGGAAAGCTCATGAATTATACTACGATATTATGGGATTTGATTTCAAAATCAACGGTAATTTGATGTTGTAAATGAATCAAAAATAATGGTTCGAAAATAAAAACGCAACAAAAACCTCAAACCTCACTGGGCTTCACCCGCAGCTTCGCGTCGATCCGCCGGTATCACCGCACCTCGCCAGAGTCGCCTCTCCGGACCATCTCGCCGGAGATGGAGGAGGAGAGGGGAGGGGTTTCGCCAGGGGGTTCAAGGGAGAAGGGGGAGGGGGAGGGTTTAAATAAATAAATTAATGATTTAATTAATTTAAAACCCCCGAAAAGACCGGCATCCGAAACTCCCGACAGGGTCGAGGTTAAGCCTATCCTAGGGTAAAAACCACCTCTTGAGCACAAAGGTGGTCTTAAAATTTTGATTCGAGACCCCGTTCAAAAGTTATAAAACTTAGAGCCCGATGCCACCAAATTACGAAAACGCCCCTGGGGCCATTTTTCACAGACGGGCCACGCCCACAAGACTTACACACCTCCTAGGGTAAACAACACGCTCCGAACTCAAAGGTGCCCTCGGTTTCCTAATCCGAGCAACCGTTTAAGAGATACCTGCGTTTTTAACATTAAATGAATTAATTAATTTATTTAACCCGTTTAACATTCCAGAAGCGGGCGAGGGGTCCAAACATCCCACGCCGACATGTTTTATGTTGTTCCTAGGGTAAAAACCCCATTCCGTGCCCATATGCACACTTGGATCCCTGATCTAAAGCTCCGTTTAGGAGTTATCACATTTATTTAGCGTTTCCAGTGTGAACGCACTAAAAATTTAATTCCGGCCACTCCGGGGCACGAAATCGCACGCCGTCTGAAAGCGCTGCTCTGGAATATCATCAAGAATATTCCAAAGTCTTTCACAGAAAAACCCGGGTTCTTACAGTTACACCAGTATGAATTTCCCTAAATGGGGAATGAAAATCCAATGCTAACTCCTCACATATGTCTACTGACACCCATACACATCTGTATAGAGGAATGAAAATTGTTCCCATGTATGACATGCACCTCAAAATTCATCTTAGAGAATATATCCATGTTTCCGACGCTTTTTCCGGGGCGCGCGCATCCGTCCGCAGAGGACGCGCAGCCTGTTGCCCCACATTCCCGCTTTCCAAAGGCAGGCGGCATTCGCTCCTTATTCAGGGACGTCTGCTCCTTGATCGAAACAGGATTATGGGATGTCAGTTCTTCCTCCTGTGGATTCCTCCTCATAACTCATCACCTAGTCCGGGTCTCCCTCATAGATTTAATACGTAGTTCGTGAAACTCTTCCCAGTGCCATGTTTCCATGGACGCTAGTTAATTACACTGCTTCTGTCGGGACATTCCAAAGGGTCCAGTCAGGGCAGCAACCTTCGGTCAGGGGAGTAGTCATGTTGAGGCATCAGTAGCATGTCTGGATGCTGGGGTACCTGGCATGTCTGTCTGTTATCCTTGACCACAAGGCTTCTCGAGGGCGTGGAAGCCCGAGGCATCCCACATCGAGCGCGGGGAATTACATGTCATAGACACATATCTGAGGTTTTCCTCAGCTTCCCGTGTTCAACACAGGGTATGCCGCGAGTTTAACGTCCAGAGGAGACAGATCAACCCAACCCGAGCATTAGCTAGGATAGATCGGATTGAGGGATCCTCCTTGAAGGGATATCGATATCGGGGCCAGCCTATGGGCGACTGTGAAAAAGAGCGTACCGACCTGGTCTCACCAGGATAAGACGGTCCGGGCGAGAATCAGAACGGGTGGTGGGTTGATGAATGGAGTGGAAGGAGAGTGAAATGGGACCATCGCAGGGGGCGACAGTGAAGTTGGGCTTGAGCCTTGATGAGGCTTCCTACGTATCCCCGTGGCAGGGAATCAAAGTCCGCGTAGTTCGGGATGGTCACAACGGCTTGCTGTCGGACGGGAATTGCAGTTTAGCGTCGTGCTGGACGGGAGTGTGCAGTTTAACGTCATGCTGGACATGGGTGTGACCCGACGTGAAGTGACGGGTGGGCTTGAACCTCGTAGAGGCTTCCTACGTACCATGCCTTGACATGGATCAAAGACCTCGTAGTTCAAATGGGGTTTGTCGGTGAACCGACGTGAAAGTAGACCCATGGGTCCACTATTGGTGGGCTTGAACCTCGTGAAGGATTCCTACGTACCATGCCTTAACATGGATCAAAGACCTCGTAGTTCAAATGGGATGGGTCGCAATGGCTTACCACAGGACCAGAATGTAGTTTAACGTCATGCTGGACGTAGGTAGAACACGACGTGAATTGGATGATGGGTGGGCTTGAACCTCGTGGAGGCTTCCTACGTACCATGCCTTGATATGGATCAAAGACCTCGTAGTTCAGGGTGGGTCGCAATGGCTTACCACTGGACCAGAATGGGACCCGCCGTGAATGACGGATGGGTGGGCTTGAACCTCATGGAGGCTTCCTACGTACCTTGCCTTGACATGGATCAAAGACCTCGTAGTTCAGGTGGGGTTTGTCGGTAAACCGACGTGAAAGTAGACCTTGGTCCACTATTGGTGGGCTTGAACCTCGTGGAGTCTTCCTACGTACCATGCCTTGACATGGATCAAAGTCCTCGTAGTTCAAAAGGGAATGTAGTTTAACGTCATGCCGGATGAAGATGGGACCCGACGTGAAGAAACGACGGGTGGGCTTGAACCTCGTGGAGGATTCCTACGTACCGTGCCTTGACATGGATCAAAGTCCTCGTAGTTCGCTAGGGAATTGGGTGGTCAGGGTCGGTGCTCACTCTAAGCCCACGTGAGTCATGCTCGGTGTGAGAAACAAGAGGTTGCAAGGACCCGACGATCACGTCGCGAAGGGTGCGTCCGTGAGAAGCGAAGAGGGGCTTACGCGTTGGGCGGCCCATGGTGTTGGGACTTACTCCAGGATGGAGGCCCATATGGGGGTGCCTCGTTCCCTATCATGTCCTCCACTGACCTTGGTAGTGGGGAAGTACAGAGATGCACGGGTGCAATCATCCGTACGAAAGGTTAGGGGCTTACGCTCTAAGGCATCCCTTCCCCTGCGAACATACGCCACTCCGACAAGGAGGATCTCATTCCATGTGCGGAAGAGTTCCATTCCCGTGGAGACGAGTGGTGTAAAAAATGTTTGAGTTGGGGGGACCCTTCGTGAGGGAGACGAGGTTGGGTCACAGTTTAACGTCATGTGTTGAGGAAGTGGTGCTTGGCAGTTTAACGTCCTGCAGATCGGACGAGGTGGGTTCACTCCACACCCCTAGGACTTACATAACCGGTACCCTCTGGTCCTTGGGGAAGGGAAGGTGCCGGTAAGGCCATGGTAAAGGGGGGTCGTGGGACGAACCATCGAGGGGTCCACGTTAGCGTGGCTATGCGAAGAAGCAATAGCCGTTAGCGTGCCTATGCGAAGAAGCATTAGGCGAAGCAACGCTACGGGAGGTATTGTCCATGGGACTTTGAAATCACATCGTGCAAACCTGGAGGGTCGCACGGGAAGAGGAATCGCTAAGCAGAGGAGTGTACTTTGCGAAGTGGGGTGCCTTGGCCTTAGAATGGGGCGTAGGTGTGAGTGGGAGGTGCTTCGCGAAGTGGAACAGTGTTCGCGGAGCACTGCCTCACGAAGAAGGGGTTCCTCACGAAGCATGGTCCTGCGAAGCAGTGTGCTTCACGAAGTGGAGCGGTTCTGCCTTAGCATAGGGATCACTCGTATGGGTTGGGTGTTTCACGAATCACAAGTGCTCCGTGTCTTCCCGGGTTCCCTTGGGAATTCCCTTCCTCCGCGAACGCCCTTGAGCTTCGCGAAGGGCATCCCTCCCGGAAGAGGGGCTCAAAACGAGACAAGGCAGAGTCGTCTCGCGAAGTAGAAATACCTCGCGGAGCTCATGATTCCCGGGGCAAAGCGTGCTTCACGATTCGGGAGAGGAGAAGCCGAAAGGTTGGATTGTCCATCCTTGGGACTCAGGGGGAGTCCAGTATTTATAGGGAAGGGGCGCCGCGAAGCAGGGCTCGCGCACCGCCTCTGGTGCTTCGCGGCGGCTCGCGAACGTCAAAGGGGTTCACAGAGGATTACCGCCTCTGGAGCTTCGCGGCGGCTCGCGAACGTCAAATGGGTTCGCGGAGGATTACCGCCTCTGGAGCTTCGTGGCGCCGCCATGGTAGGGGTGCTTCGCGGCGGGGCTTCGCGGCGGAGCTTCGCGACGGAGCTTCGCGAGGCAGCGCGCCAACCTTTTTCGTTCCTTTCTTTCGGGCCACATTTTTGGCGCCAACAAATGCGCCCCCCTCAGACTTGGAGCCGCGGAGGGCGAAGGGTCGAAGTCTGAGGGATAATCGCCAAAATTGTCAGTGGGTCGCGATGCCGCATCGCGAAGGGGCCCCGCGATGCTCGCCGGGGCTGCAGATCCGGACGCGCCGCGATGCTTCACGCGAGTGAGGCGCGCCGCGATGCTCCGGGGTCGCCGCCTATAAATAGGGGGTCCGCCATCTTTTGTCTTTACGTGCCTTCCTTATCTTTTTGTGCTCTCGACTTCACTAAGCTCCCCGTACTCCGCGACAGCCCTCCGTGAATCGAGCTTCGTGGCGAACCGCGGGTCTCCGACTCCGCGTCCGTGCAAGGAGAACTTCTTGTCGGCCTTGGCCAGACTTCGCGGCTTGGTCTCGCGACCGATCTTCGCGATCCGTCTTCGCGATCGAGCTTCGAGGTCGAGCTTCACGATCCATCCGAAAGAATCCTTTTCTGAGGTCCAGAATTAAAATGGCTCATCAAGAAGCTGTCTTGGGGGTCCTCGCAGATGCTGCTCGTCGAGATGAGATGGCCAACTGGCCAGGCTTGGGGGAAATGGTTCGGAGCCACTCGGACCACACTTCTTTGACAGATCTGCTGTCGGAAGGTCAGAAGGATTATCCGAAGTGCAAGAAACTGCCATTGTATGGCTTCGGGCTGAGGGATGACGTCTTCATCCCTGAGGCGAGAAGGGATGAACCAGCTTGCTGGTTCAGGAGCACACCGTGCCAGCACCAATGGTTCAGGGCGGCCGATGGTCACGCGCGGGAGGATTTCACACCCATCACCGCTGACTGTCTCTACAACCATGTGAATGATATCGACGGGAGCCCACTGCAACCGGAGACGTACCCTCCTCTCTACCGCACCATGCTGAAGGCCGCTCTGCAGGATCCGAAAAAGGGATGGTCCGATGAGTGGGACCTGCGTCAGGGCGGCAAGTTCACCGACGACTGGGCCTGGGCCTACTGGGTAGGCACCTCATGCGAGGAGTTCGGGGCCGAGCTGAGGAGAGTGGGATTGTATGAGGCGGCATGGGCCTCCCAGTTCCACATTTACCAACCAAAGCAACTGATGCCGGAACTGTTGAGTAGATGGTCGTCCAGGACCAACACTTTTCACCTTCATCACGGGGAGGTGGGCATCAGCCTGTGGGATGTCCACCAGATTTCTGGGGTCCCGATCTTGGGGCCCATGTATGACGAGTTCCTCCCCGTTGCCAGCGCGTGGGGAGATGCAGAGCAAATGCCGCGACTGGCGTCAGCACTGATGGCACTCGTCCCTAGAGAGGACAAGGAGGCAGTGAGGGATATCCACTTCAGAAGATGGTTCAAATGCTTCCTGAATTTCCCAGAAGATCGAGAGTTCCCACCGAGGCCCCGAACTTGTCCGAGGGAGGCCCAACGGGGCAAGGGGCACTCGTATTGGCGGGTCTTGGAGGACAGCCAATGGAAGAATTGGGGTTTCAGTGTTAGCACCGAGCAACAGCCAATAGTCAGGCTGGCGGCGTTCATCACGACTCTCATCTGTGGGTGGATCCTACCAGTGAGGGATACAAGCATGGGGGTGCGGCCTAGCTCGTTCATCATGGCGTCGATGTTGGCCATGGGGCAGCGGGTCAACCTGGGGATCCCGATGCTCACCAAACTGTACAGAATGCTGCGGCATATTAGCGAGGGCAAGAAGCCGCCAAGAATATGCGGGCCCTTCCACCTCCTATATGGGTGGATCGCAGTGCATATCAAGGGGATTTACGAGTATCCAAACCCCATTTCACCGCCGGAATCAGACTTTCGCCCCTCCATTCTGAACGCAGTTGGGAGTTTCCCATTCAAATTGGCCGTTCCAATGGTGCTGAATCGGGTGTGGAGGGCGGATGAGTTCAATTTCCATCCCTTCCCGTTGCCGATGGGGATGCTTACTGATGACGGGTGGGGAACGGAAGAACATCAGGCTTACCTTCTGGCCTTCCGAGGTGGAGTTTTGGTGGCTCGGATAGATCGTGAGCCAATCTGTGAACCGTACATCCCGCATCGTTTTGCGAGGAAGTTCCGGTGCCTCCAGCGGCTGACCTCGCAGGTCTACTGGGAGGTGCGCCACGAGGAGCACCCGTGTGTGATGAGGCAGCTGTGGATCATGTTCACACGCGAAGATGGAAAGATTCGGATTGCATTGCCTCCATCCACCGCCGCCTTCGGATTAGTGAAGGAGTACGCCATCAGTTGGGAGGCCGCTTATCCGGGGGAGATGCTGAAGCAGCCAACGATACGGGTTGGTGACGGTGGGCCTCCTCTATCTCGAGGTCGTGTTCGGAGGGCAGCTAGGGCCGCTCGCGGTAGCGAGGCTGTGATGACGACGAGACCCGCACCGGCCGAGGGTATGGCAGCAACGGTGGATCTGGTGGTTCCGGAAGAGCAGGGCCATTCGGAGGGGCGGCCACCGAGGGGATTCCGTCGGATATCCACTCAGGCTCCGGGGAAGCGGCTGCGTCACATCGACATGGAAGAAGATGCTGTCTTTCCGGAAGCTTGGGACATTTGGGATGTCAACCGGCAATTCCTCAGCCCACCTGAGATGTGGGCCCACCTGAATCGCCTCAGGATGGAATTGCCGGGCATAGGGCCAGTTCGGGCTGGATTCATGGTGTCTCCGACGGAGGCGGAGCAATACCTGGACGAGCTGGAGGATTACGTCCACTCCAGCGGTGTTCCTCGCCCAATGACAGATCGGGTGAGGGTACTGTTGAATCAGACAGTGACCCCACAGTTATCAGCTGCCGATCTGAGGGAGCGCTTCCCCTTGCCGGAGGAATTAGAGGACTCCTCTCGGGGGGATGAGGCTGGAGGAGGGAGCCCGTTGGAGGAGGGCGAGGTCGGAGACGGAAGCTCAGAATCCGACGACTTCGTGGAGGCTCTCGAGGTAGCATTCCGAACTCCTCTCCTTACGACCTGTTTTTGGGTCCCTATGGACTTCTCACCAATGTTTGAGCCATGCAGGAGGAACTTGTTCGTAGACCTCGTTCTCGCCCCTTGGCGGGTGATGGTGCGGGACCTTCAGAACCCGCACCTATGGCTGCGTCCAGTTCCGCGTCTAGTGGGACCAGGGGGCCTGAGGTGGCTCCTCTGGACTCCCCAGATCTTCCAACAGTATACGGGGGGCCTCGTCTCGGAGTCCCATAAGTACCGGCTCAGGAGCAGCGCTCGGAGGTCGATCTTCGTAAGTCTCCTCCATCGGTCTCCTAGTTGTCACATGTAGGCCATGCCAACTAACGTTTATGTCTCTCTGTCGTACAGTTCTTCGGGTGGCGTGGGCCGCTGCAGCGAGGCTGGTCGGGATGTCTGTCGGCGTCCCTCCTAGGGGCATACCGGTGATGGTGGTGATAGTCCCTCCATCTCCTCAAGCTGCGACGCACATCATCACTGGCGGGTCCGCCAGCAGGGTCGTACCCGAAATCATTGAGGTGGACTCCGAGGAAGAGGATCAACCGGTCGGTCCCAGTCCTGTCCTGCCTGCGTCGGCGTCAGGTGTCGTACCAGATTCGACACTAGATGCAGATCCTGCTGAGGAATTCCTGCAGGCATACCCTGCGTACGAGCCTTCCAACCGCGCGGATTGGGACGAAATGGCCTCCGATGAGGAAGACAACAGCATAGTCCGTCGCCGGTCGTGGAAGCTGATCACGCGCTTTATCAGGGACACTCCCCAAGCGCAATGGCTGGCCGAAATGGATAGGCTCCGCTCGCGGTTGCGCGAACTGTGTGCCGGGGGAGTGGATGCCCAACGCCCTCACGCGTTCATCCGAGACCTCATGGATGAGAAGACCCGGGAGCATGATCGTGGGCTGAGCGTGGGATGGCAGTGTAGGAAGGCGAACAACATTAGGAAGCTCCAGGAGGCTGAAGGCGAGGTCCAACAGATGCAGATCCGGGCCAATGAGCTTTCAGCCACTCTTGATGCGCAGTCTGAGCTGGTCTCACGATTGAAGGCCCAACTGGCAGAGGCTGAGGAGCATATGGGGCAGACCTCTAGAAGGATGGCTGCCGTCCAGGCCGAGGTAGAAAGGGCTAGGGCCAGAGTTGACGAATTACGCCCCGCCGCTACTGAAGAGGAGCGGGAGTTGAATCAGCGGCAACAGTCTTTGGACGCTGCAAGTCAGCGGGTGGCGGAGCTGCAACGCTCTTTTGACGGGGTCAACCCGTCCATGGGGGAAGTCAACCCCCGAGTATTGTAACAAACCCGAAATAAACTTTTATTAACACTTTTGTGCTTCAACTCTTTCTTTCTCCTTTGTTTTGAGTGTCGTGGCATGCACGATTTCCACTGTTGAATTGCCTTGTTACATCCCTACAATGTTTGCGGGACGTTTGACGACAATTCCCCAAGCCAGTCCAGATTCCCGAAAGATGGGGAAGGCTTGATCGGAGGAGGAACTTCCAGGATAGCCGAATTACCGTTTCTTCAACGTGCTCTTATGCACGAACGGGGCAACGCCAGGGGCGCTGAAATCGGTTCAAACAGGTGAAAATGGGAAGTGTGAATCACGATACCCAAATTCGGAACACTGTGGGGATGGCGTGAAAATAAAGGAAAACCGTTAACCGTGGCGGACAAACGGTATCCTTACTGCATTAGCCTGAAATGGGGACAACAAATGAGCATCGACCGCTGACCATATTCGCAACGCGGGATTTTATCAATTTGTTGTCGATCAATCCTTCGGGACATTGGCCCGTAACGGTAGGAGATCCCTTGGGCGTAGTATCCAGGCCGTTATTGGGGGTCCCTCCAAACATGACCAGTCTTCCGGAACGTTGTCCCAGGATGGTAGGTGAGCCGATGCGGCATGAGACCAGACCGTTAGGGGGTTCCTTTAGACATGAAAGAGGACGAGGGTCCGAATAAGGGGCACGAAAAGTGTGGAACATGGAGTGGTGGTTTGTTCAAACAGAATCCAACACTTCGGTAGTTGCACCACCGTGGTGGGAGTACTCCAGATGGGCGCATCGGCCTGATCACAGATCATTCTTTCTTCCAGATAGGGCCTCTATGGCGAGGGCTGGAAATGGGGAGGAACAAGATTTCGTGATTCCAGGGGCTGAACCCTAGGCGAAATGCCTGGGTGTCTCTACGTATCCCACGTGATGATGGGAATCAAGCCACACGTAGTTCTGGAAGCGTAGTTTAACGTCATGCGGGACGGGGAGCAGCCTAACCGTGTTGGTACACATCTCGCCAAAACTACTAAGCCCACGTGAGTCGTGCTCGGTGTGGGAAACAAGCAATAGTGGGGGGAATTTCCCGACACAAAGGGGGAAGGTTAGGGCAAAGGGACACTCGGTGACTACCGGCCCAATGACACTAACACGATCATTTAGCGCACCTAGATGTGCGATGAAGAAGAGCCGAGTATGATGGAGTTCCACTTGAACATGAGGGAGTGGAAATGTGTGAATCATGACGCTCGAGATTCAGATCACGATGATGGCGGCGTGACGATGGAGGATTACTGCTGACCATGTTCGCAACACAGCATCCTGTCACGTTAGTCTAAAATGGGGACATACAAATGAGGGTCGACCGTTGACCATGTTAGAAACATGGGACCATGTCACAAATGTTGTCAGATATCCGTAGGGACGTTGGCCCGAAATGATTGAAGGGCCCTTAGGTCCAACATTCATGGTGAGCCCTTAAGCTTAGTATCCACGTCGTCCGAGGGTCCTTTTGGATGTGGAAGAGGATGAGGATCCAAATAGTGAGCTCACGAAGCTTGGTCATGGGATGAGGGGAACGTCCCTGTGAAAATCCCACGCTTCGGGCTCTTTGTCAAAACACATCTGAATACGGAAACGAAACGTATTAGAGAGAGGGAGAAGATTCCTTTCCCTTGGGGTGATCTTAGTTTAGGGTCATAGAATTCGGACCATGGATGGGAAAAGGGATTAGGGGACGCATGACATCAAAACCTGACATGAATGAGGACATAGTCCTACTTACCATGCATTCTCTGGGGAAATGCTCGAGACGAGGGACCGAACACAAGGGTTAGGCTGGGCCCGCGGGGAAGCACCCGGGCGCTCCTACGTATCTCATAAGGATGAGAATCAAGCCATACGTAGTTCTGGAAGTGACATTGTAGGATACCAGTGATAGGGGAAAGGGGAGTGCGGACGTGGCCCTTGCACTAAAAGAAGCGGAATTTGATGTATCTTGTTTGTTCTTTAAGGTGAATGGGTTTTTTTTTGTGAAGCGACAGACCTAGAATAGAAGTTCGTGATGTCGCCACAAGAATCAAGCCGTGATGGGCGTTGAAAAATGGCATGGCACGTGACCAATACCCAACGTGATATCCTCTAAAACGAGGTCACCACAATGCAGTGCCGTTTTTCATCATGCGGACAGGACGATAATGTCACAGTTTAGGGTCGTATGATAGGACCAAGAATGCATTTTATCGTCATGCAGCGCGGACGTAGCAGAGACGATGCTAGGCGGGAAATGTGCGCAGTGTTATAAAACACAATTGACAGAGACATGATCCCACATCAAATTGTATGCCATCCGGAGAGGGAAACCTTAGGCCGAGGGGCCTACACAGAGGTGAAACAGGGAGAGAGACTGGCTTCCTGAATGGGTTGTACCCGGAGACAGGGCGTCTGGGAGGTCCTATGTGTCCCATGAGGATGGGAATCAAGTTGAACATAGCCCCGAATGGATCTTAGTTTATGGTCTTAGAGCTCGGACCATGGGAGCCCCAAAGGGCACCAGGTTGCAGCTTTGTCCCCCTAGCATGCATAGGTGCACTGAGGGATAGCGCCAAAAGTGTCGAGATTCCACCTGGACATGATGGGGTGGAAAATGATGTGAATCATGCAACCAACATTCAAGGACTGAAGGGGCTGGCGTGACGACAGAGGATTACTGCTGACCATGTTCGCAACACAGCATCCTATCGTTCTGACCATGTTCGCAACACAGCATCCTGTCGCGTTAGCCTGAAATGAGGACTAACAAAACGAGCATCGATCGCTGACCATATTCGCAACGCAGGATTTTATCGATTTGTTGTCTGAAACCCTGGGGGGCGTTGGCCCGTATCGGTAGGAGAGCCCTTGGGCGTAGTATCCAGGTCGTTCTTGGGGGCCCCTCCGGGTGTGAAAGATGATGGAAGTCCGAATAGAGGGGAACACGAAGCTTGAAAAGTGGAAGGAACTTGATCAAGTTGAATCTGACACTCCTGGTCCTAGACTAGAGTGCTCTTAATACATGGGTGAACCACTACAGGGAGTCAAGGGACTCAACTTTGAGGGTGACCGAGAGATGACAGGTTCCCGGGGGAAGGGGGCACGGTGTGCAAAACCTTGTATCATACCTACACATCCCCCTGCTGGAGAAAGATAAACCAAGTGGCCTAGGTGACTGGGAGGTCAGGAGATCACCAGGAGGTGGGGCTGGACCCTAATCTTACACATTCAGGTGGTCGTACGTATCCCATTAGGATGGGAATCAAGCCACACGTAGTTCTGAAGGGTGCCTTTTAACGTCATGCAGGACAGGGAATAGGAGGAATGAACCTCAGAATGGGGGCATGCGTGGTGCAGCTATTGCAAACCCGATGTGAATGAGGACATAATCCTACACTACGCCACGCAGCCCTGTGATCGGGGTCCTGAAGGCAGGATTAGAGAGGTAAATTTGCTGAACTCAAGCTGGGCCCGGAGACAAGGGGTCCGAGCATTCCTACGTATCCTATCGAGATAGGAATCACACTGAACGTAGTTCCAGATAAGAATCTTAGTTTATGGTCTTAGAGCTCGGACCGTGGGTGGTGACAACTCCCGAGTAAGCACAGATGTCAACCCAATCCCTAAGCCCACGTGAGATAAACTCGGTGTGGGAAACAAGGGGGGTATCCTCATCGCAATACTTGGGGCGTCCACCAATGGGGAGTCAGCAGAGAGTTCCGAAGGACACTTTTGATGTAGCTTGTTCCTCCAACGCGCAGACGTGCACGGGGGAAAAGTACCAAGAGTTCCGAGACTCTACTTGGACATGATGAAGTGATGAAGGGTGTGAATTGTGTACCCGACATTTGGGCTTAATGGGTTGGCGTGGCGATAGAGGAAAACTGTTAACCATGGTGGAAACACAGCGTCCATATCGTGTTAGCCTGAGGTGGGAACAACAAACGAGCATCGACCACTGACCATATTCGCAACACGGGATTTTATCGATTTGTTGTCCGAAACCCTGGGGGGCGTTGGCCCGTATCAGTAGGAGAGCCCTTGGGCGTAGTATCCAGGCCGTTCTTGGGGGTCCCTCCGGGTGTGAAAGATGATGAAAGCCCTGATGCGGGGATACCCAAGCCTCGAAAGCGGGTGCGGACGTGTCCGAGTAAAGCTTGGCATTCCAGGTAATAAACCAGAGTACTCTTAAGCACATTGGTGAACCGCCGAAAAAAGGGATCGACGAAACAGCTCAGTAGGGGGGGGGGGGGGACATGGCGTGGTCATTACGAGACCGTCGTGAATGAGGACATAAACCCACACCACACCATATGATCCTCTCATGGAGGCAGGATAGGCCAAGGGTCCAAGATGGGATGGGGATTCCCGAGAGATGGGGCTGGACCCGAATCTTGGACATCCAGGTGGTCCTACGTATCCCATTAGGATGGGAATCAAGCCACACGTAGTTCTTGAAATGCAGTTTAACGTCATACTGGACGAGGAGGGGAGTAATATACTCCGAAACAAGGGAGGTGTGCGGTATGGAGAAGAAGCCGACGTGAATGAGGGCGTAGTCCTACACCACACCATACACCCTGGGTAAGAGGGGACCTGGGCCGTGGCCCGGAAAGGCCAAGGGGCCTAAGGTCAGGCATCAGTCAGGAAGGCCTGACTGGCTTGCAGTTTAACGTCTTACATGAGGACGAGGGGCCAGGGGCCCAAAGGAGGCCAAGGGTCCTGAGGCTGGGCCCCGTAAGGGGAGTCGTACGGTATGGTACATGATCCCGACGTGAATGAGGACATAGTCCCACATCGCACCGTACACCCTTATGAGGAATCCTGGGCCGTGGCCTGGAGAAAAGGGGAAGTTATCAGTCAGAAAGGCCTGACTGGTTTGCAGTTTAACGTCTTACATGAGGACGAGGGTCGGGGACCCGAAAAGGCCAAGGGGCCTGAGGCTGGGCCTCGTAAGGGGAATCGTACGACATGGTACATGATCCCGACGTGAATGAGGACGTAGTCCTACACCACACCGTACACTCTAGGTGAGGAATCCTGGGCCGTGGCCCGGATCGCTAACACCACTTGGGGGAAGTTTGTCACCTCGGGATGGGGCAGAGGGAATCACTGTTCTTGATGCCTGGGGCATCTCAGGGTGGACCCGAAGATCCAGGACACTGTTGACCATGTTTGGAACACAGCGTTCCTATGGTGACCCGTATGGGGGCAAGAAATGAGCGTCGACCGCTGGCCAAATTCGCAACGCGAGACTTGTATCGATTTGTTGCTTGAAAACCCTCGGGGGCGTTGGCCCGTATCGGTAGGAGAGCCCTTGGGCATTGTATCCAGGCCGTTATTGGGGGTCCCTCCGGGTGTGAAAGGTGACAGAATCCCAGTCAAGGAGTGGGTGAAGCTTAGTTGCATCCATCCACGAAAGGGAAAAACACCTCCAGGGGGGAATGTGCAGCCAGGTCGAGGCTTGCTCGATGTGGGTCGGGGCAAAAGTGTGCACCCTGCCATGTCTTGACCCGAGGGGAAGATTTTGGCTTTTGGGCTGGGCCAACGGACGAAATGTCCGGGCGTTCCTACGTATCTCATAAGGATGAGAATCAAGCCACACGTAGTTCTTGAAGGCCATGCAGTTTAGCGTCATGCGGTGAGGACGTGGGAGGATAGAAGAACGGGAGTGGGCGCATGGTGCGACCTTTACAATCTTTGCGCGAGTGGGGTTGCATAAGCTGGGCCAAGAAAGCCTACTCCCTGCTACACAAAGATCCTCCAAGGAGACTATTCCCAGGGGGAATAGCGGAAGAGAAAAGCTTGGGGCTGGGCTCAAGACGAGGAGTCCGAGCATTCCTACGTATCCCATGAAAATGGGAATCAAGCCACACGTAGTTCTTGAGATGCAGTTTAACGTCCTGCGGGATGATGAGAAACACCTCGTTTGGGGAGATGTACGGTACAACAAGTAACCCGGCGTGAATGAGGACGTGGTCCTACACCATACCGTGCAATCCAACAAGAGGTTAAGTTGGGAAAAAAACAACAAGGGGGCCTGGGGGCCAAACCGCGGTGGAGACGGGGCTAGGGGCCCAAGGAGGCCGAGGGGCCTAAGGCTGAGCCTCGGTCAGGAAGGCCTGAACGGCTTGCAGTTTAACGTCTTGCAGTGAGGACAGAGATGCAGTTTAAGGTCATGCGAGACCAAGTCGCAGTTTAGAGTCATGCAGGACCCTCTCGCAGTTTAGGGTCGTGCAGGACCACTTCGCAGTTTAGGGTCGTGCAGGACCAAGTCGCAGTTTAGGGTCCTGCAGGACCAAGTCGCAGTTTAGGGTCGTGCAGGACCAAGTCGCAGTTTAGGGTCGTGCAGGACCAAGCCGCAGTTTAGGGTCGTGCAGGACCAAGTCGCAGTTTAGAGTCGTGCAGGACCCTCTCGCAGTTTAGGGTCGTGCAGGACCACTTCGCAGTTTAGGGTCGTGCAGGACCACTTCGCAGTTTAGGGTCGTGCAGGACCACTTTTTCCCTAGGCAAAGTATCGCTTGAGGAACTTGGCATTGGTGGGAGGGGTTATATGTTCTCCATCCGTGGTCACCAAAGAGTATACTCCATTGGGGTAAACCTTATGGATGATATAAGGCCCTTCCCATTTGGGTTCTAACTTGGGTGGTTTCCTACCGGGAATCATTGGTGCTCGAAGGGCCAACACCAGGTCACCCTGTAGAAAAGAGCGGAGACGAACCTTCTTGTCAAAGGCTCTCGCTATCCTGTCCTGATACCTTTCCAGATTGTGCAGGGCACGGAGCCGGTTCTCCTCCAGTGCCTCTAATTCAGCTAGATGGATCTCGGCTACCTCATCTGATGTCTGGTGATCATAAACTGCAGTGCGTAGCGACGGCAGCTGGATCTCAATGGGTAGGACGACCTCAGCTCCATACACTAGGGAATATGGGGTCACCTGGGTAGAGTTGCGAGTTGTCGTCCGGTAAGCCCAGAGGGCGTTGGGGAGCTTGTCCGGCCAACTCTTCTTGTTCTGACCAACCATCTTCTGCAGAATGTTAGAGAGGGTCTTGTTGAACGCCTCGATCTGTCCATTCACCTGCGCGTGGTAGCGGGAGGTATGGTTCGACCGGATGTCGTACTTAGCGTACAATTTCTTCAATTCAGCTACTCGGAAGTTGGTTCCGTTATCGGTGAGGACAGCGTGAGGGACTCCAAACCGGTGGACAATGTTGGAGCTCACAAAGTCAACGATGGAACGGGCCTTGACCTCTTTGAGCGGAACTTCTTCTGCCCACTTGGAGAAGAAATCTGTAGCAGTCAGGATGAACCTACACTGGCAGGCTGTTGCCGGCGGATACGGTCCCACTATATCAAGTCCCCATACCGAAAATGGCCAAGAGTACTTGGTGGGGTGGAGGGGTTCTGGCGGCCGGTGCAAGAAGTTGGCGTGTACTTGGCACGCGTGGCATCTCTTGGCATACCCAATGCAATCGTGGATCATGGAGGGCCAGAAGTACCCTAACCTCCGGATTTGATGGGACAGCTTCGGCCCAGCTTGATGGGCGCCACAGGAACCGGCGTAAACCTCTTGTATAACTTGAGGTATCTCTACTCCTTGGATGCAACGGAGGAGGACACCATCGAAACTCCGTTTATAGAGGATCTGCTCAAGACTGGGGCCGCTCTAGAGGGTAAATTGAAGTGCGCGGCGTCGGATTCGCTCGCGCTCGGCCCGGTCGTCCGGGAGCTGATCATTTTGGAGATACTCGACAAAAGGTGCTCTCCAGTCGGGGGTGGTTTCAACCACTGCGTCTGACGAACCCGGGACTCCCGATATGGAGGGTCCGGCGGTGAGATGACTTACCCGCAGGCTATCATGGTCCTCTTGGGTGATGAGAGCAATGACTCTCCGGTGGGCCACGTGTATGACCAAATTATCTTGCTCGGGTTCTGCGAGCGATGCGGCCAATCCAGCCAGGGCGTCCGCTTGGCCGTTCTGCGATCGTGGGACATGGGTAACCTCTGGCCGAGAAGAGAACTGGGCCATTAGGAGGAGGGTGTACTCCAGAAACGGTGCAAGCTCTAGCTTCCTGACGACGTAGTCTCCCTTAACCTGTCTGATTACCAGCTCGGAATATCCCTTCACATGTAGGTGGGGAAGATGGATCTCAAGGGCCAACTCGAGGCCGGTGATGAGAGCTTGGTACTCTGCCTCGTTGTTCGTACAACCTTCTGACAACAGGAACGAGTACGGCAGGACGACTTGCGTCGGGGTAATGAAAACAGTACCCAGACCCACTCTATTGAGCTTGGGGTCATTGAGCCTTCTACCAGTGGGGCTCCGGGAGGCGCCGTAGAAATGCATTTGCCAACACGGGACAATATGATCGACTGAGAGGATCGTCTCGTCGGGGAAATCCAGGTCCAGGGATTGATCCGCGGAGGTTGGATGGGCAGCTAAAAAGTCTGCCAATGCCTGTCCCTTAATGGCCTTCTGAGGTATAAACCTGATATCAAACTGCTGGAGAATCACCGCCCACCGTGCTAGTTGGCCAGTCAGCATGGGGCGATTCAGGATGTACTTCAGCGGATCTACCCGAGAGATCAATTGCACCTCGTGGTGTTGCAGGTAGTGCCGCAACTTCTGCACGGTGAAGACGAGCGCAAGGCAGCTCTTTTCGATAGGGGAGTATCTGACCTCCGTATCGAGAAGCATGCGGCTGAGATAGTAGATATTGTTCTCAGTGCCCTTGTTATTCTTCTAGGCGAGCAGCGCGCCGAGGGATCTCTCCAGGGCGGTCACGTAAAGGACCAGCGGCTTTCCGGAGACGGGTGGCATCAAGACCGAAGGTTGGAGCAGATACTGCTTGATTTCCTCAAAGGCGATCCGAAACTCCTCATCCCATTCGTAGGAAGCGCCTTTCTTCATGAGCCGGGAAAAGGTCTTACACTTGCCAGCCAGATTCGCAATGAATCGGCGTATATAGGCTAAGTGGCCTTGAAGGCCTCGGAGCTCTCAAATGTTGCTCGGGGGAGGAATTTGGATGATGGCCTTGATCATCTCCGGGTCGATCTTGATACCTCGGTATCTGACAACAAATCCCAGAAACTTCCCGGAGGTGACTCCGAAGGCACACTTCAGCGGGTTCATCTTCAGGTGACGGGAATGGAGGAAACCAAACACTTTCTCAAGGTCTTTGAGATGGTCCTGGCGCTGGCATGATGTGACTACAAGGTCATCCACGTAGCATTCCACCAATGTCCCGAGAATCGGTTTGAATATGCGATGCATGGCCCTCTGATAAGTGGCACCTGCATTTTTCAAACCGAATGACATTACCTGGTAGCAAAAGGTACCCTAGGGAGCCCTGAAAGCAGTGGACTCCTCGTCTTCGGGGGCCATCCGGATCTGGTTATACCCGGAATACCCATCCATGAAAGAGAGGGCTTGGAACCCGGCCGTGGCATCAATCAACAGCTCTGTCACTGGGAGTGGGAAGTCATCCTTTGGGCAGTGGCGATTGAGATCGCGGAAGTTGATGCAGACTCTGATCTGCCCATTCTTCTTCCTGACCGGCACAATGTTGGCGATCCATTTGGGGTACTGGACCTCCTTAATGAAGTTGGCTTTGATAAGCTTGTCAACTTCGGCCTCAACCATAGCACCATGAGAAGGGTGCATTTTCCTGGGAGGCTGCTTAAACCCACGATGTTTTGCCGGGAGGCCCAGACGGTGGACGGCCACTTGGGGATCCAGCCCTGGCATCTCATCGTAACTCCAGGCAAACACATCACGGTGCCGTCTGAGGAAGTCCACGTACTGCTGCCACTCCTCAGAGGGCATGGCGGCACTGACCAATGTGGGTCTTGGATCTGCCTCGGTTCCAAGGTTCACCTGTACCAGTTCATCAACCGTGGTAGAGACGCCTTCTTCAAAGGATGGGGGGGCATCCTCTAAGTCTTACTCCCCAGCTGTGGGGGGACTTCCCGTGGCGGAAGATACTTCTGGGCTCTCGAAACCCGAGGGGAAGCTGGTGCCGGCTAGGGCAGCAGTGGTCATCACATCAGGAGACTCACTTGTCATTGAGACCATAGCAATTAATGCATTTGATCCTATCCCATCTGGCCTCCAGCCTAAAGGGCCACGTTTGATGACATCAAAGAAGTGGTGACGTGTCAGCTGGAGTCGGTTAATTCCAGCCCGGTGGAAGAGACACGTATGGCGCACTGCCGTTGTCATCAACTTGACGTCCCAGTACTGTACAGGGGTAGGAGATTCCGGGATGACCCGAGCCTGGTTGATGTAGGAGTACGAGGTGATCTTCCGTCGTCGCTTGGACACGAGAACATGCCTTCCTTGCGTACCCGAAACAACAAAACATTGCCCCATGTCGGGGGTCGTGGCCTCCAACCGGTGGATCGGGAGGATGTAGGCGTCGTCCATGCTTGCCCAGGGATCACTTGTGATCGGGGCGGGCTCATCCTCGCTTACCAGGATTTGCTTGTCCTTACTTTTGTAATAACCCGCATCTAGATAGCGGGCCTCACAAGAAGCGAAAGGGGACGCGTCTCCTTAGAGCACGCCTACTCGACCGTTGAGCGAGTACTTGAGGCACTGGTGATACAACGAGGGGACCGCTGCATGCAGATGAAGCCATGGCCTACCCATCAATGCGTTGTAGGCGGTGTCCTGAGAAACAACCATGAACTCGGTGCTGGCAATTAAGCCACCGAACTGAGTCTTCAGGCGGATCTTGCCGACTGGGGTTTGCTCTGTCTTGTCGTACCCCTGGATCCTGAGGTCAGAGGGAGTCAAATCACCTTCGGATAGACCCATCTTTCGCAGCGTCCGGGCCGGAATTAGGTTGATTCCAGAACCCGTGTCAACGAGGCAGCGGCGGACTTCCACGCCGTTGAAGTGGCCAATGATATACAGTGGGAGAATGTGCCCCTGTATCGGAGGGTCATCATCTTCACCAGAGAACGAGATAACCGCCTGACATTCGGTGTTTTCAATCGACTCGGTATGGAAGGCTTCCGCAGCTTCTACTTCTGTCTCGAACTGGAGGGGGCTCCTTAGGGCCTCGGCAAGTGCCTCGCGCATTTCAGATGACAGGATAAGGGCCTCAAGGATGGAAAACCTCGCCGGGATGCCGACCAGGTGCTTCAGAACATCGTACTTTCGTGCCAAACACGAACCCCTGCTTACAGGAGGTCGTTTGACATTTGGATGCACAGCGGGTCCTGCTGGTTGAACTGGCGGTCGGCTAGCACTGGGTATGTCCTGCTTCCTGCTAGTAGAAGCCTGGAGAGTAATTACCGGACTAGGATCAGACAGCGGAGGCAGGCCTGTAGCCGGGCAATACTGACTGTGATACGGACGAGGCGGCTCCCCCCGATCCAGTAGCACGAACGACGGTGGAGGTAGAGCCGAGGATGTTGGATGGGTCTGCGCGTGTTGAGATCTGCGCTAAGCCTACTGCCTAGTCTTGGTAGCGTGTACGGCTTGGCCACAAGTGCCTGCTGACGTGCCTCGATGACCGGCGCGATTGCGATTACGCTGACGTTGATGTCGGCTGGAAACGTTGGGGAGGTCTGCCTGGGGTTCCCCCTCGTCGGGGGTCATATAGGGATTTACCAGCTCCACTATGTTAACCGAAGAATACCCTTGACTTTCGCTCGAAGATTCATCCACCGCTGGGTGGATTCTGGGAGGAATCCCCATTTCGGGGGGCATAAAGTCGCCGAGAGTGCGGGACGACGACGACACTGGCGGTGCACGTTGCTTCTTCTTGTGTCGCCGCTGCTTGCCCTTTTGGGCAGAGGTCGACTGTAAAGACAATGCGGAGGCACCGGTTACTTCTTCTGAAGGTTCCGACTGCTTTAGGCGCACCTGGATGATACCCTGGGCACGAACAACAGTTTTTCAAGCCATCCAGTTGTCATATTTCTGAGATCCGCGGCTAGGGACCTGCTGCCACTCACCTTCGCTGTCGTTGCCGATATCTGATCCTGGAAAGACGCCTGCCACTTGCGCTGGCGCTGGGCCCAAATTGACTATGTTTTTGTTGACCTGGTCCTGAAGCCAGTCTTTAAACACATAGCATCACTTTAGGGTGTTCCCCAGGATCCGATGATAAGGGCAGTAGTTGGGGTGATCGGTGAGATGCGCCTCTGCTGGCCTTTTGCACTCAGGCAGACGCACAATCCCTTGCTCTAGAGCACTTCGGAAGTAGCCAGGGACCTGATTTTCGTTGAACGAATAGGTCTGGTACCTTCTTTCCGGATAGGGGGCCTGGTCCTGACGAGGGGACGGAGGGGCCTGCTGAGGAGGCGGCGCCTGGTTGTCTTGCCTAGGTGGCGGTGGCGCATTGCGCGGGGGAACCTGTCGGTTCTGGGGCGGTCGCTGCTGGGCAGGAGCCTGTGCTTGAGGTGGAGGACCTCTGCAGGGTTGTGGGGGTGGTTCCGCCGGCAGCAATTCCAGCCGCCTCGGGGCTTCTATTTGAGCCACCGCGGCGGGTTCAGCCCTGGCGGCCCTCCTGGCTGGGATCATAGGGGGCAGCAAACGTTCCTGACTAGCCTGTTGCAGGGCTTCCTCGAGGCGCTGGGCCTTATCCGAGAAATCTATGAACCCTCCAGGGTAGTTCTGGGTAATCAAGGAGGGTACCAGCTCTGTCTTGACGTTCCCCACACACATCTTCAGTAATTTCTCCTGAGTCAGTGGCATATCGAGGGAATACGTAAGTCCTTTCCACCGGGCAATGAAATCTGCAACCCGCTCATCAGGCCTCTGTTTGCACTTGAAGAGGTCCGCAATGCTGGTATTTCGCGTGGTGGAGCTGAACTGGTATAAGAACTGCCGGCGAAGATCCTCCCAACCGGTCACCGATCCGATAGGGAGCTGGCTGTACCAGACGAATGCCGGACCTTCCAATGTCTGTACGAAACATCGGAGCTTGGCGGCTTCTTGCTGAGCTGGGGTCCCCAGCATGGGGCCACACCTGGAAGAGAAATGAGCCAAGTGCTGGGGCGGGTCCCCTGTCCCATTAAAAGGCGAGAAAGTGGGGTTCCCAAAAACCGGAGGCGCGGGCATATCATCCACCCACGCGGGGTAAGGCTTTCCATCTAGTGGGACCGCCACCTGCCGCGTTTCCAACGCCTCGAGGCGGGCTGTGAGTGCCGCAATAAGGTCCTCCAGGTGGGGGTCCCTATCTTGATGGGGATCCCTAACCACAAGTGCATTTACGGGTTCTTCAACACGGTAGACGGCTTCGGACGCTCGCGGGTCAACTGGCTGGACGACCTGCTGTGCGACTGGGGGAACCCGGGTTGGATTCTTCAGATTGCCCCGTCGCTCAGGGGGGTTTGGCAAGACGTATCGCGCCCTCTTGACGTATGTTCCGGCTTCCGCCCTATCTGCAGTAGTAGCATGATCAGGGTTGCTCGGAGGCATCTCACCGGGGGGAAACTGTTCCTGCCCCTGCTGCCCCGGCCTGGGATTACCATAGTCGGGTTGTCGCTCTGCGGTGCGTTCAGCCAAGAGTTCGTCAACCAACCTCTTCTGCTCAGCAAGCTGCTGGCATAACGTGGCCTTCTCAGGATCTTCATCCGTTTTCTGCACAGAGGCGGATGGGTCGGAGTGCTTGACTGTTCCGATGTGCTCCTTACCCTTTCCAGTGTTTCGACTGAGTACCAGCGACTCTGTGGGTACGGGGAGGCCTAGCAGGTTCCTCTGCTGACGGGTAACTCTCCCTGATGGGTCGAGTAGTGGCGGTGCACCCTCTGGGGGGAAGTCTCCATAAAGGAGTTCCAGTTCGTCTTCCCTGTCCACAATGTCGGCCATGTGGACCGCCATTCCTCTCGAGGGCATGTCCTCGATGTCGCATAGCGAATCGGGTTGTCGTCGAATAGGATCGAACAGAAGGGCAGCATAGTATCCCCAACCACAGACTTGCACATGGGGGGTGGCTTCCCTGACGATCTTGCGGAGTGCTTTGAAACTATGAACGCATTTTCGTTGGAGAGCACTCTGGTGACCTGGCGACTCAGGGTGCTGGGACATAAGAAGTGCAGCTGCATCGATCAGGCGGCATTGCTCGCCGATTTCTTCAAAGTGCTCACGACTTCTGGGGTACACCATCCGTTCGCAACGGAGGCGGAAGTGTGTCGCCCAGAGGGTTCGACAAAAGCATCCCACTTCTTCAGGGGTAAGAGACTATGGTTTGTGGAAATTCAGTGCCGCCGTCGGCCAGAACTTCTCCGGGAAGTAATCCACTGCAAGGATACTCCAGAAGCTCTTAGGCTCGGACTCAGGGTCTGGCCCTGTGTTGCCCCACTCGTCAACCGGGGGCGGCTGAGGAACCAGAAGCGGTACTGAGGCGGACCTTTGGGATAATAAGCTCGGCGGTGGAGAATACGACGAACGAGCTGACTGGCCGCCGAATTCCGGGCCGTCCTCCGAAGAGTGAGGTGACCTGGCCACGATGTCACGATACGACGGTCTGATAATCACAGCTTCCGGAACAAGAGCCGCGGCTACCGGCGACAGGTCGTGTCGTCGCTCTACCGTCGTGGGCCCCCAAAATAACTCTACGTGATCCCTGGTAGAGGTAGAGGGCTCTTCTGGTGACAGAGGCGGTGATTGCATGGTCGAGACCTGCGGAATTCCCAGGATTTCTTCCTCCTGGATGTACCTGCGGAGAGATACGGGAATCCGGTGGACCTCAAATTCTGGGAGAATGAGGCTAACGCGTTTGGTTCCTGCCCCAGTCCTTGATACAGAGGAGCGGGGAGAAGGTTCCATCGCTGAATCGCATTCCGCTTCCGAATCGGAGAAGCGGGCAGGTTTGATCTCCACCTGGGCCTTCCCAGGATTCTTCTTGTGGTGGTGACAACCCGCTCTTCTGCCCCTGGGTGGCTCTTCGGGACAGGTTTGACCCCTATCAGGCAGCCTCGGGGCGGCGCTGGCGCCGTGGCGGAGAGGGCCCCCACTCGAGACAGCCGGGGTGCGAGGGGCACCGGGGCAAATGTCGAAGGGTACATGGGGAGGACCTCCATGAACAGTACCCATGTGGGCGGGGCCTATGTTGGAACTGGCAGGAGCATGGGGAAGACCTCCATGGTCGATGCGAGTGGAGCGAGGCCGACCTTCACTCCTCGAGTTTCTGGGGTGAGGAGGACCTTCTCCAGTTGCAGAGAGGACGTAGGGAGGCCCCCCACGTTGGAGAAGGACCGGATGGACGGTGCCTTCAGAAGGATGGACTCCATACCCTGTACAGCGGGCGCGGGAAATGTTTCCGCGCTGAGCGTCACTGCCGCGGGGCAGGTCTTCCTGCAGGATGGGGGCAGCACGAGGCATGCCTCCATGACGAACCTCGGAGCGGGGAAGGCCCACGCTCTGTTGAGTAGTGGTACGGGGAGGACCTCCGTACGGGGTGGCATCACCGCGGGTTAGCTCGCGGAGATCACCACTGGGGCCTGCAACCCGGAGAGTCAAACCAGCATGCCCATGGGGTGGTTGGGGTCTCAATCTTGGTTGGGCGAAGGGGTGCCCCTACTCAATGTACGCGGGGGCTTCATAATGCACGTCGGTGGTGGCTCGGGCCACTGTAGCTGTCGATGTGGACGCGCCTGAGCGAGCGTCCTCAGCTCGGGCCCAGAGCTGACGTCGGGTCAGGAGGGCCGGTGGAGGTGGTGCAGGGACGTAGTCTGCCTGTTCTTCCTGCAGGGCCGGACGGCGGCGCTGACGTGGCCGGACGGGAGCTCTCCCCTGGGGGCCCCGGGTCGGGGCCCTGAGCGGACTGATCCGGACAACGCCTGCCTCTTCAGCGTAAGGCGAGGAGTCGTCAAGGCATTCCGGGGATAGGCTCCCGAAACGGTTGAATGTCGGGGTGGGGAGCAGGGGCTCCCTGCGCGGCCTGTTAGGGAGGAGTTGACGGCGGGGCCTGGAGGCCTCCAGGTCCAGGCGGGCCATATCCCGGGTTGGGATGACCCCTTCTTCCTCATACATGCGCACGAGGCTGTTGATCACCCTTCGTTGGATGACCTCTGATGGGGAAAGGGGACGTGGGCATCCCATATTCCGTGACGTGGAAGCCATCGTGGCGGTAGTGGCGCCATGTGGGGTGGCCGTCGTGGTGTTGCCCCTGCCCCTGTGTGGGCGAGGAGCGGATGGTAACCGTATCTCCGCAATAGCAACCTGGTTCCTGAGAAACGAAGGGATCAACTCATCAGTACTGAGAGAAAAATGATTGACAGCTAGTGCCCCAGCGTTCTTCCATCCTCCATGTCTGTGAGAAGGATCCACGCCAACACGCTGCTGAGCGGAGTGCCCCACGTTCTACTACCCCGACTTCCGGTGAGTTTCACGACAGGCCCACTATTTTATTGGCGGGACCAGGCACCGGATATCTGGATCCGGTGACACGTCAATCTACTGGTGTCTCGAACGCTACTAATCTCCATGCTGAGGAGAATAATTTCACGTCGGGTTCACCATTTCTGTTTCCGACGCTTTTGCCGGGGCGCGCGCATCCGTCCGCGGAGGACGCACAACCTGTTGCCCCGCATTCCCGCTTTCCAAAGGCGGGCGACATTCGCTCCTTATTTAGGGACGTCTACTCCTTGATCTAAATGGGATGATGGGATGTCGGTTCTTCCTCCTGTGGATTCCTCCTCAGAACTCATCACTTAGTCCGGGTCTCCCTCATAGATTTAATACGTAGTTCGTGAAACTCTTCCCAGTTCCATGTTTCCATGGACGTCGGTTAATTACACTGCTTCTGTCGGGACATTCCAAATGGTCCAGTCAGGGCAACAACCTTCGGTCAGGGGAGTAGTCACGTTGAGGCATCAGTAGCGTGTCTGGATGCTGGGGTACCTGGCATGTCTGTCTGTTATCCTTGACCACAAGGCTTCTCGAGGGCGTGGAAGCCTGAGGCATCCCACATCGAGCGCGGGGAATTACATGTCATAGACACATATCTGAGGTTTTCCTCAGCTTCCCGTGTTCAACACAGGGTATGCCACGAGTTTAACGTCCAGCGGAGACAGATCAACCCAACCAGAGCATTAGCTAGGATAGATCGGATTGAGGGATCCTCCTTGAAGGGATATCGATACCGGGTCCAGCCTATGGGCGACTGTGAAAAAGAGCGTACCGACCTGGTCTCACCAGGATAAGACGGTCCGGGCGAGAATCAGAACGGGTGGTGGGTTGATGAATGGAGTGGAAGGTGAGTGAAATGGGACCATCGCAGGGGGCGACAGTGAAGTTGGGCTTGAGCCTTGACGAGGCTTCCTATGTATCCCTGTGGCAGGGAATCAAAGTCCGCGTAGTTCGGGATGGTCACAACGGCTTGCCGTCAGACGGGAATTGCAGTTTAGCGTCGTGCTGGACAGGAGTGTGCAGTTTAACGTCATGATGGACGCGGGTGTGACCCGACGTGAAGTGACGGGTGGGCTTGAACCTCGTAGAGGCTTCCTACGTACCATGCCTTGACATGGATCAAAGACCTCGTAGTTCAAATGGGGTTTGTCGGTGAACCGACATGAAAGTAGACCCGTGGGTCCACTATTGGTGGGCTTGAACCTCGTGAAGGCTTCCTACGTACCATGCCTTGACATGGATCAAAGACCTCGTAGTTCAAATGGGATGGGTCGCAATGGCTTACCACAGGACCAGAATGTAGTTTAACGTCATGCTGGACGTAGGTAGAACACGACGTGAATTGGATGATGGGTGGGCTTGAACCTCGTGGAGGCTTCCTACGTACCATGCCTTGACATGGATTAAAGACCTCGTAGTTCAGGGTGGGTCGCAATGGCTTACCACTGGACCAGAATGGGACCCGCCGTGAATGACGGATGGGTGGGCTTGAACCTCGTGGAGGCTTCCTACGTACCATGCCTTGACATGGATCAAAGACCTCGTAGTTCAGGTGGGGTTTGTCGGTAAACCGACGTGAACGTAGACCTTGGTCCACTATTGGTGGGCTTGAACCTCGTGGAGGCTTCCTACGTACCATGCCTTGACATGGATCAAAGTCCTCATAGTTCAAAAGGGAATGTAGTTTAACGTCATGCCGGACGAAGATGGGACCCGACGTGAAGAAACGACGGGTGGGCTTGAACCTCGTGGAGGCTTCCTATGTACCATGCCTTGACATGGATCAAAGTCCTCGTAGTTCGCTAGGGAATTGGGTGGTCAGGGTCGGTGCTCACTCTAAGACCACGTGAGTCATGCTCGGTGTGAGAAACAAGAGGTTGCAAGGACCTGACGATCACGTCGCGAAGGGTGCATCCGTGAGAAGCGAAGAGGGGCTTACGCGTTGGGCGGCCCATGGTGTTGGGACATACTCCAGGATGGAGGCCCATATGGGGGTGCCTCGTTCCCTATCACGTCCTCCACTGACCTTGGTAGTGGGGAAGTACAGAGATGCACGGGTGCAATCATCCGTACGAAAGGTTAGGGGCTTACGCTCTAAGGCAGCCCTTCCCCTGCGAACATACGCCACTCCGACAAGGAGGATCTCATTCCATATGTGGAAGATTTCCATTCCCGTGGAGATGAGTGGTGTAAAAAATGTTCGAGTTGGGGGGACCCTTCGTGAGGGATATGAGGTTGGGTCACAGTTTAACGTCATGTGTTGAGGACGTGGTGCTTGGCAGTTTAACGTCCTGCAGCTCGGACGAGGTGGGTTCACTCCACACCCCTAGGACTTACATAACCGGTACCCTCTGGTCCTTGGGGAAGGGAAGGTGCTGGTAAGGCCATGGTAAAGGGGGGTCGTGGGACGAACCATCGAGGGGTCCACGTTAGCATGGCTATGCGAAGAAGCAATAGCCGTTAGCGTGCCTATGCGAAGAAGCATTAGGCGAAGCAACGCTACGGGAGGTATTGTCCATGGGACTTTGAAATCACATCGTGCAAACCTGGAGGGTCGCACGGGAAGAGGAATCGCTAAGCAGAGGAGTGTGCTTTGCGAAGTGGGGTGACTTGGCCTTAGCATGGGGCGTAGGTGTGAGTGGGAGGTGCTTCGCGAAGTGGAACAGTGTTCGCGGAGCACTGCCTCGCGAAGAAGGGGTTCCTCACGAAGCAGGGTCCTGCGAAGCAGTGTGCTTCGCGAAGTGGAGTGGTCCTGCCTTAGCATAGGGATCACTCGTATGGGTTGGGTGTTTCGCGAAGCACAAGTGCTCCGCGTCTTCCCGGGTTCCCTTGGGAATCCCCTTCCTCCGCGAACGCCCTTGAGCTTCACGAAGGGCATCCCTCCCGGAAGAGGGGCTCAAAACGAGACAAGGCAGAGTCATCTCGCGAAGTAGAAATACCTCGCGGAGCTCATGATTCCCGGGGCAAAGCGTGCTTCGCGATTTAGGAGAGGAGAAGCCGAAAGGTCAGATTGTCCGTTCTTGGGACTCAGGGGGAGTCTAGTATTTATAGGGAAGGGGCGCCGCGAAGCAGGGCTCGCGCGCCGCCTCTGGTGCTTCGCGGCGGCTCGCGAACGTCAAAGGGGTTCGCGGAGGATTACTGCATCTGGAGCTTCGCGGCGGCTTGCGAACGTCAAATGGGTTCGCGGAGGATTACGGCCTCTGGAGCTTCGCGGCGCCGCCATGGTAGGGGTGCTTCGCGGCGGGGCTTCGCGGCGGAGCTTCGCGACGGAGCTTCGCGAGGCAGCGCGCTGACCTTTTTCGTTCCTTTCTTTCGGGCCACATTTTTGGCGCCAACAATCCATAAGCTACTTTTCACTGCTGGCCTCTTGAAGTACCTATATCTGAGTCGTCCTACTTAACACATCATCCACTGCATTTCCTTTCCCAGGCATATAGGCAAGCTCAATGTCAAAAGACTGAAGGTAATAAGCCAACCTTCAATGTCTCAAATTTAGATCACGATGAGTAAAGATGTAATTGAGTCTCTTGTGGTTAGTGTACACCACAAAATGATCTCCCAAAATACAATGTCTCTAACAGCATAAACCATGAAAAATTACAGCTAACTCGAGATCGTGTGTTGGGTAATTCCTATCATTTGGCCTCAACTGCTGATACCCATACGCAAGGACTCCTTACCCCTATATAAAAACTGGTTCCAACATGATATTGATGCATCATAGTAATTGGTGTAACTATTTCCTGACTCTGACCAAATTATTATCAATGCAGAATTCCATCTCCCTTTCAGCTCATGAATAGTTGAATCCCAGAAAACTGTCCACAAGTACATTTCACCCTTCTTAGCCAGGCCCATCAGTGGCACTGCTAAGCCTGATAAGTCTAGAATAAAGCATCTGTAGAAACCATATAGCCCCGTAAAACTTCATAAATCAAATAAATTTTTCATATTATCATAAGAAACTACTTATCTCACTTTCTATGGGTCTAGTGAAACTCTTGTCTGTGAGATAGCATGAATGAATAATTAAATATAGTCAATCCAAAAGAGTCATTTTGAGAGCTTAGCATATACATGATGCTCTCTTTGTGTACTCAAGACAATCTCACGATGTGTGGGATGGTTGTTCCAAGTGTGAGAGTACATCAAGATATCTTCCATGAAGAATACAAAAAAATAATCCACGTAAGGATAGAACACTCAATTCATCAGTTCCATAAAAACTGCTGGTACGTTTTTGAGATCGAACGACATATCCAAATACTCGTATAGACCATACTTTCACTGAATGGATGTATGAGGTATATCTAATGGTCTAACATAGAACTGATGATAATCGGATCTCATGTAAATATTAATGAACACCCGGTCTCCTCGAAGTAGATCAAAGTGAACATAAATCCTCAGAAAATGATATCAGTTCCAAAGCATCAACTGGTTCGGCTTTTGATAATCCACAGAAAGTCTGAGGGTACTGTCTTCCTTATTTAAGAAAAGGATAGGTGAACCCCAATGAGAAGTACAGGGTCAGATGAAACCCTTTGCCTGCAACTCATATATCTACATCTTAAGGTCCTGTAACTCTGATATAGCCATAATATATGGAGGAATGGACACTGGTACCATTCCGTGTACAAGATAAATAGAGAAATATTACTTGATCTCCATAGTTAAACCTAAAAATTCATATAGAAAGACATCCCTTAAACAATACACCACTGGAGGAAATTCCATCTGTGAAGTCCCCTTTTCATCCAAATATAAACTACCAATATATGCTTTAATTCCCCCTAAAGGATGATGCTCAGGTCCAGATCTGCTCACCTGAACATCCCATTCTCCCTTATATAGAAATTTCCTACCATATGGTGATGCGAAACTCACCCTGTGATGATAGGAGTAAATATTGTCTTGGAAATATACTAACTAGTCCGTACCGAGAATGACATCGAAGCCTTTCATCTCTAAGACTTAGGGGTACCCTAAGATGTGACAGCCACCAAACTCAAGAGGGCACTCCTTGCATTAATGTACACTCACCTTACTAATCCCAAATGAAGTGTCTAGTATCATAACATCCTTATAAGTAAAGAAACAGAGCCATAGGATCTCTACAATGGAAACATATATAAAACTATTGGAATCATATATATCAAAAATAGAAGAAGATAAAATTAAGGAAACTAGAATTGTACCTCTAAATGTAAAAGGTCTAGGATCCTACTCTTTCTAAGTTTGCTCCACTATTAAATTCTGGCCTGCACCGAGGCCCTGTGACCCTACCTGACTACCCTGAGTTATTCCACCCTACTGTCACTAAAAACCTACAGTCTGGCTACCAGGACCATGAACACCACCTCATCCTGAAAAACTTTATGGACTCCAGTTCCCTAATTGAGGAGAAACAAGTGGTCCTACTCATGAACATAGAGTCACAATTGAATCCCTTTCACAAGCTTCTAGTGATAAAAACTGTAAAAACCGCTGAAGATGGCCCATATTTCCACAAACTTTGCACTCAATGGGTTTTTCAGGCATTGAGGTCTCATGTTCCCACTCCTTCCACACTAGTAGAACCACACCTAGATACCTATAGATACATCCCTGCTACTAGAATCACCACATGAATGCTCCCTGTAGAACTACCTGCTATTAGTCGAAGGATTACTTGCCCTAGATACTGAACCACCCCAGCTCATAGCTCCCAACTCCCTCAGATTTTTCTTGGTAATCAATGCCTGATTCACTATATCCATTAATGAATTGAGCCTAAAGACATTCACCTATGATTGGATGTCATAATTAGGACCATCCTCAAATCACCTTTTAAGTTATAACTTGTTACCTCTAAACGCAGGTGTGAAGTGATGGATCTCTATGAAACGATAAGAGTACTCCATCAAAAAAAGAGATCCCTACTCTAAATGCATGAACTCTTGGGCTTGAACATCCCTCAACGTCTCTGGATAGAAATAGTCATAGAATTTCCCCTAAAACTCTTCCCAATCCAAATCCTGATGACACCATACCTATGTGATAATATCTATCCATCTATTAGAGGAATCACGTAGCATGTAATTTGCAAGCTTTTCCACCCTTTATAGAGGTGTCTATAGATGCTTAAAGATAATAATCATGGCCTCCTACCATGACTCTACAGCTTGTGGTCCCCCTTCCCCTGAAAAGGTGGGAGGATGTTGTTGCTGGAATACCCTCATCAACTCGACCATAGTTGGGGCAGGATGTCGTGCTCCTTGGAATGTATACATCATTCTCATAAAGCCTTCACGGAACTGTGCATTAGCACTTGCGTCTGGCATAACAGCTGGTTCCAAGACAGGCACAATGGGAGGATTTGTCGGTAGTCCCTGATCTACTATATCTAGTGTCAAATCATTTCCATGTAACTAGCATATAATCATAGGATTTCTTGTCCGCATGACTCTACAAGGTCAACCGTACACCACCGTTGATGACTATCAAGGACTAAAACATAAAATTGAAAGAATAGAATAGAAGGAAAGAACATTCATGTTTGAAAAAACATATTTACATGGTGTGTATAACGAATACAAGGCATGTTAGCATAATCTTTTGACATGGCATGTACCTCTCCCAAATATGGTCATGTAAGACCCCTTACACATGGCGTGTTACTCCTAAGACACAACATGTACTTGGTTTTTTTCCTTACCCAGGAATTTATACACGGATCGAACCACACGATTCTCTCCATGGTAACACTAAATGGCTTGTTTACACTACACAAAGTTTATAATACTTATGTTCTATCCATCCATGTCATTATTCAAATGGTTGGAGTCACAGTCAAATATACTTGGCATGCAAGAACTAGACACGGCGTGTACAACCTAAGTTTCATCCACCCATGTCATTGGTCACATGGCTGGATACAAGGTCCTTACAACATATCATGTACACTCTAGACACAACATGTTCTTCAAAATGTTTCCAAACCCTATGTCCCTACTCACACAATAAATCACACGGTTAAAGACTAAACGACATGTACTTAATAAAAGTTATTTCCAAAACATAAGAACACATGGCATATGGTCATATCACCACACATCGTGTTGTCTGTTTTTCCAAACAGTAGGCATCAGAAACTCATTTAAAACCATTAAAAACACAAAATTTTGAACAAAGCATGAAAAGTTATGACCTTTGAGAGCCCATACTCCCATGACTCAATGTTTGGCATCTGTATTCATGTCATATAAAAACATAATTCATCTAAAGATCTATATGATCCACAAAATTTTGATCCAAGAGCGCACATAACACATCAGGGTCCAAAGTTTGGCGTCCATATAAATGGAACTTTACATATATCATTATCCTATCCAAAATAGCAAGTATTCTATCACATCATCACTCATAACAGCATGAATATCTAACACAACATCTATCACAACGTCATGAAATCAATAATGCACCCTAAATGAAATGATGAAAATTTATGGAATGTGATCTCTAACAAGTGACTATATGATGCATGAGATATAATACCCTCATATCATCAGGTTGCAACAGAAATAGAACCACAATGATGTTAATAATAACAACACAAAACAAGTGCGTCACCCAATGGTGAAATCAAATCAACTGTAACAATTGAAAAAAATAAAAAACTGTAATATTTGAGGTAAATTGAATTTTCCCTATAAACGGGTTTGCTACTCCCTGGAATTTCTCATTACTAACTACCCATCCCTTCTTATCGCTGGCTATAGGCTCCAAATAGTATGACAAATCAGAAAATAACTCCTCTGATACCACTTTGTAACATCATTATTCCGTGTTCCAACCAAAGGTGCCCCGTACTCCATTGGTCACATGTCCTCAAGTGCATTTCCTCGAATGCCAGAGGTTTTAGACTAGAGGGGAGGGCCTTATGTGTGATAGTGGGGAAACTATGCCATCATAGGTAGAGTAACAAAATGGAAAAAAAATATTAAACAGTGGAAAAATCTGTAATACCATACCGTAGATATAAACAGTGAAAGAATAATAATATGAACAACTACATCATAAATAAATAAAAGGTGCATGGAACATGTAACTAAGAAAATAGCCAAAAAATTCACAATGCTGGAAATAAAATACAAAAACCAAAGTATAGAAAATAGTAAACTCTAATAGAATTTCTAGCCTTAGCTTGGTCTCGTGCTCTCTAGATCCAATAGTAATCAAGTACCTGATGAAGAAGGTCGCTTTGTATTATCTATATCTGTGACCTTATAACCTGTTTGGGCTCAAAAGCATGACCCAAATAGGGTTTGAGATGAATCACAATAGTCAACCACCAAATGATTGGTTCCGAATAGTAAGTGAATATATATAAAAAGTAATATGCAGAAAATAAGAAATAAACTAGGAGGTACTGAAAAGTAAACAATCCTAAATTTTTTAATTACATTCATTTTCATTTATTAATTATTCAAACCACTAAATAATAATTCCTGGGATATAGCCTAATACCTATATCTATCTATGTAATAGTTACAATAGACGTCTCAAAAGACCATCTAAACAACCATGTAAAACCGAGTCCATGCTTGTTCTTTGGCATGGAAGAGTCATCACAGCCAACTATCAATCATTCATAACAACCCTCTTGGAACACTATCATAGTCTAACCCCTTTGGTTTAACATAGCACTGATCAATTTCAAATGACCATCTGGGTAGCTCTCATAGTTAATACCCCTGGGTCCATATAACATCAATAATTTATTCATGACCTCTGGGATGCTCTCATGGTCAATACCCCTTGTGTAAATGTAGTATAAATAATCATAAATGACCTTTAGGGATCTCTCAGAGTAAATACCCTTGGATCAAAATCTACCCCAAGGCTCTCATGGTCATGTGTAAATAAACATAGAAACCCCCACCGTTTTCTTGTTCCAAGTATATCATGGTCCAAAGAATATTATTGCACATACAACATTCATTAATTTCTCTACATAACGTTCAAACTTTTACATGGATCAACTGTGATCAAAGTGTAGAAAAGACATCTTATATAATCATACAATTTCATCCTAAACAAATCAAGGCATAAAGATACGACATTACTCATAGGAAACCTAGGACGAATGACCAATAACTATCAAACAAGGGAAAAACCCATGGGGTGTCCCATAAACAAGGGTTTAAAATCTTATGCAAAGGAAAAAACCCTTACTCAAACACCGAAACCATAATAGGTATTAAACAGGATCAAAATCCAAAATACACAACACCCCAACATGGTTATTTGGCACTTTAAGAATATATAATCTAAAGAAAATCGAAGAAAGTCACAAACCACTTATATTGATGTTTTAACATTAAAACTCTTGAATTTGGGCCCTTGAATCAGCCTAGAATGGTATAGATCGGTGAGAATCCCATGCACCCGGCAGGGTCTCAATAAGAGATCAGATGGAGGAACGAGAGGAACTCAAATATTTTCAGTCGTACATTTCTCTCCCATGCGATACACAGTAAGAAGATATGTTTTTTGTAGATGAGACGTGACCTTGAGCTGATTAATCAAATAAAAATAAAAGTACACAAAATGTTCATTTAATGTACATGCAATGCACTAGCCTCAACTAGCTCCTGCTTTAGGCGGTCAAGTAGGTCACCCACATGGCCATGTACTTGGCCTTTACATGGCCAATTGACAGCTATATGTGGAATCTTAGTACGTGTCCTGTACTAAAGAGTACACGACCTGTACTTAGAAAATTTACAAATATTCTTTTTTCCTAAAAAATAACCCAAAATAAATATTCATACCTAAAATGAATATCCAGGTTCTTACATCTCAACCTAATGTTTTCTACTTTGTAGAGGAGTTTTAAATTCACAATTTTCTTTCTCCGAGATTCCTAAAACATTCTCGATAGAATTTGAGAATGATTCAAATCTCGTTTTGATCAAATTAATAAATCATTTAATCAGATGAAATAAATCATATTATTAAGGGAATTTACGACACCCTGGTGAATTTATATTTGAATTTCTACGATCTTTCAAGATACTTTCTTTGATATATAATATCAAAGAAAACCTTCTGCTTTATATATTTTACCTGTTTATAAGTTAAAAATAAGGGATATTTGAGTTACATATTTTTATATATGATTAATTTTTGGGGGATATCATTTTATTGTGTTGTTGTGAGAATGATTGACTTTGTAGAAGATACTATACTTTGAAGACATACATGTGATACCTCATAATGTTTTAGGATTATAACTGCTATTTGTTGTTGTTATTATTGAAGATCATTTGAAACTGAGATATCTTCATAACTATACCTTCATGAAAGTTTCATTTTTGAATAAGAATATCCATCTACTTTAATTTTCTTCAACTGCAACTGTGAAGAACAACCCAAATCAACAAATAAAATTCTTTGGATTTTTTGGATTATCAACTGCTCATACATAGTTGTGGTGGAGTATCTGTTTCTTGATCTAAGATGTGGATAATTTTTTCTCTTTTAAAAAACCAGACGGATTTATTATTAGTCTTATAGTAAAGCTGTCAACTACATACAATCAGTTGTAGATTTTTGGTCTTGTGATAATAGGTCCATTCTATTGAAGTTTACCAAGATCATAGAGAGATTGATTGATAGAGTGTACTAGTGAATCTTTGTTCCCCAAACCACTATAAAAATTTGTGTTCTTTATCTTTGTTTATACATTGATTATACAAATTACAGAAGTAAACACTACATATCCGTATTAATCATAGAGGGTGTCAACTACCAGAATTGTGATTGATATTTTGAAAAGACACAATTCACTACATCTTGTGTTACTTTGTATTATTCTGATATAAGAATTAGTATCAACGATGAGATTTTGAGATAAAGGTATAGCAAGAAAAATATATAAGGTCTATAAAATGGTATAAATAGCTAATCCTAGACAAGGAATGTCAATTTTACGTGCTCCATACTTTATTTGTGAAAATTATGGGTGATGTAAATCACATATGATTATATAAATGGAAAATAATGGATTCAATGTATACATAAAAATCATTACTCCTTATAATATTCCTAAGAAACTAGAATCATGGAATACTAAGACAGAATCTGAGAATATTATCAATTCAAAAGTAATTAATGCTATTATTTTCATTATTGGACTAATGAGTTTAATTGTGTATCACATGTTTAACTTCTTATAATATGTGGAGAACTATTTCATTTTCTTATGAAGGAACATAAAATGTTAGACAGATGAGGTATGAAACAATAAAAATAATTTTTGGTGACTTTATAATGTCTGATGGTGAAAGCATCACATAGATGAATGAAAGGCTTATTAAAATTGTTAACAATATTATAGCCATAAGAGAACCCATAAAAATATCTGATCAATATTTTAAAGTAATCAGATTAATACCTTCAAAATGGATTGGAATATATGATGCTAATCCACAATCATCACCTATCAATGATCTCACAATGAAATAACTAATTAGAACACTGATCATGTATGAAGAAGAGATGAATTCTGAAGTTGAAGATCATAAAATTATAGTGAAAAATGAAACTACATCTGTAAATGTGACATCTCAAAAGAATATAAAAAAACAAAACAAGAAGTTGAAGATGAGAAATTTTTAGATTCCACATATTCTAAAATAGAGCTTGCTCAACTAGCTATAAATTTTATCAAATTATATAAAAATAAGAGAGGATTTAGAAAATCATTCCCGAAGGGTGAGAAAGAGATGAGAAAAGTTTGATGTTATGAATGAAATAAATTGATTCATATAAGACCTGATTGTCCTCAGCTAAAATATTTAAATAAATGGCAATAAAAAAAGTATCAGAAAAGGTAAATTTTAAGAATAAAAGAAAAAATGAGTAATGAAATATACTTGGAGTGTATCTAAAGACTCTAGTATCTATTCACAATATGATTAAAATAATAGGCCATCAAATCAAAAAGCCAACATGTTCTTTATGGATGAATAAGAAATGATAAAAACTTATTACTCTTCTGATTATTATTCTGGTAGTTTCCCAAATGATAAATTAGCTTCTTATTACACATTGTTAGAAAAAAATATGATTCCTTGTTAAAGAAGAACAAGTAATTGAAAAACATTAATAATATTGTTTTTCTTTAAAGAGATACCATAATAAGACAACATCAAGAGGTAATTTAAAATTTTAATTCATCTACGTTAAACATTATCAATCATGAAAATAAAATCAATGAATTACAGAATGAAGTGGATTTTTATAATAGTGTTTCTCTTGATTTTACTAAAGTAGAAAAAATGGTTAAATGAAATTCTTAGAAATAAGGTTATTAAAAGAGAAATATTTAGAATATGAAGAATGGGTGAGAAATTAAAAATTTATAAGAATTATTTTGTGCCCAAATCTAAGAATACTACCTTTTATTTTTGTGGAATAAATATTTATGTCAATAATAATTGTTTTTTGAAAAATCCTCCAATTAGTGGTATTAAAAGAACCTTTATTGATAAAAGTTTTTCAAAATAAAGTATTATGAATTATGAAAAATAAAGAAAATCTAGATTCCCAGATCATTGCAAGATAACACTACAGGACCTATGAAAATATGAGTTCTAAAAAAATATATTCTTAATTACTTTTGTAGGAAATAGATCACAGGAATAGAAAAACCATATGGTATATGGACAGTCGTTGTTTGAGACACATGTGTGGAGACTCAACAAATTTTCATACACTAACTCAAATGGATGAAGGACTATTCATTTTTGGTGACAATTCTATAGAAAACCTTTTAAACAAGCATCTAGATCATGGTATGAAATATTGAGTTCATTTCTTTCGAAAAATGTATTTACTGTTGGATTGCCAGAACCCACACCATTTAAAAAACCATTTGTTCTAATATTTAATTATTACAAATTTAGGTTGATGATGTTATTTTTGGTTCAACTAATAAAAATATTTTTAATAATTTTTCAAAATTATTTCAAAAAGAATTTGAAATGAGTTTGATGGGATAAATGAATTCTATTTTAGGATTTCATATTTAACAATAATTTAATTGAATTTTTTTTAAATAAAAGATAATATATTATTGATTTATTGAAAAATTTTGGACTTTAAAACAACATGACATATACCACTCCAATGTGAACAAATGTAAAACTTGATTTGGATAAAACTGGAGAACTAGTTGACAACAAGTTATATTAATGTATGATTAGAAGTTGGTTATATATTACTACTAGAAGAGCATACATTATGTTTATTATATGTTTATGTTCTATATTTCTATCCAATCCCAAATATTCCCATATTACTTTTGTTAAAATAATTTTTAAATATTTAAAGGGAAATATTTTTTAATATCTTCTTTACCCCAAAATTTCTAATTTTAGCTTCATTTCCAATTCTGATACTGATTATGGAGGTTTTATATTATATTTAAAAATAAAAGTAGGAAAATTATATTTTTTAGAAATATATTTAGTATCATGGTGTAGTTAAAAAAAACATAGTTTCCCTAGCAATCAATAATGCAAGATATGTGTTTGTTGGCAGTTTCTGTACTAGTACATGGACTACGTTTTAAGAATATAACTATTTTATGTTAAAAAAGTAGTTTTATAAATATTTGAAAAAATATTATAAGTCATTATTGGAATAAGAAAATAGATATAAGGAATCATTTTATAGGAAATCCTTTATTTTAAAAAATATATCTTCAGAATTTGTTAACACCAAATACCTATTAGCTAATATTTTTACTAAACCACTTCCCAGTGCAAAGCTTAGATTTTATTAATGAGAGTTTAGAATATTTAATATTAAAAAAATGTTTATCAGTTTATTTTCAGTATCTCTATTTTAATTTAGTAGACACTATTTAATATTTTTATATTTTTTAATTTTTTGGGTTATGTGTTAATTTTTTATGACAATTTCATTTATATTTTTTAGTCTTTTCTAAATTAAAAAGTAATGAGTACATTCTCAATCGGTGTGATAAAACCATATTCCTTCTCTCACCCTTTTTCTTCTCTCCAGCACATCCTTTATGATTATATATATTCTATCAATTCATGTATGAAAAAACCTAAATATTCAGTCCCTTAATAGTTGAAACCTTCAGAGATAAAAACAGCTCAAAGATATGATGATGCTGAGTTGGAACATCTTCTTACCCAGTAGGGTTTTTCATAAAGTGATCCAAGGTTTGTTAATTTATATCAATTATTTTGATTCAAAAAATCTTTCTCTCAATGATTCCATATGATTTCATGGTCTAGGTTATGGTTTTAGAGAAGCAAACCAACCTACAGTTTCTGATATTGACGTAAAATAATTCTATGCGTATGATTCTTTCAGTTTCAGGTTCGATGAAGATTATATTATCACTATAATTGAAGATATATAATTTTCATTTTCTTCTTTGGAAATGGATAAGCTTATAGATTTCCCCTATGAGGGGGAGTTTCATTTTTATTTTTAGGAATATAGGTGATGTAAAATATTTTTCAGAGGACATTCTTTTTTCATTGTTTGGAACAAGAACTATCATGAATCTTCTGTCGAAAGAGCATAGTCCATATTTATATGTTCTACTAAAATTTATTCAATTCGTAATTTTTTCTAGGATTATGGAGCTAGAGAAATTTCTTTATCCAGACATGTATGTCATGTTTTTTTAACAACATCAAGTTGCATTCATGTTGAGTTATGATAAGGTATTTAAACCATTTACACTATAAGAATGACAAGATAATATTTTATCCCTATTGATGGATAATTTCTTTTTTATGTGAATTATAATAAAAACTGTAAATATGTTTTTTGGTAATACAAGTCATGAAAAAAATGTTTTAAATACTGCAAATGTTAAGAAGTTACATTTTTTATCATCTCTTGAAACAATATTCTACATGTTGGTGTGGAACAAAAGTGATTTTTGATAGCTACTAAGGGGGAGTAGAGGGTGATTCTTTAAATTGGTTCTATTATATAGAAACCTAATGAAGAAGGAGAATCTAGGATGGAAGAAAATCTTTTTCAGAGAAGAAGAATTACAGTTGAAATTCTATATATTGTGAATGATATTTTTTTTGGATATGAGTATGAGACTCCAGTGGATGAGTATGTTGAGCATCAGGATTAGAGTAATGAACATTACTGGGGATATTTCCCAAATCATGAAAATATTTCTCTCATTATTCCTGATTCTGAAGCTATGGAAGGATCTTCCTTAAGAGACAAATCAAAAAGAAATGAAGATCCAAGTTCATCATTGATAGGATTTGGTCAAGATAGCACTCAATATGAAATGTCATCTAACTCTCATGATGAAGATTTGGTAATAACACTGAATATGTTGGATGATCATAACTTTTCTCTATGACAATAATTGGAAACTGAGAAAAATAATTTTGAATATCTGTAATTTTTATTTGTGCCAAGATTAGAGTTTGAGTCTATGAATCTCTATCTAAGACAATACAAATACATTCATATCTCTGTTGGATAACTTCAAGATTTTATCAGAAAAATTTCTAGAGTGTATAGTTTGTTTAAAGATTAATATATCAAGAAGTCATATTTTTATTATTTCAAGATGATTATAGGAAGATAATTTCAGTCTCTTAGAGAAAAAAAGTATCCCTCGCCCTCCTCTAAATAGACTTCAGCAGAACTGTTCAGAATATTTGAAGTAATAACATCAGCACCAGATGATTTCAATGATATACTGCACACACTTAAGTGTGAAATTAACCCTTTATGTGTTTCTTGGATAATCAAAATAATTTGATTTGTCAAATTACTTTGAGTGAATCCTTTTTGGGATCGGTTCTCTCTCAGGTCAAAGATAATTTGACTACATTCATTCAGTTATAAGAGGCTTTGCATGTGTTTTTGAAGGTTAGTTTTGTCAAGAACTTGAAGATTGGATAAGATTAAAAGAATATAACTCAATAGTGTAAATAATTCTTCGAAAACCATTTTCAGAAATTCCTAAAAAAGATAAATGATATTAATGTTGTTTTCCAAGTCATTAGTCATCCTACTACACCTTCTTCTTCTAGAGATTCTGATCATATCCCATTATTTTGAAAAACCTTTTTGGAGTATATTGTAATATATTTCAAAACATTTTAATTATTTATAACATCAATTAATTTTATTTATATTTATTTTCTTTTATTTAAGTTAAATATTAAACTGTCGATCCCAAATTTATTTCTCTTATACTAGTGTTTATAACTATTGAATTATAGTTTAGTGATACATTAACTTTTGTTTAAATAATTTATTATTTCATACCATCTTTTTGATATCAAAATGTGGGAAAATATATATTGGAGGAAATATTTTTATGCAAAACGGGGAGAATATTTGTAAACCAGAACATTTCATTAGAGAATTTTGTTTTCAATTTACAATTTTTTTAACATGTTTTTTAATCGAAATAATTTGGTGAAATCAAAATATTTTAACTATATTTACAATTCCAATATTTTCTGTTGATTTTATCTTTGTTAAATGGGTTTAATGCTATAGGATATGACCTAGATACACTGTTTCAAACCCTATGTTTGGTGAGTGAATGTATGGTTCATTATCTTTATGTTAGGGTAGAATGTTAACACTTGGAAATGGTATCAACCCTATGCTACACTAAATAGTTTCATTGGGATCCTCATATTTAATTTTGGAGAATTGACAAGCATATGGAACAAAAACCTGACACTGGAAGTTGGAGTATGGAATTACTGTTCATACCCTACATTCGGGAAATTGATGTATGGTTAATCAATTCTACATTCGAGACTTTATTTGGAACATGATGAATGTATGGATCATTATCCATACTTTAATTTTATTCCCTATGTTATTTGAAGATGAAATTATTGTTAAATAATCATATATTAGTAGGAACTCTATGCTACAAAAATGTACCCTAGATACATAATAGAACCCTACACTATGCAGCTCAAACCTACGTCGTCAACTCCAAATGAGGTTTAAAATCACAATTTTATCTGAGTTTTATGCAACAATATTGAAAGTATAATATAATTATTTAAATATTGTTTTGATTGATTAAAATAACGTTCTTTATTGGAGGAAATCACACCTATTATTAAGGGAAGTTATGAATCCCTTAGTAAATTCAGATTTGAATTTCTACAATCTTTCAAGATACTTTCTTTGATCTAGAATATAAAATAAAACCTTATACTCTATATATTTTACCAATATATCATTTAAAAATATGGGATATTCAATTTACATATTTTTATATACAATTACTTTTTTGGTGGATATCTTTTCATACTGTTTCTATGGAGAATGGTCGACTTTGAAGAAGAGACTATACTTTGGTGACACACATGTTATACCTCGTAATCTTATAAGATTACTACTACTATTTTTTGCTATTATCATTGATGATCATTTGAAATTTGGATCACTTAATAACTATACCTTCTTGAAGACATTCATTTCTAAATAAGAAGATCCTTTTACTATTTGT